>JAMKCF010000013.1:17189282-17794689 GCA_023634235.1 Pisaster brevispinus
CAAAGACGGAATTTCTGATCATCTTTTTAAAAAAATCTTCAGAAGTTCCATGAATAGTGAATTTCAATATATAAATCTGCACCACAGAGTTGACCAGCAATGGAATTTCTGATCATATTAAAAAAAATACATTTTGGAGTCCCGGAATGTTGAATTTTGTTCATACAGATTCAACAACCTCCATACTGCATACTTTTAGCTTGATTTCAGTTTATTACATTTACTGCACAAACCTCAAAACACAAGGGAAACCCCAAACAGACACGCAGGCCCACTAAATGGAGACCCTTGATCACAAAAATAAAACAAAGAATCAAAGACAACAGCAAAAATGCATCTCAAAGTATGTATATTGTAAGTTCCTTAAATAATGAATTTTAATACTGATTTTTCAATGCAGATTGACCAACCTTCCTACTGCATAACTCTAAGATGATATAAATATTGTCTGCATCGTCGAAGTGTCTGTGGAAACTGACCACGTTGGGATGTTTGAGGAGTGAATGAACGTGGATCTCTCTCTGCATCTGTGGATTGAATCCAATAATGTTATAGCTGGCCTCCATTAAAAAAAAGAAAAAAGAAATACTATTATGATAATTGTTAGTCGTCCCACATAAGACTCCTTGCCGGTGAGCTGGGAAACCAATAACTACATCTTGTCACAATAAACAAAAATAACTACAAGGCATTGTGACAAAAGAGTCTTCTTTGTGGCTGTGTGTATCATGACTGCCAATGTGGGGGTAAAATCATAGCCGAATGTCTAATGCGCAAGTGGTTATATGTTTTAGCATTACATACAAATCTGGACCTGAGAACAAAAGAGGTCCACATAATGCAGGGACTTGAAACACTATGTGGACTTACACACGTCCACACAGTGCTTTTGACAGTGTTGAAGAATAAGATTTTCCTCAAGCGTACCGAATAGCGTGGCAGCGAAACAGAGCTGCATGTCCTGACAATCTAGGGTTGCATCATATGAGAATGCATAACATGCATAATGCGCAAGTGGTTTTGTGTGAGTCTTTGTGTGTGTGTGTGTAAACAATGCAATAGGTAACACTGCCATTCTTTCAATTGACACAGCGAAAGTGGTGTGTGTGTGTCTTTTCGAGCATGTCCTCTTTGAATTAGGACACAGTTTTCTTTTTTTTTCATTTACAGGTGGGTGTGTTTTGAAAAAAAAAAAAAATTAAAAAAATGTTGACAGCTCCAATTGCTGGCCGAGCGAGATGACTGATGGAAATATTCAAGTCATTAGTATGAGTTGTAAAGGGCATGATCTTCAATCCAAAATAGAATGGGAATGTCTGTTTTGTATGAGCATAGGTATGAGCAAGTCACATGTTTTTTGTCCTTGGGGGGGAATGAAAATTTAATGTAGTTTCAGAAGTGTTTCGTTGACAGATTAGAATGTTAGATTGTTGTGTGTAAATTACTACTCAACATAAAGCACGTACACGTACATGTAACCCAAGACAGTCTGAAACCGAGAAATGACCAGCAAGACAAAATGTCAGACAGAGAGGGTGGTCTTAAGATTGTAGACTCTGTGGCAACATGATCTTGTTTTCCAACCATGGCAGGGGCTACCAAGGTATTCATAAATAGATGGGTTTTTTTTTTAGTACATGATGGCATTGAGAGGATGTCTATTGTACATTGGAAGGTTGAACACAATGGTAGCATTAGGCTGAAATGAGGTTTTATTGGATTGTGAATAATATAAAAAAAAGATTGTGAAGAGCAACGAATGTAAATTTTTAAAAAGGGGGATGTGAATTATGAAGATCGCAAATAAAAATATTCTGAGTAAAATGATCTCAAATGAAAACAATGTGAATAAAAAGATTGTGAATAAAATGATTTGTGACAATAAAAAACTTGATGGAGCTTGTCGGTAAAGTCAGTTCAATACAGAGGTGATATGTACAACATTCCACACCATTTTCACAAAAATTGTTTATTTATTTATCTAATCTTATTTTGTTTATTTATTTTTCGGCTGAGGGGAGGAGAGGGGCGAACCACATCATATATATTTCAACTTTCTTGTTAGTGTTTCCTTAACAGAAATATTAGTGAAGATTCAAGACGACACTAGAAGAAGTGATTCCATTTAAAATGCGCCCATTCTTAGCGACCCCTGGAAAGTACAGCTGTGCAAATGTCATTCGCAAAAAGGTTTACCAATAAATGTTCAGTGAGAGCTGTAGCTTGGAAAGGTGACCTTTTCCTAATTTAACAATCAGTTCAAGGTTTGTCAAATGTCATTAAAATAACACTTTTATTTAAATAAATGGGACAATTCTAAAGACATGAAAGAATTTCAGACTATTTTAACAAATATTTATGTGCAGATTTCAATGAATCTCATTTAGGTTTCTTTGTACGAACATTTTAAAACATTTGCATATTTAAAAGCAAACAAATATAACCACATACAGGCAGGGATTACATGCCTGATAGTAGGTGTGCAAACATTGTGAAATAATCAGCACAAATTGTCAAAACTTGTGTTGTGAAAAAAAATGTCTTATCAATAAATAAGTAACACCTGCCCTCCATGAAAAATTAAACATATCTGAAAAAAGGAGAAAAAGGGAAAACAAAAAATAGACTTTACCTGTGATTGCGTGCATGTTTACACTGTCTGTATTTTAATACTAATATTAATTACGTAAATCCTATTGTGTGTAATCAACCTAAACATGATTAAATTCTTGTCATAAGAGAAATTATCGCAGAATAACCATGGCGTACATACTTCTTGTTTGCTCAATGCACGCAGTTCTTGGTGGCTGTCTGTCTTCCATTCAGACACTCTACCTTTTATATCGTTGTACTTAACGCAAAAGCAAATGCAAAGCGACTATTGCAACGCAAACTGTAACAATACCTCATCACCATACTTTCCAATTGTGCCGCAAGAAAAATTCACTTTGCTCTCGTAATTTGGCGAGGTATGACCCAGGCTTTACACTGTTTAATGCAGCACATTGTATTGTAAAAGTGAGTATTTGGAAACCTTTTTTTTTTTTATACTTGAACTTTAAACCCCTATTTCCAATACTGGTACAACCCGAAGTAGTGCACAACGATAATGTCCAATGTATCAACTAAGGATGTAAAAGTGAAAGCATTCAGATTATTTCATCCTACAGGGAGCAACATTTCTTGACTCATGTTTCAGTTCCTTCTTCAATTTCTTCTTGAGGACCTTTTTTCATTCTGGCTGAAAGCAAAAATATGATAAGTCAGAATGACTCCTAGGCTCAGTGTTCACATATACATTATATGCTGTATGTTTTGTAAGGAGCCGGAATTTTAGCTTCTCCATCTGTTATTTTCTTGAACAAATTTATTCCTATGAGAATTCTTTTACAACTGAGTGACTTACACAATATACAAAATGTAAGGCTAGATCTAATTTAACGATTTGAAAACAAAGTAAAGCTGAAGTGCAGATTGTTCTTACTAAGTCTGTCGAAAATGATTGTCGTGATTAACCAAATCCAACACCTTATCTTCACACTCAATCCGCCGGCAGAGTAACAGACTGACATTTCAAATTGAAGGCAAGTCTTGCCAGTGGTCAACTTAATCCACATTTAATGTTCGAGATTGACCCTGTACCTCTCATGCACTGGTTCATGTAACGAGCGATGTAGTTCAACGTGACGTTTTAATATACTGGCTACAAAGCCATGCCTTGGGGGTCTGGCCGGTTTATTTTTCAAGCCGACCGATTTTTGTTCAGCATCCAGAATCGCCAAGTGTATGTCTGGCACTCACTAGCAGCCTTTATAATTCAGCAGGCCAAGTAAAAATGAGGGTCCTGTGTCAACAGCAGGATGTGATAGGCAATAGGAAATAAGTCAAGGAACTCGACCTGGATTAATTAGATTGCATGACACGGTTCAAGGTATTTTTTCACTTCTTATCAATTTGGTGTATGTTTTTATGAACACGCACCTGAACAAGACATTTGATTCTTCGTTTGATAAAATATGTGTTAATTAATTTCTTTTGTCTTAACGGGAACGAATCAGACATCAATAACTAAAATCAGACATATTCCTGCGCATCTTATTTCATTAATGCTTTAATCTGTTATGGGAAGAGTTTTGAGGGAAAGATGTACTCAATTTGTGGAATTTACTTTTCAAATTTGTAACTAAAATAACTAACAAAAACAATAGCTATTTTAATTGCTTCAATTCTATATCCTCAATATATTTCAGCATAACTATTTTCAATTATTGTTTATTTCATTAATGGTATAGTTTGTCTTTGTTTTTGTGTTCATTTTATTTTGACCATATTTTTGTTTGCAGTGCATGTATGTTAAGTTTTCTTTGCACACTTTGTTTTTAATTGATCGTGTGTATTCATTTGTATCATTATTCCTGTTACTATTTTTTCATAAAGGGGGTAGGAGTGTAATCCAGTCTGACTACAAATCTGTCTATTGACCCCTTGCACGATGCACGCACCTATCGCGCCTTACACACACCTATCCTGCCTGCCATTTTGGGAATCAAAATGTACACAAAGGATTTGGGTCCCCAAATGGTGGAAATGGTAGACGCGTATTGTGCCAGGGGTCAATGTAAATGAAGAGGTCCTCACATGCACTTGTTTCATTGTGTATTCACCATTAACAATGTATACTTGTACCTTTGTTTCACTTCCTTTGTTTATTGTCCTTTATTACTTAATATTGGCAGTTGGGCTGCTTGAACCACAAATCCATGTATGTATTTTTTACATGAGGGATCGCTGTGCATTATTTATTCATAGAATACTTTTTCCATTCTCTTTTAAGCCGTTGTGGAAGCAGTAAGTTGTTCTGACCACAAATCCATACATGTACAGGGTTCTCCTCAGGTTTTCTCAAAACTGTGGGGCATTCTGGACCAAAATTTGTTGATGTTCGGCCGAAGCATGCTAGATTGAAACAGCATCTTCGGAATGTTTTCTACTTTGTGCTTGAGCATTCTTTATGGTTTTCTCTCAATTTTTTATAGAATTAAAATGTATTTATTACTATTTTGTTTTGCATAATTGGCCGAAATTGGCATAAATGTGCGCGTATCGGCCGAAATGTGCACGTATCGGCACGCAATTCGCGCGTATCGGCATGCAATTCGCGCAGATCAGCCAGATACGCTGGCTTGTACATGAGGAGAACCCTGATATTTTTACATTGAGGGATCCATTTAGTCATACATTACCTTCTCCATCTGTATGGGCTTAGCGATGCGAGCCTTGGGCACAATCTTGCCTGCATAAACCTGCCTTGTCTCCAAGTCAATGAGTTCATAACATCTGGCAAAGCCACCCTGCACAAATCAACCAAAGGTAAAGGCCATGTTACATCTCAATTTTATATTAATAATAAAAAAAATTCTTCTATTTTGACTCTTGAGTTGTCCATCGAGGTAGGTAAAGCTTCTTCTGTAGCTCTACACATCTTGGATGTTAGTTACGTTAAGTTAAAGTCAATTAATGTTTCAAATTAACTTACAGTTAAAAACTACATGTTACAGTTGAAAACAGTTGATCAAGTACAGTCCAAAAAGCCCCAGGTCAAACTTCAGGCTGGACTGGTAAAATCTTAAACAAAGTGCTATCCTTCAAACTTGGACAGAATAGGTTGGGGGTTTTTTCATTTTGGTTGTAATTGTTACACTTCAGAAGCAGTCCTTAAAATATCACATGGAGAAAATCAGTCCCATTCCAATGATGCCCAAATGTATTTGTACCAAATGAACAAAACAAGATCTTACAAACTACTAAATCTACGTAAATGTAGTAATTCTATTTTATTTTATTTTATTTTTTTCATCATTGCATTAATCTCATTTTAAATAATGGACCATTCTGATCTTGCATTCCCTCAATCTCTCTTGTAATTTTAAAAACGTGATCCTTAATTTTGAAGAATCTATAAATGATCCTATTCTCTATGACATATGGTTTAGAACACAAGCTTATTATTTTATTTCAGGACCATAGGAAAAACAAACACCTGGTCCCTACATGTTTTAAACAAATTGTCAATTGCTGTAATTTCTAAAAGTCCACTCAGAGGACAAAGGGGTTACGGGAAAATAATAAGGATGTTATTTTCAATGTTCCATTTTGTTTTTATCAATCTTTAAACAATCTTTACATGAGGCATTGAAGCTTGTTGACACCCTGCTGTACGCAGCCATCGTATCCAGACCCAGACAAGTCAGCAGACCAACTCTAATAGTTATCCATGTAGAACACTGTGTTAATATCATGACTGAGTAGAGCACATTCTCGTTGACCCTTGCTCTTTCTGGCCAGTTTCCTCTGCTCTCGTTTTAGCTCCTCATTCTCGTACACATGAAGCGTTTCAGGAGTTTTTGCCCGCGCACACTGCGGGGGTATGTATGCACAAATTAAAGCTCGATGCTGTTTATGTTGAATGAGTCATATCAATACAGAATGGCTGTTTTACAATGAGGCATCTCAGCAGAAAGGCTTCCACAAGGTGGCATCTCAAATAAAGACAATCATGACAGATAGCCGTGTTAGTCTGATAGATAAAACAAGGAAGATAGTGGTAGCACTTAAAGACTAACTAATTACATTAAAAAACTGCATCAGCAACAACTACTTCACAGCATCTGATGAAGTAGCTGTTGAAACAAAAGCTCGTGCATTGTTGTACATAATTAGTTATTCTAAAAAGTGCTACCACTATCTTCCTTGTTTTACCAAATTACAGAATAGCTGCTACAATAAGAAATCTCAAATACGACAGAATGGCTGTTTTATTAAAGATTATAAAAGCCCAACCATTACCAATCCTCCAGTGAAATGATTATTTTAGAAGTACTGTCAGAGACAAGGAAATAGCATTTGAAGAACTAACTTACATAATGTATCACATGTGCTTATTTTGGTTGACACAATAAAAAAAAAACAACCATGAAAATGAACACAAAATCTCTGACTGACAAAAACAGTCTTTCAATGTTTTTACTCAAAGCCCTAGGTGAAATTCTCTCACGTTTGTTGTGCTTATTGAAAAACTAGAGGACGATAGTTAATTTAAAAACAAGATTTTTTGTCTGGTTTGGAGAAAGCCGTGTTTTTACCCCTACCAGACTACCCCCACCCTCAATAAACAATATGAAGGGGGAAGGGGGAGGCAAGGAAAAGACAAGACCTACAGAATGTGCCTTTTTGAACACCTGTACAAATAGAGTTCCATACTTTCAACTTAGAACAAATTACATGCATTATAGCAATCTCTAATATTGTGCATAATATTCTCCCGGTTTAATTTGTTTTTCCTATTTCTTACGTCCGTGGTGATTAGCCGTGTCCTCTATCAAGATAGAGCCCCGGTCACAGGGAGCTGATCGGCAGGAAGACAATGATTGCTTATTCATTTCCTTGTTACTTCCGGATAGCTACCGTGGGATCAACCATGGGATCAAGGTTGCAACATAGACAATCTCTGTCTGAATATGAGGCCAGGAGCGGTGGTGAAATAATCTCTCGGGTTGTGTACAAGCATGGAGCAATAATCTAGTTTATTGCTCCATGGTACAAGTGAGAGGTTTGAAAAAAGGTTTGGACTAAGAAGTGGTTTTTGTCTCTTGAGTTAGTGTCATAGAGGAGGAATCTGGGATTGAAGAAGCGAAGTTGGCGGTATAGAATTTGACTGTTTATCAAATTTATCAATGAGAAGTTTCTTCAGTTTTTCTGATGAAGAGGGGGATTGAGATATTAGTTATTACTCACAGTTTAAATATCCAAGAAGTTATTTTTTATTATAAACAAATATCTGTGGGATTCAAAACTCTGCTCTAAAATGAAGTGAAGACTTCTTTACCTACAGATGTAGCTTGTTTTTATTTTATTGTTTATGTACTTATTTCAAATACATCAGGAAGAAAACATCAAAATGAATTACTGGCATGCCCCTGGCTTTTGTTTAATTGTATTTATTTTATTTTTTTATTTTTTTTTTTTGGGGGGGGGGGTAATATTTTGTGAATTTTTGTTGTTTGTATTTGTTTTTAATGCCAAATAAATAATAATAATAATACTGGGGAAACATTTAGAGGAAATAGGGACAAATGTGAGGGTAGATCTATTACAGAAGGCGGCGATTTTGGGAACAGCGAGAATTCTGAGAAAGACCCTTGAGATCTAAGGCTACGGGACGTAGCCCGACTCGAGGAGTTACCGGCACAAAGGAAAATGTGATCTTTCTTTTGCATGCTGTGATAGAATGAAATAATAATAATAATAATAATAATAATAATAATAATAATAACTAGAAACGAGTTTGTAACGAACAAACACTGGGGTTTCGGCTTTGTTGTCAATGTTGAATTAATGTAACAATTAATATGACACCTGATGACATCACGATGATGAAAACACATTTTTCGTACGAACTTTGTTATAAGCAACAAGACGGTACAAAAATTATAACTCTTTTACTTTATGGTTCAGACGATATAAAGTTTTAAATAATTGTAAATAATAAACTACCATACCAATGATAAAGTAATTAATAAGCTATACCGCACAGACCTTGAAATAAATTGTGGTGGGAAAATGCAATGAAATTGTGCGAGAACAAACCGCTACTAATATCCCAAAACACTTCCGTATAAGGTTCGAAGACTCTCCACAAACAAGAGGGCGCTATACAGGTGCACCGTTAACTGTAGAAGCGAAGCAGCGAACCAAAATGAATGGTACAAAGGTCGAACGATGCCATGCGCATGGACTATGGGCTGTGTGGGTTGGCCGTGTGCAGCGTGTTACGATGCCTAGCGTGAGAAGCAATGGCTGTGTGGAGTGATGGCCGTATGCGATGTACAGCGTAAATTACGTGCAATGTACACACACACGACGATCATGCTTTGTTGACGATACGTGTTTTTAAATCGTTAATATCGTCATCAAAGGATTGAAAAATCCTTGATCGAACTACTGCTTGATCTAAGTTAGAGCACAGGCTTTCATTTGATGTATTGTTTGTGTCTTTTAAGACTGTAGTTCCTGAGATCGAACGCTAACAAATTTCATGTGTAAATGCTATGAGACTTTTTCGGAAAGAAGAATAATAATAGTGAAAAAAAAATAAAAATCTCGACGAAAACAAAGGTGGTTTCGGCTGATGGCCGAAACCCCCAATAATAACTGAAGCGCTTATTTATCTTCCCCACTGCAGTGCTATATTCAAGAGGTGTGTGCATTCAATGAAAACTGACGCTGATCCAATACAGGATCGTGTGCGATTAGAGTAGGGTGAAAAGTTCAAACTATTTGGGCAAGCTAGACTTAACTGGAGTTTGGCGTCATTAATACCATTGTACATCTAGACACAGCTGCGATGTGGTTTGCACCTAAATGTCAACCTGTGTACAAGTTGTGAACTACATGCTCACAAATAATGAATGTTTACGAGTGCAACGGTGAGAATAATTTGTTTTGATTGTTGAAACATGGAATGAAAATATTCTCTCTATTACACCAATTCAAAACAGCCATTATTTGTACTTAAACTATAACATCCAAGTACATGTAGTTTGATCTTTGCGATTGAAAACTTTAACTGACAAAGCGATCTGTACAAGATTGTATTTCTTCACCTTTAGGGCACGTTGTACTTGCAAGGGAATGCTTGTCATAAAGGATGGAATGTATGGTGACTAGTACCAAAATGTAGGTTTATGATATTGGCCTACATTATGTACATGTAGGCCATATAATGGCTTGATTAATGAATGCTGCGTGACCTTTGTACACGTACAATGCGCCAATCAAATAACAATAATACTCGGGTGTTGAATAGTGTGTACGAAAACCAGTAAAATAAGTCATGCGTTACTTTACGAATCTCATGGAGTGACACATGAGATAGATGGACATTCTGCATAATTTTTGCATTAAATTTGTACAAAACTGCATTGAGTACAATAAATGCAAGCAGCAGAACTGATGGTGATACGTGTACACTGTACTTAGTAGTGTGGTACCAGTTTTCCCTTTCTACAAAAACACATGAGGGAAGATTCAGTGTCTACTGGAACCAAGTGGCACCAAGGAAATGAAAGAGGCAATGGCCTCCGTTGTCTCCTGAACGATCAAGTCTGAGCTCCATGGTCTGAAATAGTGACGTCACTATTCGAACACATAAGTGGGGAGAACTCATTTTGTTATGAATGTGTGAGGTTCATTTCAGTCGGCAAGATCAAATATTTGATTCATAAAGTAGGTGAAATCTAGCTGAGTCTGGATGGCAAACATTGATAGCGCAGATTTGTTGATTTAAATGAAATAACTGTTGAATGTTATCTCTCATCAAATGTGAAGATGGTAAATGACTAGAGTCCAATACACTTCTAATACATGTACATACATTTTTTTTAATAAACAGATGTGGACAGTTCTTTGTAGTGCAGAGCTTGGAAAACCCACTGGACAACTGGCCAAAGTTCAGTAATTTTAGCATTGTGTCATTTACCTTTCACCTGAACAAGTCCGAGGGTCCAATCTTTCTATACATCCTTTTTAAGATTTAAGGTATACTCAAGTTTTTAAAGTTTAAAACTCCTACTAAAAAAGCAAAACAGTTTTAATGGCCTCATATTTTAACCCATTTAATTGATTATAAAATGGTTGCTGCTTCAAATATAGGATTTGAACTGCCTATGACCAGATAAGCTTGGTGGTCTATTGATAGTGGCAAGACATCTGCTCTAGAATGGCAAAGGTCATGGGTTCCAATAGCTTTACACATGTACTTAGTAGTGTCCTCAGCACAAGAGAAGTACACACCTGTACATGTAGATCACAGAGCAGTTTTAGGTGAAAAAAATAACGGCTAATTTTCTTCACCAAGAAAAGTTTGAATTCAGATAATTGAAGTCTGAAATTTCTCGTTCCGAAGACTCTGGGTGGTATTGGGTACATGTATATACATACAGTGCTAAAACACAAACTGGTGTCCGACAGGTAAAAACACAAATATGAAAGAAATCTTCAGATTTTCTTGAAGAGTTCTTCATTTTGAAAGCTTTCAATATTTATCCTTATCATTGAGGATTTTGTGTGTGGGTGTGTGTGAGTTTGTTTTCACATTCAAACCGGGGACCTATAACAAAAGAGGACAATAGGGTCCCCGGTTGGGTAAAGGTCCCCAGTTAGAAATTGTGTACAAAACCAATGGGAGCTGTTGTCAAAAAGTTAGAGTCCAAACAAAAGAGGGACAATAGGAGGTCCCCGATTGGAGGTGTTTACACACTTGTGTGGGCAAGCGCTACATACGCAGTGTGGACTTGAGAACAAAAGAGGTCCACATAATGTAGGGATCTGAAGCACTATGTGGACTTACACACGTCCACACAACGTTATTTGCAGTGTTGAGGAATAGGATTTTCCTTAAGTGTACAGAACAAAGGAATGTCCACACAACGACTGCAAAACAAGACGCTGTGTGTGTGTGTGTGTCATTTTAGAATTGTAACTAATTTCCTTTAAAATGTCTTAATATTTAATTATGCATTTCTTAATGAATACTATTTTGTTGTATTTTAACAGCTTTTGAAGCAGGAGACCCAAGACAATTTCTATTGTAAAAAAAACATCGGAAAACTGCTCAAAGGTCTTTGTGATGGATGCAAAGTGCTACCCTTCTGTGTTACCAGTATTAATGCAAATCAGGTAACTATCAGACCGGTTCCCACTGCTCAAATATGTCATCATGGTGTATTAAATCTGTTGAAAATAAATTATGATGAGTTGTTGTCTTGTCAAAGCTGCGTGTGGGTTTGTCTATTGTTAATGCCTATTGTCTTGGCTTGCTTCAATTATCACCAGTAAATACTTCTATTTAACACGGTTTTCAAACATTTTGTGCACAGCACTGCAACTAAGTGTAAATTAACTTTTATTGCATCCAGGGTGTTTGCACTTTTAGTGTGCAATATTAAATCATGGCACGTGCACATACATATTGTATTTAAATGCATCTAGGCCTATCAATTTCTTCCACTCTTGATTGAGAATAAAAATAAAATTGCCTCCATGCTCCTAGTCATTTGTCTTGGTGCCTCCTTCAAATACTCCAGGAAGTGCCCTCTATCAAGCAAAAAGTGACAGTGTAAAATGGATCCTGACATTCCAGATGACCTTTTCAAATTCAGCAACCTTACACATGTGGCCACATACAAATGACCTCTCTGATCATACACGACCTCTCTGACCTAAATTTCACCTGAACTGTCAACGATAATTCTCGACGAATTTCAAAGAATCTTTTCAGAGCTTGTAAATTTTGTAGTAAAGCACAGTGGATAAATTGAGACTTGCCTGACTGAACATATTCTGACTGTGTGTGATTAATGCTTTGTTGTAAAGGACACAGTGCCCAGTCAGTGTGTAACTTCAAATATCTGCGAGCATGAAACCATTATTCTGAAGATCTGTGCATGTCAGCGAACTTAACTCACAGAATCTCAGTGCATTTATAAAACAGTTTGTTATAAATGCAAATCACAAAATGTTCAAATCCAACCATAAAGGTACACAATAAAACTAGATAACTCTCATCAATTACAGAACATTAAAAACAATCTGGAAAAAAAAAAAAAACCTAGAGTGCATGGACAAAATAACAAGAAATATATGTTGCACGAGTTCCTAGCAGAATGGAATTGAAATTGAAATCACAACCTTGAATTTATTATTTTTCTTAATTGCAAATTGTAAGTTCATAAAAATGTACATCAAATACTAGGAAGATTGAAGCAATCAGTCAGTCAGTGGAACACCATTTGTTGTTATGACAGAACTGACAGTTTGTTTAAAAATATGAACAACTCATTAACCTCTGTAGTCTGTACAGCTACAATAAATCAGTGAATCTAGACCATTATTAAGGATGCAATATACAAACTTGGAGTGCTCAACAAACTCACTGATCATTTTGCCATTTTTACAAGTTTGATCTGAAAACTCCGTGTTGACAGAATCCGATGGAACCCATCCAAACCTGGATAAACAGGCTCTCAATGCTGAGGCGTTGGATCACGGTTCCCACGGCATTCTTTTCATCACAAAGGGACAGGAAATGCTGATCATGGGTCATTATTGAGCTTTAGTTCAGTGGAAGAAAGTGCTCATAACCTGTTCACTAGTAACGGTGATTCATAAACGCTGAAGTGAAAGCGGGCCATGTTTTAGAGGAATACAAGGCCTGTTTATGTTCAACACGTTAAGAGAAAGGTTCAGCTTTGGCAAGAGCATCATTTCGAAAACAGTCAATTGATAGACGTTTCCAAAACTCAAAATCTCCCACGTAATGTTGGCAAGACTATTGTAGCAATGACCCTGGGAAATGTTTCCAGTTGAATGCAGCCATTTATTGATTTGGCATTGAAAAAAAAACCAAAATATAACAAGAGGTGTCACACTCTACAATTGCACAAAAACCTAAAACGTTCAAGCTGAACTACAGTAGTGTATGTAACCATATTGGAAAGGAGAATTTTTACCTTGAAAAATATAGTGTATTATACACAGTTGATTGGACCTGTAGCTTCAAACCCTACCGCTTTTCACTTTCTTAAAAGTATTCGAGGACTGAAATTATGCTACCATAAACTATTGGGACAAGCATGAACTATTCCTCAAGGCTTCGTTTCTAGTCTTATACTCTCTTCCAAAAGAAAGGCTGTACACACCATCCCTGTTTGATATGCTCATATCAACCTATTGGAATGAAGTACTCTATTAAATTTTACTTTTGGGTCGGACAAAGAAAACTTTACTATCGAGAGCAGGATTTGAACCTCAGACCTCCGGATTAACCTGCCGGCACTCTACCAACTGAGCCATCTATCTCTAACTTTGGCGGTCTCCCTATTTTGTCATTATCTTTTTTTGGGGGGCACCAGTCAGAAGCCATTCAACCTGTAACTGCCGTGCAGCCAGGGATCACACCCAAGCTTACAATAAAGCCTGGGAGTTGGGAGGGATCACCTTATTAAGGGGATGCGACTTTTGATTTCAAAAATCAAGTAATGAACCACATGGGAAAGATTGGGTATGTTCTGAATCTTCTCTAAAGCAACAGTAAATTTTAAACATTCTCTAAACCAATGGTGTATCCCTCTTCAACTTCTTGAAAACTTGAAGGACTTTTTCCAAAAACCAATGATGTCTTTCTCCACCTTTTAATGAAAAGATGTATGTAGATTGATAGGATTTGAAACTTTGCATGGTAGAGAATACAATCCAGTGAGGCATTCCAAAACAACGGAAGAGTTGGTGTGACAACTGACAACACAAAGTACATTATGCTCTGATCAGTGTGCTCTGATCTTCTTCAGGAGACAGGATTTTGGTCTCTACTCACCTTCCCAAGCAGACGACCTCGGTGGTAAGACTTCCCTGTGTTTGGATCTTTAATTACAGCCGGTAACTCAAGGTGGAAATGATGCTTGCTGGACTCGGCGGATGTTGGGGATCCGTTCTGTTTAGCCTTTCCATTTGAAGAGCTTTCCTTCCTTCCCCCGCCCCCCTCCCTGGCTGGGGGAGGGGGAGGGGGAACTGGGGGCAAGGCAGGTGCCTCGGCGGTCTGCGGTGATGCATTTTCTGGAACAACTGGTAGCATTTACAAACCAACAATGAGGTACTGACACTGTTGGATTGTCAAAATATAAAAAAAGTATGCATTAGTCTTTGAAAAACATTACCTTTCCATCATCAACAGTTTCCTAGCTTAACATTGCCAACCCCTTCGTGCACATAAATTTGAATTGTTCTCGTATGTGGCCAATAAAACTGTACATGAAAATAATAATAGCTATAAAATTGCAGTGTCATCATTTCTTAAAAAGGCTTGCCAAAGGTTGGTCTCTGTAGATTTCGTAATTATGGCTAAAAGAAGTTTTCAATATTAATCCTTAGATTACAAGTCGAGAGCCAGCTGAGGTCGGACTTCTGTGTAATTATGATTGGAAGATTTTTTAAATTTATAATTTGTATATCCCTTACAAATTTTACAGTGATGTTTGATTTCAAGCGTAGTCAGTAGTGTCTGAGTCCTGCAGGGGCAAAAATCCATGAGTAACTCGAGTGGGATTCGAACCCGCAACTACCTCATTCTATGAGCAGAAACTTAAAAGTAACCACTGCACTGGCACTTCATTACTGAACGCACCCAAGGGACTTGGAAAGGACTTTGAAGTAGACCCATTCAGTATTAATATAAAACATCATTCTACAAGGCCATGTTTGAAAATCAAAATAATTCCCAATCCAAGTTAAAAGCAAAATTACATTTTTAAGTACAAAGATTTTACTGTAGAATACATTATCCCTCTTTTATCCATCACATGGTCATGTACTAGGGGATTTGAAGAGAAACATTTTTTAAACATTATTTTGTAATGTCCTTTAGGTCTATGCACATACTGTGTACAGTGTTTTCAGTCAGTCTCTGACTATGGTCTATCTTTAATTGATTGATTTATGGTGAGTCAGGGGCCAGATTGCAGCAGAATGAGCAGGTGTCTCTGTACAGTAGGAAGGTAATTCTGCTCACTCAATGGAGTCTAGGACCAGGCGATATACGGCGGCTTGTTAGGGCAGAGGAGATCTTGCAAGACTACAACATGCGAAAATGAGCAGTCTTTCCTTGTGTAGGTGAGGTTACCTCAACAGCCCAAAACATTCTATCCAAATTTGCATATTTACTTTGATCTAATTGGACCATAAATGGACTTTGTGCATTCTTACTCTTAGAGATCTGTGACATTCTTAGAATGTGCGTCATGATTTTTTTAAAGTGGTACAAATTTCGCAAATCTGGTCTCAAGTTTGACATAAATGATTGAAATTGCAAATTTAAGGTGATTCGTTACATCGGGCGGATGGAGGGTGACTATCGCAACTAGTAAAGAAAATATGTGTTTTACTGCAAACATCAAACTGGTAGGAGCCCAGAACTAAAAACGAAGCAGGGCCTGAGCCAAAATTTGAATTTGTTGAGACAGCACATCATCATCAATAAAGCCAACGTAGTAATGAATTATGGAAACTCAATGTATCCTATGTCTCGCTCGTACGATTACAGTATCGTGATCACTTTCACTCAGTCAAAAGGTGATCCCAGAGCTGTAGGGAAGTTAGGCCACCCCAACTTACAACTATATAACACTCAGTTTGGGACCAGTACGAAAAAATTGGGGTGATTGTCAAGATTGGGCATAACTTGAGTCTTCAGTGGAGAATGGCGATATCATTATTTAGCTAGCTATCTAGGATGAGTGCAGAAAAACCAGAAGGATGGTAACAGCATCGAGGAAGGAAATTTCCTCCTCCATTGTACAACTACTACTCCTATCCTAGAACTATGACTATGAGGTTCGATTCGCTGAGACGATAGCGGAACAAACCTCATCATAAGTTATGCAGATCTAGGACTAGGACTCGTGTGTGTGTCGTTGGAGTATATTATTAGTATTACCACTGACTAGATAAAAAGTACGTACAGTGTCAGTAGTAACAGACTCTCTAGCTCCAGTCCTAGTTGTGGTTGTTAATATGGCATTGGATTGATTGACATCAATAATTTAATAGATTCTTAAAATTGTTAATGTTATTTGTGTTGTATTACTACTTAACTTACCAATTAATATTAATATTACACGTTGACTGCTCTGTAAACTTGGATATGAAATCCGCAAACAGTGTATCAATTTCCCGCAAAAAAAGTGTGTTGCAGGTTGCAAGAGTGAGTGTTGCAGCCTTGTCTACGGCCGATGCAATTTCCAATTTCTTCTTTCGTCTTCTAATCCTCTATCCCACACCACACTGCTGTCCACGTCCACACACGGCGGTGTGCGAGTCAATCACAAACTAACGTTACACACGGTGGAGTACAACAACGTCTATTCCAGAAAATCGTGACATTGTTTCGGATTCTACGAATAACCAAACCTGCGGTGATTTGTTGATGCGATCGTTGTCCAGTGAACCGTGATTCACGACTGACGGCGAATAAGTTTAGCAAAATCGTCCGCCTACTACCTACCTATTCATAACCAACCACACGCACCTACCTATGTTACCTGCGCGCGCCCTGCCAGCATGCAAGAGGCAGGCAGTCTATAGCGCCCTCAATCGTTGGGTTATGCAACCCACTAAATAAACTCCCATATCATTGTAAAATTCAAAATATTAATCATAAACCCGTTAAGAGTAGTAACAGCCTCCCACTATACACCGACGCTCGAGAGTTCCAAGTATATTAAAATGTGTTTTTCTTCCTAAATATTCCTCAATAATTTTAACATCTAAGTGACTTATTTACACGTCCAGTTCTCTAGGATTATGCATGACTGAAGGTAGCTAGAAAAAAAATATCACTTATAAGATGTTAAAGTTATTTGGAAATGCATAAAAGTCATTACACTTTGGAGGTTTGGCTTAGTTAGTCATTAGTGGTTTGATTTATTGGTACCTTGACTCAGAGGAGGGTTTTAAATAGAAACTAGTTCTAATTGGCCAGAAGTGCCCCCCCCCAAGAAAAACACGGTCACACCCTTATGCCTTCCTGAAATGCTAGCCTAGTTTTTGGCACTGCCCAGGACAGACAATCAGAGCCAGCTGTCCATCATCCTCATATTGGAGTGTTCTGTTTTTCAACCCCATACAATTTTTTTTTTTTTTAGTAAACTACACTGAGAGAATTCACACAGAACACACAATTCCAAAAATGTCAAGGCCCCTTTTTATAACATACATTAATTTCTAAACCAAACATTTACGATAAGTATTTAATATAATGTGGATATATATATACATATAATATTTTATGTATTTACATATTTATCTTAATTTCATGTATGTTACATATTGTAGATAAATGAAATATGATGTATGCTATTCTTTTAAAAGATATGCTGAACAAAACAAATTTAATAAACACAGAAACAAGTTTCCTGCCAAAAAAGCCAAAAAGTCTCAATCGGTACCTTGCTTTATATTTATTTATTTTGTTTGGATCGTTGTGCTTAACAGCTTTGTGAAAATGTTGTACAATCACTTTGAATGGAAAGCCATTAGCTATTTTGAAATAGGGTGGACACAATACTAGCCCTGTGCCACCACTAGGTTTGGGTAAATTTGTCTGTATACATGCAAACCAAACAGTGTCCACCATAGTTCTCAAAACGATCAATTGCAACAGTGAGTAGACATAAGACATCTTTAAAAAATAGTTATTTGGAAATTCTCATTATAAACACAACATATAGCACTGCTAATAATAAGGTCCATAATCTCTGCAAATGTAGACCTTCACTTTGTTGGCAGACGTTCAGCAGCATTTTGTATGGGTTGCCATCTAGACTGGAGTTACCCAAACATTAATTGTCAATCACTATGCTCACAGCACATTATGCCCACCTAGAAATTGTATGCACATATTATTACAAAAGGAAGTGTTTGTTTGTTTGGTTTAGTTTGATTTGTTTGTAATTGTATGTGAGACTTCTGATGCCAGATTGCAGTATACTTCAGGTTAACCCATGAACTGTTGTGAACTCACACATGGACCCAACTTCATACAGCTGTTAAGCAAAAACGTGTGCTAGCAAAGTTTCAGATTAGCAATAACTACCAGGGAAACAATCACAACACAATACACATTACATGGAATTTTGCCGGCTGGTATCCTTTTTTTTGCTAACCAGTAATTTTTCTGTGCTTAAATTTAAGTCATTGTACCAGACAATACTCAAATCTAACACGAAAATGGCTTATTATGGTTGGGCAAAACTGAAGTCTTACACAGCAAAGGAAAGGTCTACAAATACTTTAAATGGATATCAAATATTAATTCAAATCACATTTTAAACAATGTTATCTCAATTTAAAAAACAAACCTTTAAAAACCTCAACTACAACAACAAAAATCACTGCCTACAGCACATTTTCAATACATTAACAATATGTACTATTTCATCGAAAGAAACGATTCAAGTTAATTTTGCATGACACCAACTTATTTTGTCACAGAGAGCTCAGTGATGTTGCAGTAAAAGCAACTGCTCTAGAATGTCCAAGGTGGTGGTTCAAATCCCCCATAAGCTGCGTGTGTTTTATTCTATAAGTAAATCAGTATAAGACAGAAAACGCAATGATAAAGTGGGGGTGCATGATTTTCTTTCATTACAGTAGCAGTTTTTCCAATGTACCTGAAACCATCCATAAGTGTTTCAACATGTGAACGGGCATGCAGGCTTATATACTGAAAAAATAATTTGAGTTGATAATGTCAGTTTTGTAATTACTCTCAAATTACAATTACAAATTGGATGGGAAGGCAATAGTTAACCTTTATCGTCCATTTTTATTGAAATTTGAGGACGATTTACAATATAAAGTTTTGTTTAAAAAATATGAATCAACTCAGACTATTTTCAGTAGAAGCCTGCATGTCCATTCCTAAGTTGAAACACTTTTGGGTGGTTTAATTAAGGTACTTCAACAAAAACTTAAACATTGGAAAAACTGCTAACGTGACGAATAAGTGGTCCCGTTTATTGTGTTTCCGCCATAAATAGAAATAGTTTTGAGTACTCAAGACACACATTCATTTAAATCTTTGAAGCAGCTATTTACGTTAGGAGAGCTATATAATATAAAGTGTGAAGAACCAAAAATATATGTGAAGCATTTACTTAAATTTGATATTATATAGATGATAAAATTTTAGTTCAATTAAATGGTACAAATTACAATATAATACCGTTAGAAATATATTTCTATACTTTGAAATATCATGAATACAGAAGATGCAAATATAGTAGATACTGGTATCACATTTAAGATAGAGCTTTTTTTTATTAAAATACAACCACTTTCAACAAGCAAGAAAGACATTTAGATACATAGATATAAGATAGATATAAAGATATGAGTAGCTCAAATTCATTCCAACCCGCAAGCCAGATACATAAATGATACAGTTGATTCCATTTTAGCTGAATGAAATGATTTAAATATCATATATGTGTGTAAATATATAATACAGTATTTATAATATATATATATATATATGTAATAAATTCAGAATATGAGTTAAACAAACTTTTGCATATCTCTCTTCTGGACAGACTGTTTCGTACCATAAGGCACTCATCAGCAGAATGACGAAAATAGAATACAAGTAGCATCCAGAAGAGAGAAATGCAAAAGTTTGTTTAACTCATATTCTGAATTTATTACATGTTATAGCTGTACAGAGATGTATCAAGCACTGTGAATTGTGATAGAAGACGATTTCATTGGATATATATATATGTATATATTTGTATACCGCATACATAGATTTTCGTCATTTGATAGGTGGAACACGCATAGTTTACTGCCGCAACGCGCGATGCTCCAAGTTTAGTAGGAGTCCCATATTGATAAATACAGGATGCTTTGGGGCACTTCACAACGAAGCTTCGCAGCGTTGATTCCAAAATAATCATTTCCTGCTCGTTCGGCCAAACACAGCAAGGTCATATCATGACAGACAAGGTTGCTGTCTACATGGAGTTGCCCAGGATGTTTAGAAACGGTTTTAGATTTTTCAGAGTTTGGGTTGGACGAATTTCAACATCTGTTTTAGAGTTTATTGTGAAAAATGTTTTCAAATGACAAGGATCTTTGTGTGGGTTACATAACAGAAATATTGAACACGTTTCGTTCGTGCATTGTCTCGGAATATAATCACGAGGTGAAATTTCGACTATTTCATTCCAAGAGGTGGAGCCGAATGGAATGGAAAAGCCATATTTCACCTCATAGTTATACTCTGTGACTATGCACTCATACACTTCCAATATGTGTATAATTTGTTAGAGTGTCAATATTATTATTTTTATTTATTTTTGAGAGGGGGGGGGGGTGGTGTACAAGTCCAGGAAGAGTGAAACATTTTCTTTGCGATGACTGTCTGAGGAACAAAAACAGGATTGCTCCTGAGCCTGGGCTAATGACAGCGTCTGTTAGCAAACGATTTCTAAGCATATTAATGCACACATTACTCACTTTGCGTTATGTTATTCACTGTAATACAAATCCCCTCCCCCCGCCCTCTTCATAATTTATAGCATAATGATTTAAAACCATATTATCATAATAAGTCAAAGGCAGTGTTGGATACTTCACATCAAGACGTAGCTCATAGGTTGCTGTTGCCCTCAATTCTCTCTAAATCCTTCATTTTGGCAGAGGATTAAGAAGGATTAGGGACGATATGAATCATCACTTCTGATTGGTCTTTATTTCCTACGCATCTAGACCCAATCTCACACTCTCCTATGTACCCGAGTACCTAAAATTTGAAATTTGTCTTGAATTAACTAAAAGACCAAAACTTTTTCAAGATGTTAATTTTTCATTACAACTACTGTCTCATCCAATGTTTTTTGGGTTAAATTACTAATATTTTAGTTGGTTACAACTGGTGTACAGTTCCCAAGGAGACTTTGACCAAAGTTTCAAAACCTCAAGCTTGGCTTTGACTCCTTTCGGCTCCATTCACCTTACTGAAGCACTCCACTGAATCTAAGCCGGGGTCTAAGCCAGAGCCTAAGCCAGAGCCTAAGCCGAAGCCAGAGCCTAAGCCGAAGCCAGAGCCTAAGCCGGAGCCGGAGCCGGAGCCGAAGCATAAAGCCATGGTGTTGAAATGGACCTTGGATATTCTAGATGGTAACATCTGTAAGACAGACTGACCCAGTACAGGGGTGCATTCAGGATTTGGGGGTAAAGGGGAGGGGGTTACAAACTTTAAGGGGTAATTTCCAAGTTGAAAACTGTCAGTAGTCCTGCTGTTGTTTTAAGATAAGTTGATTATGGAGTAGTGTTCAGGGGCCAGTTTAAGGACCCCTGAATAATTTGTTTAACATTAGATGCTCTGTGGTGCAATCAAGGACATTTCAGTTAGTTATTTTGTACTCATTTGCAGTTCAATACATTTTTTTTTTCAGTTGGTGGAAATAAGGGGGCGGGCACACCAGCTCAAATCTGCCAATGCAGTAAGTCTGCTGCCACCTAGAGTCTCAGAACATCTTATTTTGAATCAATTTAGAAATAGCGACAAAAAAATCCCTGCCAAAACCATTTGTTTTATAAATTGGCCATTTCTACTTTCTATTTAGGTAGTAACAGTGTGAGGAGCCAGTCTTCAGTGTGTATTAATGACCGAGTTGGTGGCTGGCCGCTGTTAACGGACCGAGCCGAAGTGAAGGTCCAATAACAGCGGCCAGCCACCAACCCAGGTCATTACCACGCAGTGAAGACCGGCTCCTCACACTGTTATTGCCATTAATATATACCTTAAACGAAAAGCAACTGTAAAAATCATCAGAATTTGTTTTGGTTTTTTCCTTTTGCGTGGGACCTAATCTCTTAAATATTTTTAACCTCTTGATGCATATTTTCAAGAACAAGACTATGAGCTTTTAAAAATAACAGCACCATTAATAGAAATACTTTGATTGGTGTTCGGCTTTATGCTTTGCATTACGTTGGTTTCATGCGCAAATAAGCTACCTCAAATTGATACATTCTCTGCCATTCACGCCTACACATGGCATAAGCATGCACGCAGCACCATTTACCCTTGCCAAAATAACGAAAACAATACAAACAAACTAAACAGTTGATTTGATAGTTCCCCCTACAACCACGTTGTGCATATAGAACTTTTACACAACAATATGCTTGTTTAGGGGCCATTTATTCGTAGTCCACAGAGCTAGCCGCAAAAAGGTACAGGTCATTATGCAAAAAAGATAGAACTTCCCAATCACCTATTATTCATCACGAAAAAGAAAATATCACAGGCCTGGAATTACACGGAGGTCAGAGAGGCCATGGCCTCTGTTGCCCTGGTCTTGACCTTGGTGACCCTTCAAAATTTCCCATAGACTTAAAGATTTTCAATGGAAGTACCCTTTGCAAAATGAAAATGGCCTTGCCTTTGAAATGAAATTCCAGGCCTGATTTCAAAATGATTTCATTATTTGGTCACTCACTGTAATCTGCTTTAAATGTCTGTTCACAATTTTTTTCTCTTTATTTTTTTTTTTTAATGTTATTATTAATCTTTTTAATCTTTTAGTTTTTTCTTTCTTTCTGCACTGTGGACAACTTTTGTAAAAGTTTGTTTGTAACATTCAAATATATACATACAAATAAAGAACTTAATAAATCTGTTGAAACACCCTTTTTAGACTATTTACAATATGCGTCCTACTTCAATAAAGCTGCATGCCCCAATTTTCACCGAAAGAAAAGTCGTTCCCCCCCCCCTATTTTCTCTCTGAACAAATTTTGACGGATGATGCTGCTTCGAAATAGAACACAAACAAAAACTTTCACATACGCCACGGACAAATTTCAAAATACATACAACGAGCCAAACTCTCTGTACATGGCTGATAGACATGAAATAATGCAAGGATCCTGACATGTTTCATTTTTAGTTTTACCTCTACCACTAATCAGTGTAAGATTTTTTTCATGCAATACCTTAAATGAAAGCTAATAACTTTCCCAAATCTAAAAAAAAAAGTTTTTTGGTCACACCGGCCAAAAACAGGACCTAGCATCTTGAAGCTGTTCATAACTAAGGTTGATTTGTGTTACTCTCTAATGAACAGCAATGTTAAATTGGTCCTTAATTTTCAATTTGATTTTCACAGTTCCCATTACCCCGTTAGCGACCCTTCATTTCTTTACAATCATCACCATCCACCCAGAAATGGATCATAAATGTGGATTTGGCAACTCAATATTTTCAGTAAGATTGTCTGGAAAAATACTGGTATTCATAAAAAAAAATTTTTTGTAAAGCAAACATAGATAATTTCTAGCGGGAAATGTCAATTTAGGGTACTACCAATAATTGGGCGATTTTGATTTCGTGTTAGTTGGGCAAATGTTGCGGCCGTTTGAAGCTTCATGGGCGTTTGGTACAAGCCTGCAGCCGCTATGGTCCAGATAGGGATTCTAAGTATGCTAATAACTTAACCATTAAGCAGAAGAACAGGGTGAACTTTACTGGCATTGTTTACCAGAGAATTCCGAGACCCATGTATGCCATACATGCAGAATTCTTTGATGAGCCGAGTGCCATGTTTTAGGGCTCTGTTGCGCGTGAACGTTGTTTTTGTTTACACTTTCTAACATGGAGACGCCACGATAGACCAACTCTACTGCTACCAGGGCTGAGAGTCACTGGTAACAAAAAAGTCAGAAGCTGGGATCAAGATCTTAGGAGGTCGTTGAAATGATGGCATTTCACCTTTTGACAACCCCTTGAGTTATAGATTCCAAAGAGCCTTTTGAAGCAGTATCTTCAGTGCTAGAGAAGTAGATCAAGGAGCATGACTTACTTAATTTGGAGAAAAATACAGCATTTTTTTGTTTACACCAGACAGACTTGAAAAAGAGTGACTTCAGATAAAAGTCTGAAATTTCGAATCCCTGTACTACACAGCCTTTGGTCCACTATACAGTGCACATTTCATATCTTCAACTTTCAACTTTTCTAAAGATTTCAACTTTTCTATAATGACTCCAGTTAATAATGCTCTGCCACAACACATTATAACTTTCATTGTCACCTTTAACACTTTTTGAACTGAAAAGACATATTGGTTCTTCCTCTTCAGCCACATTAGTACTATTATCAAGTTCTCCACATACAATCGCCACAATGGTTCCCTCAATTTATTTGTATTTATGAGGCTAAGTTGTCGATACTTTTGTTGTTATTGGTTCTGGCATGATCGGTTCTCGACTTGGATCTTTCTTTCCACTAGGAATGGTGCTGTTGCACGATTCAGTGCCCTTTTCAACTAAACTCTGCGTAATAAGTTCGTCATATCTTTCTTGTTCACAAGGTGCTCGGCGTTGAGGTCCTCCGAAAAGGTAAAAATTATCATGCTGTGAAGAAAAAAAAGGTTGTTATTATTCATAGTTTCTTTAGGACATTCAATTTGATTGCAAAATGGAAAATGACATTGAATTTACATTCTAAACAATTGAAGCCAAAATCCTAGATACGATTGAGAAAAGGTGGAGCATTAAAAACAGTAATTAAAAACTTATACGATGAAAGTACACACTAAAAATTGAGTGGATGTACAAAAAAATTGTAAAAATGTAAACACTATGTTAAATAATCTCACAACCAACCAAGTGTAAACCCACATAAAAAAGAGGGGCTTTTAGATTAAAAAAGCAGCAATGGAATGCAGTATATAACGTGTGTATGTCCACATCTACAAAGAAGCAAATGTAAACAGTAAACAAATGAATGCCCACACGTTTGAGCGCTTGTAGGGCGCTTGTCAGGTGCTTAATATGCACGTGTAAAAATGCACGTATTTTGACGCAATACATTTCAAATGAATCATGTTTTTACACGGTCACCCTAAACTGCATACAGTTAGACACACCACAAGATCAAAAAAGAACAAGAGGGGACCAGTTGCTCCGTGACTTGATGCGTATTTGACAGCGCGCTCAGCGTAGTCTTTAACATAGAATGGATCAACCACAGGACTGATTAAAACATCCAATATATTTCGATCCTTTAAAGTCACACTTCCAGGGGTTACAATCGAGCAAGGCATTCTGGGAAAGAAAAAAACATGGCGCGGTGAGATTGTACACCACTGGGAACGAGGTTGGCATAAACTCTCCCTTTTCTAGAGGTTATAGTGTACTCTCAATTCTAGACCTTCATCCTTTGATTGGACAAACAAGAACTGCAGGAGACCAACAGGCTGTCCTGGTTGTTTACCTCGGTATTTGGCATAGAAGGTTAGTCCAAGATTCCCGCATGCCATAGCCGATTATTGACCTTGGCTTATGGTCAAAGGGTTTTGCCAGTGAACACAAACCATACTTTCTCAAAAGAGAACAAGAAATCCCGTTACATTTTAAGACAGTGTTTGTTTTCTTTACTCGGTTAGTCAGGGCGTCATCGTGACAATGATATTCTTATAAAAAATAACAATAATAATAGTAATAATAATAATATAAATATATTCCCGAAATTCAGAAAATATCTCCAGTGGGTGAAAACTAAAAAATGCTGGAAACACCTGCAGTCATTGATTAAAAATGCAACATAATTAGGAACCAAGATTCCTGTAAAAAAAATTTGGATACGCTTCCAAACAACTTTGGCACTTACATGATCTTTCTCTCGAAAAAAAAAATACAACTAACCTATTGAAATTACCGTCAAGGCTTACCTGGATGTGATGAGGCAGTTTGATTTCTGTGATCTTGGATTTCTTGAAACAAATGTAGAACTTAAATGCGAGAATAAAAATGACTACAAAGAGAACTGCTCCCACAATAATGAGTACTGTCGAGACGACTGCCAAATGATCAGCTGGGAAAGAAAACAAACAAGCAATCAATTCATTTGATAAAATCGTAATTACTGATATCCTATCAAATTACTCGGGAAAATTAAATGACAAGGGTTTTAGAGTTTACTATCTTCTAATATTGACCAACACAATGCCATGTCTGTGCTAGGCCCATAACACGATACTAGATACAGTAGTTCTCATCATACAGCTTGTATTGTAGGCCAATGTCAAATGAAATCAACCTTTTTTTATCTCCCCCATTGCATAAATTGCATCAGTTAGGACCATAGAATGCAGTGTGAAGAGATCGGTGCACATTCACATCCACTTGAAGGCAATTCATGCGTTGCCATTTTAGCTGTATGGTAAATTTCAGCTCTCCAATTGGTTGATCTGGCTAATTTGGCCATACAGGCTTGTCACATGGTGTTGATCCTGTATATCCACAGCTGACATTGAGCTAGACTGGTCCCCTGTCTTTATCCTTGCGGATAAAGACAGGCACTGGCTTTTCAGACCCAATGATTTCATTGGGTACAACGCTTTAATTGGGTACAACGATTTCGTTGGATAAACGAGCAGTGCGGTAAGCTTTCCATTCATCTGTGTTATGATTGGTCTGCTCTGAAGTGACGTGTTTGTCAGCTACGACATCAGCAGGAACTTTTCGACCGTCTGCTGCTGCACGTGTGTACATAATGTTTGCATGTTTTGTTGTTTTCTTCGCAATGCAATGTGCGTACATGTGTGTGTAGACTACGAATCTCCACCATGTGAACAGATGCGAGGTCAAAGGTACATCTGGCGGGATCCCGCCAGGCGCTCAAGGCTGGTATCTGGCGTTATTCACAAGCCTCAAAGTGTGACGTTGAATGTTTGGGCCAACATAGAGCAGGGTTTGTTCTGAACTTTTTCAGTGACTAGCCAGCAGGACCAGTTAGCTCATCATTTCATTAGTCCGTCAGCTTTATCACAAGTCCGCAATTCATTTTTTTTTTCTTAAGGCTGTTTTTTAGCACTGAAGTAGCCAGCCGGACCACAGGGAGCTAATCTTAACTGTTTTTTTAACTGGCAGTTGGTCAAGGGACTACTTTTAAGTGAGAATGCTGCAGAGAGTGAGCACAGTAGACACAGACAATGGAAAGCTTTGGAACCATTATAAGCGGCAGCAGACTAATACCAGGTGATAAAGACATTTGTAAAGCGCTTAATGCAAAAGCCTCCAAGCGCATAAAGAGAACAATAAAATACACAATGAGTGAAAGATACAATTACGAATAAGCTGATTACAAATAAGCAGCTTCAAACAAATGAGTTTTTAACAGAGACTTAAAACAGTGTAAAGAACTAGCACGCGCACATTTCTGAGAACAATGGATTTACCTGGTAAGTCTGCTGCCACCTAGTGTCCCCAAAAGTCTCCCATTGTGCTCAGCACTCATCGTGCTCTATTTCTATATTGCTACACGATGTCTTTAAGACAAGTTAAAACATAATGAATAATGGATTACCACGAGGTAAGGCAGGAATGTAACATTCGTTTACGTCTGAAGAGCCAGCAGAATTTCGAGCCACAATGGTTACAATGAAGTCACTATACATGTCTACACCTGCAATAGAAATACAACATGGTATGAGAGAAGTGACATTGACCACTGATGTGACATTGACCACTGATGTGACATAACATCAAGAAAACACCTCTATAATGATAACAATTTAAATAATAGTACTAACCATAATAATCATAATACAATCAATTCAATCTTTAGTGAATTTGCCATATCCCAAACCAAAAACGATGATCATTAACTGACCAAAAAGGTCAAATGAATTGGAAAATTGTATCGGTTTAAACTATAAAATATACTACTTACCCTCGTCACCACTGTTATGTTTGAAAAGTTCAAGAAAAAAGAAGAAGAAATATCATGCAATGAACCTATGTCTTATCACACCGGGAAATTTCAAGTACTTTTCCATCGTGACCAATAAAAATATTGAATTGAATTGAGTGTGCACTACTTCCCTTTGTGACACTGCTTTACCTCTACCAAGAAAACTCAAGGGTTCGGGAACAAATAAGAATGACGCTAATATTAAACACTCTCAACCCAAACATGGGGAAACCCTTCCCCCTTCCCATCCATGTAATACATTGTTTCTCTCATCAACATCCGTAAGCCATCGCGCTCTGGTCTCCGGTCTTCCAGTGATCTTTCTCTAGTTGTCCCAAAATCAAAACGATCATGGAGGGATCAAGCATTTGCTTTTGCCACTCCTTGCTTGTGGAACAAACTCCCTGACTCAGTCATGACATGTGAGACTATTGATAATTCCAAAAGCAAACTGAAATCCCACCTAATGACACGTCATATTTAATTACTCTTCGTCTTGTGAGCGCCTTGAGCACCTTTTGGGTGGATTTGCTCTGCCCGTTATCAATGTCTTTATTATTATTCTATATGCCTCAATCTTGGCACTACACTATGATTACCTTGAAGCCGATGTTGAGTGGCATTAGGATCCTTTGTTATGACGGACGAGTGATTTTTAGTTATGTCATAGCTAAGAATCTTCCCGTTGCTCTTGTCCTCAGGAAAGCGCTGTTTTGAAAAAAAAGAGATAAACTTTCATAATAGATCTCCCTCTGTCTGTCAGGTATACGCATGGTTCTGTTGAGGAAGGAGGTTTTCTGAAAATCAAACTTCTTGTAAACTTCTTGGAAAAATGTGAGCAGTGCAGTACATAAGGGACTGGATGGGGAGTGAGTGGTGGGTGAGGAGTGGGTGGGGACTCCCTCTCGTCCGCCAATTCATTGTAACAGGGGTGCGAGTCACTGTGGCTAAAATGTCTCGAGCCATGCTCCAAATTTAGAAGCTACTTTGAAATGATGACATTTCCACCCGAGAGAGTTTCCACATTAAAGAGAGTTGCGTCAAAGAGGAACCCGCTTTCTCCGGTCATGTGGTTGCTGGACGCCATTTTGGGTCCAAATGCAGCACAACCCAAAGGGCAGACTAGTCTGGCACCCTGTATTTGCCCATGCAGTTTTTTGGGACACAAAAGGGCTTCTGATTGCAAGTTGCCGCAACTCTTTCAATAAGAAGCTCTACGAACCATCCACCCAGACATGATAATTAATAAATATTTGTGTAGGATGCACTCCTTTAAACCCTACGATGTCACTATTTTTGTCTTACCGTCCAACTAAGAAGAGTTTCATTGGTTCCGTTAATCCTTGAGCAGAGAAGATCAAGACTCACACCAGCCTCTGGTGCTGAGGAGACAAACAACACACACAATCTGCTTACTAGCGGATACTTTTTACCACAATTTGATTATCCCGCTGTCTTTCTTTCAAATCAATGAACCCAAGCTAGACTGGAAGAGAAGGATGCTTTATGATTGTGTTGGGAATAAATGTTAACATACTAGGCATTTATGAGGCAAATTGAAACCAATTGTACTGTATTTAAGTGCCATACACATTTACTACAAGCCCTGTTCATTAGGCCTGAAGAATTCCTGAAACCACCTCAACTCCTTAGGAGTGTGCAGCCCCGGCAGCCAAATGGGCACACAGGTTGCTCATCAATCTCAACAAGTAACTCTACCCTCGCAGGGTGATGACAAGCAACAATTAAGTGTCTCACCAAATGACAAAGGTTTCATTATTTTGGCTGGAACCAACCTGCGGATAAAAATCTAAAGGCATCTTGGGTGGGATTCCAACCTGCAATATTTCTGTATGATAAATTAATGTATTTTGAGATTTAGCAAGTCTAATGATAATAAATCTTCAGGAACTTTGGCTGGGGTTAGAAACCTCCCACAATCTTTCTGTGCAAAAAAATCACTCTATTCTCAGATTTTGTATTAGTCTCATGGATAATAAAAATATAGGTACTTTGGACGGAATTGGAAACTCCCACCATATTTCTGTATGATAAATCAATCTATCCTCAAATTTTGCAGATTCTCGTGGCTAATAAATCTACCTGATTGGGATTTGAACACTACAGTCTTCCTGTGTGATAAAACAAACTCACAAAAATTCCTGTTTACCTGTTTCTTTTGTTCTCCCTAGAAGTCTAATTTCTTCACTTTTTAATCTACCAAATTTCACTGTTATGGCAATAGTGTACACACTATTGGCTTGAAGGCCGCCAATGGTAAGCTGATGTTTAGAACGGTGTAACTGAAATAAAAACAAAAACATTGTGATTTTCAAACAACAGTTTGAAGACAAAATCCTTTAGAGACCACAGTGGCAGCAAGCAGCCATCACCAAAATCTCATTTGACCTCTTTGCATTACACTAAGAAGGTCATAGTTTAAAAGGTTATGTCCTAGACTGACCTCTTCCAATGTTGCCCTCGTTCAATAGTTTATACATTGTTAAAACTGAACACAGTTTCTGTAACATATTTTCCATTCCAATTTCCTCTTCAAAAATTAGCCATGTCCAGGCACATTGGCTTCAGTGTAAGCTTTAAATTGATAACACACAAGGACATTTTGTGTCAGCACAGTAGTTAAACTGCGGCCAGAATATTCCTCCGGATCAGATGAATATTCAGTGCCCAATGTCATGGCTCTGCTTACCGTCGAACTGTGCCCTTATAATCACAATTCTATGCTTACTATGCAAGCGCTAAATTTCTGCGCTAGCTGTGTAAGTGAGTAACGTGGAGTACGCATGCCCACAAGCAAAAATTCCCTGCTAACTCGAGAAATACGCTTGACCTAAGCGCAGAATTCCCTGCCGCCGTAAGCGTTGATTCATTGCTTACAGCAAGCAGAGCCATGAAATTGGGCTCAGATGAAATCATCCACTGAGTCTAAATTAGTCTGAGATCGAGAGGGGAACGTCCCCTCCGAGACGGAAACCAAGACCACAAAGTCCCAGACCGAGTCCTCTACTCCGACACCAAGACCAAGGCATCTTCTCAGAGAACAATAAATTTACTTGGTACGTCTGCTGCCCTCAGTCTCCCCAAAATCCTCCCGTTGGAATTACCTCTTCAGCATGCCAATCCTGCGTATTCTCTAGTGTATATTTCACCAAATAATAAACCTTAGTTTTTTCATAGCTAGGATAGCATTGATATTCCTCAGATGGCTGCCATGACACTTGAAGTGAGGTGAAAGTTACATTTGTTACAATTGGAGAGCGTATTGGAGTTACAATCACTGGATAAAAGAGAAAGTCAAAACAAAAATTACTTACACTCGCAAAGTGTTCGGGCTTTTTTCCTTTTTTTCTATCACACAGGTGACTTTAGTCGACTACACTCATACCCCCTCTTCCTTACCATAGGTGACTTTAGTCGACTACACTCATACCCCCTCTTCCTTACCATAGGTGACTTTAGTTGACTGCACTCATACCCCCTCTTCCTTACCATAGGTGACTTTAGTCGACTGCACTCATACCCCCTCTTCCTTACCATAGGTGACTTTAGTTGACTGCACTCATACCCCCTCTTCCTTACCATACGTGACTTTAGTCGACTACACTCATACCCCCTCTTCCTTACCATACATTTTGTTTTAATCACGGAAACAAATATACTTACTTATGTCCTCTGTCCTTAAATCGATACATTTACTCTGAATTCCACCAACAGCCAGGGCATTTGAAGAGTTGACACGAACACAAAAATTCCGCTGTATTCCGTCATTACTTTCATTTTCACAACTCTCATTCTTTTGGTAGTTTATGAAATCTTTCCGACTGAAAAAAATAAAGCAAGGGATGTTACAATGTAGGATGCCCATCTGGACCTTGACATTGAGTTTCCAAATTTACATTTAACTCAAAACTTGAGCAATTTTAGAAAGAAAAAAAACAAACCAAAAATACAGTTTAATGGACTCCCGATGATTGCCTCAGCCCGACTGAAAAGTTGACTGGGTTTACAGTGAAATTATTATTATTATAACTTTCTAGTAAGGACACCAATATAGTCTCAAAAGCGCTTAGCACTGACGCCCGTATGTCTGAGGATGCCCGTCTAGAGAACATGATGAAGAAAAATCTGTTTTAGATGTGGGAGGAAAACACCAAACAGGAAAAAAGCAATGCAATCAGGTAGGGACTTGAAAACCAAAGCCACATGCAAGGTTCTGGTCCGAAATTTGAACTGCGGCTACAGAGGCAGCAGGTGGGGAATTCTTAAGTGTTATTCTCTCAACTTTGTCAACATTTCAGATATGTTTCCAAAGGATTGGCACTAACTGTTAATATGAACTTTAAGATTGAAACAAAAATAATAATAATAATAATGATTTGTCAATCATTACCAATCCATTATACATTGTCTTTACACCTCCTTTCTGACAGTTTATTCAGCGCTTAATTTAAAATAACTTCTCCGATTAAGTTTGACCAATAGTGATTTAATAGAGGACTAAACTTACTTTTTTGAACACTGCAATACATGTCTGGTGTCAAGGTTTGTGAACCTTCCATTTGTCCATGAACAGTTCATCGAGAAAAAGTCATAGCTATTACAACTTATGTCCTTGGCCTTTGTCGGAGGTACTGTGGACAGCAACAAAGAAAAAGGTTCTCCATAACAGGTGATAAATTTGCTTTGGGTATAAGAGTCGGGTATAAGAGTCGGGTATTAGTGGCGTGTCGTGCCCGAGCGGTCTAGTTCACCGGACCCAAGCTCCGGTGTTTTCAGCGGCAGGGTGTGGGTTCGAATCCCGGTCATGACACTTGTGCCCTTGAGCAAGGCACTTAACCATAATTGCTTCGTAAAAATTTTGGAAGGTAGTGCATTCTGCACTACCAACCAGGCTCCTAGTGGATGATACCCATGCCTATATCCTTACGGACTGTGAAGGGGGTGACCCTGTTTCAGCCCCAGGAGTAGGTGGCAACGTGCCTCTGGTGACAGGTGATCTGGGTTGACAGCCCAAATAAGTTAAGTGTAGCCCTCACCTTGAAGTGGCCGTCCGGCCTTGTGAGTTGGGCGATATCTCATAAAAAAAAATTAAAAGATTAAATAAAAAAAATTATAAAAAATAAGAATAATGTTTGTGTTTACCCAAACACTGATGTGTGTTTAGCACTGTACACTCTGTACTTTTGCATCACCTCCAATTTGCACCACCTCGCACGTTATCATAACCACCATCAAGGTGTTATATACTGGGCTCAATTTTATGGCTCTTCTAACCTCAGAATCCTGAATTTATGTTCACTATACTCTACTTACTGGTTAGAGTTAGAACCTATTTTCCGCATGAATGTTGCTTTGAACGCAGAGCAATCATCACGCGTCAGCAAACCTTCCTTCTAACCCGCTAACCTATTAAAATAAATGAGGGCACAATTTCTGCTACAGTACGCCCTGATTTTTTAAAGTGGGCTCTGGGTTTCACAGCAATTGTTGTCTAGTTATAGTGTCATCATGATGGGCGTAGTGCATCATAACTACTATTCAACGACTTGACTTGGCAAAAATACTGTATCCCACCCCCACTTTCTGAGGGATTTTGAAGGTTTGCTTATATTAAATTATAACACACCTCTTGCTAGTTCTGTATTCTGGTTGGCTGAAACACGGTCACGTGGGATGAACTATTATAGGCTAGTGCATGAGATTTGCACAACCATGAGCTAGACATCGCACGCGCGTAGTTTGCGGGAAATAGTTCCCGAAGCGCGCAATAGTCTTTCAATTGTTGACTGGTTACAGCGCCCTCAAGAGGTTTGCCAGGCTCATCTTCACATGAAAAACGGCGGCGTCTGGATCGTCGGATCACGTTATTTCCTGTCTTCACATGAATTTTTGACTAGTATTTTATATTTTGGACCGAGGTGTATTATAAAACACATATGGACTGTCATGATTCGGTCACTAGAGCACGTCTATCCCCCCTCGAACCTGTGAGTGACCAGAAGAGGGACCTATCGGCCTCGGGAAATAGGTCCCTCTTCTGGTCCTTCACAGGGCAATAAACTCAACTATTTGTTAACAAATCTTTTCAATTGCCATAGAAAGTGTGAGTTAGCAACAGCATTTTTTTTTCTGTTGAATTTAATACTGCCTTACTTACATCCAACTTTGACATCCCATCTGATACCTTGCTCCTGGGAGTGTCCATCCACTTTGCATATGTAAACGCCGCTGTCCTCAAACTGTGCATTCTCAATGACAAGCTGGGACGTTGTCACATTTAATACTTCCCCATCAAAGGTCCACACGATGTCAGTGGTGTTAGCCCTCTGGTTGGAGTCATTCAAAATGCAGTTGATTCGTATCGTAGAGTTGACAAGATAAACTCTTTCTACTGCTGTCAAGTTATAATATGAGATAAAACTAATAATAATACTAGAAACGAGTTTGTAGTGGATGATACCCATGCCTATATCCTTACGGACTGTGAAGGGGGTGACCCTGTTTCAGCCCCAGGAGTAGGTGGCAAAGTGCCCCTGGTGACAGTTGATCTGGGTTGACAGCCCAAATCAGTTAAGTGTAGCCCTCACCTTGAAGTGGCCGTCAGGCCTTGAGTTGGGCGATATCTCATAAAAAAATATAAACAATTTCGTGGGATGAACTATTACAGGCTAGTGCATGAGATTTGCACAACCATGAACTAGACATTCCACGCGTGTAGTTTGCGGGAAAAAGTTCCCGAAGCGCGCAATAGTCTTTCAATTTTTGACTCGTTACAGCGCCCTCAAGAGGTTTGCCAGGCTCATCTTCACATGAAAAACGGCGGCGTCTGGATTGTCGGATCACGTTACTCCTGTCTTCACATGAATTTTTGACTAGTATTTTATATTTTGGACCGAGGTGTATTATAAAACACATATGGACTGTCATGATTCGGTCACTAGAGCACGTCTATCCCCCCTCGGGCCTGTGAGTGACCAGAAGAGGGACCTATCGGCCTCGGGAAATAGGTCCCTCTTCTGGTCCTTCACAGGCCCTCGGGAGAATAGATGTGCTCTAGTGACCTCATTGCCAGTCCATATGTGTGTACTGTTACCTGCATAGAATAATATACACAATATATACAGATCTATTCTTGACATGGCAAAATAGCTCAACTCGAACATTTGGTGTTTATTTTATTTGAGATAATTTCTGGGTAAATTGAGTGCGCTTTCTCCATTTCAAAGTTTTAAAGGCCTAATATGTATGGTTTTGAATTTAAAATGTCCTATCTCGCCCTCTTTTCACACTTGCGTCCCATTTCAATGGCAAAACAGCTTATCTCTGTACTTGCTTTTCTCAAAATGTCACTTTTTGCATTTGGCTATTTTGCCATTTTAGTTTCTTTGGACATGTGTGCGCGACAGTTTTGGGAGTGGGATGGAAGTTCCGCTTGAATTTTCTCGTTCAACAGTCAATAATCATTTAGCGATCATTTCTTGGAGAGGAATTTTACTTGTAAGGGCAATAAACTCAACTATTTGTTAACAAATCTTTTCAATTGCCATAGAAAGTGTGAGTTAGCAACAGCATTTTTTTTTCTGTTGAATTTAATACTGCCTTACTTACATCCAACTTTGACATCCCATCTGACATCCTGGGAGTGTCCATCCACTTTGCATTCGTAAACGCCGCTGTCCTCAAACTGTGCATTCTCAATGACAAGCTGGGACGTTGTCACATTTAATACTTCCCCATCAAAGGTCCACACGATGTCAGTGGTGTTAGCCCTCTGGTTGGAGTCATTCAAACTGCAGTTGATTCGTATCGTAGACTTGACAAGATAAACTCTTTCTACTACTGTCAAGTTATAATATGAGATAAAACTAATAATAATACTAGAAACGAGTTTGTAACGAACAAACACTGGGGTTTTGGCTTTGTTGTCAATGTTGAATTAATGTAATAATTAATTTGACACCTGATGACATCACGATGATGAAAACACGTTTTTCGTACGAACGTTGTGATAAGCAAAAAGACGGTACAAAAATATAACTCTTTTACGTTAGGTTCAGACGATATAAAGTTTTAAATAATAAATAATTGTAAACTATAAATTACCATGCCAATGCTAAAGTTATTAATAAGCTATACTGCACAGACCTTTGTGATAAGCAAAAAGACAGTACAAAAATATAACTCTTTTACGTTAGGTTCAGACGATATAAAGTTTTAAATAATAAATAATTGTAAACTATAAATTACCATGCCAATGCTAAAGTTATTAATAAGCTATACTGCACAGACCTTGAAATAAATTGTGGTGGGAGAATGCATTGAAATTGCGTGAGAACAAACCGCTACTAATATCCCCAAACGCTTCCGTATTTTAATAGTTCGAGGACTCTCCACAACCAAGAGGGTGCTATACAGGTTCACCATTAACTGCAGAAGCGAAGTAGTGAACAAAAATGAACGGTACAAAGGTCGAACGATGCCACTCGTGTGGACAATGGGCTCTGTGTGGGTCTGGCCGTATGCAGCGTGTTACGACGCCTAGCATGGGAAGCAATGGCTGCGTGGAGTGATGGCCGTATGCAATGTACAGCGTGAATTACGTGCAATGTACACACACAAGACGATCATGCTTTGTTGACGATACGTGTTTTTAAATCGTTTTAAATTGTTTTAAAAACCCTCGGTCAAACTGCTGCTTGATCTAAGTTAGAGTACAGGCTTTCATTTGATGTATTGTTTGTGTCTTTAAAGACTGTAGTTCCTGAGATCAAACAAATTTCATGTGTAAATGCTATGAGACTTTTTCGGAAAGAATAATAATAGAGAAAAAAAATTAAAATCTCGACGAAAACAAAGGTGGTTTCGGCTGATGGCCGAAAACCCCCAATTACAAACTTATAAAGCACACTTTCTAATAAAAGATTACTCAAGGCGCTACAGAAAAGATACAACATGAAGCTCTCAACAGAAAAAAAAGCACCCCCCCCCCCCCAAAAAAAAGAGGTGTAAACAGATTGCGTATTGGCTGCAATTTGCACGTATCAGCATACAAATTGTGCATACCGTTCCGATAAGAGTGAAACGTTGTTAAATACTGCTCAAAATGTCAACTTACAACCATCGCCAGTGCCTATGGACACGTCCACCACCGCAATTATGTACACGTGTAACACAATCAAGATGTATCGCAGAATTGGAAGTTTCAGACTCCCATCGTTGGATCCAGGCAAACTTGATGATCCAACGCCCCCCATTATTCAGCTGCAGCTAACAGGAAGGCGTGTTGAACAGACAGAATCACAACTGTAAATATAGGGGGGGGGGTAAATCAAGAACAATTTCTTTCATCAATGTGGGTCTGAAATGCAATTTTTGTTTGTAAACTTGACTAACCATACCTCTGGCTGTGAGTGATTTACAAAAATGTAATTTTTTGTAGGATCCTTCCTTCCATTAGGGCTCCTTCAGATTACAAAGTCCAGTTTTTGGCAAATTTGACCTCTAAAATTAGATTCAAATTTTATTTACCTCTTTTTTTGTAGATTAAAGAGTTACTAGATTTCATTTAAGGTAATGTAGAACAAATCTGGTATAGTTAGTTAAAAACTTAAAATAAAATTATTGTCCAAATCCGACATTATCTAAAGTCCATCAGCAATGTACTAACAATTTTTTTGGAAACGACATCATTTGGGCAAAACTGGGCCGTGCAACTTTTAAGTATCTACTCGTGGTGGAATCAACAATGGGTGTCCCAACAGGCAATGCAATCCTTCAAGGTAACAGACCAAATTGTGCAGTAAAATATTAATTATAACCCCTCCCCAAGCTATCAATAGCTGCCACAAAATATAAACCAAATCAGCACTGGTCCTGCAAACCTGTAGAGGAAAAACACAAGCTAAATGTTTAGCCTACCTTTCAGAGCTGACTATTTTGTCCCCGTTTTAGCAATACCAAAAAAATGAGAACCTCGAGACATTCGTGTGTTGTAACAAACAGTTTGTCCTCCCAGCTTGTCTGTAGTTCTGATTGGCACAATACTTATTCATTCCATTACAAATTTGACGAATCATTCCCTACAGTGACTTCGCTGAAAAACAAAACGTAACAGTTTTTTTTTGTTTTTTTTTAATGAATATCATCCAATTTGTACATGAAGAGTGATTTCAAACAATAACCCTGCTAGCAATTCTCAAATGGAATGATCCATCATTGATGAATGGCGCCTGAAAGTACATGGACATGATACAATTCCCATCGCAAACTGTCCTCATTAGCTTTTTTTTTAAAGCAAAAGCACCTGCTTCAGCTACCATTTGTTGGACTGTGGTAGTGGTGCTTTTCAATAGGGGCAATCGTGCGAGACGTTACGACAATTTTCATAGGAAAAAAAAGAAAAAAAAACTTTCATAGAAAAGTAAAAGGTCATCTGTACTTTGGAATATTTGATAGAGGTCAAAGGTTATTGATATCATTCAAACCAAGTAATCTGTTTATGTAGGTTTTTTTGTCTGGTCTCTTCGGATTTATGAGAGGGATGACTATCTCAAGCTCGCTAAGTCACCTAAAAAGATCATGTACAATTAATGAACGGTTTCCCCTTTGTCTCCTGCTGTCTTAATGAACTTCTAAAAGTTCATAGCTGAAAACAAGTCGTTAATGGATGTCAAAGAATTGGAATGATGTATTCCTCCAGTGACCAGGGATGTCACCTGTATCGTCCCTTGTCGAGCGGAAATGTTGGAGGAAACTTTGTATTAATGACAGGCAAAAATCTCTGTCTTGTTGTCTTTTCCTTTTTACTACATGCACTACCTGATGACCTCGTGTGTGTAATGCGTTTAAAAAAATTGTTAATTGTTATAATTTTTTTAAATAACTTTTGTTCCTCTAGAACCAGTTGGAGAGGAGAGCCTTGAAACAGACACTTTGTTTCTTTTAGGCTATCCATTGGCTCAGTCCTTTATCTCACAGCCATGACTGTTTAAGACCTATCACCTCCTCATTTCTAGTAGAACTTACGAAATTACCAACGCTGTATACTTATTAATCAAGTCTAGCCCATGATACACCATTCGGGATGTCTTTGTCACTACGCGAGGGTGTTAAACAACAATGCCAAAACACAATTTTGCTTCAATTAGGAGACACATCTTTCAAAGCAACAATAAATTGGTGGGAGGATCTTGAAATGGCATTTCATTGACAAACAATCAGGCAGATGTATTTCAGACATGTATAAATTTCTCTGGAGCATTGGTAGTGGTATAAACTTTATCAACAGTGAGCTATCAGATTAACTGTGTTTGTTTACTTTATTTAAGATACACTGTAGCAATCCTGCCATCTGTATTTAAGATCTGCTCTAAAAAATAAACTAATGGGTGTTGCAAACTAGTTATCAGATCAAAACGACCTGCTGGTATAAATCCAATTGCTGGTAATGGCCTCACATTTCCACCCTTGCCTGACAATTTGACCTTAGCCTGACAATTTGACCTTAGCAGAGTCTGCTTTCTTGAATGTAAGAAGCCCTAGAGAGAGAGACCCTGCTTGGGGTGCAAGACTCTGCTTGGAATCGAAACATGATGAGTCCACTCTTTGCTTCCAAAAAATTTATAAATAAATAACATCCTTGAAGATAACGAACGTTCATGGTGGTTGAGCCATCTTTTTTCCCAAATCCAGGGAGACAAACAACCTATAAATTTTCCATTAAAACCAAAGGGGCCGCTTCAGCGAACACAGCGTCTTTTCTAATTCAACCCCAATAAGGGTGGCATAAATTCTCTCTCATACCACGCACAAGGCTGCAGTGGAACCTCAAACCAGTCTCCATCAAGGGAGCTGCTGATGTAGAAACATTCAAAGCTGCCCTGGCTAACATAGGCACTATGACCTAGGACAGTAAATCTGGTGCCCAGCCTCTCCAAAAATTGTTTTGGTTTTATTGCTGAAACCAAAGCTGCTGGATTGTAACCCATTATGGGCGTTTAGGCAGTACTGAGGCAGAAGCAGAAATCATCAAAACCAAGGAAAAAGGACAATTACAGTCTATTTGTTGTAAACTGTGAATCAGTGATGAGGACGAGTTCATGTAATTGTGACCATTTTGTTGTTGTTTGGGCAAATAAATAAACGTCAGAAGAGGGCCGCTGGGCCCAATTTCAAAGTGCTGCTTAACGGTGGGCAAATTTGTGTTCTTACTGTAGCAGAAAAATTTGCTTAAGTGTAAGCATATTTCACAGGTTAGCAAGAAAATTAGGCGGACGGCTTGCGTGTTCACCATGGATTTGCATTATTACGTCATTCATTTTCATACAGTAAGAACGGTAAGGTTAGCATGCCTTTTCACGTGCTTACGGTTAGCAGCGCTATGAAATGGAAACTCAAACAATAAACACAAAATCGTCCTGTGGTGCAGCTCTAGAAATTCACTAATATACTAACTTGATAAATAGTTAGACCATAGAGGCCGTGGGTACACACCCACTGGAGGCACTGGATGAAACGTTGCTACATAAATGAGCCGTAATGTAACGCTGACATGGGGGAAAAGGACCTTAAACACATTCTACATGTTGTTGCACAGGACACAATTTCATAGCATTATTTACCAATGCACTTACACGTACTACATAGTTCATAGAAACATGCACTTTACAAGGCGCTGTAAGTGCAGAATACTGTGGTAAGTACGGCCATGCAAAAGGGTCCAGTATCACACACAAGGAACATATCCAATGATAGCTAAACTCACCCAAGTATCAAAACAAAAAGCAGGTTTGTGAATTGATTTTCATTACTTGATACATGTACATGTTGAAATCTGATAATGATAAACAACCGATCCAACTGATCCAGTCCTAAAATTCGCATCAGATTTCTATACAAACTTAAAGCAGCAACCATCGTGACCATAGCGATAATCTTAAAGGTGATTAGAACATGTTGAAACATGTTGAAATAAACTTTACCTGAAAAGTAGCGGCGACTTGCGACCCAAGTTGAATCGGCTATGACTCCCTCAACACAAGGTCAGCCAGATTTACAGAGAAGAGTTCACAGATGATGAATCCTGGCCGGGCTGGGCATGAGGTTATTGTCACCCAGAAACACCCTTACGTCACACAGATAAGAACAGTCTGTAAGAGGCGAGGAATATCTAGTTTTAAAAGAAAATCGTTGTTACCGATCTAAAAGTTGTCTTATTTGAAAGCGTAAGGGTTTGAAATCCATCAGTCATGATCCATGTTCTTTGGTTAAACGCACTACCTCAGTGATACAAATTTTGATGTACACATACATGTACGCAGCAATATGTAGGGGTTTATGCTCAAATGCCCTTTTTGTAAAAAAGTGTAATAATGTTGGAAAATCTGTTAACCTTTCTGTAAATTTTCAATTCCTGTTACGTCTGCAGCCTCCGTTTTCACTCAACAGTTGTGTGTACACGCGCGTACTAATAGATGCTACATTGAGCACCGGTATGAATTGATTGTGTTACGCCTAAATTAGCGCCCACGCTAGCTTGCGCACCAGTTGTATGTGTAAACACTCCTCATCGTGTTTATATTGCACGTTTAAACATAGCCACGTGATCTCCTCTCGACCAGTCAGAACGAACAAACTGTTGCGGGTATTTATGAATGTGGTGTCTCTGAATTTACGAAAATTTGAATTACTTGATGAAAACGCAGTAAGGTGAATTCAAACCAATCGACATCATCAAACTACACACCTGTTTGTTTTAATTACAAAATACATTTAGATCTCTACCTAAAGGTCATTCAAGAAAGCGGTTTTTCCTGTTCAAACATGAGGCAGCTCATCTTGCCAGTTGTTTTATGGTACATACATTTGGTTTTTTTTTCCATTGACCAATGGGAAAAATGAGTTTGACAAACTGCTCAAAAATCTGAAAGACACAAAAACATTTGCAGGGGAACAGTAACAAAGAAAAGTCATTACACAGCATTTTGGACGGTAACTCACTTTTTAGATAATCAACAAATCCGCGCCTACAATATTTGTGCCTGTTTACACAATTTGAGCTTAATGAAATTGAGCCCGATACTTCACGCCACATCCCAGCCCCTTTGTCTCCTTGCTTGCATGCCCCAGCGATTTTGACAATCAACCGTTCTCTTGAAAACAATTTAATGTCACCCACTCTTTGAGCATATCATTGCACAATGTTGATTAATGTACAAAACCATTAAGAATGGCTGCTAGCCGGTTGACTGAGGTATAAACAGGTCCTTTCTCTATGGTATAAACAACTTCAAATCGGCAGTAAAGAACTTCACTCTGTGCCGTAGTCATTTTTCTGAACTTTCGGAATAAATTGTTTTAGAGAATATCGTTGCCACAATCAAACCAATGACTAACCAAGTAAAAACAACAAACATTCTCAAAAAATTCACCAGGTTTTTTGTTCTCTTCCAAGAAAAAAGTGGGAAGTCTTCACCACGGTCAGTCCACCCCTTGGCCGTAAGCCACAGCTGCTAATTCCCTTGGCCGTAAGCCACAGCTGCTAATTCCCTTGGCCGTAAGCCACAGCTGCTAATTCCCTTGGCCGTAAGCCATAGCTGCTAATTCCCTTGGCCGTAAGCCACAGCTGCTAATCGGCCATGGTATGCTGGAATCATGGACTTAGCTCCCACACGCAGTATTTGATGAATAATTGTGTCAGCCTATCCACCTCTTGTAATCCCCATTTGCACAACAAACGAACGGAAGTCTGGAATAAGGGAATGCACAATAAACCGCACCCTCTCCAAAAAAAAGGAGATAATTATAGCATTAATTCCAGTGCCCTTTTTTCCTCTTTGTATAGGGAAAGCGAAGCAAAGAGTGGCGAGTGCATGTTGAGTGCACGCTGGACAAAGAAATAATGGGCGTAATATTATGCCAACTATCCGCATCCTAAAGAGGACATACTGAAATGTTCCGAAACAAAAATGTCTACCGTAATTCAGTTTCGAAAAATCATGCGTCAGAAGAACCCAGGCATCAAAAGATGCCAGGATCCAGAGGTTAAGGAGTTGGACAAAAATTCCCCATCCTGTGATTTTGGGGGAAGAGAGAGAGAAAGGGAGACAACTTTATTTGGAGATGGTTACAACTGAAAATTTCAGACAGTTCCATCACTGTTTACACTGTTTCTCTAAAGCATGACAACCAAACTTGATGAATTTTTTAACACTGTTTACGATGATGACGTATGCCAACTCAATCACAATATAAAGTCGGTATTAAGCCAGTCGACGTCTAGCTTTTCAGCCTGGTGAAGGACTGGGCTACGCCATCGTTTAGGTGACAGAGTGGGCAGTCGGCCATTACATGGTGCATCATTGGTTGTATGATGTTTATTAAAAGACTAGAATGACTCTTCCATACAACAATGCTATAACTCCCTTTTAGGTCATGTGGGTGTATTTGTCATCTTTGTACACTTTGAGAAAACTCATAAAAGCAAAGAGTAATTTGAAGCAAATAAAATATCAACTGTAAACATAAAACATGTTTTCTAGAGAAAGTCTCCAATTCAAGGACATAGTATTCCATTGTGATGCAACCATGAGGCTGGAGACAACAACACTATTAATCAAAGAATAAGTTTTAATTGGGTTTCATTGTTCCTGGCATTACGGCCTCCACAAAGCATGCGGTGCTCATTACTCATTGATGTATGATTACACTCAAAAAAATGTTTCTATCGATAAAAAATTAATAAAATAACCTATCCAGTCAAAATAACAAGCTTCCGGGAAACCAGACTACCTACTAACTGTTGTGTAAACGTACAACGATCAATGTAATCTTAACAAAAGGTAGCTTTTCACAGAGCCCATGTTTCAACAGAAAGTTGTAGAAATTATTCCGATACAATTTCTCAATAGGTCACCAGAAACTTACTCCTTTAACAGTCAGTTACAAAGATTCATTCTGTTGTAATTGGACAATATCTTTTAGGGGGTGGGTGAAAAAAAAACAGCAAGGAAGAAGGAAAAAAAAAAAAAGCGTGAAAAATGTATGTAAACAAATAAATAAATTAAGTTAAATGTGACTTCTACAATGGCTTCACCCAAATATTTTGGTAATAAAATAGTGCAATTTCCCTAAAAATAGTATGAAGGGCTATTCTTGAGGTTGAGATATTCAGGTTGAGAGCTGAAACAGCCCCCACCTTTCCGTCTTTAGTTGTATTGGTGTCTCACTGTTTGTTCTTTTGAAACGTAAGAACCTTGTGGAGGCTCAACCCATGGTATCATTTCAGTGTATGTATTTATTCAGTAATGAGAAACGAGGAAAAATACATCCGTCACAAAGGGCTGAACTTCTTTTCAGCTCAGGATGTTTTGAAACAGAATGCTGTTGCTCTAAACCCAGTGCTGAGTGAGTGCAACTTTGCCTTTAAAAATTGTTTGTTTGGTTACTGACACAGGGTGAGCAATATTCGGATGTGGGTATCATTGTGGCACCCATGATTTTCACAGTTTTGGGGCTGGTGGTTCTTTTTTCCGGGAGAAAAATTCATTCTTCCCACCTACATGGTTTTCAAGCAACACACAACTAAACTGTGAAAATTACACATAATTTGTCATGTTTGTTTTTATTTCATTTTTTAAAATCAAGTACAGCTGTCGAAAACACCCGGGTGATGAAAAGCAGAATCACACTCAATGAAAATTTAATCCAAAATGGAACCGCACACACACTGAACTCCGAAGCAGTCTTCCAGATTTTCACATCAAAACACCTACATGTAGGTTGGGGTGGCTTATTTATTGTAATAGGGTTACCAGAACATTAAATACATTGTAACAAGCATTAAGTTAATAGCTTTGAGATCATTTTATGTTCGCTTGCACTATAGATGCAATCTTGTGAATGGGGCAATTTGTTAAAATTCTAAATATTTCTATATTTGGAATGTCTGGTAATGCACTCATTGGAAGTACTATGTACTTTAAATTGTTTTTTGGAGTATTTACTGAACATTGACCTTACCTTTAAAATGTGTTTCAGTCTAAAATGTAGGTCAACAAATTCCTAGAATTGGTCGTGGATATAAAACCCACTCCACATGCCAGGTTTGGTTCAGAGGTGGTTTGGGAACAACAGTGTGTTCTAGCATAGTTCCTGGAAACCTAACCACAAAACCTGCTGGGGTTTTTTGTGGCAATCTGTGTCAATCTGTGTAGGGACGTTTCTGGAATAATGAGCAGGATTTGACAGATTTTCAGGAAGTTTGTTCAAAAGAGTGATAATAGCTTGTCACAGTCTTGTACATATTCAAAGTTATTCGGGGAATTTTTTTTAAGTGAGATGAAAGAAACAATGCACAGTTTAACTCAATCTATGACTGGAACCAAGCTATCTAAATATAACTTCAATATAAGTTTCATTTCTTGAAAACAAAACAAACGCTGCAAATTTTGAGAGCATTTATTTATCACTTAATTATTTCGAATTACGGACACATCTTCACGTCATTCTCTGAAGAACGTTTGGTCAGTGAATTTTATGTCAGAAAGTGCACAAAACAGTTTTGTCCACCCGAGGTCAGAACTAAGCAAAGAGGGAAAGGTACTACACTGCCAAGACCGAGATCAAATTCATTGACGCTGCGTTGTTAGGCGGCATTTTACACTCTATATACGGGTCACTATAATATGATCACGCGAAGTTAGCTTCGTAAGCGAAAAATGAGTTGTGACATGAAGTAAACAAACGCACGAGAACAACCTTCTTGCCAGGTAAACTTGTGGTATCTACAAACCTAAGCATGGAATTTCTTGCTACCATTGCATATTCGAATGTTGTGCCATGTTCAAGTGCAAAAGTCAGAGTCACTAAACCAACAAAGTGAAAAACAACTTGTTTTCACTGTTCAAACAAACTAATTGTTCTACTCATTTCTCAGAAAAATATTGCATTTCAGGCAAATATTTTTCAAAGGAAGCTTTCCACCATGATTGTTTTTATAGCAAGAAAGTTATGTGCAATTCTGTGAACATAAACAAATGTTTTGCCCTTAGGCTTTAACGATACATATACAAATTTAAACATCTGCCCTTTTTTGTAAAAATACTCCCCTGCCTAACGGACGTCCAATTAAACCGGTAAATTACAGATCGCGCGTGTGCACTAAGAACACTGGTGGGCAAAACAAGGAACATCGCGCCTTTTTGTATGGGGGCAATGGTGGTGTGACGTGTATGCGTTTGAACGCAACTTTTCAGCATTTACCAACCACTTGTGTCTGCCACATGAATGTAATTATCATATTTCATGAGAAGGGCTAATTTACTAATAGTTTCTTCATCTTTTTTTAGCGAGACCAGTTCACGAACATGACATTTAATTACCATCAGGTGGATCAACACACAAACCTTGCAACGGGATCCTTCTACTTTATGTTTGCTTGCAAATATCAAGGCTTTTACACTAATTTGATTTGTGTATACACTGCACATGTCTTATTGTTGTGGATGTATTTGCACTGGTAATAGTATTTAGTATGTTAGAGTTGCATGTAAAATAGTGTGTACTTAAAAAAGTAGCTGAAAATGCTGCAACACAAAACACAGAATGACAACACACATTAACAAATTTAAACTTAGTGGATCAAAAGCCATCTACCTGGAAATCGGGCAATTATAAAAGTAGCAATACTCCCATACCGTCCAAAAGATCCCACAACCAGCTAAGCACAACATAATATTCTTAAACATATTCTTTTTTTAGTTGTGTATTATAAAGTTATGTTTGATAGGAGACTGGACTATCCTGATAGCGTTTGGTCCTGCACTGCTCGCTTTTCAGTTTATTTGAGATGCGTAGTTGCATACTAGTTCAACCCCCCCCCCCCTGCCCCTGCCCTCCCATCACTGAAAAGGTCATTCCTCTTCTAACATTGCATCTGCAGCCAAAACCAAAGTTGCTTCAGTGAGACACAGCCATCTCTAAAGACTGGCATCACTCTGCTAGAAACTTTCAAGGCCATAGGGGCTCAAGACAGTGAATAACAATCTCTTTGTAACAAACTACAAAGTATATGTAAGCTTTCCTGTTTTTAATGGGCAAAATATTTACTCTCCAGTCCAACTGAATGAAATCCCAGCGCATCAACCTTTCAAAGGTTTAGTATCAAGACCCACCAAGGGGACTAAAGGTAAAATCCATTATGTATAAATCTATGAATCCGAATTTATTCACCGGCTACTTACACGTAGATTACTTTACCTTCTTTTAGTTTCACATCACGTTGCCATAGCAACTTTATGCAAAATGCCGTATTACCATGGGCCCCGTTATCCAGCTAGGTTCTGTTCAAATGTTAACTTTAATACCTCAGATAAATTAAGCAGTTGGGCTGATGGTAATATAGTTGAGGATAATCTGCTAATACTACTTGAGAAGCACTTGTGCAGTGTAACAGGGCTGGAAATTGACACCAGACCGCAGGCCCGAGGCCAGTGATTTTAGCCCTGGGCCAGTAAACTCAAGACCGGACAAGTCCAGTAGTCTTGTGTTTTTCAATTGAATAATAGTACCTCACTGTGAAATATCTTTTGAACAAAAAGGAATTATGTTCACATGTTGACTTTGACTTGAGTCTGCAAGGGTAAACACAAAAACAGTCTATAGTTCAACACATTAAAACCCCATTATCAAATGTAAATAAACCACCGTTACTTTTTGGGATGCTGACATGTCAAGCAGGGAAATCTATTGTGAAGGCAATATTGTAATAAGCACCTGTTTTAATTGATGCAATAATTGCGCCAGGGATAAAGCAGAAGTTCCAACATTTGCACCTTGCAATCAGGGAGATGTGTACTCGGTTTGCGGTAACACCATGCTGTGTAGATTTGTTCTTTATGAACTAGGTCTTGCTTTATTCTACTGCCGCGGAGTAGATTTCGGAAATTTGGGAGACTACTTAGTTCTCAAAAGAAAGAAGAGATATTTAGAATTATACATTGAACATATATTAGGCAACAAGTTTTCCATAATCAGGGAGATTTTCAAATTTGTTCAATTGGAAGATTGGTTCATTTTCAGGAAACTTTCAGCAGAATCAGGGAGAGCTAGCAGCTCTGGATAAAGAATACTCTATACTGCCCTCTGGCGGATACGGAATGTCGTGGGATATGATCGCGCATGCACAAAACCAGGAGCGAACGCAAATTTACGAGGTTTTTGTTCATTAAACCTTACCCTAACCCCAATGGGTGAGGGTGACATTAGACATATAGACACTGCCAATGGCTCACAAAATCAAGAAACAACAAAAACAGGAGAAAAGGACAATGTCATTCACAGACACTGAACAGCAAATGTGACTCATACAGAAAACACATGCAATTACATGCAAATCACTGGGTTTTAACTGATTGACGTTTGCGACTTAATTAATTTAGTAATTGTGGCAATGCATTCCAAAAACTGACAACAGTTTATATCTTCAAGCAAACTTGAACCCTCGATTCTGATTGGTTGATCCATGGCAACAACAGTGTGATACTAATTTGGTATACAACCATAGCGTACAGTCCATATCACACCACCTTGGGTATGGGGCTGGTCTTACTCTGTGTAATGCGCTGTGTGTAAAGTTTGCTTAAGGATACATTTTTTATGGCATGGGGGCTCCTGGAAAATGGAAAAAAATATAGCGCATCTTGTATGCTTATGTGATGCAGAAGCCCTATATTTTTTTAGCAATCCTCTTGAACTTGTGTGATAACTAATATTCAGGAAAGTTTATTTCCGGTATTGTTTTATGAGCCAAGAAAAATTATGAACCAAGAAAAATGTACAAGAGCGAGACTTGAACCTGAATCAGAAACCTCAGGATTAATGTATGAACGCTCTACCAACTGAGCTATCTAGCCACAGGGTGGTATCCCTATTTTGTCACTATCTTTATTCGGGGTGCCAGTCAGAAGCCATTCAGCCTGAAACTGCCGTGTAGCCAGGGATCAAACCCCAAGCTGTTGTTTATTACCTGCCATATGTTTAAGACATTAAAAATGTTATGCTCTCGTATGCGAGACACATACATGTAAGCATGAATCCTACGTAAACAGTTTTTGATGATGTTGCAGTTTCTGGAATACTGTCTGGTTTTGGACTGAATTATTTATAATGGTATTCCATCGATAGATCGCGTGTTAATAAAATCACTGAAGACTGATGTGCCATTTGGAAAGATGGGGCTATATTGGCAGGAGATGCATCGGCCCGACCACAAGTTGCCCCTTGTTTAATTGGGGCAACTTTCTCAGGCATCTAAAAGCACATACTTCCACGCAACAAGGGTGTTTTTTTTCTATCCTTATTTTCTTGCAGCTTCGATGACCAATTGAGCCCAAGTTTTCACAGGTTTGTTATTGTATGCTTATGTTTGGATACACCAAGTGATGATACTGGTCTTTAACAATTACAAAAAATACCCCCTACCTTTAACCTTTTCCAAATTTTTAAGAGAGAGAGAGAGACTAACGGGCCATTCAAAATGATTTTAAAAAAACTTTTTTTTAAATAAATTGTTTTGACCCACCCTCTCACCCAAAATTGTCTTGTTTAAATATTGACTGACTGTTCAATGAAGCATACACTGAAGAACAAAGTAGTGCCTGAAATGAAGCAGCTATTTTAGATCAATGTTCTCCCAGCTCAGGAGTTTTCAATGCCTTTTCCTGGCTTCGAGCACGCGAACACTTTATAGTAGAAACAGAAGATGAACCCCATACACACAAAACCTTTACATTGGTTTTGTCTGTTATCTTAACTGAAAACTGAATTCCGATTTTCAGTACATTTCTTTCGACACAGCCACCCACAATTTTGAAGAAAAAAAACAAACTAAAACCGGATATTTGTAAACATGGATTGTTTTGAATGGCCCCAAACTAACACTTGATAATATCACTAGCATCATAAAGATTATGCTATCTGAATACAAAGCTTCATGCATACAAAAGCTACGAAGATGTACAGTGTGCATAACAATAGCTGTTTTTAAAGATAAAATGATAACAAGGATCTGAAGCTATTCCAAGCATACAATGCTACGCATGATTTCAATGATCTTGTTATGGGCTAGGGTGAGATATTGTTACTTTGCGGCCTTCCAAAGTTCGCAAAATTTTCAGAGTCGTTCAAAAAGAACATCAGAGTGGAGTCAGAGATTGTGTATAACTTTAACAGGTCTGGACCAATTTTCACTCTAGCAGAGTCTTTCTAAAAGGCTAAAAGTAAACCGTGTTTAAAAAGTTCATATTTCTACAATAGCATCAAAAGAGAATACAAGTAAAAGGGGGGGGGGGAAATGCTGACAAATCAATCAGGCAGATTTTGTACAATTTGTGTAGTTCGTGTGTCACACTGTCTGCGTTTTATGGCACCAGTGCAGTGGTGCACGTGGGCAAACAGTCAATTGTGTTCATGCAAAACACTCAGGGTGTTTTTTGTCCGAGAAAGACTTTTGTTGGCCAGAAAAGCATTTTGGTTTTGTTTGAAGTTGTAAATTCAAGTTGTAAATCTGCAAAAGTACATATACAAGTCCGAATGAGTTGATTCTTGATATGTCCGTCCTTAGACAAGGACGTAGTGAAGTTGAAAATTGAAATGTGATGGTGTCGTGATTGCATCATTCCTTAGTGTATGCATCTATGAGTAAGCCTGCTGTAAACAAGAATTTGAATTGTAACAAGTTTCACTAGCAAGATATAAGGTTAATCAAAACTTTAACAATTCCTAAAAAGAAAAAAAAAACATACAGATGTCATGAATTCATTATGTGACAACCTACACATGCCAGCACATTAAAGGTGCACTTTTTGAAGTCGTATATCTACAGAGGTACAAGTTTGATTGAGTTGACGCTTGGTGTGTCCATAGACAGGGGGGTGTTTATGCGCAAAATTAGATGTCATGGTTTTGCTCTGATTTGTACGTTTCCTTTTTAAAAAACATGTACTGAATTTAAGAAGAAATTGGGAAAACCCTGTTTCTGTTTATCAAACAGACACCGGGCCAATTCCAAAGTGCTGCTTAACGGTAAAGCAAACTTTTGTGCTAACTATAGCAGACAAAAATTTGCTTAAGCAGAAGCGTATTTCACAGGTTAGCAAAAAATTAGGCAGCCATCTTGCGCGTTCACCATGTATTTGTATTGTTACGTTATTCATTTTCATACAGTAAGCACCGGAAGGTTAGCATGCCTTTTGGTGTGCTTACGGTTAGCAGCGATATGAAATGGAAATCGCACAGTAAGCACAAAATCGGCCAGTAAGCAGCTCGATGAAATTGGGCCCTGGACATCTAGTTTCAATTGGAGTTCTTAAGCTACAAATGAAGGCCAGTCTCAATATGGAGCTATTTTAAGCTCCATTGAGAACTGGTTTTCAATACTTCAGTGACCATAACTGAATAGTAGGCTATCCACTGCACGAGAGAATCCAGGGTCACAGTAATACACAAAGTTGTCTCTGGTTGCTAATTGAATAGAGGATTAAGATAACAATTGGATTACACCAATCAATGATTCTATCAACCCACTGATAAAGGGACAATCCTTTTCACCACCCCAGCTATGGATCCTCTCGCTGAAAACTCAATATATATTAGCTGTATAATGTGACATCTACCTCCACCGTACAGGAACAAACAAGCACTAGCTCATCAGATCCATTACCATGCCACAATGGTAGAGCAGACAGCAGGCCTGATACCCCTGGTCATTGCCTTGTTGCCCTTTCAAGTGTTCCGATTGAAAGCTACAATTTCCTCCTAGAGGTGCCCTTTAACGAGCCGAGAAATGCCTCTGCGCCCTTGGCCTTTGAAACATAAAGCCTCACGCCCGAGATGAGGGACACATTTGGGGAAATTCTGCCTGGCATGGACTTTGGTACCCAGTCAAAGTTATTTCCTTTCTTCATGGTCAGGGTTTATCATGACATGGAGGATTTGGCTGTTGGGGTATCACATACATGTATTTGTCCTTTGTATAAATAAAGGTAAAGTAAAAAGCAACTTTAAACAATTTCAAAAATGGTTGCCACTGCTTGTCATCACGCCTGGAATTAAATGGAGGCCACAGTAGATGTCATGACCTTGTTGCCCCTGATCTTGGCCTAGGTGCGTGCCCCTTCAAAAGTTTCCAAACGACCTTCAGATTTTTCAACGGAATTGCCCTTTGCAAAATGAAAACGGCTTTGCCCTCTCTAAGACGAAATTCCAGGCCTGTTGTTAAATCATGGAGGAAGCTATGGTTATATTACCTAGATGTACACTCAAAGGAAAAAACTCTGATCATAAAGCAAGGAACATGCTCTGGCTGTGTGCCAAATGCCACGCTTGTACCATCACCTAGGCACAACCCCATCAGCCACCTGCCGTACTACATGGACTGTACAGATTTCATGCAAGAGTAAGCTTCTTTGTCTTGCTACGGTGGCGCCAAAGATTGTTAGTTTGCAGGCACCCATCAATCTCACAAAAATACTAGAAAGGCAAGCTTATCCCAAACGTGTTGTATGAATAAAAATCCTCCTGTACACTTTTCAGTTTAGAGAAAATGTAAAAAATTGAAAGACCACAACCCATAAACTCAATTTGCATTTTTGGTGGAAAGCTATATGAACCCAACAGCTGATAAAGTATGTTGATTAATTTGTTTTCAAAGCTAAAAAAAAAGGTTTCAACCAGAGCAGGGTTGTTCTCGAAGGCTAAATGACGACACAACACAAACATGTATTCTGGCGTAACAAAAGAAGTCAAGTGAAAATAGATTGTAGAGATAAAAGCACACAGTGGGATCAAAGATGAGGGTAAAAAAGGAGGTGGGGGTAGAGAAAGGGGCTTGTTGACCACAAGAGGTTGGGAAAAGAAAAGACAAAATCAATGATGGGAAGAGAGAGAGAAACTCAGTCACAAATTGCCAGTGATCTTCAAACAACTTTACATTTGTATGTACACAGTACATAAATGACCAGCCAACAAAAGTACACATTGTGATTTTAAATTACATCTGGAGTTTTGTACTGTTCTTTTTTTCTCTTTTTTTTCCTTTTCTTTTTTTTTTTTTTTTTTTTTGGGGGGGGGGTTGTTCAACGTATTTATTAGTATAATGCATTTTATTATTTTATCTTGATGTACTTTTGATAATTATGTTTTGTGCATCTGTATTGTAATCCATCCTGCTGGCTACGACAAACAGATATATTTTTATAAACCAGATTTTGTTTGCTTATTTGTTTGTTTGCTTGTTGGTTAAATACTCAACTGAAATTTCAGTGGTTCCAAGAGCAGGTTAATGTCTTTTACACATTGTTTTTTTCAAATTCATCATCCATGTGAAACTCCTGCAGGACTTGCAAATACGTGGAAACTGTTGCAGTCATAGGAGCAGTGAAAAGGTTAAAGGTCAAGATTGCCTGTATCAGTTTCTGTTATCGTACCTGGCACAGGACAGCAGCTCAGCTCCTGAAGGTACAACGCTAACATGACTAAAGTTGATGTAACTCCACGCTCTAATCCTATGAAAGTGTGTTAATACCTTTGCCGTATTTGTTAAAGGAAACATACATCATTGTGTTTTTTTTATTTAAGAGTTGATTTCTTGCCATCCCTTATCAGGGGAATTCACGAGACCGATTGAAGCTCAAATGTGGAATGGACCAAATTTCAGTTCAAATTCACCAAAATCATAAAGAAACCTATAAATTTGTTCCACAGTATGGCTTTTTAAACCAAAGATAAACACAAAGCAGACAGCATTCAGAGGACCATGTTTTAAATTGACAGGCACACTTAGGCCAAACTTCCAAAATTTGGTTCAAACAACAAAAATCCCAAGGAGAACCCTGAATAGGATCATGATGTTTGTTCCCACATGACGCCACATGCCAGGAAGAAACATCTCAACATGCACTGAAAACAGTGGTAAAGAATGCGCAAATTGGTTACCTAATAAGCATATTCTGGGCTCGATTTCACTTCAAAAGAAAAAAAGCTGAATTGGCGGCTAAAGCTTTGGCTGTTGCTAACGGTGTTGCCGACAGCAACCTCTACACATTTAAGGTAGTGATCCAGTCACAGCTACAGCCACTAACCCTCTTAAGATTCATCTTAATTTAAAATGAGTTGTCAATATCGTCATAGTGATTTGAAATGTGACATTGATACTCGTCTATGATCCATCTTAGCTCTCGATGTTGAGCTCCTGGGGCCGATTTCACAAAGAGTTATTAATTAAGTGCAAACCAATCTTACATGTAATTGCTAAGCAAAGTATGTTGTCAAATTTACTATGGTGATATTGACAACTCATCTTAAGATGAATCTAATTCTTAGTGCTTTGTGAAGTCGAGCCCCGAACCCAATTTCATAGAGCTGCTTATGCACAAAAAGTTACTGAGCACACACAAATTATGCTTATCAAAATAAGATAACCAGCCAAAATACCACGTCACATACTATTTGTGGCTGGTTCCCTGCTTTTTGCTAAGCAGAAAATTGTTAAGCACCATTATCTGCTTAAGCAGCTCTATGAAATGGGGCCCTGGTTTGGTGTGTACATAAACTGGCTTTGGTGACATCTATCCAAATATTGAGAAAAACCTTTCAAAGGCCGCGTCAGAATGAATGCCTTCTGGCTGCGGCTGGTGAAAAGTCCTATTCAATCACTTCAAAAAAAGTCACTTGACTCAGACAGGCTACAGTACCAAATTAACCCTGCTCTTTCACTTGAAAAGTTAACCTGGAAGTAATGGCCTGGGGTGAATTTCAAAATGGTACAGTAGATGGCCCACGGAACGCCAGGTGTCAAGCACCCCATTTGGTGTGTGTCCAAATGCAAGCTTCCTCAAGATCGTGGCAAACACTGACATTATTTGACCCTCAGGGAAAATGTACAAACATTTTATTGAGCACAAGGAATCTAGAAATGGTAAATGCATCTATTTATTTCTAGTTTTTAAATTGTCAGGTAATTATTATACAAAATGCTTTGACTTTCTGAACACACAAGAATTGAATCCTAAAAACTGAATCCTCAAAATTTGTTTTTTCCGTACACTCAGTACTTTCCTGAGCTCTGTTGAGAAAAAAAAAATCCACAGGCAAGTACCGAGTATACAGTGCTTGATGCACATCGGTGTAAGAGTAAAAAACAAATTAAATTCTTTATCCCCGATGCAAAAATTAACATCTATTGAACTGAACCCTTGTTTGAATAAAATACCATTCTTTGTTCACATGAGGCCAATGATTGCCAATTCCGTATATCTTAACATACATAGATGGTAAATATTGAATTTTAATTTAGTTTAATTATCCTGTTGGCAATGATTATATTGTTATGAAAGCATCCGCTGTACATGCAAGGATTTGGCTACTTCCGACTCAAAACGTGCAAAATCTGCAATATTGTAAATTTTTCACCAAGTCACTCCTTTCGCCTCTCCAGTCATGTCAGAAACATGTGAGAGTTTATCAGAGAAAGGCAAACCTGTTCCAGGCATAACGCCTTATCGGTCAAAGGTTGAATGATCTAGGTTTGGTGGGGGAAAGATAAGTAAATGGACTAATTCATTTGATTGTTATCTGCAGTCTTATTCCCTTAACACAAAGGTTGTTAGTTACACAAGAATGTAATGATGGTGTGTCGAACAGTGGCGTATCCATTTTCATTCCGGCGGGAGGAGGGGAGGAGGGGGGCAGCAGGGGGAAGTGACATAATTTTTTGCTGGTTATTTAATGTTTGGAATAATTTATTTGTGCATTTCTTGTGTGTGTTGTCTTCTTTCTTTCTTTTTTTTTTTTTTTTTTGGGGGGGGGCAAAAGGGGGTAAGTAAAAGGGTTACACCCTTGGTGTTGAGCTTAAGGTTGTGTAGGCCTGCAATATTGGTGCCTTGGGCATTTAAGGTATTGTAAGTCTGTCATGTTGGTGCGTTGGGCATTCAAAGTTGCGTATCAAGCATGTAATGTTGGTGTTGATCATCTAGGCACACCTGCAGTGAAAAGTCTTACAGGTAACTGTCCAGCCCATGCAAGCAGGTTTGGTGCACACATGGAGGAAGGAAATGCATCCTTCCTCAATGCATGGGTGCTATGACTTGTGCAGATATTTGAGTCCATTTGCAGTTGGCAACCTTTCTAAATAAAATGAACAAATTCTTTACTCTTGGTGTCGATAAGGAATGAATTTGCGATTGTTATTACTGTAGTAGTCCTTAAATATTTTTCTTTGTTCCATTAAAATCGCCCAGGCGGCTCTCATGCATTCCTTTTGTTACGCAACGCCAGGTGCGTTTCTCCAACTCCACACACGCACGCGTATATAAAACTTCACTGCACATTCACTCCGTGCTCACATATACCTTTTCGACCCTGGACGAGGATACAGCCCAGCCGGCACCAGAGCGTACGTATATTAATAACCTAGGCTTCAATTTATCATTTGCTATTAGTATTACTTTCTTAAACTTCTTGTTGCTGTGGTGTGCCAAAGCGTTGTAACAAATCCGGCACAGTGTTGCCCCCTTCTTAGTTATTTGTAAAAGGCAAAGCAGCCAAGCTTCATTTTAGTTTTTATAATTTCCTTTCATATATATTTATATAACGCAAGAACACGCTACCAAATTACTATCACAGAGCTGCCAACATTTGCATTACTGCAATCAGGGAGACTTTGTGAAACAATCGGGAAGATACTTGGAATTACATTCAACATTAGAGGAAAATTGTCCATAATCGGAGAGATTTTAAAACTTGTTCGTCATTAACATGGAAAGATTGGTTCATTTTCTGGGAACTTGCTGTAGAATCAGGGAGATTTGGCAGCTCTGCAATCATACTATTGGTAACTTTCAACGAGGCGATGTAATGTATGTTGTGTGGCAGCTACGGGGGGGGGGGGGGGGGGGGTTTAGTTACTAAGTACGCCAAAGTACGGTAGTCTCACTTTCAAATAAAATGTGGATGAGAGGAACTGTGAGCTAGAAGAAAGACAACAACCTCCAAAGGCATCAAGTTGGTTAAAGCTTTCTAAAAAGAAGTTTCCATTGATTCCAGCTACATTTCTATTGTGTCTATCTACCTAAGTAACAGGCATCAGCTTTGTTAACACACTCTAAAAACAAAGTTTAAATTGCTTACATCAACTGACAATCATTAACAACTGAATTCACCCTCACATTCATTCTCCTTTGAACCTATTCCACAAACCTCTTGATTGTGGTGTATGTACAGTTGTTTACTATTCAGCATAAATCATGTAAGACTAAGAGACATGTAACATGTGAAGTGTAAAAAAAAACCAATGCTTTATGAGCTCTGCCCATAAGTTACTTGCATCTTTGAACCTTTTCTATAATGTTTACTTTTTCAATGTTCAAAGACAAAAAAGAACTCCAAGCATAAATCATGTAAACACAAAACTGCTCTTTGAAGTTTCCATTCTGAACATGAAAGTGAAATTCTAAACCTAAAACACGTCAACTTATGTTTATGAGCTTTGCCCAAAAACGGTTGCATCTTTGAACCTGTTCTACAAACAAAACATTTCCATAAGTCACTTTGCACATACCCACATTTATCCAACACTACTGCAATTGGAATACAAGCATAAATCATAAAAATAACACGCAGTCTCAAATTTATTCATGAACCAAGAGCTGTGGTAAACAATTGACTATAAAACGCACTGAAGGGAACGAAGGAAAGCTCATGCTAGTTTGAGTTAGTCTTGCAGGTAGGGTCATTACTTTGGTATTGATATGAATGACCTTGACAAAAAAAGTAATTTCTATTTGAAAACTTACTTGTTATAAAGATGGTAACGGTAGTAAGCATCCTACAAAATTATTTCGCCTAAAATAGGCCTGTTGATTAGACATCAATAAAAGTGTGTCAAACACTTTGAATCTCCAAAACTCACCTCAAAGCAAGTTATGGAGATTCAAATTCCTGTGGTGTACATTCTAGAATGCTGCAGCTGGAGATGCGGTTGGTACGGGGCCCAGTCATCTCACTAAACATGGATGGATTTGACGTTCTTGATGAAAATACTGTGACAGATTTCTTTGGCTGTTTTCTCAACGAGTAGGCACTGTATTCAGCTGTATCTTTCACAGGTGACTTATAAGTTGGCCTATAATTTAACATTTCGTCCAGCATTACAGTCAGCCAAAAAAAAAAAACAGTCTCTGACCCAACCTCTTGAAGTGCTTCCACTCCCATTTATTGTTTGTTCTACCAGGATCAGACTATTACGGCTAACTCTATCATTACCAAAGTTAAGACAATCTAAACTAAGAAGCACACAAAAATCACATATCGATTATATTAATTGAAGCAATCAAAACTAGCCAAAATGTGGATGTGTAAAAATATCCACACACAAAAATTAAAGGCTGGAAATGAATCTAAGCCCGGGTCCAACTTCACTAACTTCATCATGTCATTGGCTTCGCAGTCAAAACGGGTTTGACTTTTCCAACAACCTACATTATCAGGTATTACCCCTTCAACCATTAAGTGCCTGGAGAAATACAAATTCAAAAACAGTATTTTTGGTCATACTTACAGGTAAAAGACAACCAAAGTTACTCGCAGCAAATGAACGGAGTAGACTCAACTGGAAAGAAAACAGATTGATAAACATTTCACAAGGTGTTCAATGTTGACTTGTACAAACAAGATGAAAACAGAAAACTCTGAACCAAGTACAACAAAACCAACACATTATATAGCAAATGTTGTCTAAAAAAAGCATATAGGCTTGTTTCCTTTTGGCTTTCTTTGAAAACTGTTTTCCCATAAGGTACATTGTACACCGCACACAAAAATCCTGAGTCATTTAACACCATGCCTCATTTTGTGTCACACTTTTTTGCCATGTAATTACTGCCGCAACACACGATGCTCCAAAATTTAATATAGGAGTCCTATCATGCCTATTATTGGTAAATACAGGATGCTTGGGACACTTCGCAGCGAATCTTTGAGACGTCATTTACCAAATAATCGTCTCTGCCCGTCTGTCCCAATGAAACAAAGTCCTGTCACCGCAGACAAGATTGGTTTCTACATGTTGCTAAGAAGGGATTTTTAGAATGTGGGGTTGGCGAGTTTCTGTCTACTGTGTTTATTGTGAACAAAAATTCAAATGACAAGGATCTATGTGGGAGTTATATAAAATGAATATTGAATCGTTTCACTAATGCACTGTGGCAGAATAAAATCACTCCGTGAAGTCTGTCTTTCCGATTTCACTCAGCTCGCCTCGTAAAATGGAAAAGTCCAGATTTCACCTCGTGATTATATTCTGCGACAACGCAGTAACGCACCCAAATGCACCCAATATTTGTACAGTATTGACCATATTTTTGACCGCATGAGGGCGCTTTCATCAGGGAATGTCTTGCATCACAATAGCAGTTTTAGCTTATTATAATTGCCTGTTTGTAGTTTTCTTGCACCAATGAAGAAATACATAAAAAATAGCGATAAAAAAGGGAAAAAACCCTGTTTGTTTACTTGTTTTTCATCATGTGAAATTTATCCACATACGCCCTCGCGTGGTCAAAAATACGGCCAATTGCACAGGCCAATATGAAGGATTCAGAAATGAGGGCAAATACTGGGTCAGGCTGTTCCAATCTGATTGAAGTCCAAACAATTTTGTATGCAGCGTTCTCCTATAACAGTGGTCCGCTGGCCAAATGCCAGTTTAAACACCCGAGGACCAGTCAAAAGTCACTCCAAGTGGTCTGGCAGGCAGCCTCGCTACCATGGGCAGCGCGCCGTATCGATACCTCTCGTCACTAACCCCTGGTAGGGATGTACTGAAAAACAACGCTGATTGGCTCCCACAGGGTGACTGCTTTGCGTGCACGCTTGTTAAAAACTTTCGCTTTAGTCACATGCATCCATGATGTGTAAAACAGGCTTTATTTTTCTCTGTCAGGGGTGTGATTGTAGAAAATTTGCCAATCCTTAAAAATTGGAAGTGGACTCCCTTGAGTCTAGAGATAAATCCTGATGAATTTTGAGGGTGTTCCAGTGCTGAATGTGCAGACACTCTACACCAGCATGAATGGAAAGCCAGAGACTTGCAAACTTGTTTACGTCTTCAAGAAAGTTTCGAGGAAAAGGAAGATTCTTCAAAAGAAATATTGACAAATCACAAGCCTGCTTTATGGATTTCAGCTTTTAAGGATCCCTCCCTCATCAATAACTTCACTGTTACAGCTGCATGGCTCGATTTTCGCGGAAAGAAATGTTTTTGAAGAGATTTTTTCTCCGAATGAAATTTAGTTTTTAACAGATGATGCTGTTTCAAAGTGTAAAACATACAAAAACGTTCATATAATACCAAGAACAAAGCACAAATAAATGTATTGTGTACAATAAGTACATGGCTGATGGACATGAGATAATGCCAACATGCCGACAATAAGTAATTTTTAGTGGTCCAACATCACATATCATTTGCTGATTTTTTCGTGCAATACCTCATGTAAGCTTATAACTTTCTGGAATCTATAAAAAATAACTTGTTAATATTTAAATCTAAATTTTTGGGTGGAATAGGCCAAAAATAATAATATAATAATAATAATAATAATAAACAGAACATGTGGCCTTACATCTGAAACATAAACCCCAAAGCGCTTAACAAGGAAGGGAATACCGATGGAAAATTTTTTTTTTTAAAGGACTAAAACCACAAACACTTTACAACAAGAAGCACTTCATTATCGAACATGTAATAAAGTAAAGCAAATATAGTATAAACAAGAACAGCAAGACGTTTTTAAAAGGAACTAAGCCGCAGACAGGGTCATTCACAAAGAGAGTTCCAGTTTGTTTTAACAGCAAAATTGGACCTAGCATCTTTAATCTCTCGGGCAAAAATACGTGACCTGTCCACCATTTTATGAGAGTACGCACAGGTGGTGTTTTTAACAACTGAGATTACAAGATCTCTAAAGTCGAGAAAGCTTTCCATTGGCTTTATACACTAGGGACTTAAAATGCTAAGTCACGTAAGTATGTAAATACCGTCTGGGGATGGCTAAATAAATTAAATTATTATAATTCCTTTTTGGTCACATCATTTGTTGATTTCTTTTAGGAAGAAGCCGGCGGTTCTGCAGAGAGCCAGCTGGTAATGCTCTCCACATTTCCACCACAACTTAAGTGTGCGCTTGTTTTCATCATAAATGATGAATGTGTTGAACAGGGAACATAGTTGGCCTTCGGACAAATGAGCTATGCAGTAATTGAGTTGAGCTGGATATTCATGTGGCGTGGGCTTTCACACACTTAATTTTCAATATCAATTTTACTGAAATTGAAAATCAGACTGAAGTAGGGAGATTATTATGCAGATTTAGATTCATTAGATTCATAATTGGACACCGACGGCCAGATGTATAAAACAGGGTAACACGGTCATGTAACAAATCTATTTTTAGCTTCAAAAATAAATGTTGCTCGTCTTTTTATGGTTTGCCATTGTACAGTAACAGATACAGATTGTTCTGTTACTTTTTGATGGGAAGATACCAGTACAAGGGGCACCAAGACAAAGATAGGGGCCAGATCTCGATGTAAGGACCAAGTTGCGTTTCTTTTAATTTTTCTCATACCTGCGAACTAATTCACCCCTGACATCATATTGGTTCAGCCTTCTCTCCTGACATAGCCATTTAGCCGCTCGTGCGCATTTACTTTTGATGCTTCTAGACTCCCTCTGCCGCTAGTATCTTTCCAGAGGGGGTGAGGGTGGGGACATTATAGGACACGCTTTCTGTTGTAACAGTAATTTACGTAAGAACACAGGCCATAGCTTTTATCCAAACATATTTCCGGTTGTTGTTTCGTCTGTCTGTTTTGTTAGCTTGTTTCATTTGTTGGTTTTTTGCTGTTTGTTGAATTCCATGCAGATGAATAATGTGTGAGTTTTTGGGAAATCGAGTGCTTTTGAGGGTTGATCAGAATGATCTTGATCGGCGAGCTCTGAACAACCAAAAGAGAGAGGGAGAGCAAGAGAGATTGAGCAGGAGTGACTGTACCGCATGCCAAGAGGCCCCTGAAGCAGCAGGAGTGGCAATCCGCCATAGACATTCAGTCCTGGCATGATTAACAGCGTATAACAAAAACTTGAAAGGAACCAGTTAAGGAAACATTCAAGCAAACTAAGAAGATCGCAAACAATACCCAAAGATGAAACCATCCAAGAATCAAGGACTCGAAAAGGTTTAGAATCTGCCTTGGAAAAGAACATTTTACATAACTATTGCAGACTACATGTAAATCCACACAAAAAGGTTGGTCAAGTAAGGAATGTGAATATTATTGTATCCATTACTTTATGCACAGTCAAATCATAAAGGGATGGTATGTACATGGAGGAAGAGTCCTTCATGGTTAATGAACAATCTCAAGACTCAAAATCATGCTAACTGCTAACCGCGAATTCTGCACATATCGGGCGTCATAAGCACAGATTTTCACAATGAGCAACACCCTTGGGCCCACCTGATTACTTGCTTTGTGGAATGCTCAAAGCATTTAGATTACAATAACATATTCAGACGATACGGCAATCACATCACCAAACCAAGCACATTATAAACACGAGTACACATGCTCATCCAAATATTGTCTACATGGAGAGGCTGCACATCTTCATGCGTTGTGCTCTACAACATCTTGAAGGAAAGCAATAACTACAGCTCACCAAAGTTACATCATCCTCGCTCATGATTAAAATACGACCTCATCAACGTCTTGGGGTTGGAAAATTGTAGGCATATCTTATCAGTGGTGAAAACCAGGGGGAACCCTAGCCACACCCCCAACGAGATCAAAAACAAGCACAAACGAATGGTTCAATACATTAAATAGCCCAACAAATTACGTCTTTGCTTTCGTTACCTCATCCATCAGGCCAAAGATCCTGGACACTGGACATACTTGTATCAGTATGCAATCTTAGAAACAGGCATGCAACTGCCCGATGAAAAAAAAGAGGAAATTTTCAAAGGCACAACGCAAGCGCGGAGCGAGGCAGCCAAAACGCCAAGGGACATGAGATCCACAATGGTACCCTAGAAAATTTTGAGGTTTATTATGCTCTTAGGTGCATTCTTAGCATGTACTAGGCTTATTTCACATTATTGTGGTTGTACATTGTTGTTGCCAAGCATATATAAGGCTTTAAAAAAAAAAATCGCAATTTTTTATTATTTTTTTTTTTTTTCGATTTTTTTTAATTTTAGCGCTGATCATTTTAAAAAACGCGGAAATCCGCAGAAACGCGGAAGAGTTGCATGCCTGTAGAAACGAACAAGTGTTTATAAATGCCACCCAGATCTCTACTTACATACAAGACAACCATGCAAATTTGGAGGGCTATGTAGCACATACATCATCACCTCAGCTGGTTTTACATACAGGTCCATATTTGTTGTGCATTTGTTCCAACCTACCATCCAAGCACATCGTTAAATTACATCCTATCCTTGTCGAGATAAACATCACCGTGCGTGTCAGTTCAAGAATACAAATTACAAGCGTACATTATGTGCATGAGGACGGCTCAGAATGACTACAGCTAGCTGTGCATAGACGGTGGAAGAAGAGACTACATGTACATGTAAGCGAGGAATCCATCTACGGACTTCTGGTCACCTTCCTGCAGACATCTGCTTGTACAAACACAACGGCCTGTACACTACCTACTGTACATTTGAACTCATTCAGGGCACCATGTAGTAAGTTGAACAAGACAAGGTACATGTTTTGTACTCATGTCAGGGTGTGTACATGTACTAAAAGACAGACAGACCTGGGAACCGTGTGACCTGCTCCAGGGTCAAGGATGCTGGGGAGCTTTCTCCACCTCCTAGGATGTCTACAGAATTTACATACTTTTCACTCTTATTACAGTGCGCAAATTTCCTTGACACACACACATGTACACACAAACATACCGACAAGATACAACTCAAAGTACACTGATTCAATGCTGCAATAAATCACAAGAACAGTACAAAATGTTACCTAACTAAACTGAAAAATAGTATTAGCTGTTGCAAACTGCTTACCAACCAAAAGGGCCGATGGTATAAATGCAAAAAAATAGGTAGTGGCCTGTCGTTTCGACCCTAGCAGAGTCTTTTTCGAAGGCTAAATGACTATTAAAACTGACACTACATGAACATCAATATTTTACAAACTGATATAATAGTGAACCTAAATCGAATGGCAACATCTAGGACCAAAAGCAACAGCTTTTGTACCCCAGGCTATGGACGGACAGACAAATGACAGACATATTACGTGAAAAGACTGATTTTATATGAACATGAAAAAAAAAAACACACTGACCTGGGGCTTACTTTGGATCTGTCCTTGTACAAGAGCAGGTGTGAACACACATTGCCCATAACTTCCAGGTGGTATATAGTAAACACATTGAATGCATCAATGTACACACAAGTCCTCCCAGTTTTAAATGCACAAATTTGTAAATAGGGCAGTAGGGTGTCTACAGTACACATGGTGGCCCTCCTCCCACTGAGACCACTCCAGGGCTTGGTGGTCTCTGGCCTCCTGTACAAACATTGTGTTGCTTGTCAGTGCAACAAGGTATGTCTCATTTTGGGTGAAACTTACAGTAGTTTGAATAATATACAAAAGGTGCTTTATTTTTGTCTGAATGAACTGTAAAAGTAACAAGTTTGTCCAAAAAGTAATTAAAAAGATACAGGTCATTAACAATAAATGATGTCTTAACTCATTGATGTGTTCCGATCATTGTCGTATCTCACACATACGACTTTGTTGCACTGAGAAATATGACGTTATTCCCCATTGATTGCATACCATCCAGGTTTGCAACAAGGTCGTAACTCCAAGATACAACCTTTTGACCAGTCTAAAACCGCGTGCAGTGTCCGTGCAACAAGGTCGTACCTACAATGTTCATGGCAATTAAGACACAAACTTGTTTTATAACTTAAAATCTTTTTATTATAAATTTCTTAAAAACTGTGGTTTTGCCTTTAAAAACAACCAGTGATTGTTTAAAACTGACTGATTGGTCCAAAGGACAAGTCAACGTCTAGAAGCCTATAGTATGTAACCGCTGTGACTTATCCAACACATCCGATCTAACCTCACTTGAATTGTCTTTATCTTTCTTATAATTAATTTATATGTAAATATTGAATAAAAACAAATATTTTCTCTGTCAGATGCTATTAAAACTAGACATATTGCATTTGTGCACAAATGCCGAGCTGTTTCACCTTAACTTTTTGAAATTAATCAACTGAATATGAAAGTTTTTTGTATTCAAAGCAGTTATGACGTATCAATCCTGTTTAAAAAAGAATTTGGATTATACCACGTTTTGTTAGCAATTTATGACTTAAAGGTGCAAAAAATGAAAAAATCATAAAAAATCATGTGATGACGTCATCATGACGTCATTTCAAAATTTACAAGAACTTGCCAATATCTAACGACCTACCAAGTTTCAACATGATCGCACTTATACTTCGGGAGATATATGACTTCAAAAAAGGCACCTTTAATGCCGCATCACGTGACCCCTGATGACGTCATTGATCTGAAACTTCACACATATGATGGCTGCCTGACGGTCAACATGTGTGTAAATTTTGAAGTGATTACACAAAACTTCCCCACACACATCTTCAAAAAGTCCATTTTGATCAGTTTTCAACCTGCCGCTAGAGGGCGCTCTTGTGTGTTGTGACGTCATCGGTATTTTTTTTTTTAATTGCCCACCCTTGCCAGACAATAACATTGTTGAAAGCAACTTCATAAGTATTTCCACTTTTGAATTACAAGGCACTTCCTGTTTCGACCGGAAGTAGAGGTCATGTAAGGTCACGCACACTGAATAAAATGAAGACCTAATTTATCCCCACCCAATCCCGCAAACAGAAACCTACGGTCTTTTGTGGTTGATTTGATATAGATTTTCAAACATTTAAAATAGAAACCTTTAAGATGACGTCACATGACTGGTGATGACGTCATCATGACATCATTGTTTTAGGATCATTATTGCACCAATGCCTTTCATCACTGAAAGTTTCATTTCAATTGCTCTTTGGGAACTATGCAAAAGGCCGCTTAGAACGAACGTGTGTTATCTCAATGGCTTTTTTTACTGAAACAGACAAATAACTTTAACAAAAACAAGAGCTGTTTCGCTGCGCTATGCTGCGAAACAGCTATTAAATTACATGTATATTGCAATTGAACACTTCAGAGACAAACCTTGATAACCAAGACTAGTGTTATACATGTATATTATTGATATTTTTTATTAAATCTGTTATAACTTTGACTTAGTGTATAAAATGATGATAATGCGTTCACTTGTATGATGATGTCAATTAAATAAAATGTTTTTATTGTGCTGGTACCACTAGGTACATGTTTATTACCAAATGAAATCTTGGAGATTTTTCTCTTCTCTGAACTGTAACTTTCACAGAATTGTGACCATAAAACTAAGTTTTGAACTATTCCATGATCGCAGTAACATATATATAATATGTTTTAAATGATATGAGTTTTTTATTATCTTTTTCTGGAACTTTCAGAACCATCACAGTTCCTCAGCGAGATTAATTCTCCTAATTTTGGTTCTGTCTAACTGTAAAACTAGTTGAAAAGGAGGAACCATAAAGAACTAACAATCCACCAGGCAGAAAGTGTCCAATTGTCCAAAGTTAGAAACTTTAATGTGAACTTAAACCTTTGAATTCCTTAAATATTGAAGAATTGTTCACCTGAGAGTGCACAATATGGTCTTTCATCAACTTAATATTGGGAGTGGGCCGAGTGGGCCACCCAGGGCTTAAATTCGGGGGGAAGGAAACCACTTATCCCGAGGACTTGAAAACCAAAAGTTGTCACTGAACCAGAATTTTATTTTTTACAAAAATCTGAATCAAAATGAGAAAAAAAACCTATCCACAGTTTAAACACGGTTTAACATACAAACTGTTTCTATTTGAACAAGCACTACGAGAAGATTGATCTCTTTTAAGTCTTCAATGGGTAATACTTTGCTACTCAATTAAAAAAATTCTCCACATCAGACTCAAAGTCAACATGTGGACATTATTTTTGTTAAATTTCAGATGATATACAGTGAGGTATTATCATTCAATTGAAAAACACAAAACTGCCAGACTCACTTGTCCAGACTCTAAAATCACTGGCCTCAGGCCTGCAGTCTAATGTAAATGTTTAGCCCTGATTGGGGCGGTAGGTTATCTGTACGTTGTCACATGTACTATGCGAACATGTACTGTATGTAGGTAGGCCTACTATTTAATTTATGTGGTTCTTAAACAAAAACAAAACAAACAAACAAACAAACAAACAACATTCTAAAAACTGAAGACTGTCTGTCGGAAAATATCCAAGCATACTCATTCAAAGTCACTCCTGATAAAAATATACAAATTTGTTTAATAATTTTAAAAGGTACAAAGCACAAAACAGCTCAGTCCTAGACTAACAACAATCAAATCTTGCTCTATTTCACAGTTCTTATCTCCATAAATTACTCTAAGATTCAAAATGATTTGCAGCATCTAAAGAGGAGCCGTAGATTTTACATGTTACACCAGTTTCTTAGTTGCCTCATTCAACCCACCAAATTTTGGTTGTTTTATTTGTATTTTAAAAAAGGGGTCTGACGTTTGAACAGTAATGCTGTGCACTTTGTCTAACACCAGGTACACACAGGTACAAGTTTACAACATTCTGTGAAACTATTTTACTGAGTAATTTTTCAGGAAGCTTTCAAAAATAAGGAAGAATGGTGTGCAACGTTTGCATTTCCTGTTATTAATTCTACACCACCAGATTTCGACAACGTCACTGAAATTCTTATAAACGCTACACATGGTATCACTGTATCAGGTGAAGTGGGCCTTATGGTGTGTTTCCCTGTGTTTTACCTCTTTATAACCCAGTTCAAATCCCACCTACATGTAGGCACTTTCAAATTGTCTGATAAATCTCTGATAAATCTCTGATAAATCTCTTTATCAGACAAATTGTCTGCTAAATCTCTTTCAGTTCTGTTGAGTATTGAAGAATTCTCACCCATAATACAAATAAGATAAATTTTCTCTTAGTGCTCGTTCAAATTAAAACAGTTCAAATGTTAAACTGTGTAGGTATTTTTATTTATTTTGTCTCTCATTTCAATCTGGTCTGGTAAAAGAAATTCTGGTCCAGTAAACGTTTCGAGCTACAAGCCCTACAGTCTTGTGATTTTTTTCCCCACGAATTCGAGTAGTGGTGGTTCTGAGAAGAGCCGGTGGTTTGACAACTCACTCGGACAACTTCTCAGATTTTCAAAAAGAGATTTTACACATGGTGTCCCCACAAACCTTGATTCTCCCACAATGCAAAGTTTCAAATCAGCCCAATTTTAGGGGTGTGGGTGACAGCTACCCTGTGTTTTGGGGGAGACTGGAATGCAAACTGCATTACAGTGTAGGTCTACAAGTTTTATTTTCAAGGCAAGTTTGTTATTTCTGATGTATACATATTTTTTAATGTCATGAACCAAAGATTTCAGAAAATTCGTAAGACTCAGAATGTTGTGCTAAAGTTCTACATGCAAGTCCTGTGTGTAGTATTGAAACTTGTTGGATACACAAGTCATCACACAGTTAGTTTACAATGTACATGTACATGTACAAAAACATATTGAGAGTTTGAAGGTACATGTAGGGGGTCAACATGCACCTCAAGTCACTAAAAGGGGATTAATGTAGGCTTTTAAGATGGTTTCAGATGTTGAGATTGGTTTGACTTGTACATGAGCTAACAAAAGCAGCAACTGTAGACAGAGTCAGGAGTGGAATAAACCCCCACTGGCACTCTCATCCTCAGAGGATATGAACAATTAGTAAAGGACCACTGTTTAAACAGTCAATGGCGCACTGAAAGGGGTTGATGGCCTGTGCAAGCCAATCGTACCATTACAGTGACATTTCAAATCCTCAAAGTTCATCAAATCTAAGCCAATCATAACACTACATAGAACAGGGTCCAAAGAAAAGCCATTACCAAAATCTTTGTCCACATTCAAAGTTTAGTTTCAGAACTTTCGGTGTTAATGGTGACAATCATCGAAAATGTCATTGAAAGATTGAGCACCCTATTGGTCTAACCCTCCCAAATCCTCCAAACCCCTTCCCAGAACTTATCAGATTGTGATGGATTTTGGGGACTGCAGGTCCAAATAACAAAATGCTTACCACTGGGCCAGGCATACCAATGTTCTGCAAGTCCAAACGTTTTAGTGTTTGGTGACCATGGACATAATAAAGTTTGTATAGAATAGGATAGTGGAGGATTGAGGTTGCATACTCAGAAAGTTGCAGTGTTGTAGTCGATGAGCACAAAGTCCGAGACCCAGATCTCTCTGGGACCGAGACCTCAACATCCAAGACCAAGACCACAAGACAGAGACCACAAGACCAAGACCACAAGACTGAGACCGCAACACCGATACTGCAAAATCAAGACCGAAAGAACAAGACCGCAAGACATACATGTAGATCTCAGTCAAATCAGTAATTGTAAACAATAAAACAACTTTCAAAGCCAACTTTCTTTATTTTCAATGATTTTTTAATGCTGAAACGCTGCTTTGCCTTTGCTCAGCCTTCACTAAGGTGCCACACAGCCCGAGGCTAAGACCTAGTCTTCAAAATCAACAACCATAACCCCAACAATCTGGGCCTCCGTCTTGAGACCTACAACACTGGCAAGTGGACCAAGAGAATAAGGGTCACAAACCAATGCTTGACTTTAAAAAAAATCATTTGAACCCTTCCTTTGGAAAGCTCAGTTGCTTCAATTACATTATTTCAAAGATCTGTCAACTAACGCGCCAATAATACGAAACAAAACTATGGAAACCCAAACCTTTGGACTTTAATATAGATTAGTTTCTATATGTAGTTTCAGCTTTACATGTATCACATTGTTTTGATTGCAAGTAAAGAGTGTCTACAGAAATTTGATTCTGTTGAGTTAAGTACAATGTATCTACTATGTAGTCCAAAAAATTCTTTAGAATGTTTGTTGTTGTCATTTGTGGTTTTAATTTTTAGGAAAATGTTACAGTACACAATACACATTATAATTCACAGAACGATTGAATGTGCGAGGGCGTACATGTATGTGAGCTAAATTGATGTGGTAATAAACAAGTTAAACCAACTGGTTTTACAACTGTTGTCATCATTATTTATTTGGCCATTGATACAAGAAAAGAACAAACAGGCAAGGCATAACAAAAACTTGTATTGAATTTATAGAAAGTTTTTGATAATGCATATCTATGAAAGAATATGCTCAATTGTTGTTAAAATACAATATTTAAGTTTGGTGAAGCAAAGCTTTTGTACCTCGAGCCTACCTTATTAATATTATGCAAGCCATAATTTGTGTTTGAGTTAGATTTGAATAATTTCTGGAACAATGGCTCGCTTGGTCCCAAGTTACCACTTAAGTTTGAATTTCTCAGACTGTCGCTTGAATTTTAAGAGCGCCATGCATTCATGCATTCATGCATTCATGCATCAGACATGCTGTAATTTGAAGAAAAAAAAATACTTTGTACAGTGTTTTTTAATCTCCAATGGTACAGAGCTTTAAAACCCATAATGAGGAAACCAGCTGATCAGCTGAAAGGTTGAGTAAATGTTGTTAAGGTTGTCGAGAGTAGGAGGGGCCTCAAATGTAAACAAAACATGTTACCGGTACCATGTTTATCACAGATTTGACATATGAGGCTTTCTCTGCGGTTGAGGTCAAGATTGGACTATCCCTAAACAAGGTACCATACGTTTGATGCCTAGGCCCAATTTCGTAGAGCTGCTTAAGCACAAACATTAGCTAAGCACAAATAAATTATACTTACCAGAATAAGGTTGCCAGCCAAACTACCATGTTACATGTACAATTTTTCACTGGTGTCCTGAACATTTTTGCTAAGCAGAAATTTGTTAAGCAATATTTTCTGCTTAAGTAGCTCTATGAAATTGGGCCCTGGTGAGGATGGGGGCAGGAACCGTGTTAAATGTTTTCATGTTGTAAAGGAGTCAGAATAATTATGATTTAAATTTAATCGAATGTGCAATTCGACTTTTTACTTTGTAAATAATTAAATCTAGAAAAAGTTCAAGTGTCAAGTGCATGAAATTTGGCCTTGGGACCTTGTTGATACCAAACAAATCGTTTCAGCTGTCAACTTCAATCAACATCATGAGAGGGTTAAACTAACAAAACTGGTGTTTGAATGGTTAGGGAATCTTCCGCACTGGTGTTGGGAACTTTCAGGGGAAATGTCTTGTGGGGCAGAGCTGAGTAAGCAGTTGAGTTAAAAATTACTTATTTTACATTCTTTTGATACATAAATGGAATGAATTCGTTTGGTAAGCACTCTTACAATCAAGGGCAGTAAAAAAAGCCTACAGCAGCTTTCGAAAGTAATTTTAAGCATTTTGAGAAACATTCCACTTCGAAGTAATGTGGTTAATGTAAAAATATATCAGTTGATATGCCCCAAAAATCTCAGACTGTGTATTCCTATTAATTAGGGAATTCTTCCTGCATCGACATTTTCGCTCTGGATTTTCGACAATTCTCAAAAACGAAATGAAATGAAATGTGCACTGTACAACTACATGTCTCTACATTCCTAGATTTAAAACACAATCGAACAGTTCCAAAAACCAAAGTTATACTTTGCCTTTAACAATAACAAAATTACATGTTACTTATAATTATTACAAATTACAAATTGCCTGTTTATCTAGACTCCACCAATGTCAAATATGTTAACATTTTGTGAACCTTTCTAAATTATACAGAGGGTATAATAATATGCCGAGTAAATGAACATACTACAACTTTAAACTTGCACTTGATGGAGAAATATAGTGAAGGTGATACGGCATTTGTTCCAACAATTGATACATACCAGAAAATGAAAATGCCGAGTGCATGCATGTACCTGTCCTGAACGGTGAATGTGATCTACCGATGTTATCTCGATATCGTCTTCAAAGTTAAATATATATAACAGGGATCGAAAGAAACGTCAAAGAGCTGTGGACTCAACATGTCTTTGAAGATGGAGGAGGAGGAGCTCAATATTGGAGATTATTTCATCTCTGATTGATGGTTCGTCCGATGGTCCGACAAACTGACATTGACAACAAATACAATTGATGTCAGTGTCTTGCATGCTGCATTAAAACCCAGCTGATGTCTTTTTCAACATTAACAACAGTCAACATGTAAAACCGTTCGAGGTGTCGTGTTTCACAGAAACAGTAGCTAGCCTAGAGTGGGACTGAATCGGTGAGGTGACCAGACATGGCAGATGATGGCTGCCAAACACCGCACGGACGGCGGTCGACATCGCTTGTTTGCGTGTGTATGTAGTGCAATGGGTTTGTTTCATGTTAATAGCGCTGAAGTAGAGCGCCCTCTTTTGGTAATGCATGCAAAAGCTGGACTGGTCCCCTGTCGTATGAAGTGTTACGTAGGTTTTTCGGGCAAGAGAGGATGACAGCTTTGGCCGGCCCCCGGGGCCGTGCGCTACGGGCCGGCCCCATCAGGGGCCGATCAAGCACACGCTGCCCTGTTCGTTGATCGAGTAGACCGGTGTCTGTGTGATGGGACCGCTGAGCACTGGAGTTGTTGTTATGATGATACTTATCGGCAGTTTGGCCGTTTTTATCGGTTTACTTTGTGTTGTGTATTATGTGTGTGTTCTTCGTTACAGTGCCTACCGAGGTACGAATTCTCTGAGGGGCAACACTGTTGTTATAACAGGTGAGTGACACTGACCATGGAGGTAGACAGTGACACTGACACATTGGAGAAAAGAGGAAAGAGAATAACAGGCATGACAGGGGGCAATTCCAAATTACTTACAACTTTACAACAACTGCTTAGCAAAAAAACGTACAGGATAACAGTCAAAAATCCTTCACATGTTGCTGTGCTTAAAAGCAGCAGTCTATATGAAAAATGACACTATAATTAAGGTAAAATTACGGTTCGTATCCGCAACTGCCACTTTTTCATTCATTATGAAATAAAATAGTATTCCTTCCTACACAGTGCTAGTGCTACATGATCTCAGCCTTCCCATAAACGGTTTAATTATATGTTGAGCTTGTTCAGTTGATATCGCACAAGCACGACTGGAATACAGAAAAATATACTATAGCACTCTTCGTCCTATATCCATTGGCCTCATTGCATATGGGGAGCAGAAGTACTATATTTTTGTATATTCCACAATTTCCTGTATGTTCCTTTACTATCGTATTAAACAAATAGGCCTACATACTTGCCAAAGAGGGTACCGTCCACATCTATCTGTCAATAGATGTCAAAATGCTTAGAACTGATTGGGGGGGGGGGGGGCTTATGCCATTTTCTCTTTATAAAATATAAAGTCTAGCTTTTTTGTCATCCTTTCTTCAGGGGCTTCATCTGGTATTGGCAAGGCAACTGCACTGGACCTCGCCCGCCGTGGTGCAAAGGTTATTCTCGCCTGCCGAAATGAAAAGAAGACCTCTGAAGTCATTAAGGAGATCAGAGAAACGGTAGAGAATGCTGATGTTGTGGATTACCATCTTGATCTCGCCTCGCTGAAGTCGGTTCGTTCGTTTGCTGAGAAAATCAAGCAAGATGTGTCAAAGCTAGATATCCTCATTAACAATGCTGGTATGTTCTAATTTATTAAGCTAATCTGGTGAGACGTTAAGCAAGAAAACAATTATACAGACCTTGTGATATAACACTTTGCACATTTCAACTTAAAACCAAGGACTTTTAAGAAGTAACTATAACTTGTAAATTGATAGGTACAACCATGTGTAAATCTCTTTTGGGGGAAGTGTTGGGTGAGAGGAGAGAAGGGCTGGTCAGATCTCTAGACGTTTTGAACAGTGTACCCTACTCATCTTCTGGAAAAGACAACCAGAATATACTGTTTGAAATGTCGAGGCCACACCCGCTCTTTTCAGAGCCAACACTCATCCCAAAAGGGATTTACACATGATGGTTGTACCAGCATTTTCCCACACTATGCAGAGCTTCAAACATCACTTACGTGGGCTTTTACTTCACAACAGGTATCGGAGAAGAAGGCAAGACTGAAGATGGGTTTGATCTTATGTTTGGAGTCAACCACTTTGGTCCTTTCCTCCTCACAAACCTCCTCCTGGACCTACTGACAAGATCTGCACCAAGTCGCATCGTCAACCTGTCCTCTCTGGCACACAGATTCTCCCCTGAATTTGACTTCACAGAGGAGGAGAAAGATGGGGTTCGATACCCCCACCTAGCCAGCTACCCCATCAGCAAGATGGCAGTGAACCTCTTCACACATGAGCTTTCTCGCAAACTTGACAATACCGAAGTCTCTGTATGCTCAGTGCATCCTGGAATTGTCTATACGGGAGGTATTGATAAGGTTTTAAGAAGAGGTGGATGTTGCCGAAAGCTTTTTATCCCATTTTTCAGGTGTGTATTTTTGTTCCTTGCTATTTCTCACTTTAAAGTTTAAAGTTGTTAAAGGGTCTTTACGTTTGGTAATCACTCTTAAAATTAATGGCAATAAAAACTTACTAGGTTAGAAGTACAGAAGCTTTCAGTAGTATAAAACATTTTGAGAATCATTTCACTTCGAAGTAATGGAAAAAGGTATCAGTTATCCCCCAAAATTTGAATCTGAGATTGTGTATTCCAATTACGGATTTTTCTTCTTGCGTGGACGTTACCATTCCGGACTTTTGGTGATATCTTAAAAAAGCTACCACCTTTTGAAATTAAATTGTCACAGGTTAGTTTTATTGTGTATATCTACATTTATATAGGATTAAAACAATCACTAGGGTTCCAAAAACCAAAGGAATACGTTTCCTTTAAAGATAGAACAGTTTCTTTGGACTTCGTACTTATATATGAACTTTATCATCAATTGAATAAAAAATTGACTGGACTGGGATTCAAGCTAGCAACCTCCAGGTTTATGTGCAAGTGCTGTCCCAACTGAGCTAACTTGCCCTACCTTTGTCGGGGGGGGGGTATTACTAATGAGCTCTCCAAGATTTAGACAAATCTTCTTTTTGACAATGATTAACAATCCTGTGCTTTGTTGTCTTTAACTGAAACATTTTTCTTATATTTGAAGACAATGAATTTCTTGATTTTTTTCAGGTCCATTATGAGATCTCCGGAGGCTGGGGCCCAATGTGTTATCCACTGTGCAGTGGAGGAGTCGGTGAAGGAGCTGTCGGGGTCATACTTTGTTGATTGCCAACTTGGGAAAGAAAGCAGCAAAGCATCGGATGAAGAACTGGCTAAACAGTTGTGGGATGTTAGCTGCACTGCAACAGGCTTCATGTAAATCTTCCTTGAAGCCGCCCGTAATTTTGAGTATGTGTGATACAATGACTTGAATTCCTCAAATTGAACACAGTAATGCATATTAAGGATTTGGTAGCAACACCCTGGGTTCAAAACCCTATTAAGCAGATGTTTTTGTGCTTACGGCGCGACCCTTATCCAGTTTCTATTTCACAAATACTGTTGCAATGAAACCAGGCGATTTAAATATCTAACTTGTTGAACACTCAAATAAATAAAGACTAGAGGCAATGGATAAGTCCTCCGTTGAAATCCTTCTCAACATATATTTATGAAAATATATCAAAAATGTGCCAGTATGGAGATGTTTTAATATAAAAGTGAAAAACTTTTGAGCACCATTTTACATTTTACATGTTACTTTTTAAACAATTTATACAACTTTTAATAAATGTTACACATCTTCATTAAGGGTTGCTGTAAAGTTTTAATGGTTTTTTTTATCCTCAAGCAAACTTGAATCCTCGATTCTGATTAATTGATCCATAGCAATAAGAGTGTGATATAAAGCTATATTGCACAGCCCATATCAAACTCTGTTCTAACTCTGCGTGTTGCGCTACTTTAAGCCAAGCTTCATATTTTGCTTGAAGATAAATTGGTTATCATACTTGTGCTCATGGATAAAGGCAAAAGTGCAGAAGTGCTTCGTTTGTCCATATTCCAATCGTGCTTGTGTGATAACTTATAACAATTAAGCACACAGTTTTAAGCAATTAGTTCTTTGTCTTTTTCAAGCACGTGGTTTAAACAATTAGTACTTTGTCATTTTTATGAAAATACTTTAAGCACACAGTTTTAAGCATTTAGTACTTTGTCTTTTTTTAGCACATGATTTAAACAATTAGTACTTTGTCATTCGTATGAACATATTTTAAGCACACAGTTTTAAACAATTAGTACATTGGCATTTTTTGGTATGAAAATATTTTAAGCACACAGTTTTAAACAATTAGTACATTGGCATTTTTTGGTATGAAACTATTTTAAGCACACAGTTTTAAACAATTAGTACTGTGTCATTTGTATGAAAATATATTTTTGTATCTTTCTGAGGTATTGGTTGGTAATAAATTCTATTTAAGGAAGGAATATAAAAAGATTTCGTATAATTTCTTGTACAAAATTCAGGAAGAAAAAGTAAACTTTGGCATCAAAATCTCCGAGTACTTAACTTTCTCATTTTGGAATGGGTTCACATTAGATAAACTGTGCTTCACTTTTAAGGCCAATTTCCCAGACAAGAAAAGTCTTCTTTGGAAAGTCATTAATGGCCTCTTGTTTTGACCATAGCTGAATCTGTCTCAAATGCTAAAATCTGTTTTTCATAAACTAGATGATTGGGAGGAATAAGCTCTCTAATCATCACAATAAGGGACGATATGACAGAATTTGCCAATAAATTCATTAAGTAAACAAAGCACACCTTTTATGGTACCTAATTGGCAAGATCATTATTATGCCTTATACACTGCAGAGTTAAATAAGATTTTTATGTACGACAAAAACAGTACAGATCATGGCTCTTTGTTAACCAAAACATTGACCTTGTAAGTCCAGGGTATTTTCTGGCAAGTGGCAGGCAAGATGCTGCACTGATCAAGTGAGAATTGTTTCATTTTGAGCAACACCCGATTCACACGGGCGCCTGAGAGTCGCGCCGCACCAAATACATTAGGAGCGGCTCTAGATCGATCCAAAAAATTTTTGTTTTAGACGGGCGAACTGAACATAACATTTACATTAGGTTCGGCTCATGACAAGATCGACGTCTGATACCAAGGTGCTACAGAGTCGCTCCGAACGACTGCAACAGTCGATCTTTCGACTTCCAGTGCTCCTAACTGTTTCAGACGTCAAACTTTTTATGTACTTAAATCAATAATTTGGTTTGGCGCGACTCAAGAGCGCCTGTCTGAACCGGGTGTAAGTACCACATAAATTCAAGAATAACACAAATACAGATAAACAAATTGAAAGACTTGCCTCCCTTTTTTACATATCAAAATCTGAAAATTCATTCAGTGCATTTTTCATCCAATTTAAGCTTTCATGTTCTCTTGCATTGAGCTTTGTACAGATTGTCCCTGCAGGAAGTCCAGGCTCTGTGGATCATTGTGTAAACATGATGTCTCAGTTTACATGGTCTATTAGTTAGCAATAAACTATGCTGTGTTACATAGCACCTAGCAAGTATACATAGCAATGGCAAGTAATTTAATCAACATAGGAAATAGAGAATTCATATGAGAATTAATTGCCTACCCTCCCGCTCCCCGCCCCCCCCCCAAACAAACAGTACCAGCTCAAGCCTCCCTTCTCCCCCTTTCTCTCTCTCACACACCTATCATGCCCAACCCCCTCCCACCCAAACCAACAACCAGTACCAAATCAAGTCAGTTTCTTTTACCTACTCCCCCACTCCCACCCCAAACAAATCTCAATATGAAAAGACACCTTGGTCAAGCTTGGTTTTACTAAACAATTATGTTAATGGTATAAAAACGTTGGGAATCAATATCCCATAACCAGGCATATATGTATTCTCCTCAACAATTATCTTGGCATATTTGCTTTCTCTTCAACTCCACCCCCCCCCCCAAACCAATTTCAATTTCAATTCAGCCTCCCACTAGATTCATACTTTGTCCTTTATGTTCAATTCTGCAATGTAAATCAATTTCACGCTGCGTCCGAATTGCCAGCTACAGCAACGGCTAGTTTTCCACATCAAAGAGGTTTTTTTTTTTTTTTGCACCAGTCAGAAAGGTCAAATTCAAAATGCCGTCTTGATTAAATATCATCACAATTCAGGAACAAACAGAAACATTCTCCGTACAAAAATGTACAGACCATTTTATTTGAAATGTGACATTATCAAACGTTTTGGATTCCGACAAAAAATTCCACTTGACGGGTATCAAACAATTGCTTTTTATGCAACCTGCGATTAGAGACTTGTAATTTTCTTCCCCCATTTTCATAAGGACTCCATCAGGAAAACGAGTCGGTCATAAAACTTAATTTGCAATATCTGCCGACTGTTCAACTGCTTAACATTTGATCCATGGTGGAACTAAGTCAAGGGCAGTGGCATAACTAAGGGGGGGGGGCATGTGCCTCCAATTGATGTCAGTGACCCCCCCAATTTGGAACCGCCATTACGTATATCAAGATGCAGTTTTTTTTAAAGTGCAAATGGAATCTGTAATAGATTTGCCAGTAGTGCCCCCCCCCTTGTGCCCCCTAACAATTTACCTTAGTTACGCCGCTGGTCAAGGGTCACTTCTAGGGTCACTGAAGTTATGGTTGATTGTGCGAGTCGGTGATGATATTGGAGAGATGTTTGCAAGCTGTGCTTGATCAATGTAGGTACCATTACTGCATGAACCTGGATACATGTGGTTAGAGGGACGCTCTGTATCAGATGAACTCCTCACTGTTAACAAGATTTCATCTTCAACAGTTTCTCTCTTCACTTCCGGGTCAGCAATGTCTTCCTCGTCGCTGCCCTCATCGTCTTTACAAACGGTAATGTAATTCAAAATGAAGTCAGGTTGGTCAGTGTGACACAATGATGCATCCTCTGCAAACATTTCCGTGCTTGCTCCCCCACCCTTATCGACATCATCTACCGTGCTTTGCACATTCTCTGATGGAATCTTAACACCATCGTCTTCTTTTGCATCTTGTACCCTCTCTGATGTGCCAGACACTCCTACTTCACTCCCAGCTTCTTTGACTTCATCTTCATCTTCTCCTCCGTTTTTTCCTTTCGTGTCATCACTTTCCTGGAATGGTCCAAGGCTCTCCACTTCCTGCTCCTCAGTGACTTCATCCAAGCCAAAGAGCCCTGCAGTATCCCTGGATTTAGTGGGAGAATAAGCGGCAGCCCTCGGCTGTCTAACTTCAGGATCAGTCAAATTAGATAGAACATGCTTGCGTGTGTACAGAATCTGTTCCGGTGAACCAAACTTGCGTTTTTTTTTCTTAGACAAACCAAAGATTGAAACTTCTCCATCTGAATCATTCTCCAAGTCCGAGCAGTGAGGTGTCAAGGCCGCAGCTGGTGACCCTACGCCAGGGAGCTCCAGATCCCGAAGATTGTTTTCCTTTACTGGGGAGAAGCCATCCTTAGCTAGGATGCAGTAGCTGGTGGAGTCAGATTCATGTAAGACGAAATAGCTACCCCCACTCCCAACGCTGATGGGACTGTTGAGAGATGAGGTGCAAGTCTCAGAGGACCAGTGTCTATGTCGGTTTGCATCTCTTTCGGTAGGTGATGAGGGGGAGAAAGGGATGTTTAGTTCATCAACGTTGGCCACAGGGAAGCTTGCTTCAGCTTGTTGGGGTGTATTTCCAATATCAAATGTGCCTGAGAAAGCTAAATTACTGTTAGGTCCTGGACTAACCCCCGGGCTATCAAGAGGTATTTTCTCAGCTGGCGGGAGATCGACAAATAGATTTTTACTTGAAACGAGTTCATCGTAAACTTCTTTGTCTCGTGTCAGGGTCCGATGAGGACTTCGTGCAGAAAGGTACAAGTTGCCATTCTGTAAATGAGACATACAAATTTGTGTTAATTTATTACAGGAAAGGATATATTTTCATTGATTAGATTTTACTTTTTCTTCTCCTCAAACTCGCCTAGCAACCTATAGAGACCAGGATGAAACCCCTTGCCAGACAGAACTGAAGAACTTTGAAGAACTTTAGCGATTTTTTTTTCTCCATTCAAGGACCATCCTAGGACAAATCTTTTCAATATGATCATTCAACACATGGTTAGTATTGTTTCATTGACCAGTGCCCTTGAAATGAATGGGCAATCAGATATGCCTTTTACAAATACTCTGTTGGTATGATTACCGGTTAAAACTAAAGTATGACCCACTCACCCCAAGATGTGGCGGAAGTTGAAAGTCCGGAAAACCCCTCGTAACCTTCTTGTAGAGCTTAAAAATCATCCAAACGAAGACTGCGAACAGACAAATACCGATAACACATACAACAGTCAGGGACACAGAAGAAAAATCACCTGCTGGGAAAAAAGTAAACAATTAATAAATAACAATAATAATAATCGATTCTTATATAGCGCTTTATGACAGCCTGAAGGCCATATCAAAGCGCTTCTGACATTATTACCCCTGGTCACTGGGCCATATATTTCATTCCTTAAACCATCTCAGCTCCCTGGGGAGTATACAGCCGGTGCTGCGAGTTTACCGCGCTCCAAGCTAATCATTCACATAAACCATCTCTGCCCTCACAGGTACCCATTTTACCCCTGGGTGGAGAAAAGCAATTATGGTTAAGTGTCTTGCTCAAGGACACAAGTGTCACGACCAGGATTCGAACCCACATACCTGAGTCCGATGCTCTTATCCGCTCGGCCACGACACCCCATAAATCCACCATACGTAAGTTAAGGACGAGGCATGAAATGTGACGAGTGTTGGTGAGTCAATATTGTATTTTTCAACACGAGGTTTTCAAAATTGTGAATTGTGAACGGCATGGAATGACTCGGGGTAAGTAACTTTTTTTTTATATTCAGCAAACCTTCAACTAAGGGGGGTCATTGATTCAAGATTCAGTAGTAAATGCAGAACCCATTCAGAATGGTTTATCACTTGTGCAGGTAAACCAATTAAGTGCGACACTCAATACAGTAGCCGTAGCTTCGGCTTGCAGAGTTGCGAGGTATTCTGCCATTGAGGGAAGAATCACAAACAACGCTCATTAGTCTTGACAACCGGAAGTTCAGCTTCTCGCAAAGTATCATCGATACATAGAACAGTCTGCCTCCTGATACTGTACAGGGTTCTCCCCGGGTGTTTTCAAAACTGTGGGGCATTCTGGACCCATTTTTTTAATTTTATGGTTGGACGAAGCACGTTTAATTGAAACAACGTCTTTGGAAAGTTTTCTACTTGAAAAGTTTTAAAAGCCCTCCTGTGCAGTCTGGAGCATTCTTTATGGTTTTTCCCTCGATTTTTTGAGAAATGTTTTTTCATAATTTTTGTTTGCGCGTATCTGCACGCAATTCGCGTGTATCGGCTTGATACACTAGCTTGTGCATGGGGAGAACCCTGCTGCATCAGTGAAAACCGTCAACGATTTCAAGGACCCCGACTCGATAAAATCCTCAGACATAGAAATTTGGGAGCGTTTATGAGCCAGCGGGTTGCCGGCTCCCTGCTCCGGGCATCCTCCACGTCTGGAGGTGAAGGTCACAGGTACATACAGGTTGATATGATATGACAGACTTGGAAGATTATCACTTTGTAGAAAGTTGAAACAGACTGTCAACTGTAGAGTCTATTAACCCCAATATCATCATCGCACCACTCTTGGTTGCGCCATTTTGGGAGGCGAGTTCATATTTCACCAAAAAAAAAAAAACTTAAACTGTCGAGTCCTTTGCAATTTTGTTTTTCTTTTGCCATTCATTAGGCCTAGATGTAACCCTTGAGTTTCAACAAAGATTTACTGATTCTCTGCATCGCAACGAAAATATTAGAGACAAAATGGAACTCTCTGTCAGTTTCTCCCGGATGGTATTTCCAGTTAAAAAAGAAACATTTGAAGGTAAAGACCCGTGACCAAATCCTGACTAATGAAAGGTCTCTAACTATGAATAAATTTCTTACCTGTTTGAATCAGCTGAGCGTTGCAAAGACTGTAATTCTCTGATTCTCTCACTGAGTTCCGTACTCGAATGGAGATTTCATACTTTTCCTCCAATTCCATATCTGATGATAGCAAGGACAGCAACAAATCAATGGCAAAATTGTCAAGTTAACCACTTCTACAAAGTTACAGATACCTTTGGATTGGAGCAAACATTGTAAAGCCCTTATTAAAAAGGGTAACCATAGCATTAACCTATGGCTAATGGATCATAAGCCGGAGTGGAAGTCATAGCCAAGATACTCTTATTACCTTTCAGTGTATAACTGGTCTCATTTGGTCCCACCGTCAATTGATCTGTTGTATCTTTCATGTGAACCATTTGCCTTACTCGGATGATCTGATCGACGATTTCTCCATTTCTCTTGAATTTATTCGGCAACAACTGAAAAACAGAAACAATACAAACATGAAGCCTATTTTATGAAAACTTTATGCACTGTACATCTTTACAAAGTAACTGTTAGAAAGTAACAAACAATTTTGGGTTGAACAAAGAAAATTGACTAGAGCAGGATTTAAAGCTGTGACCTCTGGACTAACGTGCCGGCGCTCTACCAACTGAGCTACATGTATCTAGCTTTCGGCAGTCTCCCTATCTTGTCATTCTCTGTTCAGGGGTACCAGCCGGAAGCCATTTAACCTGTAACTGCCGTGTAACCAGAGATGCAGTTCACGGTACAACCCTGTGCCCAATTTCATAGAGCTGCTTAAGCAGAAAAAAATGCTTAACAATTTCCTGCTCAGCAGAAATGAGCAGGATACCAGTCACAAATTGTACACGTGACATGGTAGTTCGGCTGGTAACCTTATTCTGGTAAGCAAAATTTTATTGTGCTTAGCAAATTTTGTGCTTCAGCAGCTCTATGAAATTGGGCCCTGGTAAAGGATGTGACTTTTTTTGTTCAAATATCAAGTAATGCACTGGTACATTTATATATAACTTTGGGTAGAATAAACAAAAATATTACAGTCAAGTTTTTCTTTGCTCAACCCAAATCTATTTTAAAATTCACCCAGTCAGTTTCCCTTGTGGTTTATTACTGAGATAAATGTGATCAGGAAACTAGCATTAACAGCCAGTGCACTGATAGTGGCAGTACCACCTATATACCATTGTTTTTTAATAGTTTTGAATAGTTTTTGAATAGTTTTTAAGTATAAAAAAAGTCAGTTTCCCTTGTGGTTTACAACTGAGATAAATGTGATCAGGAAATAAATTTTAAACTAGCATTTACAGCCAGTGCACCGATAGTGGCATTATCACCTAAATACCATTGTTTTTTAATACTTTTTTAAGTATAAAAATGACTTTACCTCCCATGACAAGTGAATATTTCTTTTGCGGGTTGTTTCCAGGATTTCAGAAAAACAGCTAAAATTTCCCGGAGCGTCAACAGGCGCTGTGAATGAAAAGTAAACAGTTGATCTTATTCACATTGAGAGGTTCCACTGTATTCATTTTATTTTGTTGAATTTTTGGACGAGCTGGTGGTCAAAGTCTTTCCCATTATAGAGTTGCGGTAATCATTCTTTACATTTTTCTTTATTTATTTACTTGTTAATTTCAAACAAAACTTCCATAAAAGGAGAGGATAACATAAAACAAAAGGTACAAGTAGATAAGTAAAGCAAAATGCAAATCATAATAGCCCTGACACGCAGGGGCGACCACACAGCCCATACAGGGTAAAGAGTGTCAAAACAACTCGAGCAGCTGACTTAGAGGTCGTTCAGACACAGTACTTAAGTCGGTTTAACTCATGGTTCAACCCGATCGAGTTCAACTCTGTGTGTCTGAATGGTTCTAAAGTTAGACCGTCGAGCTGGGGGGTTTATCTTTAGACCGCTTCGGGTTTATCTTTTAACATTGTGTGTGGACAGAATAAAAAAAGACCCCATCTGGTTTAACTCACAACAGATGACACACGCACACGCCCAGAAAGTTGTTTTTGTTTACCAGCGCGCTGGTATACGGTCAGCAGGCACTCGGCAGCAGTATCTCGGCGCGCGGTTTCTGTGAATCAACCGGATGTTAGAGTAATGGGGTCGCGTCTGCTTTGACCTCTTAAAACCGAAGATAAACCGTATCGGGTTTAACTCCGTGCTGTCTGAACGCAAGGGGAACCAATTTTTACAACCACCCCCTCCCCCAGGCAAGCGCCATGTCTCGTTTAAGCTACACTCCGTTCTTTTACAAACATTACAGTGAGAGGCAAACCAAGATAGAGAATACAGTATCACTAGAAGAGGGTCTTGTTCATCACCTACCATCTTCAGATGTCCGTCCAGTGGCTACTCCAGAATATTTACCATGTTCACTTGTAGGATTATCAATCAAAGAACACTTGACTTTGACATAGTAGAGGCCATAAGGGTTACACAACCCGGTTAGCAAAACTGCACTCTTCTTGACTTCCTTCCTCTGGAAAATACATTGAATAAGAGCTTAGGATTTCCATAAAACAATACTCCTGAGCGAGGTTAATGCTGAATTTTTGAAAATGAAATGATTAATTTGGGTCAACCAGTGGCTTTTGGTATGTTTTGTTTGTTTGGGGTTTTTTTTTTGGGGGGGGGTGTTCTGTTGGGTTTTTGGGTTTTTTTTTTAATAGATTCTTCTTCTTTTTTAAGAGAAGGAGGAAACAATAATTTAAGAGTTTTTCAAATCCAAAATTCAGTAAATACACACCCAAAAAAAACAAGGAAACGGTTCTGGTCTTGTTAATTATTTGTGGTTCAATGAAAGCTAGGTCTAAGCTCTCTGGTTTTATAGTGGAGACCTCCACCAAGCCGAGTCCTACTACACTAGACAGGGTATGTACTGAAAACCATAACACCTCACACATTTCAAGTTTACCTGGAATACATATATGTTCAAATTGATGCCAAATGCCAAATGTTCGTTGAAAAAAAGAAATGAATAAAAAGCAACTACCAAAAGACCAAAAATAACAGGAAAAGGAACCAATTGCTTAGAAAAAGGAAACATGTTTCCCTATGTTTAAAAGATGTGCCCAACTGATAAATCTAAAACACTGCTTCCCTGGAAAAAAAAATACTTGGGAATGTTGGTTTGGGGTTTTTTTTTAAATCTTTGTTTAATTGTGATTTTTAATAGGATGAAAAGTGCATGCAGATAAGATTTCAAATTACCGCAGGCAACACGTTGCCTACATATTTCTCACCCAAAAATTAAATGTGTGAACGTGATAAAACTTGTTGCAGACTTAATTTTGTTTGTGATTTTGTTTTTATCAGAAAAACTGATTGATTAATGCAAAAACTTTGCTGTTACTTTTGTTGCTGTTTGTTTATTTATTGTTATTATCCCTCTACCTAAGGCATGTCAAGAACGTAAATACTGGATTGCGTTAGGGCCTTCGCACAGTCTGCAAACGTATTTATTTGTTTAGCAACTACTACCAACAAGTAGTAAGCAAAACCAAAACGGTTGAAGACAACTCAAACCCAAGACATCTGGCACCCTTTCATATGTGATACACATCATTTACAATATATACAAATATTTATGTGTAAATACAAACAATCAAAAACAAGTTCAACAAGTTAACATGCGACAATGGAGAATTACTAAATAAACAGCAGATGCAGTTGTAAATTTAAACGTCATCATCGTAACTGTAAACATCGTCATCGTCGCCGTCTGCAATGTCATCGACCTCGTCATCACCATTGCCTACATCGTCACAGCCATCATCGTCATCGTCATTATCATTGCCTTCATCGCCGTTGTCATCATCGTTCATCATCGCCGGTGTCGTTGTCATTGTCATCATCGTTCATCATCGTCGCTGTTGCCATCATTGTCATCGTCACCATTGTTTTCATTGTTGTTGTTGTTATAATCTTTTACCTTAGCCTTTACTTCCGTCCAGTCCTCATCCCCTTCCCAACAGTATTGCAGAAAGTAGTCCACCAGGAGTTTTTTATACTCTGCTTCCACTCCCCGGTCTGGTATCCATGTTATTAGCAGTGAAGAGACCGACTTATTCTGGACCATAATGTATAATGGCGGATTGGGTATTGCTGCATGTATCAAGGCACAGAAGAGGAGTTTTTCAAAATAATTACATTTTTAAAACATGATCATTAAATGGTGATAATGTGATACTAAACTTGTGTTGATATAGACGCTATCCTTGGAGCACTTGGCACCATACCATTCTGAAGGCCTTGAAGAGACATCTCGACTAAATTGGTACAACTTTGAGGGTACAGATCTACTGCTGAAGATGCACTCTCAGGAACAGCAACGATCCTGAGCAAGACCCTCAAGGCTGCAAGGTGTAGCCCGAACCAAAGAGTTACAGGTACAAAGGAAAATAAGATCTTTCGATGACATCAGAACATAATAATAATAAAAATAGAAAGATAAGAAACTATAAGATTATCAACTAATAAACCACAAGGGAAACTGACCAAATTTTAAAATAATTTGTGTTTGAACAAAGAAAAATTGACTGGACCGGGACTTGAACCAGTGACCTCCAGATTAACGTACCGGTGCTCTACCAACTGAGCAACTTTTTAATAATAAATATCAAGTAATAAACCACAAGGGAAACTGACTGGGTCAATTTTTTTTTAATTTGTCGCATCCCCTTAAGGTGATCTCGTGGCTGCCGCTTCCCAGGTTGTATTGTAAACTTGGGTGTGATCCCTGGCTACACAGCAGCTAACAGTTGAATGGCTTCTGACTGGCGCAGCCCCCGTATTGACTATTAGGGAGACCGCCAACATAGGGCTGGATAGCTCAGTTGGTAGAGCGCCGGTACGTTAATCTGGAGGTCGTTGGTTCAAGTCCCGCTCCAGTCAATTTGTCTTTGTTCAAACACAAACTATAAGTTTGGCACAACTATGAGGGTAGCCGTCTTGGAGGGTGATACTCACTTGAAAGTGGCAGAGATCCTGCACAGACGCTTTAGATCTAAGGTCACGGGAAGCTTTACATCAGTTTGTGCACAACATTTGAACGCGCAAAAATGGCTTCAGCAAGCAAAACAAAACAGCACTTTACAAAGAGTTTCCTTGGTCAATCCTTCAGTAGCTACAAACAATTTACATAAAACTGTCTTCTTTTATCTGAAAGCTTGTTTCAGCTTCGTTTAATCAATATCAGCTATATGATGCAAAGGTCGCAAACTAAGTGATCAGTGACTATCTAAATTAGCAATGTTAGAATTGGTTTTGTTCTGGCAAATGGTAATATACACTTTCAAAGTAAAGGTTTTTCTTTTTGAAAAAAAGTTGTGTTTTTTTCCAATCTATGCGCTCATTTCCTCATGGTAATAAACATTGCTAGTGATAAATTAAACCCCTGATGCTGCTTTAAATGATACCGAATAATAAACAGGCAAAAGGAATAACTTACTCTCTGTAGCAATATTAAAGTAGAGTTCTTCTGAGAGCTTTGTGTAGTTTGCCCCGAGAAGATTTGTAGAAATGACTCGATATCTGGCACCCATGCTTTGGTTGTAGCATTCAACAGAACATGTGGTTTGATTGCAAATAGGTGACTTGGACGAAACACCCTTAATATTTTCTGTACACACCTTCCACTCCGATTCCCTTGAACAGAACAAAATTATAAGTTAAAATTAATTAACTGTAACTCCCGAGTCCAGTCGCTTTGAAGTCAACTTGTCTGAGTCACCTGCATTTGAAGTCAACTTGGTCCGAGTCACCTGCATTTGAAGTTAACTCGGTCCGAAGTCAACTCAGTCCGAGTGTCAACTCTGTCCAAAGTCAACTTGGTCCAGAATTAACTCCGTCCAAGTCATCTCGATCCCAAGTCAACTTGGACCGAGTGGGATAACAGCGGGTGTTTGGTAAATGGAAACGGAACTGCCATCTTTTGCAATTGCGCAGACTTTTTTTCAAGAACATGCTTTTGGCACAGTGTCTCACCTACGCGCCATTCGCTCAACTGTGTCCTCAGTCAGAAGGTTGCTATGCTGGCCTCCTCGATTCCATGTACAAATGGCGTTATCAAAGTTAGAACTTGAACACTTCAAAGCAGTTGCTGGTTCTGGAGGTACTGAAATATGAAACATCAAAACATAAAAGTTTAACGTTGAGCTATGATGAGAGGAAATCCTATAACGAGCGAAAACGTTCACAGATTCAAAAGCCGAGCTTTAATCTCATGTAAGTTGTAGAGTGAAATCCTTTAGACTTCATTCACAAGTCGTGACCTTAAAACTTCTTGATGAGTCCATGGGTTCGAGATGGGTACCTTCGTGTCTGTTAACCCCAAAGCACACAAACACACACACAAAATTTAGGGCACCAACCACAACAATTGTTTTTGAATTTGTTTTTATGCAAGTTTGCCCCAAATAAGGCTAAAAGCTACTCACGGTAAACTTAAAGGAGCTACAAGAAGGAAACAATATAACAAATTACGGCATTTTCAGCTGGCTTCATATTTCTGCTTATTGTTACAGGCCCTACATGTAGACTATACAGAGGAATGTTTGCGCTAACTAACAGTGTAAGCTTTAAGAAAATTGGCACCGATTAGAAATTCTAATATGACTTACAACCAACACTGATGTCAATTCTTGCAAATGTCCGAGCCTCAATCAGGGAGCAGGAATAATTACCGCTGTCATCAAACTGAACATCATGGAGAACTAGAACGGAGGATGTCGCATGTAGGATTGGATTCCGGACTCCAACCAGAGTGGTTTCATTGTGGTACCACTTTATATTGACTGGTGAGAAGTTAGTCTGGTTGAGCAGTTCCAGACTGCAGTTAAGTCTAACCGTACTGCCTACTAAGAAAGCTTCTCCATCTGAATGCAGCGCTAGGTTAGATTTGAAGATGGATCAATTCAAAGTTGTCTCAATTGAAACAGAATCAACCAAATTAAGGAAGCTTTGAGGATCATTAATTGTAGTGCTGCTTAATGGAAATCATGTTATGGAAATAGTGAATCGTAATTTTTAAAAAGAACCAGTCACAAACATTTTAGCCAGTTGACTTAAAGGGAAGTTTTAAACACAATTTACATCATTTATTTAGACGTCGAGCGCTACTGACAAAAAGATCTAGCTGTGACCAATATTCTTGAGTGATCTGGCGTACATTGGCATTTGCACTATTTTAAAACGTAATGTGGATGGGTTCAAAGGAAATGACAGTTGCAGTTGGGCCATCCTGGCTAAACACTCATTGCTATCGGGACCAGTCCCAACTTTGGACCATGAACATTTTGTTCCGTCCCAACTTGACAGTTGTCCCAACTTGAGTGTTAAAGTTGGGGTGCCCAACGGAAACCAGTCATCTCGCCCCCCGGCAAAGTCGCCCCCACAAAGTCGCCCCCTGCAAAGTCGCCCCCAGCAAGCTCGCCCCCTCCAGGTACAAAGTTGCCCCCTAACAAAGTCGCCCCGACACAGTCGCCCCCTTGGTTGATAAAAGGATTGTATGCGGTGGGTCGTGAATACCACCAGAGTTTTGTTTTCCTTTTTGCTTTGCCATTTGTGAATCAGATTGCTGCGTTCTTTAAAGATACTTTGCTTGTGATTTTGTTTATCTCTGGTTTTTTTTAATACTATACAGTATATTTTTGTGAGAAATCTTTTATGTTTATTAAGTAACTGTTAAGCTTTGTTGATTTTGTACGTTATGGCTTTTATTACAATTTAATTGATGTACATTAAGTACTGATTCCAAAGGCAGAATTTTTGTCACACAAAGTTTGTTTAAATTATAATGTTTCTTGAATTTCTTTTTAAAATTAAAGACCGAGTTAAAAACAACAAAATTTCCCCTTAGAAAATCATTGCAACAATAGCAAAAGAATGCATAGGGGGCGACTGTGTCGGGGCGACTTTGTTAGGGGGCGACTTTGAACCCAACTTTAACACTCAAGTTGGGTCCAGTCCCAACTATAGTTGGGACGATTGTCAAGTTGGGAGGGAACAATTTTACTTACTTCAGTTCCGGGTCTACATAATCGAACAATCCACAATGTTAATAACAATAACATTTAACAGTACTGTTTTTAATCTTTTATTAAGCTGCCAACTTAATGCCCTCGTTCGGTCTTTATAGTGACGTTAGTACATAACAACAAAACTTACATAAATTTGCCAATGTTTGTAGAGTTAGAAGACAGCCAAAAATGACATAAATTGAGGCAAACATTATCCTGCCATTTGACTGCAAGATGATTTGTGGCTATTATTACATCATGGAGGAAGCTCTCGATCCTCCATGGTCCTTTCTCTATGGTAGGATCGATCACATACACACACCTGTTGAAGTTGTTTACATGCAGGTGGGACTCTCTCCGCGGATAGAGGGCGCGCTCACATGGCTTGCTCCAGAGCCGTCCCAATATACGGCTCTGGCTTGCTCTACGATGAGTGCCCCGCAAGCGTGGTGGGACGATGTGGGCGGAGATTTTGTCATGATTGCGGGGTGTTCCGTAAAACATGTGTACATCTTCTTCGTTCAGTCTTTTTGGTGTAATCATGTTTAAACTCTAAAAGAACGTCTAGCCCATTTGTATATGTGTATCTTTTGGAGGGGAATAGGCCTATCGTCATAAGGCATAGGCCTTTCATTATCTAAATAAACAGAATGACGAGAAAAACAGAATGAAACATTTCGATAACGAGGAGTTTAAAGTTAGCATCTTGAATAAAACAACGCTGGTCACCTCTTCCTTTCAAGGTGCTGCTATACAGTATAATAAGTGACTCTGTTAAATGTTAAAAATCTGCATAATTATTATAATAGGCTACATAACATGTCTTGACGCTCAGAGACGCTCGTTAGATATATGTATATTATGGGGCCGATGTTCCCAAAAAGCTAAAGATTTCAGTGCAAATCCATCTTAACTGCTAAGCAAAGTGTGACGTCACAATACAAATCACTATGGTAATACTGACAAATTACCTTAAGAAGAGTCTTAGTGATTTGTGGAATGGAGCCCAGTGGTAATTGTTACCACCACATATAACAATAAACATGGAGAAACATGGCTGATGCAAAAAAACTGGTTTCACAAACACCAGCATGTATTTGTAGTAACTGGTACACACCGTCAATGATTTGTTTGTGTAATTGCTACTCGGGTTAACCGAAAGTATGAACAGACTTACAGTTGTTGTTGTTTACCTTTGAATATAATATATTATGATTACTTCTGAACGATTCTGCATCAAAAAGAAAGAAGCAATCATGTTCGTACAAAAACAGGCTATTGACAATGCCACTGGGAACAGTGAACTTATTTCTTGGTTTACACCAAAATCTGTGTGTGTTTTTTTTTTAAAGTAGGGCCTACTACAGTTAAGAAAACTTGGTTTCTTGGGAGGGTCGGTCACTTTTTTTTCTTCAGTAACACAGAGCATGTACAACCCTTGCTCTATGCGTCCTTATGCTCTCGACAACACAAACCAACCTGTGCAAATGGTTTGTAGAGATTTGTTCCCTGTTATACCTCTCATTTCAATTGTGAAAATCGAAATAAGCAACATTAGTAACTTTAGGTTCTTCAAAAAGATGGATCACCTTTGACAGTATTCCAGACGTAAATGTTGCTCTGGGTGTTTGAAAAGGCGCGTACTTTGTAATCGCTATATCATGGCTTCACATTGTAAGCCACCACTCCCAGTTACCTATCCAATGTATAATTGGTCTGTAACGTGTACATATCAAGTCACCAGAGTATACTTGTTGGGAGGGCAGTTTGGGAAACATGTAGGCCTACCTTCTTTTATCTGAAAACAAAACATCGCATCTCTTCATTTACATATTGTTTAACTTTGACTATAGTTTCATAATCCTTACGCCAAATATTTAAGCACGAGAAGAGCGGGAATTTTGACGCTGTTTACACAAGGTTACACTTCAGGTTTTTTTCTTCTTTTTCTTATTTTCACTTAGGGCCTACTCAATAATATTGACTAGAGCCTGGCTAGCAACGAACGAAACAGTGTCCAGTAATATCCCTTTTCGGTTAAATAATATTTGGCGGCAATATTGCTCCTAGATAATACCCCCCCCCCAACCAGTCCCCCCATCTCCTGTGGCCTTCCCACTTTCGACGAGTTACAGCGAGGTACGGTACTACAGCAGGACTATAGGCCTACTGCACATTGCACAATATTAATGACGTAGGCCTAAATTAATCAACTGGATACAGCTTGTTAAAAAAATGCCATTCACTTACAAACGCCGATGGCATTACGAAGTCAGGTTGCTACGGAAGCGTAAAAGGGACATTGAGAAATATTTGTCATACTTATGAATTATGAGCCATAGGACTTAACCATAAAATACACCGGAATGCAGAAAAACTGGTCCTTTTTTAAAATTCGTTACTTTGTGTGTTCGCGTGTTGGTTTTTTCCCCTATCTTTTATACACTTTTTTTTCTTCTTTTTAAACGGTGTTTGTAACTTCGATACAAATTCTTGTAAAACGCAGCAATAATTAATTAATTATCTAATTAATTAATTAATTAATTAAAACGTATCCGGAATGGAGGCATTTTCACGATCGTGTCGTTGTTTACGGACTGTCTAAAAGATCGTGTCCCCTTATCATTTACACTGATACTCAATATTTTTTATTTTTAAGAGACCAGTTATATTTCAACTTGACCCTATGTTTTTATTTACCGATATTATGAGAGATGATTGGTGTCCTAATGAGAGGTTGACCTAACAGCAGAAAGACAAGAAAAATTAACGAATTAAGTAAGTTGGGGACGAAAAAATAAACATTTCTAAAGGTCGTTGGTTCAAATCCTGCTCTGGTAATTTTTTTTTTTTTGGGGGGGGGGGTTCAACCCTAAATTGTATAAAAATTTACCGGGTCAGTTTTCCTTGTTGTTTATTTAACTTTTTATGAATGAAGTTGACCGAATCAAACCAAAGAGCAAGGACTGGTCTCTGTCCTTGATTTATGGTCTGACATGCGTGTCGTCACGGTGACGCATCCAGGATATCGTTTTGATGGATCTGTGGATATACTGCCTTCACTAGCTTGGGTTGGCAGGGGCATGTTGATGGGTGTTTGTTATGACACATGTGGAGTTGTGTAATGGCAAAGGATTGGGCCAAAAACCTATAGCCCCGGCTTCCCTTTTTCGAGCCCCACAATTTCTTGTTACGTCACTGTATTGTTGTTACCAGTGGTGGGAACTTTTAAGCATATATGACAATGTTTAAATGCAAATGGACTTTAAAAGAAGAAGACAAAACACAGGGAAAGGGACGAAAATAAAAACACTAATTCTAATCAGAAATCAATGTTCCTCGTTTTCCAATTAAATCGATTTCTTTTAAAAGGCCTATCAATGTCACAAATCAAAATTAAGCAAGCGTTTAAAATAAATGTTGTCCTGTTTTGTGATTATTTATCCGGCTTCCGTGTAAATTGTTCGTGTCACTAGTACGTTTCTATAGTTCGCCACATGCATATAATATTTGTTATCATGTACCCACGATGTACAGTACACATGTACTCAATTGTGGCAACATTGAAATAAATGTATTATCTATCTAATAAAAATTAGGTTTGAAATTTACGGTTCGCGTTGCAATAGGTTGGATCTGCTCACTCAGCCAACGACTATGTAAATAACTGGTTTATTATTTTGTATTTTACTTATTTATTTTTATTTTGTGGGTTGAAGATTTGAATCTTTTCTCCCTGTTATCAGAATGTTATCCGATTGATTAGATTGATTTGACATGGAACAAAGAAGTGGCATTCATTTATATTCTTTCTTTTTCACAAACGAACTGTCGACTTCACCTCCAAGATCTGACTCGGAGATTGATCACTCGCTTTCCCACATCGCGTCCCCTCCGAAACAGAATCCTCCATGATTCCTTCCCACCAGTCAATTAATTCTGTTTTCTCTCTCCATCTTAAATTAAAGCAAACGCAACCGTGAAGCTTTTTCTTTGCACAAGAAGGCTTTCCAAAGAAAGAAAAAAAAGCCTGCTAAGTCCAGTCCTAAAGCCCTTTTCTATACAGAGCATGTTGGGGACTTTGTTGAGTATTTGAACTGGGGTCCGTGGAGCGTTGGTCTGCGTTGGGGTTTGCCGTATCCTGGGCGACACAATCGGGCCTCACTTGGTGTGGCATTGTTATGCGTAAAGCATCTAAAACCGGATTAGTATGAATTCCTGTGATAGATAATTAACACTGGGGTTCACTAGCAATTGTTGCCGGTCATCTAAATCCCGCCCATTTTGGCCCGGTTGTGTGACTGGATGCAGCGTCCTGTAGAAGACACCACTTCTACTGATGCGTAGCCGTCGTCACGCATATACATTGTTCATTGGGTCAAACAAAACACAAAGCTTAACTAATTTGAATGTCAATCGTATACGTAAAACGCCCATAATACACAAACGATGTATACAATGGACCGGTGGAATGCTGCATCGTGAGCATACTCCATTTGCCCAGTGAATAGGAAACCTCACTAGTGACTGGCATGGCACCTATTCACTTGTTGAAACCGAATGGAATCGAAATCCACCCAGCCGTGCAAATTTAAAGGTGGGTAAGGGGTGCGCACTGTGGCATTCTCGGCGTGGTTCCGAAATGGGCACCATCCCATGTATTGGTGGTCGCTGTTTGCAATCAAGGATGCCCGAAACTTGACCTGGCCAAGAAACCCACCGGGCTGCAGCACCTAAAGTTTACAACAACTCAACCCCTCATTCGTGTTACACCAAGAGAGCAGACCAGACAGCATAGCCGACTCTTCAGTTCAGTGGTGAGTATGATGATTGAAAGTTGATTTGAATTGATTAATGGGATGTGTCATCTGATCCTTCTTCCCCTGCCCTCGCCGATGTTTGTTGCCCCATTTTTTACTGAAGTTCCCGATTAGACAATCCTATCAACAACGAATTGAATTTTGATTTTGTTTTATCTTGTACCATCATCAGTTGCATTTATTGTCAAATTTTCAACTATGTATTGCCCTAAGTTAATAACAAATGAACGAAGCATTCGTTTCCAACTAGTGATACATGTATCATACGACAAAAGTTCAATAATCTATTAAAAAATTCCAAACGAAACACCATCATGGAATGTGAAGCATGGACGATTTTTATTAATTCCTTGTTGACCTCCATTACTTTACGTACGAGCTTTAAGTGCGGTGTGAAGCTACACCTGTGTATGTGACCACCATCGTGGTAGTGGTACGGCATGTTCACTGACCCGATAATATGAATTCATATAAAGTAGCCTATTGTTCAGCCTTTGTCAGTGTCTTTGAAAAAGAATCTCATGAAAAGAATAACTTGAAAATCTCATGAAAATAAACGCAAGTCACTGCTAACGTTATCTACCGTAAATATAGGTAGAGTGTTCTCTAGTCTTAGCTTCGTTAGGCCTATATGTATTCGATGTTTAAACATTTCAGGTTTAGTTTGCGATCCAGGTTTTAACATTTTGTCTCCAAATTCTTGCGAAATGCTCTTTTCAGTTAATGCATGGAGGAAATTGAAAAATATCCTCCATGTTTAAAATATTTATTTCAACAACCTGTTGCATAATCACAAATGAAGACACTCGTCAAACTCGAGTAAGAACGTTGTTCTTTTCACAAAGTTCAAGTTTCATTTTTAGTCGGCCAATAATTGTGAGTATGACATTGCTTGTTGCTGCGGTTTTTTCCCGCCAATTTAACATTTTCTCAGAAATTGTTTCCACACGTGCATTGTTGGTTGGTGATCAGTCACAACCAATCGTTGCTGTGTATAGCTCTATGGTACAATCGTGTTTTGTATACCTTCAGTCAATACGCAAGCAATGGGTACAAATGTTAGTTACGTAACGTCTTATCTTCACTTGTTGGTGGAGGGTGACTCGGTCGATTTGGAATGGGAACATTGTCACGAACCTCAAGACCTGTGCTTTGGGATGAAAGCATGTTGCATGATAAGACTATGATTATAGAGAAACCATAGAGCAAGGAAAGGCAAGATGAACACGATGAAGGTCTGGTAGATCGGATCACCTATCACTAAAGTGTATCAAAGATTACTATATATTTTGTCAAATTTATGTTATTGTTGATGTGTGTTGATGACCTGTGCTATTAATAAGTTGTTAATTCTTACCGGAATGAACGACTATGCACTAAACGTGGCGATACTCAAATCAATAAGGTAAATAAGCCACGCAACGTATTTTTTAAACCGACCTGTATTGTATACATAAAACACACCCCGGCTTATCTTTATCGCAGTGCAAAGAAACCTTTGGTCCACAGGTAAATGCCGTGGATATTCGGCCTTCTCTAAGCGTTCCGTACGAGAGCATTTCGACTGTGGTAAAATCATGGTGGCATACCAAGGTCAGTTCACACACGGGTTAATTTCAACACAACTTGATTGTGTAGGTACGTATATACTGTACACTGTGTAGAGTAAGGTATTTTTGTTGATGAACCAGAAAGGCTTTTAGGCTGTGTTCAGTGAGCTGAAATACCACATTTTCGGAAGTACTACTCAGAACTATCAGATAGTGTCCTTGCCATGTGATCAGTTAAAATTGTCTAGTACATTTTGCGGTAATTTACTTGTTTAACAATTACTTATGCAGGCATTTTGATGTACATACCAAAGTAGCTGTACATATGATCATATCTCTTTCAAACTCTGCCCAATATTATCAACAAGAGCAATGCTTTCACCGGCAGTTTAAACATCATTTAGTGTGTTGTTTTTTACTGAATGGCCACCGAGCTAATGGACATCTAATAGTATGGGTTCTAATTGACTTGTACAGTCGCTTGCACCTTATGAAGTCTACACCCATCATTCTTAATTAGATCTAATCAATGTACGAGTTACCGGGCATTTCTAATGGGTTGTTACTATACCAACTGGCCGTTGCTGTGAGGCAATGTGATACCTGAGGCAAAGTGATGCCCACGGTTGGATACTTCATCTTTGCGTGCCAAATTCGAGTGTCAAAGAGGCAAGATGTTGGCATAGCTGTGTGGTGTTAACTTTCAGCTGTGCCCACGTACTGCCATTTTGTTTCTCGTACTTGCTTCGGGGTCGAGCTACTTCAAACAACCTTCGAACGCTTGAGAGACTCTGAGACGCCATTTTTATGTTCTTCAGTGACTTTGACTATTTGTTGTAGCCACCAAGGCTTCTTCCTTGTGTAAAAGAAGCCTCACCTTCCGTGAGTTGCCCGCCATTTTTGTTTGCTCATGCTTATTGCCAGTGAGGTGTGTCAACATGGCCACGGAGTCTTACGTAACATCATTAGAATTTCAAAGCGGGTATGAATGATGCGTGCACACAGGTACGAGGTAAGGTACAGTACAAATGGTTGGAGTATTCGCAGGCTTTCTCTCTTCAAGATGCAAGTGTACAGAAGGCAAGATGTTGGCATAGCTGTTTTTTCCATTCAGCTGTACCAACGTATTGCCATTTGTGCAGTTGTTCTAAACAACTGGGACAGTCGGATAGTTCATGATCCAACCTGTTGCTTCTGTGATTGTAACACCGTCATTGGTTGATAGTTAAATTTGTTAAGTAGGCCTACTGTTTAATGTACACAATACATTTTTGTGTTTATTGTTCTAAGAAAATATTTCTCATACTTCCAACAGCGTAATTGAGACCCGGCCTTGAATTGCGCTCTGCATTGGGAAATTTGTATTTGTTTGTAGAGGAAAGTTTGCATAATGTCTAATGTATTGGGCACACACTTTCCCCTGCAGTGTTTGCCTCAAAGTGGTTGCTATTGAAATAAGGGTGTGGTTATAAGTGTGTTAATGGGAACGAGATGAGAAATGCTAGCTCGGAAAGGAATTGTATTAATGTTCAGGAACTGGCAACAACTAAATGGTGTCTGCACTTGGTTTGTGATATTTTTCGTTTTTGTTTTACAATTCCTATAGATGCTGGGTCGTTTTTGTTGCTTCACGATGTTTGGATTTGCCGGCGTTATTCTTCATTTCTCGAGTGTGGAGAAGGCAAGATGTTGGCATAGCTGTCTTTTTCTACTTTCAGCTGTGCCTGCATACTGCCATTTACGCACTTGTAAAAATCACTTGCTTCAACCATAGATGAAGTCGTCAACCTGTTCAAGTTTTTTCTTACTGCAGAGCGTGGGTCAAACGATGAGGGCGACGTTTGGGCGTGAGGATGACGGCACGTGATCGAGTCATACATTAATTAATACCTGCTTGTTATTTATATTAATGCACCGCGGAGGTGATTTGTTGCTCCGTGTTAATTTACTGGAACTACACCGTATGAGTATGATGAATAAAATCAAAAATTTGCTGACCTTAAAAGCAAATTTGTGCCGACAAGTTGGTAGAATCATACGTAGATCATAATAACGTCATATTTTTAGTTTTTTTTTCAAAAGTAATTTGAATAAATTGTATTCCTCCTACTTTTGGGGATAGCTTTCCAACGAGAAGCCATTCAACTGCACACTGGCTGTTTGGTGGTAGAACTGCGCGTGCACTGTGTGATGATTGCAGGCTGTCATACATGTAGGCCCTAGTGTACTGTCATTTAAAACCTGGAGTAATTTATGCAGTAGGTCCTTGTCATTTGAATCGAAGGTTGTAGGTCACGCCCGTATGTCCCTTTTCATTAATCAAACCATTTCATTAGCTACGACATCAGCCGTGCATTATTGTACATGCAAGTACACATTCACCATGCATGTATTGATGTATACCACTCCATGCGTTTTACACAGCTTGTTTAATATATATATTTTGTACTCTTCAACCAATGAAAGAGATATATGCGTTAAATGGATAATTCTGTGTTTTAACTTGACTCTCACCATTTCAGTCATCAACATTCATTATCAGTGCTACGTATTAAAAAGTACCCGATTTTATCGACTAAACGTTTTACAGATGCAAAGTCTGAATTGTTCGCTTTTAATGTTTGTTGGATGGAAACCATATACTTGTTTTGTTCGCTTAGGAAAATATAGGTCGACTTAATAAAACTCACAGAATCGCAACTTCCACAGTTTTTGATTTATCACTATTTTATTTATTCGCTTTTGCATAGGTAGCTTTTAAAACCACAGGGGGAGAAAGTTTGGAAGATATTAAAATTCTCTTATCCTGTCACGGTTTTTTGCATACATTATTTTGTAAGTAAGAAAATTCAAAGCATACTGTAAAGCAGATTTAGATGGTGAAAAAGATTTTTAGTCATATTCAGTTGAAACGCTCAAGTAATTTATTTATATATTATTAGTATTGAAGGTCAAGAATACAGCTCTATTTTGAGTACAGGTTGTTGATCAAAACTCATCTCGTCTCACAAGGCGTGGGGTCTGGGTGCTGGCAATTAGAAAGTCATATATTTCTGTAACTCGAGTAGTCGGTCCCCATGCATCGATGACCCTCCCCTGCCTATCGACCAGATACTTCCAGAAGTTCCAGTCTGGTGCTTGACCACTGGTAGCACCTGTTTTGTATAAAAGTTAGGAAAGAATGCCGTTACAATAACTGAATTATATATATATATATATGGATATGTTTGTGTTTGTTCTTGTTTATGCCTCTGACGAAGGTCCGGATTGGATCGAAAGCTAAGGCCATCTCCCCTACTAATAAAAATTATATATATATATATATATACACCCCCAAAAAATTGAGTGCATATCAAAACCTGATACCTATAATCAAGGTATATCCTATGCAAGTCTCACGCGAATTCGATACTTTAGTTAAACTTTAGTTTATGGATATACATGTTAATATGACATCATATTCTTGGGAAAGTAAAATTTAGCCAGGTAACATAAATTTAACAAACAAGCAAAGAAAACCCAAGAACCGGTTACTTGTAAACAATTGAGAATTTTGCCCAACTGACGTTCATGGTTTTTTTTAATTTAAAGGAACTTCATACTTAAATACTTGTAGGCAGGAGCAGCATAATCTCCAATCACGTCAATTTTTCCGAAGATGGGGAAAGTAACCCCGTACGTCTCCCGAGCAAAGGCGATTATTTCCTCGTCACCCTTCGGCTCCTGTTGGCCAAATTGATTACAAGGAAATGCTAGAATGTGCAATTCTTCATCTATCCCTGGTTGTTGACTGGCCCACACAAGATCCTCATAATGGCTTTGTGTGAATCCACACTCACTGGCTACGTTGACAACAAGAGCTGGCTGTTAAAATAATAATAATAATAATTAACGACTTTGGATTCTTATTTGTGAAAGCTGTTAATGTTTTGTGTAAAACTGCTGAAAAATCATATCGAGCTGTCTGTATTTGACAGAAAAGTGTACTTCATAGAACATTCCCGAAATTTGTCAGACAACTTTTGGCAGATGGTCTCTACATTCTGACGTGTAGGCCTAGATGTATTACACAATTGGCTTAATCCACCATTTCGGCAGAGCAACGAAACTAGTGTGAAATTTTAGGGCAGGAGAGGGAACGCAGTTTTACCTAGAGGGCACTTGTGGCCAAACAAAACTGTAGTTTCCATTTTCTTAGACATGCCCCTTTCCATGAACTATTTTATAACATTATGTGACGTGGAAGTAAAAACAAATATACTGTCCGTGTGTAGGCCTAAACACAACATCGTTTCAAAAATACTTGAATTACTAAATAAAAGCTTATACAGTGTACACAATGTACATTTATCTTGGACTATACAAATCTAAAAAGTCAACAATTTCAAATGGGGGACCTGGACATTTATGGGGGTGGGAGTATACGAGCCCCGGCCGGCCCCGTGATCCCTCCCCGCGTCTCGCCGCCGTTTTTGGAAAAGGTTCAGTCAACTGTAAAACTCGATGCTGAAGTTTTGGGAATATATACAATTCTTTTAGATGCTTTAAAATGACACATATTTTCCTTCATGCAAATTTCATGTTAGATGAAAGCAAATTTAGTAGGCCTATGTATAGATGGGGATTTCACATGACGGGTGGGTTAGCTGTTGTGATTCACTGTTTGTCGTGGTACTTATCAATCCAAGGTTATTTCCTATTTTGTCTTTACAGCCCCCATACACCACCGTAAACTGCTCCAATTGTAACCCCAATCAACTGACGAATACCAGTCAACAAAGAAACAAAGACCACCGTATAGACATTTTAATTTCCCTAACATCTACTTATGAAAGATGCCTCCACGCAAACAGTCACGACTTGAGTTGGTTGGCCCAATGCAAAATGCGTTCGAGATCAGATTTGATGAACTTGCAAATACCTTGGCTTGCTGGTCTGGGTTGCCCCTAAGTCTAAACCCGTAACCTCCCAGATGTTACAATCCAGGATGTTCATACACTCTTAAACCCCGAAATATAACACCTGGTTTGGGCATAATGTGTCTATCTCTTCTTCTTCCTTTTTTTCTGATGCTTTACTTCTTTCAAAAAGAATTCATGGCTGAAGCAGATTTTGAAAAAATCCTGAAGTTGGAGAAAAATCCATAGAAATTAAATATCTGCCAGCTCTGTAGTCATTGGAACAAAATAACTGACATTGAGATGCCAAACAATAACATCGAGTCTAAACCTGCGTTTTGAATAGGCTACGTATTTTGAAAAAGTAACGTGAAAAACTTATTCAAAGGTAGACCCAGTACTGGGGCACTGTAGGCCTACTCCCGCAGATGTCAACATTTTGAAAAATCAGATGCCCCAGTTACTGGGTCTTCTTCAAATCAAAGGCAGTTTTAGTGCAAGATACTATTTTGGGTAAACTTTCTCATGATGCGAGTCAAACTCTACGCATTGAACTTTCACAAGATTTGAGATGCCTCTGCTGTAACATAACCAGTTAGATTAATTAGATAAATCGTTTTGTCAAGTGTTTGTATGTAATTGAACAAAAATAATCAATTCTAAATATTGTTATTTGAAATACTTGTAAGTTGTACTCACAATGACTTTTCATCGTGACCTTTTCTTTTCATTCTTGTATATAAATGTATTTTTTAAGTCCTCAAATGTATTTTCCTTCCTCTCTCTAATGCAGCAAATACCCCAAATACACGCATAAGAAATTGCATAATTATAATGTTCCTACCTACACGGCTAAGTCAAGGAGGAATGTTATGTTAACACCATAAACAGATCAAAAATAGGGGCGGGCTCGGTAAAAACATGGCGGTTGAAAACAATTAGTTTATAGTTTATAATCATTCTGTACCACCTATTTAGTATAGCCTACTTATTCCATGTAAAACCCAAGAGCTCTAAAGAATGGTGAAACCATGGAGATAGAAACAAATGTTGACGATCCTCCCCCTTTCTTTAGTTTAGGACAATTATAAAATAGTAATGCACGTTAATCCCAAATTAGGCTAGCATGAGACTGGAGGGGGTGGGGGAGGGGGTTTTGGTGGCAGACAGACTAATTGTGATATAGAATGACACAATTAGCGTGTACACATTCTCAACTAAAAAGGGTTTGAAACCATTATCCATGCATACAAATCAAACATGATGACCGTTGACAAGCACTACACATATTATAAATGTGACATTCTAATCTACTGCACAAACACAATGGTAAACCTCCATGCAACAACCAGTGATTGATGAATTGAAGGGCCCGATTACATGCAGGGAATGCAATGTGTGTCAGCAGTGTAGTGTGTTATAAAATAATGCCATGATCGATGGAGCTCGGAGCGAGAGGAGATTACAAAATCCATCACCTTTCCCCGAAAAACCTCCAAGGAAATCTCCCTTCCTTGACCGTCCATGACAAAGTATGAATAGAAATTGCCATTCGTAAGGTTAACGAGAGCAAATGTGAGAAAAATTGAATAGTTAATTGACAGGAAAGATATAAATCGAAAACGGTTTTGACACGTCAAATTTCTGCTGGGGGCTGCCATCTTGAATAGAAAATAACGTAGTAAAACTCGAACGTAACGAGATTGTGAACGTGACGATAACATTTTTCATTATTCCCTCATTTAACATAAAAACAACAAACTAAATATATTTCATATCAGGACTAATTACTATATTATATTAATTTTTTGTTGTTTAAAGAGTAAATATGAGTCCTTTTTAATGGTAAACAAAAATAAAGCTTGTTTTCAAAGCGACTTCCCATATGGCCCAATCACAATGAAGAGCTCTGCGTCTCTGCGAACCAATCAAAACGCGGGTCATTTAAAACCCACGCTTAACAAACAAAACAAAATACACGCTACACATCGACGTTGGGCATGCAAAGCCAATCTTTCGATCCTCTCTTGACGGCTAGACGGCAGATTTTGGTTGAACAGGTAATCAAAATACAGTGAACTTACAATATTTCGATCGTAACAGAAATATCAAGCAAAGAATGACTGTTGTATCACTATGATCAGTCTTGTAATTATACATTCAAAAAGGGCAAACTTGACACATATTTGAACGATGTATGTAGAACATGTGTAGAATGGGGGACGTACAGAATTTCTTCCGGGTTCGTTCTCTCCTCGGATGCCCTTCTTCTCTACTCTGCTAAAGACAAGTACTACTATAGTGCTAGTGCTAGTGCTGATGGAGACGATGGTGGAACTCGTTCAACATGTTCAATTAATTATACCACTACTATTTTACTAATAATAGTCTACTAATTATATAGCAGTAGTTCCTTTAGTTTATCCTTGTTTAATAGGTTATTGAACCCTGCGAACGAAATAAGTAGAACTTAGAAAAATTTCCATATCTGACTGGACTGCCACTTCAAATTTCACTCATTATTTATTATAACAAAGCAATCTCATGATGTTGATTTAGTGTTGAATTAAAGCATGTAAAAATTGGCAGCCGGATGAAACAGACATTTTACACCCCCCCCTCCCCCCATAACCAGCTTGGCCCTATCTTTTTTGGGTCATCTTGTGGGTAAATTGATAGTTTAATGTTTTACAGATGACCCCCCCCCCCCCCCCCCCCGTGACCAGTGCGTAAGGAAACCTGGAATTTTGCCTCCTAGCAAGATTACCCCAAATAAAGTTGCACCATCCAACAGCTGCCCACACCAATGACCCCCCTAATAAAATAGTTTCCTTTTTTCTTTTCTTTTTTCCAAAGTGAAAAAGATTACTTTGCTGGCAAGACTATTAGTAGTTCTGCCAAAGATGTCGCAGTTCAACTTTGACTCGGATATCAACAGCCTGTTGAGGTTAGACGGTCCAACCGGGGGTCCAGCAATGCGTTGGCAACGTAAGGCAACAGAGACATCAATGTGCAATAACATCTCCATGAACAAGAGCATGAATAAGAGTCTTAATAAAAGCCTCAACAAGAGTCTCGGCAGCGTCTCACCGATGAAGACATCCAATCAGTCCTTCAGCTCAAAAACACCGTCTAAGTCAAAGACTCCCAATGGAAAGAAGAGCAAAACTCCAGGTACACAACTCATTTATAAAGGATCAAAACCAAGACTTGTAAAGTTGTAAGTTCACATGTGGTGAAGACCCAGTAACTGGGTCGCTGTACTCCTTTTTCCAAATTTTTTACATCTTCGGTAGTAAGACCGAAGATGTCAAAAGTTGACGAAAAGGAGTACAGCACCCCAGTTACTGGGTCTCCTGTGTAGTGCATGACTAGTTGTGATAATCATACAGTAGCAAGTAGTAACCAGGGCTAATTTTATGGCTCTGCTTACCGTAAGCAAAGAATCAGTGCTTATTAACACGTTGACTGCCGCCTACGAGAATATTCGTAGTAACAGGTGTAACGGATTCTGCCACTACGAGTATACTCGTAGAGAATAAAAGGCTTTTGTATTGTTAATTGAACACACTGGCATCACTGAGAACGCAACAAATACGCTTCTGGCAGTGGTGAGGACATACATCCTGAGAATTTGTATTACAACAATGTAGACACAAAAAAGTGTAACCTACTTGGTATGCACGCATGCGCGCATGCGCACCACTCTTGGCAAATGGGAACGCCCTACGAATCTATGACCGGCAGTCAACATGTTAAGGAAGCAGGGAATTCTGTGCTTACATCAAGCGTATTTCACAGGTTAGCAGGGATTGTTTGCTTATGTGAGCATGCGTACGTACTCCACATTACTTGGCATTCTTCACCTACACAGCTAGCGCAGAAGTTCGGCGCTTGCCCTGTAAGCGAAGAATGGTGATCGCAAGCACAGAATTCAGTGTAAAGCAGAGCCATGAAATTGGGCTTAGCTTAGTCTCTGCACAAGAACAGCTTTATCAAGACTAAGCCTTTGAAATTCAGTTTGAAACTTCCATTTGTTAATGTTGAATTTTAGAGGATCAATTTTAAGGGGTGCCAACACTAAGGATAATGTAGGTGTTGATTGCTGATTGATACATGAAGAACTACGTTAACAAACTTCACCTCCATTGTTTCTTGATCTAGGTAAGACACCTTCCAAGTTACCCATCGGTGATCGCTTCATTCCTAATCGCAGTGGCACAAACTTTGACGTCAGTGCCTTCAAACTCCAGAACTGCTCCGTAAACCAAGAGAACCAAGCCACACAGAGCCCACAGAAGATTGACTACTGCAAGACGATGTCTGACAATCTGAATGGAGAACTACTCAATGCTAAGATCTTATCATACAAGTGCAAACCCCCAGATGCTCCTGAAGGTAAAAAATGTCATCTTTGGACCTTCACCTTATTTTTATTTATATTAGATTTGTAAAACTTATTTGTTACACATCATCCAACAGCAAAATTTGCATCAATAACAGGACGAAAAGGAAGTGAAAAGAAACGTTCAGTTTTAAATGTGTGAGGAAAACCACAATAGGGAAGACCAGTGCAATCAGTTAGGGACTGAAAAGCGAATCCACTTGCAAGGCTCGGGTCTGAGGTGGGATTCGAACCGGGGTCCATAGAGGTGATAGGCAGGCCAAGAAACCACTGAGCCAACCTGATTTATTCAAAAGGCATGCTTGAATTTCAATTAAAATTCAACAAAGCATTTTGAATAAATATAATGAAATAGATTAATGTAGGCATATGCCCAGCCATATTTCAAAGTGTTTGGGTTGTAAGTATGACTTTATGAAAGTGAAACAATAATGAACTGGAAATTACACAAAAGTAGTATTTTATGGAAAAATATACAATCAACTAATACTATAAATTGTGCATGAATTTAAACGACAAAGGAAAATACAAAGTTCAATGTCCAGAAACAGGAGCATCAAAGTTTGACCACTTCTAAAACCACGTGTCATTCTTACAACAGATTGTTAAAACAAGTCCCTTTGATAAAGCATACTAGCTCCCTGACGATGTACAGTGAAATGATCAAATCCAACCAAACTTTCCCAAACCACAGGTTTCCAGAACAACTTGAGAGTGTTATACAGTCAGACCAAGACGCCAGGCTCAACCAAGAAGTCAGTTCGACATATTCCACAGGTTCCCGAGAGAATATTAGATGCCCCTGATATCCTGGATGATTACTGTAAGTCAAGAAGAAAAAAACAATTTTAAGAGTAGACACTTTATTGAAAACTAGTATTGTACTTTTCTTTATAGGAGAATGGCTAAGTCAGGTACACGGATATAACAAATTTTGAATTTTAAAACTATTCTCATATTTTAATTATTGAATAAGAAAAATTGTGGAGGTTGGAATGTCATGTTTTTATTTGTTTCTTGTTTGTTTTTTCACAACTGCGCAGTTACTACTATGTATTCATTTTTGCTGTACATACCTATTTGAGTATATTTTGAATAACTAAGAGAGGTTTGCGGTAACTCCATGTGAAAATCTCTTTTGAATATCGTTGGTTCTGAAAAGAACCGGTGGTTAACAGAACCAACACTACTCAAAAGAAATTTTCACATGGTGTTACCGCAAACCTCTTAGTTATACTTCCACCATGAATCCCACTTATATTTTGAATGAATATCTCATAATTCAGTGGCTTAGCATGTACCTTTCTTCACAAATCATTGAGACAATAGATATAAGAGCACTAAATGAGACTGATTATTTTTGTAACTATTATTTCAGATTTGAATCTGATAGACTGGAGTAAAAACAACCATCTAGCCGTAGCCTTAGCCAATAACGTCTACCTGTGGGATGCCAGCTCTGGTGGTATCAATCATCTCATGCAGCTCGAGGGACAGGAAGAGTACATCTGTTCGGTGTCTTGGATACAAGAAGGAAATTTCCTGGCTGTTGGGACCAGTTCAGGAGAAGTTCAGGTCAGCATTCACAGTCTTTCTGTCTTAGAAAGCACCCTTTGAGCGGACGGAGGCCATTGGCCTCTGTTGCCCTTTAAAAGTTTCCATCTCTGGCCGTAGCATTCAAAAACGGACACCAACCCTCAGAGATCCGCTAAGAAACGATTCATGCTTGAATCTCAGACTCAAAAGTTTCTGGGTGAAAAATTACTTAAACCATTTTTTGTTCTTTTTTTTTTTTACTTCGAAGGAAATCCTTTCTCTAAAATGTTATACTATCAACGGCTGCAGTGCTGCCCATTAAGTTCTCAGGCTTTTAGGTTTTTTATGGTAAATATCTTTTGGAGTGTTTACACATCTATCACCCTACCTGACATTAGGTGATTAATCAGGACTGTGAATTCAGATTAGTCCTCCTACATTCAATGATTATTATATTACATGTTTTTGTTTGCAGCTGTGGGATGTAGCTGCTACTAAGAGGTTACGGAATATGACAGGTCATGCCGCTAGAGTGGGATCACTTGCGTGGAATAGCTACATTCTCAGCAGGTAAGACCTCATTGTTGGAAGACGATCAACAATTTAAGTCTTATGGTGATCAGAGCAGAGCAAACTGTTCATAATGATGAATAGTACTTATCACGGCATGCAAAGACTACAGGGCTTGTTGCTCAACATTTTTTCCTGGCCCAGAATTGTTCTAACAAGACCAGACAGTTTAACATGCATACTGGGTTTTTTAAAGGTTTTTTTTACAGGCACTATGACATACGGTGTAAGAGAAGATTTATCTCATTTTGTCTTTATGGTTATCAAACTTCATTACTCAATAGAACTGAAAGGTGTTTATCAGACTCACAGTCAACATTTGTCAACATTTTTTTATAGATATTACACAGTGTGGTTTGTTCCATCTTGTTAAATGTACTATTTAAATAATTAGCAGCAGTCAAACCAAGTTTCATTTTACGAGTATGCATCATTTCATGTCTCCGCAGTGGTTCACGCTCAGGAGCTATCCACCATCACGACGTACGTGTTCAGAACCATCAGATTGCCAGCCTAGCGGGGCACACCCAGGAGGTGTGTGGGCTCAAGTGGGCGCCGGATGGTCGGTACCTAGCCAGCGGGGGGAACGATAACCTCTTGAACATCTGGCCATCGGCCACACACGGCGATCCTTCTAAACCTGTGCATACATTCACCCAGCACCAAGCTGCCGTTAAGGTCAGTGCTGACATTTAACAGTGGTTCAATTTGTGAACCGTTTTGGAACCTGTTTTGGAATGTTTACTTTAATGGTGTGTATCCACCATAATAATTGAAAATAATTTTTTGGTTAATGTCTTTTGAAAACTGCTGTGGAATTCTGCGCGATTCACCACCTGAATTTCAGGTTGTTATGCCTGTAGTTGATCCTTTGGCAGAGTGGTCCTTTCTATTTCATAAACGCCGCTTAAAGTACAACAAAGCAAAACTAACTTTCTCTTTTAAACAGGTGACTGAAGCAACATTTCAATTCCACTGTGTACACTAACGTTTATGAAATACTTGTGCTTAATAAACACATGTTCCTGTTGTAGTTGGTAAAAAAAAAACCATGTTACCAATTAACAGCTTCATGAAATAGCCCATATTGAACAAGTGCCATCTATAAAGTATACTGCAATGCATCTTGGGAAACTGAGTACAATGATCAAGCTACCAAGATGGATGCCAAGCTTTAGTTTACATGAAACTATGCCAGGTTTTGTGGTTGTGTGCAGCATTGCTTCAAAATCAGGGCACCATGATGGCTGCTGGTGTTGCTTGGCCTCGGATTTCACCCAGAATGCTTTGCGCGTCGATCATGCGCTTTGGGACATGCATGGGCTATTGGACCAAGTTTTGAAGCAACAGGAATTTAAGAGGGTTGGGGTTGAAATTACAAGAATCTGACTCTGTATGTGGTTGTCTTTTTACAGGCTCTAGCCTGGTGTCCCTGGCAGCCTAGTGTACTTGTGAGTGGGGGAGGTACAGCCGACAGATTCCTCCGCTTCTGGAATGTCAGCAACGGCAACTGCCTGAACAGCATCGACACTAAATCGCAGGTATTTCATTTTTTATATTTTGATTGTTTATTATGTACAGTCAAGCCGTGTTATAAAGAGCACTGTTATAAAGAGGTTCTGCTTATAGAGTACATTCTGAAGTCCCAAAATCTCATTTCTGATGCTTCTTTGTTTTGCTGTCCTCTTTTAAAATATGAAAATTCTGTTCCTGTTATAAAGGGTAATTTGGCCAGTTCAAGCGATCTAGTTATAACGAGAGTGGACTGTGTCAGGATTTGAAGTGATTCTTTCAGATGATATAAGTGTTAATATCTAGGAATGACAATGACTCTTGCAAGTGCTAGTTGCATGGTTTTATTCTCAATTATTCGAGTGTGCTCTATTTTGACTTTTTATTTTGTAGTTTATTGATCCAGTTATCTTGTCAGTCTCTGGATTCTGACAAGAGCGCCCATGCCGAAACTTCACTCAAAAAACCGATTGTAACGTAATACACAGTAGGCTGGATCAGGGGTGCGTTTTCGCCGCCGTAACCAACAGCTGTTTCGGTTGACTTGGCCATTGGTTAATCACTGGCCAGTGACCAAAACAGTTATTGGCATGCAACTTTTCAGCTGATCAGCTGATCTCCTCATTTTTGGTTAACTCGGCTGTAAAATTGATAAAAACAACGTAGACTTCGAAGTCTTTTTAACAAACTGCAGTTGCATACCAGTCTGTGCTGAGAGCAAGCAAAACATTTCAAAGTTAAAGGAAAGGAGTACAAGAAACATGGACACACAATCTCATAGGGATGGAATCACACCTACATTTTGTTTTGTCTTTCATTGCGATAGGTCTGTTCAGTTCTTTGGTCCAAAGAGTACCGTGAGCTGGTGTCAGCCCACGGCTATGCACAGAATCAACTCGTCATCTGGAAGTACCCAGCGATGACAAGAACAGCTGAACTCCTCGGTATGTCTGTTGATGAGAAATGTGTACACATATTTTAAACATGAGTAAAGTTCTTTCTGACCTGGGCGAAATGCTATAGAGCTGTTTGTACAGAAAATCTTGTATCATAATGTTTATGCAGTTATGATTGCTCTGAGGCTTCACTTTGTTTTTAAAACTGTAATCTTCAAATTATGCAGAGACATGTTTTCAAATATTGTTTGGTTTTACCCATACACCAATGTGTGTAAAACTCGGTAATTCCCGAATCCACTGGCATATTACTCAGGTGGGATTTGAATCCACAGCCTTCGTCATTCCAGAGCAGATGTTTTAACACTAGACCACCAAAATTGCCTGGTAGCTAGAGGCAGTTTAAATCCTTTGTTTTAGCAGCGGGTACCAAAACAATTTAGTAGATGTTATATTTGCATCGGAATAAAGAATACTATTTGGTTTTGCACACATACACTGATGTTTTCAAATGAAATTTTTGAGCAATAGGTAATTTGTCCACCCTCTTTACCCTCGTAAATGTAGGCCATACCTCGCGCATTCTTCACATGTGTATGAGTCCTGATGGGTCAACAGTGGCTACAGCTGCAGGAGATGAGACTCTGAGGCTATGGAAGTGTTTTCAGAGTGAAACCCACGGGAAATCAGCAAAGAAGACGCGAGACCCAAAAGCCATGTCGGGCACACTCAAACTCAGGCAGAGCATCCGCTAAAAGAACAACACTAAAAAAGAGGATATGTAGAGGAAGTGCTTGCGCACGCCAAAGAGAAACAGCAAAGCAGCGAGACTTTGCATTGATTGTTAACCACAATTGTCGATCAGCAATCCATTTCACCATACTTGTTTCCTTCACTTTTTTGCATTTAAAAAACAAGATCATTGTGAAGTTTGATTTTAAATAAAATCTACAGAAGTTAAGAGTAAGGAACAAAAATTAGTTACAAATTATGCCTTGTGGTTACTTGTAACCGTAATTCGATCACAAAATGTTTCAACATGGGTTTTTTTTTAATGTGAAAAGTTCCCTTTATATCATTTTCTTCTTACTCTGGTCAGCTTTTTAACTTTTTAAGTGCCACATGAAGGAAATATATTAATGCCTTTTTATTATTTTGACTGCTGATAACATGTACCATTATTCAATACGGATCAATGTTTCTGTAGGCTCACTACATATTAATCGTGAACCAAGTATTTGTACTTGCTGCTTGTTCTTTTACAACTTTAAATATCAAGTTATTTATTATAAGAAAAACTGACTGGATACAATTTTTTTTTTTATGATTTGGGGTTTAACAAAGAAAAATTGGCTAGAGCAGGATTTGAACCAATGACCTCCTGGTTTAAGGTGCTGGTGCTCTACCAATGAGCTATCTAGTCCTATGTTGGTGATCTCCCTAGTTTGTCAATATCTTTGTTCAGGGTGCCAGTCAGAAGCCATACTGCCGTGTAGCTACACAGCATCTATAACCAGGCAGATCTAGTCAATTTTTCTCTGTTCAACTGCAAATCACAACAAGTGCTGGTTTTGCCTGAACCACACTACTTCAAATATATGTAACATTCAAGCGACATGCCTAATGTAAATATTAATTTAATAAGCATTTACACCGGTGAAGTTCATTCTGAAAACAATTCTAATTATATTTTATGGCAAATGTTTGGAGACAATTTGCAGATAATTTATTTTATCGTAACAACAAAATTTAGCTCTTATTTTCACTGAACTTGTTAATAACTTCACCTCTCTTGCAAATTTGTATGCAATTTTTTTAAAGCCATGCACATTAAGTTCAGCTTGAAAGAATTAATATTAAAAGCTTCTTATTAACCTTTCTACTGTACAAAAAAAGTATTTTGTATTGAGATATTTGTAAAAAGTTCTTTTTAAAAAGCTGTATTGCAGAGACGTGTTTGTTGTTTATAAAAATTGAAATAAAACTGAACTGCCAGCAAAACAAGTTATTTGAAAAAATTGTTTTGTTTAATGTTAAATTTTCTTTGTAGTTTTGGTTGTCAACTGAAGGGGATATTATATCACTTAACATTTTTAGTTTACAAAAATAGCCCCAACTTTATGAAACTTTGGCTGGTCAGTTAGAGTTGAGGTACCACGCTTTGGTCACAACTTGCAAATTTCCTTTTAAATATTGACCATTTACATACTGGCATAAAATGTGGACTTGCATTCATGTTGCAGTTATATTTGAACTGACTGAAGTCTACTGGTTGATGAGAACAAACTTGTTTTTACACAACAATTTATTTTTTACTAAACATAAAAAAAATATTTTTTACAATCGTCCTCAAAAAGCCAAATAACTTGACTTGACAACTCTATTCTTGACCCTTGGGTATTGAAATATAATTTGCTCTCTTAAGTTTATTTTTTACATCACCCAAGGAACTCTTGCAAGGAACAAAATAAAAGGCATACAAAAATGATTATTTACAGATACCAAAATTCAGTTATTAAATAGTCGCAATTTTCCCCCTTTTTTTCTTCTCGTAATTCGAAGAAGGGCGCCATCACTCGACGACCTCACAAAAGCAGCACGTTTGCCTAACTTTTCCTTTATATGGAACAGCTACTATGATTGGTTCTAATAACAGTCGGTTGGCACTTTTGACCAATTGGACATAATGTATGATAAAACAGCATCAGATGCCGGTTAGATTGCAGTAGTACAGTTACTACATCTGCAAAATGGCGATCGACGACGAGAGACTTTTCGAGAACGATCCTCCTGAGGTACAATTTCTGCTGTTTGAATAAATATTTAATTGTTAATTTAAATACCGATAGAATTGGAAGGGGACTTACATTTAATGGCTTGCTTTTTTAAACGGTTTTAGTGACCTTGGCGTGAGCTTTAGCTTGAGTTTTGATTTTGTAATTTTTTACCACACCAGGGCAGGGCCCCTTGCAGGGCAGGGGCAGAACAAGTTAGTTTTGCCGGCGCGCTGTGCTGTGTTTCAATGCCAGCACTCGGCAGTCAGCCCGAGTCACTTCGGCAGGAATTCACTTTGGCACACATATCTGTCCCCCTAGCTAGCTAGCAAACTCGGCACCTTTCAAACTCGGTCCCCAAACTTAGCACCTTGCAAACACCCACAAACTTGGCACTGACTCCGACTGTAGTTGCGATAACCCTTTTTTATCCTCACCAGACACCATGTCCATGGCATGCTCACGGTTGCAGACGACCGGAGGGTTACGTCTTTCAAACATAGCGAGTGTGTATAATTTAATCAAATGACAAATAATCACAGACATGACGACAAACCTCTAACTTATCCTATGCAATTTCTCTGCATTTTTGTCATACCAGTGAGTGACCAGACTTCCCCAAATTTTACCACTTTCATAAATCGTAACACACATTCTAAGAACACGGATTTGATTGTCAACTCAATGAGAAGAAAATTTTGGCAGAAAAACTGACCAGAGACTGAACAAATTTTCCCTGAATTGAACCGCTAGTCATCCTATTCCTAAACAACACATGTGTTTTTGACCCCTGCACTCCCAAGATCTCAACCAATTCTCAGATGTAGTAATTTCGGATAAACATGATTAACTACAAATCCAATCGACTACTTGATAAATGAAAATAATCATTTTAGTGGTAGCTTCTGCAACCACACTCCTCCATAGTTGTTGAATATTATTCAAGTTGCGATGAATGAACGATGACAAACTGAATCCTATACAAAAAGTTCAATACTACAGGGGCATACTATACTATTACTAGCGTGTTAAGTCAAAGTTTTATTGGGATTTGTTTTTGCAGGAAGAGGAAGAAGAAGAAGAGGAGGAGGAAGAGGAAGATCTAGTGGTAAGAATAGATTTTAATTCAGGGTTTCATGCATCCAACATGCTACAAACGTACCAATAGAGGGCGACCTTCCACGGTGCAATGTGGGATGGAGTTTGTAACTGAATTAAAAACTGTGTACAGATACCCATTGTCAATTTTGTTAATTATAATGGCGCTGTTCTCCCGAAAGTTGGCCCACAAGATTTATGGCATAATGTTGCAGTTATTGACAACAAGTTGACTTTATAAAAAAGCAAGGCTATTGTATTCTGAACTTCATTTTGCGTTGACCTACCCCTAACAGGATCCAAGAGATGCTATACTAGAGAATTGTCGCGAGGATCATCACTGTCAAGCAATCAAGGAAGAGCTGCAGGTGTGCACCGATAGGGTCTCTAGTCGAAGTAAAACAGAAGAGACATGTACACAGGAGCTGTTCGACTTCATCCACTGCGTTGATCACTGTGTAAGTAGTTGTCAAGTCAAAATCATGTATTACACTGAAAGCCTCTCAGGCTGGAGTACATTAAGGTAATGATTGTGTCCTTGGCTCTTGATTCAAAAGACCTCTTGCATAGACCGCCATTTATTACTCAGCTCTTCCATGGCAAAGCAGCCCAACTTGAATTTTTACATATATTTTATATGAGATCATTTCTGGGTAAACTGAGGGCGCTTTTTCCATTTCAAAGTTTCAAAGGCCTACTATGTATGGTTTTGAATTTAAAATGTCCTATCTCGACCTCTTTTCACACTTGCGTCCCATTTTTATGGCAAAACAGCTTATCTCTGTACTTGCTTTTCTCAAAATGTCATTTTTCGAGTTTGTCTGTTTTACCATGGAAGGGCCGTACTGAGGTCAAACAATTGAAATAGGCACATACCACATGCAACTCTCGGCCTACGACTGGTCTTCCTTTGAGGGCGCTGTTTAAGTTCCTGACATCATATGCAAGGGCTCTAGTAAAACGGTGTAACCAAACTGAAACTCCGAATTGGTGGCTCCGGCTGCAGCTGTTGCTAAGGGCATGTTGACGTAGTGATAAAGCCCTAGCCATAGCCACCAATTCGGACACAACTTTACACAAATCTAACAAAGTCATTTTGGCGTATGGTAAGAAAATAAACCATTCATTGTGCCTTTTTCTTCATTTGATCAAACTGAATGTTTAAATCACGTTCTTGTTTCAGTCTGCTGATAAGATCTTCAAAAATGTAAAATGATGTGAACATCCAGGCTATAGTTACTTCATTTGATTTCGTCTTGTGGGATCATCTTCAAGACCCTTCACACTGACCTGTTAACCTTACCATCTACTGGGTTAATTTCTTCAAGACACCTCCCACTGACCTCTTCAACTAATCGTCTTTGGGGCTAATTTTATAGAGCTGAAAAAGATTACCAACTAGACTGCCATGTGATGTGTATTGTTTGCCAATGGTTACCAGCTCAAATTTGTTAGGCCGCACCAAGGCAGTCTCAAGTTTGATTTGGATTAACAGCTTTATGAAACTAGGTCCTGTTGAGCCGAGTTTTTACCAACCATGCAATATTTTCATAACCACAAGACAGTATTTCCTTCATGTCAAGCAAGTTAGTTTTAGTTTGGGTTTGCAGTCATTCACTGTGCTAAATTTTTTTGGGGGAAAATATAACACAAAAGTAATACTTCATTCACATGTAAACATTTTGTTGAGTTGTTTTTTGACTTGTATCTTAAATGTTGAATAACTACAGATAGCTGTAACTTTTTCCTTCAAATTCTGATGCGCAATTCTAATTAATATTTTCTTCCCAAACAAAATGACACCCCTTTAATATAAGATCATTTGAAAATACCTTTTCAGAAATGTGGTTAAACTCTATTCACTGAAGATTCAGTATTTTGCTTTTACGTACAACAATTTTACTTGTAAAATAACCAACAATTCCTCCAAAATAATATGGGGGTGTTCTCAAAAACTTTTCGACTTCGAATTTGAAACAAATCGTCTGGGTTGAATCTCATGAGTTGTTTTTACAAAAAAAAGATTAAGATTTGCATTTTACAGTATTTACCCCCTTTTGATTTCAGCTAAAATTCTGATGGCTGAAAGGCTCTGTGCAAAAAAGTTGTATTTCGGTGCCTACTGGTTTTGTGTGTATCCAATTTAGCAAGAGGCAATATTTTGACAATTTCAAACTGGTGCATAACTGAAGTGCTATTTTAGGAGATACAACATTTTTTGCATTGACATGAAAGTCATGTGATGACTACAATCTAAAAAAATCCAAGCAATAAACTTTAACATTGCGTTGTATTATTTTCATTGTATGTTGGAGAAATATTTGCACGCACATAATCAAATAAGTTTGGGTTTGTTTTTGTTTTTTTCGTTCAGAAATCTAAAGTGGATGAAACTATCTAGTCTGAATTTGCATATTACATTATCGTTACAGTTAGACCTCTTTGAAGGGATTTTGTGATAATTATTAGTAGAGTGATTTGATGGATTGAATGTGTATGATTAATTTTGAAAGTTTTATGGTTTGAGAAAACATTAAAGCAGTTTAGTAAAATCAAGTTGCGGTGTTTATGTGGTCAACTTTTGGGCTGGGAGTCGTGTCTGAACCCCAGGAAGTGCGGGGTCAAGCAGACGTGCATGCGTATTTGTTTGAGATAGGAACTTTTCATCTTCTAATTCTTAGAAAAAAGTAACAGTTTTTGCAAAGTTCAATAATTACATTTTTCGTTATCTCCGTGTTTGAAGCACCAGAAGGGCATGCACACACTTTCTAAATAACTGACGGAGCCCAAACCCAAGCTGTGGTTTCGAAAATGGCCATAAATCCTCAAAGAAAAACAAGCTCAGTCCATTTCCTATAGTCTGGTTAATCACTTTGGCAAGACTGTTTCAAGTGGGCGTGGCTTAGTGGTATTACATCATACTTATGAATGGATTTACAAAGAACTAAAGATTTCCCAATTTTAAATAAATTAATTATGCTGTTAAGAACTGAACTCTTATTATGATGTGAAAGAACGCATTAACACAAAGAGTTAAATTATTGTCATCAAATTTATTTCACTCACAACACAAAGTCTTCATTAATCTAATGTAAATTAGTGAAGAGGGCCATCCTAATAAATGTCAACATTTCAAGCAGTTTCATTGTAATTCTTTCACCCAAATATTGAAATATTGAAAAAGTATTATAAAGATCTAGTAATCAAACAGAAACAGAAAGAGAATGGAAATTCCAAAACATCCCTGTTGCCTACGACTCCAAATGTTAAAGAGCATTTGACACCATGGTCAACCTTTTATACAAAGGAATATGGATAGTTTTCATCAAGTTTCTAGAGTTTCAATAAATCTCCCTTTTTAAGGAGCAATAATCTCAAGTTCAACAATGGTGTCATTGAATGGAAGGTTCGGCTAAACCATCTAGAAAGAGCATAGACGCCTCTGGGTCATGTATCAAAGTCAACTTTTGTCTAAACTTTCACTATGTTTTTTAACCGGAAATGTATTGCTTCACAACATCGTAAACTAAGATTAGTTTGAAGAATGTAGGGTGACATTTCTTTGTTTCATTTCTTTACGTTCACAAGTTAGAACAGCCTGCATAAAAGTTTGAAGTAAGTCAAAGACTGTATCTGGTGTGTTGCTCGATGAACTACGGTGACCAGTCAAGTAAAACATCCAATGCACTCATAGGCAGTCATTCCCTCAACCAACACTTCCATCCTTCCGGTTAAACTATTCCAACATGCAGGAAGTCAGCCGACGGGAATCAAATCTGTACTCTGATAAAACTCTGGAAAATCCAAAATCTGACGGCAAGAAAAAGATGAACTTATCTTAATTCACTCACAATGTGATATCAGTATTAGTGCAAAAGCAAAAGATGTGATAATCTCATACACCAGCTCACAAAATAACTTGGTGCATAGAAAACTTTTACTCAATTGTGACTTTTACTGACTTGATACTTTCTTAAGGCACTCCTGCCTAGGCTCTTGAATTGGTTGCACACACTTATTCCTAGACTTCGTAATTCCTGAAGCTTGTTCTTCATTATATCAAATGAAACAGTGCATTGACATTATCTGTGTGAGTATACTCCGGAGGAGGTTTCTGCACAGCACAGGAAGACGACGAGATAATGATCATCATCTTTATCAATTTGGTTGACTGAGTAGAGAGCCTTGGAATTTAAAGCCGAGCACAAAGATCATGCCTTCTTGTCTTTTTGAAAAATGACCACTTGTATGATGAGATAAGATACGATAAAACTTTATTACATCTATCTACCTTGTGATGTTTGAAAAGCTCTCTACTGAGGGAGAATGAACTTGCTCCTTCAGGTATAAAAAGTCTGTTAAAGTGTACTTGAAAAAAGAAATGGGGGTTGAACAAAGAAAAATTGGCAGAGCAGGACTTGAACCTGTGACTTCCGGATTAACATGCCAACACTCTACCAACTGAGCTACATGTATCTAGCGGCCCTATGTTGGCGGTCTCCCTATTTTGTCAATAGCTTTGTTTGTGGATGCCACTCAGAAGCCATTCAACCTGTAACTTCTGTATAGCCAGGGATCACACCCAAGTTTATGATACAACCTGGGAAGCTGCAGCAGAGGGATCACCTCAAGGGGATGCAACTTTGTATTTAAAATATCAAGTAATAAACCACAAGTGAAGCTGACTGTAAATGTTGAATAACTTGAGGTTGAAAAAAGAAAAATTGACTAGAGCAGGACATGAACCTGCGACCTCTGGATTAACCAGCTAAAATAGCTACAGGGTCAGCAGTGGAGAAAAAAGAGACCTTCTTACCACAATGGACTAAAACATTCCTAACGGGAGATTACTTTGCAGAAATAGCCTGATCCATGGCTTCATGCGTCTCAATGGCTATTTGAGCTTCGGCTCTGGCTAGTTCCGTGTTAGCTGCTGCTAATTCCTGCTGGGCCTTGGACAAGCCTTCCTTGATTGCCTGACACAAAGAACGTAGGAAACATAAGGATATTCAGCATTTTTAGCTTATCCTAAAATTATGGGGTACATCATTGTAATATTATAATCAGGCTTTCTACTGTCTGACCATTTGATACCATCCACTGTGGTTTCAAATGAGAGGCAAACTATGCCAACCTGCAATATGATATCTTGTGGTGAATGCATCTACACAGTAAATAGTCAACCCTCCTACTGTCTGACCATTCAATATCACCCACTGTGGTTTTGAATGGTAGATAAACTATGCCCGCCTGCAATATGAAATCATGTGGTTCAGGCATCTAAACAGTACACATGTACAGTTAGTTTTGTGCACAGTTGTGCCACGAATGCCTTATAAAGTTGAATGGTTTATGCTTGAGAAGGGCTACATTCTACACTGAAAGACACAGCTTATGACGAATGACGATGTTATGTGCTACCAGTGCAAGGAATGATATGTCGTCCCTAAGAATCAGATTTTACTTACAGCTGGATCCAACTGGTCTAAAGGAACAGCCATCTCTGCTAGGACCTGCACTGATGAATCTGCATTAACTGTTACAGAGCCGCTACTGACTGCAATAAAAAATATTCACAATTATCCATATTTAATTAGCTACGGCACTCTGTAAACTCCATACCCAGTTATAATTTTTCAGAAAATGTTTAACTTTAACTTATGAGGGTCAAAAGCTCAAAGAACCTGAATTATTCAAAATCCTCCTGGTTTTTTTAAATATTGTTAATGACCCGAATCCTTTCAGATCTTCCTCTGACAGAAAGGTTAAAATTACGATTTCCACCCAACAGCCTAGATCCAGGTTTGTGTTTTAATTTTGGCCAAGCTGCATAAGACCCTTGTTCTTCTCTTCCCTTTGTCAAAAACAACCTGATAGCCCAATTCCTAAATCCCCTTATAGAAGAAACCCACTACAGCCCAAACCTTCTGGATCCTTATTCACTGCAAACCCTTAACAGCACCATTTGTTCTAATTCCTTCACTGCTGCAAAGAGGAAATTGAAGGGTTTGAGCTAGTTAGGGTTACTAATTAAGACTTTTGTTTACCAACCGAAAAATTTGCTGATCGTGCCGTCATGATCTAGGACGCTGAGAAGACCAGGCTTCAATACGGCCAATGCTGGTACATGTTGCTGAAGTACACCAAAAGTCCCAGTTCCTGATGGAATATCAATCTGTTTCACATCGGCTTCATTGTAGAACATCTGTTGAAATGCATCAAAGTAAACACAAATTTGAAGCAATTGAAGGGAGGGTCCAACAAATACAGACTACACTACAATTTGTAGTACAAAATCTCCCTCTCTGTGCCCCCCGCCCCCCCCCCCCCCGGCACTACTGTGAGCATGCATGCTGAGACTCGGAGAGGCCTGATGGAGTGCCCCCGCCCCCCCCCCCCCCATCTCAACTCAGTCAGAGTGTTACTGTGTGTGAGTTAGTGTGAGTGTGAGTGCGATGTCACCAGCCGGCCGGGTTGTGGGCGGAGCGAGGATGCGAACGTTACAATGGTTGCTTTATGTATCCGCTCCGCCCTCAGCCCGGCCGGCCGGCTGGTGACTCCGTGAATTGACTGGCAGGATTGGGATCAATCCAAAATGGCCGCGGTCAGTAAACATCTAGCGAAGTAAATCGGAGGAAAAAGACAAATTATTTCTTTAGGAATTACAAATATCTTTTGAAAACTTTAATTATTTAAACTAAAGTAACATCCAAAACACCCAGGTCAGGTCAAGCTAAAGAGGTGAGTGAGCACATTAAGCTGGTTTAAACTTACTCCTAGAACTATTCGGTTCGTTCCGCTATCGTCTCCCCGACCCTCATAGGTCATCATGTACAAAATCCTATTCGAAACTTTTTCCCCTTCACGTTTATGCACCTGGACTTCTCTTTTGAAAACGGAGCTCGCCAAAATTACGCTCTATCTATTCATTGTTTTCAAAGTGAGCTCGGGGTGGGTCCAGAAAATCCACTCCGCAAAAAAAAGGTGCAAAAAATGATAAATTCCCATCGTTTATTCAGAATCGTCGCCTTCTGATAACAAAATGGCCGCCGTCGCTTGTATCACTGGTATGCTGCGTGCAACGCTGGTCTACGACATGCCTTCGCATAGTATTCTGTGTGCAACACTGGTCCACAATAATCAATGGCTTATCTTTTATCCGTAAACCGTTGGTTATTGTGAACCAGCGTTGCGCGCAGCATACCATTGATACAAGCGACGGCGGCCATTTTTGTTATCGGAAGGCGACGATTCCGAATAACGATGAGAATTTATCATTTTTTGCACTTTTTTTTTGCGGAGTGGATTTTCTGGACCCACCCCGAGCTCACTTTGAAAACAATGAATAGATAGAGCCTAATTTTGGCGAGCTCCGTTTTCAAAAGAGAAGTCCAGGTGCATAAACGTGAAGGGGAAAAAGTTTCGAATAGGATTTTGTACATGATGACCTATGAGGGTCGGGGAGACGATAGCGGAACGAACCGAATAGTTCTAGGAGTACCTTGACCTTAATCCTTGGCCACACAAAGTTTACTAAGTCAGAACCATCATTTCTTGTATTTCTTATTTTGTAATCTTGAATTCGAATAATCTTCAAAAAGCAGCTAGGGTAATTTCTCATTAAACAAAAATTAATGACCACAACTGTAAACCATGGACATGGTCGATGATTCATGATGGAGGGAAGGTTCACATTCATTCACAAAGTCAACGATTTGTGTCGGAAATACAAGCTTAAGCCTATTCACTTTTGAAAAGCCTACAAAGTATTTTACCTTTCCTGGCATGCCAAATGAAAATGACATTTGAGTCGCTGCCGCTGCTTTCGAGGCTTCCTCTGCATAACATCTTAGTGGTTGTGTTATCCTTGGGGTTCTGCACGTTTTTACAGTGGCAGATAGCCTCAAGATATTCCTTAACATCGACATTTTGGATGAATTTGTTGGAGTTCCCGAAGAGTTCTACCACCGGGCCGTAGTCTTGATCCAAGCTGTACTATCTCAATTGACTCACCGACAGAGGGCGCATCACTTCGCGTCCACAATAGGCTGTAAAATAATCGTAAAACATTGTGATCCATTGTAACAATGTCTGAATGATGATTATTTAAAACAATAATAATAGTAAATAGTGATTATTTGAAGGAAAAAAATGATTGTTTATAAATGATGTTTATATATAAAGAATTGTTCTTTATTAAATAAATAATTGTTATTTATAATTAATGGTAATAAATATTGGTTATTTATAAATAATGGTTAGTTATAATAAACGATGGTTATTATAAATAATGTTGTGTGTTGAATATTAATTAATAATTTATGTAAAAGCAATAACAATATGAATAATGGTTTTACAAAGATAAATAATGGTTAAATATTAATCGTCTCGCTGGCATGCTTCATAGCCATTTTTTTTATATATTAAGTGTTAACCTATTAAAGTCGCCCTTGTAAATTCCACTTCCATCCCCCCTTCAAAATAACATTGTTTTGGAAGACAACTAAGAAATATCATTGACACATTTTTTTTGCTTTTTGTTTTGTTGTTGTTGTTGCTAATCACAGTTTGATGCGACACTCTTCAAGAAAAGCAAAAGATCTCTAAACTTTCCCATTTAATAAGCAATTTAAAGAAGAGAAATTGTGGAGATTTGAGTGTTCATAATTCTAACGGCGCCTTCCCCTTTCACCACAATGGACAACGGGAGTGCTAGCATTTTTATTTATAAATTTCAACAATTTTAGTTTAAAATTTCTGGATTTTGTTTCATCATGATGAACAATGTTTCGTGGTGGATTGGTAAGTCAATGACCTGGTGTCACTCCAGTCAACGGCAGCTTTTAGGGACTCACTCCAACTTATACTGCAACTTATACAAAACACAATAGACTGTGCAAGTCTCGCGCGTATTCGAACATTGGGATCCGTTAAAGCGCGTGAGTTTGTTTCTTTAACGCGTTAAAGCAATGTACGTGGGACCACAGTGGTCCCAAAAATGTTCGAATACGCGCGAGACTTGCACGGTCTATTAACTTTTCAGGGACAAATCTATTCCCATCCACTGGCTTGTGTCCGCAACCCATTTTTGTTCAATCTCTGTTTTCTTTTCTTTTGACGTATACTTGACGGAATCGATAAGGAATGGAGCTACTGAGGTAGGTCATCCTCCATCAAAAACCAGGCGAATCAACAGTAGGGCCTATTTTCTTTCAAATGTCTTAGAATAACAATACAGAACTGTGATTTATTGATGAGGTTGCTCCTTCCCCCCAATTTATGCCCTTGTGATGTCACTTTTAGAGTTGGGGAGGAGGCAACGAGGGGGGCACCATGGTAACTCAGAACATGCTCTACCCCCCCCCCCCCTCTTGGAGCCTGGTGGTCCGACGTCCATCGGGGCCGCCCCGCCCACGGCGCTCCGAATTAATTTGCTCTTCGCATCACAATAATTAGACTATTACGGTAGAATTTCAGCCAACATAAGTACCGAGCCAGCCCGATGTACAAAACGGATTTAAAAAAAAATAGGATATGATGCTGGTTGTTTTTCACTGAGATGTCGTGATCACTTTTGAACTTTGTCCCTTTATGGACGAGTGTGACCATGGTCAGACCATGATAGACCCAACCTGACCTTGCAATTGATATTGTTCCTCTGCCCACTACTGTTCTGTGTAGGCTAAACGCAGACAAACCAGACTACTTTTGCAACCTATCCATTTATGCACATGCGCGTTTCTGTCATGTAGTATGGCGGCCACCATGTACCCAAGACGGAGTGGAAGGCGCCCCAAAGGTACGCCGTATTTCACAAATTCTTTGTTTCTTTCGTTGTTGTTGGGTTGGATTTGCTGGAGGAAATAATAAAGTGTTTTCATATTAATTTCAGGTCGCCATGATAGTGGAGACACCGATGTTCCGCTTGATTTAAGCAAAGGTAGGTTGCCGTAAAATCAGAAGAAAAATGCATAATTCTTATGTAGTAACAACATTACTCAATCCCACTGTGCGGTTACTCCCACACACTGACTGACATGACTGACTGAGTCAGTGTTCACACAATCACAGTGGGTTCCACAGGGATTTAAGTACGTGTTTTGAAATTGAACTTGCTTTGTCTTTACCAATACCATAGTGACAATGTGGATTGATTAATTTGTTGGACGTTTTTTTTTTATTAAATTTTTTTTTACGGACGGCTGGGCTGGGCAATTTTAATTTGTAACAGTACACAGCCGGCCAGGCAACCAGTCACGTCAGTTCCAGGCAATCTCCAACAAGAAAACAAAAACCCCATTCACATGTTTTATTTTCACCTAATTTTCTTGGGACAGTAAATACTGTTATAAAATTTGGTGTTCGGATTCAGCGTTAATTTCCAAAATGTTGATGACGTACCAGTCCAGTATAAAACTTTAAATTTTAAAAAGTAATCAATTTACAATACCATTACCAGTGCAGTAGTGCAGTGTCAATTTATTGCTGCGCTTATGTGTTTTAACAGTTTTAACAACGAAAGCAGAATTTGCCTTTTTCTGTGACAAGCCAGCGGTTCTAGTTAGTTAGCTTGTCATTTCACTGCTCCACTAGCCTTTTCACTGGTTCCTATTTTCAGGCCTGGAATTGTGTGGAGGCCACTGAGGCCATGGCCTCTGTTGCCCTGGTCTTGGCATTGGTGCCTCTTCAAAAGTTCCCCGTAGGCTTTAAGATTTTTAAATGGAAGTGCCCTTTGCAAAATTAAAAATGGCCTTGCCTCAGTTGCCTTTGTCTTTGTCTTGGTGCCCCTTCAAAAGTGTGTAGTCTTTAAAGATTTTTTAATGAAAGTGCCCTTTGCAAAATGAAAATGGCTTTGCCCTGTCAGAGATGAAATTCCAGGCCTAGTGAAGGTTTATTAATCTGCTGTAGAATGCTGTCAGGTCAGAGGTTCGACTCCCACCCAAGTAGTTTGAGATTTGTTTTTCCTTTCAGGACTTGGAAAGCACTGAGCACATGATGAGATTGCTTGATTAATATCACACATAGGTGTAAGGGTAAAATTAGATTAATTTGTTGTTGTGGATGAGCTGCAGTTGAAGCAAGTGCCTAGCTTTTCAATATCCAAGATGTGGCAGGTCTTGAACTTCGGGCTTGAAGGGGCACGGAAATTTTCCTCTGGTAAGGGGCACTCTATGAGGAAAATGTAAATTTGTATTGGGGAACTTTGCAAAGGGCACCACAGCAAAAGCACAGGCCACCATGGCAATTGCTGTGCGTGCCGTGGGTTATTTCGAGACCTGCTGTGGTATCAACAACTTGTTTTTCTGACTTGAACCACTTGTAGGAATAAATCCTTCTAATTGAAGTTCACTTTCGTAATCATCCAACAAAAATGGATGAAGTGTGCTAGTTTTGTGTATAATGGTGTGGTGAGTCAAGATGAGAAAGACAGTATGTGTGTACACTTACACAAACACAAGCGTGTAAACACCTGCAATCGGGGACCTCCTATTGTCCCTCTTTAGTTTGGACTCTAACTTTTTGGCAAGAGCTCCCACTGGTTTTGTACACAACTGGGGACCTTTACCCAACCAGGGACCCTATTGTCCTCTTTTGTTATAGGTCCTCGGATTGAATGTACAAACTCACACACGTGTAAACACCGGCAATCGTGGACCCTCCTTTGTTCAACCCTTTGTGATAGCAACCGTGGACCACAATGTTTTCCTTTGTGATAGCAACCGTGGACCTATTGTCCCTTTTGTTATAGGTCCCCGGTTTGAATGTGTATACCTGCATGTACCCACACACACCCACACCATTCTGTATGTTAAACAACAAGGTTGTGCACACACTGTACATGTAGGACATGTTGACATCCCACTAGCTAACAGTACACAGTACACACAAGTACTGTACACAGTTCTTCCCTCCACCAGAGTGCATGGTCACTAGTCTCCTATTGAGTGGGTCAGTAAAGTTGGAAGCGGCACGGTGAATTGACCGCGTCTCTCACTTTAAACTCACCCCAAAGTATGAATCTTTGTAACATGACTTATCTGTCTTAAAATGTAACCCATAGAAGTACATGTAGGCTACATTTATATAGTTCGTGAAGAGGGGACTATTTAGTTATTTTAGGAGAAAATCTGAGAGCCCCAGGCCTGGACATTCTTGGATGTTATTTGCGACATTAAGCCACAGGAAGAGATTAATTTGTTGAGGCCTGAGGAGATTCATCTATTGTGCCACTGATTAATCAATGTGGAAATAACAAATTAACAATTTGGGTTTGATACAAAAATGAAGTACTTAAAGGGGAGATCTGCGTGTGTTTCCTAGAATCCAGAAAGGTCAAAGGTAATGAATGTTGTTGTTGTGGTAGGTAGGTATATGGCGAACTTGTTCCTTGCTCTATGTTTGTCATTGGATTGGTGGAACACTAGTCATGCACCATCTTTTATTTTGCCATGTATTTTACTGCCACGATGCTCCAAAAGTTAACTCAGGGGTCCTATATCGATTATAGGGGGCTTCGCGGCATCATTTCCAAAATGATCGTTCTCTGCCCCTTTGTCCCAGGTCAGTATCTCCATAGAGTCGTCCACATTGTTTAGGAGGAGATTTTAGAATTTTCAGAGTATGGGTGGTGTTTATTTTGTGTTTGTTATGAAAAAAACCTCAGCTTTGACTCATGGAATGGAATAGTCCAGATTTCACCTTGTTTAATGTGACAATGCACTCATATAAATCCAATTCTTGTCATGTCTTTTTTTGATTCTAGTTCAGGCCTGGAATTACATACAGGCCACGGAGGCCATGGCCTCTGTTGCCCTGGTCTTGGCCTTGGTGCCCCTTCAAAAGTTTTCCATAGACTTTAAGATTCTTCAATGAAAGTGCCCTGTGGAAAATAAAACAAGTTGGTTTTGCCCCCCAAAGATGAAACGCCAAGCATGCTAGTTTGTGGATTACAATCATTTAACAATCTAGTACATACCTCCTTGTACCTCTTACCTCTGCCCCATGCAAAGCTCTTCAAATCGTACTTTCAGAATAATTTGACCAACTTCAAGAAAATCTCTTCTAGTCTACAGGTTTTTTCACTTGAATGGAAATCTGTTTCCAGCCTGACCAAACTATTCTCTGTCTTTTTCATATACTATTGTCACCTGATTAAGCTCTTGAAATTAGTTTTGGTCTTGAAAAGATACCCCCCAAAATAATTTGTAAATCTTAAAATGGCTGGATTGCTCTTGTTGGGAAAAAAAAAGTATTTCGGTGTTTGGTCATGAGGTTACCCACCCAGCCGAATTTACTGTGGCGCTATATTTACATTTCAGGGAAACTCTAAATGTTAGGCATACACGCACTAGGTACAGAATACTTTGAATGCACATGGGTCTTCACCAACTCCACTTACATTGTATTGTACAAGATTTGTGTTTTAAATGTGACATTGTATAAAGCCCACTGCCCAGGGGAATCTACCTTGACTCGGCAATAAATGTGTACCGTAGGAAATTTATGCTGGGTCCACAACTGCAACCTGCAACGGTGAATTTTACACATTGAGGTGTGGGCCATTGTAGACTACACTGGCGGCTCAGCTAGCAATAGAATCAAATCTATTTTCGAACGGTATTATTATTTCCATGAAGAAAAAAAACCCACTTAACAGAAATACTTGTTCATTCAGCTATTTTGGGGGTCCTTTCAAAAATGACTAAAATATTCATAGAATAGAAATGAGTATTATTATGCATGCTTTAGAAATAATGCACTTTTTAAAGAGTGATTGAACCGGAAAAGTATTAATGGCAAATTGTACATTGTGGGTATGATGAAGATGCAGATTTCAAATCTTTCCAAAGACAACAACAGCACAGTGAAAATACAAGTTAATAACAAGTTGTATTATAAGTGCACCTGTTCCAAGTATTTTTGCTCTGATAACATTTTGGTTAACTGTATCAAAAGTTGGAAGGGGAGGGGGCATGAGGGTGAATAAAATGTTACAGGATAGCTATGATGAATATGGGAACAGGAAATTAACAGTAAATTAATATTGATAAATTTGGCTGTGAAATAGCATGCCACTTAAAATAGTTTTGACAAACTTGCTCACTGCATGTTATTCATACTATTTATCTTGCCTAATAGGCAAGTCCCATAAAAAAAAAAACCCGACCGTAACTTAAAAAACAAACAAACAAACAAACAAACAAACCCAAAACACACAATTAAAAACCTGAACAAAACATGACCATTTGCTTCAGTGATTGTCATTTGTAACTCGTCCCATTCCTCCATGTAGTGAAGAAACCTATTTTGCCAAAAGCATCAGAGCTCTCAGCTTTTTATGTCACTCATTATGTGCTCTAGCCCCCCCGGCTAATTTGCTACAAATATGTTGTACATGTAAATGTTGCTGTGCACACCAACTCTATCCCTGCAGAAATAAATAAATGCTGGATATTTCTAAGAATCTGTTTCGTGCCGTCCCGCTACAGCCTAAGATCACATGCAACAGTTTCATAATTTCCAGACAAAGTATTGTACAAATGTGAACAATTTGTCAAGTATACCCTGCTTTTGAATTTACCTCAAAATTTGGAAGCCCTGTTTTTTTTTAGCTTACCACAAAGTTTAGATGCCTTGTTTTCCAATTTCCAACTAAATTTGGATGCCCTGTTTTCCAATTTACCACAATTTTTGATGTCCTATTTTTCAATTTAGCACATATTTACATGCCCTGTTTTTCAATTTACCACAAATTTGGATGCCCTGTTTTTCAATTGACAACCTATTTACAGGCCTTAGTTTTCAATTTTCTAAAAATTCAGATGCCCTGTTTTTCAATTTACCACGAGTTTTTCAAGTCCTGTTTTAAACCCCTGGATCGCCCTCCAATACAATTTAGTATGTTGTCGAGGAGCAACCCGTCGTTCTCCACGGTGCAGAAATATTACTCTGTTCAGAAAAAATTGAGGTTATTGTATTTTTAGTGTATTGATTTCTGTGTAAATCATCCTTCAAAACTGGACCGCGGTTTTAGAATTATAAACCTTAAGTATATTAGAATGTACCTTACACACACATGCTTCAAGTTAATTTTTATTAGAATCCAAGTCCAAGGAAGCATTATTAATATCGATTATCATAATTGTTACATATTCCTAAATATCTAGGGATGAATTAATTAAGTGTAACCTAGATACCATGACCTTTCAGAATTAAGAAAACATGATCTTGAAGGTGATCTTTAGATGATCTCAAGAATATTGACCTGACCCTGGACCTTGTATTGTATTTTTTAATCAAATGTGAACAGAATTTATCCTTTTTTTCCCCCGTTACCCTGAAGTGTCATAGACCCCTTGCACTGACATCACTCGGGGCGATACAGTCTTTCCATCGTCTTCCATTTTGGTAGTCAGCTTGCATACAGACATGGAGCGGGTTTCATAAACTGCTCGGATTCCCAGAATGGCTTACAAAGATTCAATTTGTTGTCTGTGGTTATGTCAGGTGATGTGGGCCAATAAATCCATTGAGCTCTGTGATAGTAATATACTCTTGCAAAAAACAAAACACACACCAGGCTTCTCAGAGCAGATTCAAGCGTATGACCTCCACTTGTTTTATTGTTATTTATATATTTCTGGTAATGAAACCAAGGATGCCTCATAAGTGAACTTAATCACTGTAGCTTGCAAGCCTGAGGAAACCTGTAAACAAGGGTGCTTGCTATGTAAACCAGACTCACTGGTGTTAACCCCTACTCTTCCATAATATGTGTTCTGGTTTTTTTTAAGTGCATAGCCAATTCTATGGCTTGATGTCCCATCTGAAGGACAAAGCAGTCCTGCTGAACCCTTCAGTTTGGGTCTGTAAGGGTTGAGGCGAGGTAAAGCCAGGGCCCATTTTCATAGAGAGTATTGCTTTAATGTCCTGCTTAGCAAAAATGAGCAGGACACCCGTCACAAATGGATGTGAATTGGTATGAAATGGCCGGTTACCTTATTCTGCATAGCATAATTTTGTTGTTCTTAGCTACTTTTTGTGCTTAAGCAACTCTGAAATTGGGCCCTGGGCCTGGCTGTGGATTTTCAGGGAGTCTGGGTGTGATGTATGAAGGAGATGGTTATGATGTCCGTAAGAGAAAGATGTTTGTGTTTGAAAGATCACAGTATTGAAGTGTGTACTTGCTTCTGTGCCCCCCGGTTCATGTAGGAACTAACATTTCATGTACATGTAGTCAAGTGTTTATTTAGTATCACTGGCTGCATCATCAGATTCTCCTGAGGGAGGCAGGCAGAGGAAGGAGAGAGCGTGAAAACTAATGAATATTACATGATTCTTCTGGGTGTCAAAATGGGTATGAAAACAAAATGACCGGCTGGAGGTTTTGTGGAGGGTAGCGAGTGTCTAGCTTCATGACAGAGAAATGAGAGGATCTTCAGTATACCAAATGAAGTACCCTAGTGTTATTTATGAAGGGTATTAGTAAATTAGAGCTGCCAACTGTCCCTGATTCTGCAGAGAGTCCCCTGAAAATAGACCAATCTGTCCATGTTCTGATGAACAAATTTGTAAATCTTCAATTGTCAAGCTTACGTTTTCCCTATCACTGATTGTAGTCATCTCCCTGATTGTTGTACAGCATCTCCCCGATTGCAAGATGCAAATGTAGGCAGCTCTGAGCCAACAGCGGTTTTTAGTCGACAGTGTACGCCAGGCTAGTATTAAGGGCGAGTCCTGGCATGCAGGCAACTTCCTTCATACATCTTGTAAAGCATCGTATGTGACATGATAACAAATGAATTTCAAGTCAACAGAGAATGTGTATTTAATAATAGGAAACATTCCTGTGTATACATTGTACATATGCACACATAAAGTGCTAATATCGATCCACACAAACTGCAATACTGCACAATCAGGTGAACAAAATAACCATTTCCCCCAAAGCACCTGTCCCGTCATTGATTGTGTATACCTCAGACACCTGTTTGACCATTCAACCCTTAACATCTATCAATTCTTTGTTTATCTTACAGATCCAGCTGACAATGTGAGAGACATTCTTGTTCATGTTGTTCAGGAACGGAATATCAATAGGGGGCGCAGGGTTGCATTTCTCAACAACTTCGTCAAGGTGCGTTCTTCTGAAATCTTTCTTTCTATCTACTTAAAAGCTTCCCCATCTTTCTCCTCTCCTCCCCCTTTCCCTAAAAATATTTTGTTAAAAGGTGAATTGTTGATGCTGCATGGACTATGTTGATTTACAAGAGCTAAAGCATCGATGACATCAGAGCTTTGGAGAGTCTGCAAAATTGATGCTAGTTGAATGTTTTCCCTTGGGTATCTGTTAACAACTCAAGGAAGAGTTTAGAAATGAAATTAATTCTTACGTACACTAAAAATAACTATTGATTTTGTTGTTGTTATTATTGTACATCAGTATTTTGTTGGATGGAGGAATTGTTGACTTAATAAAGCAGTTTGCTTTGGAGGATGCAATAAACGGGCAAAACTGTCACGCAGCACACAGCGACGGTCTTATAAACTGGCAGTCGAATTTCTGTGCGTGTTGGCGGCGGTCACGTCAACAGGCCACACGTGGTGAGACGCTGTGGGGGATTGCGCGTAGAGGCAACTGTTTCACAAAGTCCTTGTGGCCGTGGTTCAGTGACACAACTCAAAAGGCACTGCAAACAAACATATTTACTGTTTGGATGGATTGTGCCCAATTCCTTTATCGAAGACCTGTTCTTTTCACATACTAGGGGTCCAAATTAAATCAATTGCTGATAAGCCGGCAGGGACAGTAGACAAAAAAAGTTACTCCCCCTCCAGAAACTTGGCGGCCCAACAGCATTTTTGTAATTTAAAACTGATCAGTATCATTACGGTTTGTTAAAAAGCCATTGCTGAAACGTTTCACAAACAAGAATTAAAAAAAATAGTTTACACGACTGCGTATATGATCAAAACATTGCCTCTTCATCATAGCATTTGGACTTCAAGCAGCCACCCCGCAAAAATACCCCAAAACAAAAGCAAGAACCACCGGCCTATCGTTTTGGGTGTATTCAGTGGCTCAAAGATATTTCACTTGGTTATGGGCCACCGGCCACTGCTAATTTTGGACTACAGTATGCCAGCATGAGAAAATATCTCACAAGGGCATGAAGGGTGTCCAAACAAAGTTTCATTGACAAAACAAATTATGAATGGCTAGAAAGCAAGTTGCTTTTTGACTGAAATTAATCCCAATAAAAATATATAACTCGAATAATCTTTTTTAATCCCAAAGCGAACTGGTCTAAAAGTACATCAAACTTTCAATGACTCATCGCTAAAAAAAGTCTTAGAACTAAAAAAAAAAGCAAAAAAAAAAAAAAAGCACAACTATCAAATCATCGTACTCAATGTGTTCTTAACCTATCGGTGTCTGTGGCACTCTACAGAACCAAGTGCATAATGTAATAAATAATATTTATTCACAGAATGGAGCGTGCAGTTATTATTACCGCAATCTCCGTGATGAATTGGCTTTCTTAATAATAACGTCAGACGGTTATTATTTCACCATCTCCAACCTTCCCCGCCATCAGTATAAAAATACAGAGAGAATAATTTTTTTTTTTGGTGATGTTATCGGCTGTCAGTTTAGATTTTGAAAATCAAAAGCTTTTAAGCTCTGCGTGCCTTCACTGAAAGTTTAGTGCATTAGGAAATCCATATATGCGGACAGTGTACATGTAGAATAATTAAAAGTCAAATTACCAGAAGAGTTGAAAATGTTGCCCCCATAAACACAAACAAAAACAAACAAACCAGGAGGAATAAATTCTTTAAGTTCCTAGAAGGAGAACCTAAAAGTGAGTTGAATTTAGTGTGAAGTATTATCTTATGAATTGGATTGTACCAAATTTCATCAAGTTTGAATTTTTAGGAAAGTTAACATTCATAATTAATTTATGAAAGTTTATGCTTTTTGTACATATGTTGAGCCTTGGATTTCATCAGATTAAAATCTTCAGTTTGTAATAAAAAGAAGTAGTTAATTTTCACATTTGAAGAAATTTTTAACTTCAAATTTCTGCTTCAGGTACAGTGTTGTATAACAAAGTAATCCATGTTTTGTTTGATTCTGAGCACTGCACTTAATAGTAAACTGATCATGTTTTACATCTAGGCCGATCAGGCATACCACCATAATCAGAGTCCAACAGTTTGGGTGTTGAATTTACCATATGGTGTGGGAAGGATCCTAGTAAATCACTCATGGGATTTAGGGTTAACTAAAGATGACAGTTGACATTTTATGGTCAGCTTTACTCTTTGTGATCACATGTAAAAAGTGGATTGTATCAAAAGTACAAACTTAGACCCAATGTACTTGTTCATTACAATGTCAAGGGTGTTAAAATAACAACACCTTGGCTATTTTCTTCTTGAGACCTGTACCTCCTCTGCCCCTCTCTGCCCCATGTTTTTGCCCCACTCTTGTACCCATGAATCAGTGCTCAAAATTTACACTGGCCCACAGGCTGAGGCTGTGGCATCGGCCAGTAAACTCATGACTGGACAAGTCCGGTGGTCTTGTAATTTTGTTCAAATGTTGACTAGCAATCTGACAAACATCTGTAAGTTTTGTTCAGTATTGAAGAATACCTACCTATTTCACACAAATGAGATAACCCTAAACCTTCTCTCATAGCTTGTTCAAATTAAAAACAGTTCAAATGTTTGTTTTTCTCATTTCAATTCTGGTTTGGTAAAATGAAATCTGGTTCAGCAAACATTTTGAGACCTGGGGTCGTGTGGATTTTCACGCCAAATCCGAGCCCTGATGAATCGTCATTATCCCTTCTGAAGCAATCTCTTTCGGTTTGGTACTTGATTTTCTTCTCGTGTGACTACCTTTTCCCAGTAAATCTACATCAGAATAGAAAAACAAAATTGATTGACATGTGCTTGTGACTCCCCCTCCCCCTTCCTTAGATCAAAGCTACAGATATTGCCAAGTCTGATTCAGAATTTAACTGACGACTTGACATATTTGATCTTTAATATCAAAACCTCAACCAAACCGATTGGAATTGTTCACCAATTCCCCCTTGGCTTGATCTCCATTATAAGACTTGTACATGTACCATTAACTTAGAGTCCCCAAGCGTTCATTTTCTTGAAGACTTCATCGGGCAAGAGTTGAGGAAAAATGACAAGAGATGAAATGGTGTAATCAAATGAGTTGAGACAGAATGAAGGAAATGTCACTTGGGAACCATGTCTTTGATTAAAAGAAAGAAGAAAAGAGAAAAAAACCTTCAAGATATTTGTCATGCACCTTGACTGCTGTCAGGGAAGAGGCTGTTTCTATTAATCTTTTCAGGAAGTGTAGTTTGTGGCATTTATTCCAATTTCAGGTGGATAAAGTATGGATAAAAAAACAAATTCAAGTCAGAAACTGACAGTGACTTCATGCATCAATGTCTAAAGCTGGTCAATGGTGAAAATTTGATGCAATGAATTAGTCTCGGAAAATCCTGATCAGGAAAAATCTTGCATGTCTAGGAATCAGATTAAGAAAAGAACATTCAAGAGACATTATTTGTTTGGTGTAAATTAAAACAAACGAACAAACAAACAAACAACAGAAAATAAGCCCAACAAGTAAACAAAACAACAACAAAACCCCCCTAAAATTGTTACTATTATAAAACAAAATCAACAAATTTTACATCTCAAAAGACTTTCAACTTTTCCCCAAAAGCTTAACTTAAAAAAAAACATCCAAATAAATAATCATTATCAGCAACATTTGATAGCTAAAACTAGGGGAAATAATCAAAATATATTTGTAACAGCTAAAAATTGTGGAAAATAATTACTGTAAAAGAAGATAGATGTTACAATTCTGCTAGATTCAAACAGCTTGTGGGTAAAAAAATAAATAAATAATACAAATAACTATGGCCTGATATTGTGTAACGAGATTACAATGTCTCAATCAAGATATCATTCCCCCTTAATATTATGATTTAAAATTCATTGTTTCTCTCAATTGGGATTTATGCATATTCTGAGACTGGGCTCTTTAAAAATTTGTTTTTGAATCGTGTATCGAGATCTATTTTTGTGAAACAGTTTACTATTGTTTGTCGGAAACGATCAGGATGTACGTATATTGTCTAAGACATAATGACAAAATGAAAAGGAGTGAGTCGCAAAAAAACAGTCGTAATTTGCTGAGGTATTTTCATTTCATTTTTTTGCAAAGAGACAGCACGATCGTTATGCGGAACAGGAAGTATGGTATTGTTGCATATAGACGTCTCCGTGACATTTGAAGCACCTTAATGCATTTTATGATAGATTGGAAGGAGACGAAGGGAGGGGGGGGTGTCCATGGATGGATGATTATCTGGGTGTAGGTGTGTGGGAGGTAAAGTGAATGAACCCTGGTGATGTCATGATTAAAGGGGTATGTGGCACAAAAAGAACCCAGTACACTTAACTTTAAAGGGGCACAATGCCTTTAGATTGGGTGCTTTCGGCTTTAAATAACATTTGTTATAAAATGAAGGGTTGTAAAGATATTTTACAAGTAGAATGTAATGATTCACATAAATACCCTTGAAATTGCATGGTTTCTGTGTCATTTCATGACAGAGCACGGTCCCCTATTTTGTTGACCCAAATTTTTGACTCCACAAAATGGTGGACCGTGTGTTCCGCTGGTTGTATTTCCAGAGTCAAATTTATGACTGTTTAATCTCTACACACTGTAGGTGTTAAGTGAACAAACAACTCTGGAAAAGGATGAGTAGTAACTCCAAACAACAAAACTTTGAGAGATTCGAAGACAATTGTGATAGATTTGCAATAATATTATTACAAGGAGTCGAACATAGCCGGCGCTGGTTGTAGCTCTGCTCAATTATTTGAGAGTGAAACCACAATGATGAAACTGCAGCATGGACAAATAAAAAATACCAACCATGTTGCAAGCTAATCTCTGTTTTTGTATACTTAGTAATCATTTTCTGAGTTTATCAAAAGTACATGATAAATACCTCATTTTGAAGTTATGGATTCCTGATTTTGATTCCCTTTGTAAGTGAAAGTCAATCCACAATCCTACACGCATTTATTTTGGCTGTTCTCTTTTACTGGTTGGCGGACTGCATAATGGAAGAGTTTTGACTCACCTGCCACTATGTTTACTCGCATTTAGTGAGTGGAAAGCTGCTAAATTTGGACTGTGTGTGTAAACAATTGCAATTTCTGATTATCTTTACAGGTCATCAACCATGTCTCTACCATTGAGAAGCTGGGTCATCCTGTACTGGAAATAGTTGGCTGGTAGGTGTAAAACTAAAGCATGATGTTAACAAAGCTTTGCGCTACATCTGTCCTCTTTGTTGTCTTGACATTGCGACATGTACTTCTGATGTTACCTTTACTTAGGAAACACAACCCACCAGTTTGGGTGTATTCTTGTTTTCAAGACAATGTTCTCAACATCCTCCTTGTTTTCAAGACAATGCTTTCAGCATATTCTTGTTATAAGAAAGTGTTCTCAACATGTTTTTGTTTTCTAGACAAGCCCTTGTTTTCAAGAGAATGTTATCAGCAAGTTCTTGTTTTAAGAAAATTTTCTCAATGTGTTTTTGTTTTCTAAACAAGCTCTTGTTTTCAAGAGAATGTTCTCAGCAAGTGCTTGTTTTAAGAAAATGTTCTCAATGTGTTTTTGTTTTCTAAACAAGCTCTTGTTTTTAAGAGAACGCATTTAGCAAGTTCTTGTTTTAAGAAAATGGTCTCAACATGTTCTTGTTTCTCCCCAAGCTTGTGTTTTCAAGAGGAATGCTTGTCTAAATTAGCTTGTGTTATTAAGATAATGTTCTTAATGAGCTCTTGCTTTCAAGCAAGAGAACATTCTTAATGTGCTCTTGTGTTCAAGTAGAACATTCTAAAACACGTTCTTGTTTTGAACAGAACACTCTAATTGTGCTTTTATTTTCAAGAGAAAGTTCTCATCTTGTTTGGAAATGAATGTATTAATCCAATCAAAACTGACATACATGTGCCATCTCTTTAAGGTAAATAGACGTTGAATGAAGTTTTTTTCTGGAGTGATATCACTTGTGTAATACTCTAGCTGTATTGAGCCTGACACTGCACAGTACAGAACTGTATTGTCACTGACACCATTATCCTTGTCAATTATTGATATGAAATTAGGGCATCGGCCATTAGACTCCGCTTCTCTCGTGACATTACATCTTTCATCTGTCCGCCTACCCATGCCTTGAATTCATTTTAGTAAAGAGGTGAACTCAGCCTGTCAGGTACACCTGTGTACAAGTAGGTGGAAAGAAGTTGCAAGAGCTGCCAACTCTCCCTGATTCTGCAGAAAGTTTCCTGAAAATAAACCAATCTTTCCATGTTCTCATGAATAAATTTGACTCCCTGATTATGGGAAATTTGTCCCTATTATATTGAATGTGATTCGACATCATCAGCCCGGATTCTTGGAACAAAATCTCCCTGATTGCAAGATGCAATTTGCTGCCAGGCAGTGCTTATCAGCTTATCACAAACTGGTTTTCTTTCACGATGAAAGTTGATATTTTGTTTTTCTCGAAGTGGACAATGCCCCTGATGCCATGACTTACAGCCTCAGGGATGACTTTTTTTTGGGGGGGTGCCTTTTTTAGAAGCAGGTTTTGAAGCGTCCTGATTTACGTTTCGTTTAGTATGATATAAACAGGCATAATGGTCTTCCTACTGAAATCTGATTTCGGATATGTTTGCCCTGAGAAAGATTAGCAAAACTTATTGTCTGAAAATCTATAAAATCCTGCAGTCCATGTATTCGATAAACTGTCCTACTTAAATTTCAAAATGCTAAATATCATGTCTGTATAAAGTTATTATAAATTTGAAGACTATGTTTTCAAGTTGCAGACAATTTTTACACTTGTTCTCCACCCTCCCTCAAAAAGAACTAAATTTGTTCTAAATACAGATAATACTTTTTCTTTAGGTATTCTGAAAAACTACATGTATTATGTGTGTGTTGTTCGGAAATCACACTCAGGATTATGCTTTTAAGATTTGCTTCCAACAGACAACAAAATAAATTGTTGTGTCACTTTGGGTGTACTTAGTACATTTACCATCAGTCTGTCTGCAAATAACAAGGGCAAAGTTCAACGTTGTTCCCCATCATACTAACAGTGTGCTTTACATGGATGTCGGTGCTCTGACATGTATCTCACATTGTAACTCAAGTTATATGGACTTTGCTAACTTTTTTTTGCAGTCTACAGACATTGCATTTGCATGACTGTAAGGTGTGCAGTGTATTATTTGACCTTTGACCTTTGAAATACATGTTTAAGCCACGTTGGCTGATACCAGGATAAACATAAAAACACTTGACTTGACCCAAGTCCAAGTCACTTTATGGTTCATTTATTGAGATGTTAGGTTCCAAATCCCGCTCTAGTCAATTTGTCTGTGTTCGACCCCAAATTATTTAAAATTTACCAAGTCAGTTTCCCCTTGCGGTTTGATTACTTGATAATTAATTTACATGTACTACAAATACTTTATTATGTAATTATGTACTTTCCGTGAAAACCAATTTATTACAACATGCAGGTAACATTTTGTTTGAATTATGTAAAATATCAAGTTATAAACCACAAGGGAAACTGACTGGGTAAATTAAAAAATGATTTGGGGTTGAACAAAGAAAAATTGACTAGAGCGGGATTTGAACCAACGACCTCCGGTTAAATATTCCAACGCTCTACCAACTGAGCTATCTAGCCCTATGTTGGCGACCTCCCTATTTTGTCAATATCTTTGTTCGGGGGGGGGGGGGGTGCCAGTCAGAAGACATACAAAGGTTAGCTGCCGTGTAGCCAGGGATCACACCCAAGTTTCGATACAACCTGGGAAGCGGCAGCCAGGGGATCACCTTAAGGGGATATGACTTTTATTTCAAATATCAAGTTGTTTGGGCAATTATGTCAAGACTTGGAATTCAAGCTGAAAGCTCTAGTTACAAGGGGATTGAACTTGATTCGTAATGTTGAATAAAACGCAAAGCTCACAATGTACATAGAGTAGTTTCCTTGCAGGCAAGCATGCTGATTGGGTTGCATTGATTCGGTTGGTGAACTTTTGTTTTATGAAAAGCATTCAAATGTTTGCAGCCTAGAAGTCCAACTTTGGCATTTAAGTTTAGAACTAAATTGTAGAACATTGACTGAACATTTACTAGAAAAGTGCAAATGGCACAACTAAGTGACAACAGGACGAAGTGCCAGCTTTTTAAAACTAATTTTTGTGAACAAGCAAAATTTAATGAATGAAGCAAAAAAAAAAAAAAAACCCAAACAAATGCAGACTGCATTATGGGGTTTCCCCTTACCTGAGGACTAATATTTACAGTGAAGGAGTCGTCCATATGGTATGGGTTCCCCAGGTTAAGTGATTCATATACATGAGGAACTCAGGTCTTCCGTACATGTAACCCCCCTTCCTCATCTTGCTTATTTTCCGTCTTACCCAGTGTGTGCTGGCCCCTGGCATGCCTGGGTTGCTATGTAGGGCCTACATGTAGCATAGTTCAAGAAAATCTTTTGAAATATAAATTTGTTCACATATATTGTACAATATTTTACGATTTTAAAATAACTTTGACCTACATCTGTAGTTACAATGTACATCATGGAGGTAGAGTTACATTGTTCAGTACTCTGATTGCTCCCTACCTTCGTTCAATTATGTTTCCCTTAGAATCTCATTGTTTCAAATTTGATGGTACAAATATAATCTGATTTTAATTTAGCATCATATTGTTTCCTTTTAGATTTGTCTGTACAGTATGTACTATTTATTGTTGTTACAATATATTGGTAAGTTTTTGTTCTGTTTTGTGGTTGTATTGTTTTTCAATAACCACCACATTTTAAAATGATCTAGATGTACACTTTGACTGTCTGTACAAGTTAACTCTGATTGTGGTTGTATGCCTGATCCCATGTGAAGAATGATCAGTTTTAATAAGTGCAGTCCTCAGTCCAACAGAATCAAATAAAACATGCTGTTGGATTTTGATAGGTTAAGGCTAAAGATATAAAAAAGCACAATGTCTTTATTGCAGATTGGGTACATTTGATCGCAATCCATTTGACCTTTGTCTGTTTTCTCCTGTCGCAGTTTAAGGCTTTCCCTATTACACAGCACAAAGGAAGTACGCAGTGCAGGCATCCGGGCGCTCCGCTACCTTCTTCAAGATGAGACAAGTCTACAAGCGATGCTAACTCTACACATTGACTACCTGATCATGAGATCATTAGATATCTGTCTCTCTAATGATGTGGAGAGAGTACAAGCCATTAGGTTCATCAGAAGAGTAAGTTCCTAATTAGTAATAGTTAAACTAATGTTATAGTGGCTTCTCATATTGCGCTCAAATCGGTCACTCAGTGATGCTCATGGCACTCCAACATTATGACCCCAGGTCACTGGGCCATTTATTTCATTTCTGAAACCATCTTAGTTCCCTTTGGAGTGTACAGCCTGTGCTGCCAAATATCGCAAATGTAGCGCACCAAGCTAAATCAATCATAAGAATCATCTCTGCCCTCACAGGTACCCATTACCCCCTGGGTGGAGAGATTCAATTATATTGAAGTGTCTTGCTCAAGGAAACAAGTGACATGACCTGGATTCGAACCCCTATCCTGATGACTTGGCCACCAGAACTTCAGTCTGATGCACTAAACCGCTCAACCACAAAAACCCCATGAAGAGTGTGTTAAAGTGTGCAGAAACTTTTTTTGCGAAGCAAATTTTAACAGGCAGCCAGTCAGAAACAATGTACACCACCTAGTATTTTGGCTGGTAATCTGTTTTTATTTAGCAAGATTTTTCTATGCAAAGCAGTTTTTTGTGCTTAACAGCTTTATGGAATTGGACCTAAATCATGTTTGGGCTATATATAATATCGACGTGTCAGTCCAAGTACGGTGTATCTCCTAAAACATTTTTGCAATACGTGCGAGTTTGAAATTGTCAAAACATATTATCTCGCTTAAAATAGCCCCGTTGTCCAACAAAACCCGATCTACAATGTTTTTGCAAAATAGAGTTACAATGTTTTTGCACTGACACGACGATATATAAACTCTTCTGGAATAATCAAGGGTGAAATAAATGTTGATGTTCGGAACAGCGTACTCAGTGTTTCCTCTTTCTTACTCCCTACAAACGTCTTGTAGCTTCTACCTTATTACATGTAGCACCTAGTCTTGGCAACATTGACCCTCATGTTTCTTACTGTGTGAGCTAGAAACATAACACTAAGCCCTCTACTTTAAAGTGTCCCAGGCTCCCGAGTGTCTTACACTTGACCCGAGCCTCTGCGTTCCTTAAAGCAATACCGGTGAAGTGTTTTTACAGAGGAATTCAAGTGCCAAGATGTGGTAGCAATAAAATGAGAATTGTGAAATTGTTATTTTTAACAACTCACGTGGTTGGTTGTGAAAGTGTTAAAGGGCTGGTGCCTTACTCCCTTTCCCTTGTCCATATGTCCTGTAAAGGTTTGTTTTTAATAAGGGAATAAAAGAGTTGGGATGAGGTCTCAAATGGCCAATTCAAACCGGGAGGCTCGTGGGCGTGCGGTAAAGGACCTTGCCTTCACTCAGTCCTTGGTGCGTGGATTGGTTCTTGAGATCCCCTTGGTTAAATACCAAGGTCATTATGGCTGAAACAAAAGAACCGTTGTAAATGTTTTGCAATTATTTTTCGCTCATCTATTTGGCAGTAGATTGCTATTGTCTATGTCACCTGCATACACACCACATACACTGGGAGTCAGAATATTTAAACATGCTAGATGTACGTCTATTGTGCAACGGTTGACATTTCGTTTTATTTTAATTTTTGACAGACAAACTGCTAATTGATACTGTGCTCAATACTTCTCCATTTTCTTCACATTGACAGATAGTTGCCATCACACCGGCGCTATGCCCAATCTCATTGGTCCACACCTTGGTTGCTATCGGCAATGATGGCGAGAAGATGAGAGACAGAATGGTACGATCATCTCTCGAGACACTCTGTGAATTAGGTGAGAACTTTACACCTTCTCTGAAATATCTCGGCCTTTGATTTTAGCCTTTGAGAAAGATGCTGCTGGGGTCGAAATGTGAGGCTTTTGACAATTTCTGCAATTATGTTGTTTTTACAGACTAATTGTGCTGAATAGTTTTTCCTTTTCTCCCAATTGATTTTATGCTTTTGAAAAAGTTTACAATAACTTTTTTTTTTTTTTTAAATAGAAACTTTTTACTGACTCTAACCTACTCCGGATCCTTTAAAATCCATCCCCTGTCGGTCTTGACGGATTTTGTAACATTCTTAAAAGAAGTTCACAAAGTTGATTGATGAGTTGAACCTGCTTTTTATCCCTCAGCCCAATAGGCTGAAGGGGTATTGTAACTTTTTGTGAAGGCAGGAAGGTTCATGTTTCTCTGCTGATTTCAGTATTTATTTTAGGCTTGTAGTTTTTCCAGAATTTTTACATGTCTCAATATTAACATACATGTTTAAACAATTATCATTCTTAACCATGATATATGAGTGGAACCAAATCGACCTTTGACCTTGAGCTGTACTGATTCTGTTCAGTTAAAAACAAAGTTTCCCATTGTTTTTTTTTCCAGCAATAAAAAACACAGAGGTGTTTGCAGTAGCAGGTGGTTTGGCGACCTTGGTTCAGAATATCCTGGACTCTCAGCACCTGAGAATCAACGAGGCCATCATGCTGACTGTACTTCATCTCCTCAATCATCCACACACTCGCAAATTCATCCGACTCAATGTGGATATAGAGGTAGGACAAACCGGCGCTTTGCAAAAAGCGCAGCGCGCTTACACGCGCCTATCCTGTCCGGCATTTTAGGGAGTCAAAATGTACACAAAGGACTTGACTCTCAAAATGGTGGATATGTGCATTGTGTGGAGGTGCGTTCCGCATTGTGGAAGGGATCCTTAGATCATAGTGACATAATGTTTAAAACCGAGTGGTTAAAATAATCTGGTCATTTAAAATAATATTGCTTGGCCTTCTGGCCAACTGGGGCAAAAATGCCCCCTGACCACTTTTTGTATGAAAAAATATGTTTAAAATAGTTACCGTGGAGGCTTAAAAAGATTTGGCACTGCAATGTCAAGCATAAATTGACAACTAACATGTCAATTTCGCCACCTGCAGTTTCTGCGGTGAACCGAACAGAACCACTAATGCCAACTTGGAGCCAAGTCTAGCAAGTAGAAGTAGTCTGGTGCTCATCGTAGGCTGCCAGTTGGCCCGCTACCATTAGTGCTAACTAGTCTGTCATAGTGACTATTTTGTGTTGATGTGGTTGATTATTACAGCAAGTCATAGCACCGTATACAGATGTACATTACAGGCATCATGGAGATACCCATGAACAAACAAGGTAAGGCATCGATCATTATTTCAACTTTACAACGCCCCTCGCGAAAACCAGGCACATCTTGGGAAGTAGAGGAAGGGCATTATTTAAGAGTGAATCACCTGAAGGGGATGCGACTTTTTATTCCAAATATCAAGTCAGTTTCCCTTGTGGTTTATTACTTGGTGTTATTATTTATTATGAGCCAAGTGTGAGGAGGTTTTCTCATGCATTTCAGATGGAATTATTTCTTAGAACTTTTGGTAGTAGTGTTTAAGTTGATGAAAAACACACGTAAGTTTTTCAAAAAAAAAAAAAATAAAATATTTTTTCATTACAAATTTTTAACTTTCAATTTTAAATTGGTATAATTACTTAACCTCAGGATTGACTTGAAATACTGCCTCCTTTAATTGAAGTGTGATACAAAAAGTTGGGACGATTTCATTTAGAGTCATCTTCCAAATGTTGTCAATTGATTCTCGTTTGTGATTCTAGCGAGGAGCGTGAAATGAGACATGCGGCAAGTCGGATGGCTATCGTTACGCTCATCAGATCCTGGCCAGGTAAGGACAAACAAACAAACAAACAAACAAACACCCCAACAAACCGAACACCCCAACAAACAAACAAACAAACAAAAAAGGACAAAATGTGGGGATTAGGTTGGCTTAGTGGTTTCTTTCCCTGCCTTTAACCTCTGTGGTCCCCGGTTCCAATCTCACCTCAGACCGGAGCCTTGCATGTGGGATGGGTTTTCAGTCCCTACCTGATTGCATGGGCTTGCTCATTTGGGTTTTCCTCCCACATCTAAAAATGCAAAGAATTCTTCATCTACTATTGATCTTGTTATTGGGGCTAATTGTGCTGTCGGATTTGTAATAAATAAATTTTACAAAAATTAAATAAAAGAAATGAGGTCTTAAAATAATCAACATTAACCAGCCACAAAAACTTGTATTAAAAACACAAAATAAGATTTTGGAGAAAGGACAAATATAGCAGTACACTGAGTTGAAAGTCCTGTAAAACTTGAATCAAGAGGTGTGGAAGTATGCGGTACATGTAATGACAAATTTAAAATAATTTAAAGAGGGAATCCAAGGTCAAGTTCAGTTTGAGAAGTTTGTAGCAATTATTTCTTTATTCCGGTGAACGACTTCCCTTGTGTAGTGTAGCAAAATGCTATGCAAATTGCATCAGCTGCTACTCAACAATCGTCATTCGCAATTCAATATTAGCAATCAGTGTGCACAAAATCTGTTCCGTCAAAATATTTTGCTGTGCAAAAGTGCTGGATGACATCATTCACTGCATCCCATCTGGGCAGAACAAAATGCACATAAAATATTCATGAAAACGCACAATAAAGCAGCACATGAAGATAATGAGGGGGTGTGTTGAGTCATTCTCCAGACCTGGACAATGTCTCCCTGTCTGCTCGCTTCTTAAGATGCTCAGGAGGGGAAGCTAAGACGTCCGATGAGTCTTAATACCATGTGTTGTCATGTGTATCACCATTTATACCTACCCTGGGAGGAGCTTTCCTACTTACAGAGAACCCTAAAGGGAAGGTGTACGTTTGGTAAAGACTCTGAAAATTAATGGCACTAAAAACTTACTTGGTAAGAAGTACAGCAGCTTTCGGTAGTATAATTAATGCATTTTGAGAAATTTTTCACTTCGAAGTACTGCGGTTATGGAAAAATATATATCACTTTTTATCACAAAAAATTTGAATCTGAGAAGTGTTACCGTAACGCTTTTCAGATCGTGTATTCCTGCGTGGAAATATTTGCTCTGGTTTTTCGGTGATATCTCAAAAACGCGACCACCATTTGAAGTGAAATTTTCTTAGTTTTATTGTATATACCTACATTTATATAGGATTAAAACAATCAACGGTTCCAAAAACCAAAGGTACACTTTGCCTTTAAGTCGCTGATTATGAACAAGATTTTCATTTTTATTTTTTTTGCTTAGTTTTTTTTTAAGAAAGGGGAAGTAATTTCTTCTTTTGTTGGATGTTAACTAAAATGTTTGTCAGATTGAATCATAGTAATGATAATGATAATAGTGCGTGTAGTACGCTGTATAACCTTTGACATGGCATTTTAGTCATCGGGAGTGATTTGGCGACCCTTACCTGAACCAAGTTTCTGTCTTAAAATTCATTGCCTTAAACAACTTCTGAGAACTATGCAAAAACAGGTCGGTAACAGTTTGTGACATAGGTTCATCTCTTGAAAAATAATGTTTTCAAAATATAGAGCCTTCATTTTATTGTCAAGCTGTGAAACTTTGTCTGAATAATTTATCAACATTATCAGATTGGTATGCTTTAATATTTTTCATAAAAAAAACCATTCTGTTGATATTTTTCAATAGTTTGAAGATCCCGCCATCCTAATCCGACCTTAACCAGTGACCGAAGCTCAAACGCGTTTCTGGTCGGGATTGCCAAAATGGCCCCCGATAGCATTTTGTCAGTTGTTGAGTTTGTTCCGTATTTTCTTTTCTTTTAGGTATGATTCGACTATGTCAACCAGAAGCCAGTGGGCTTCACTCATTAATGTCAATCTTATGTATACCACATGATGAAAACAGGGTAAGTTCATTACAATTTCACAAGATAGTTTATTTATTTAGTGATGTGTTCAGTTATTGAATTGTTTAGTTATTGGACACAAGTTAAGAGCCAATGAAATTTTAACAGCTTGGGGAATAACTTCAACTACAGCAGTTTCTTGTATTATTAGTTTTTACAATTTGAAACAAAAAAAAATCCTTCAAATACAAAACTGTGTGCACAATGTAGTTTATTTTGTATGTTATTGTGAGTTATGTATTTGGATTAATTTGGAGTATAACAATGAAAAGTTTACTAGAGCGAGACTTGAACCTGCGACCTCCGGATTAACATGACGGCGCTCTTGTTAATTTGGAGGTCGTAGGGTCAAGTCCGCTCTAGTAAATGTTTCTTTGATCAACCCCAAACTATTTAACATTTACCCAGTTAGGTTTCCTGGTGGTTTATTACTTGTTAATTGTATTAATGAAACATTTGCTTTCTTTGAAACACAGAGATATCTTCTTCAAGTCTTGTTCGATATTTTCTACATCCCTATACCTGATTGGACAGATGACTTTGACGTGGCTCTTCAGAGTATAGGTAAGTTCAATTCAACAATTTTCAGGCGAAAATGTCAGTGAAAATTTGAGATTGTTGTAAAAATAAAGATGTGCCTCGTTATAAAAATTTAAAAGGCAACAAATAGTTAATAGAAGGCAAAGACAAAAGTGAATTAGTCATTTCCTTCTTGAATGTTCAGACCATGGGGGTTGAATGATCTGGAGGCGCCTTATCCACAGTTTCTCCCTACTCAGACGAACAGTCTGTCTGTGGTTTCCCAATGTCTCAATGCCCTGTAAAATCATGTCAGAAATGGAGTGATTAGGAAGTTTGAAGTGATGCCCTACGGGTGTATCCAGCTTTTATTGTTTTCAAAATAATTTTGAACCAAAAATGTGGTGGAGGGGTGTCAAAGAAAGAATCTGGGAAGTTTGCGAAGATCGACCTATTTTGCTTGAAAAAGCGCATACGAAATACATATTACTAATGATATTATTATTAACATACATCTTCATGATTTGAACCTCCAAGGCAACTTTTGTTGATGCATTGTAATTATTTGTAACGTTGTGTTCTTTGCAGATCGTTATGAGATGCAGTCGTCCTGGGCGTTGACTGAAGGTTTCGTTGTGGAGGAAGGCAAAGCTATACTACCTCACCGAGCAGCCACCAGAACCAACTTGACAGAGAACCAGCTAGCCTTGATACTACTAGCATTCACTAACGCTGGACTTCTAGAAGTAAAAACAGCCTTTCTGAAAATGTTCTTGTGTACATGGTGTCGCCGCAAACCTCACTAGATTCAAATGTTCTCGTTGCTTCCTAAATTGCAAAATTTTACCTTTCACTGAAAGGTCTCCTGACTTTATAGAGCAATTTGTACAGTATTTCTGTTTTATACATTTTTCCTGGCCTGTGTTTTGATGGTAGGTAGAAACTGATTATGGAAACCTTTTCCCTTTTATGTTGAATGTAATTCTAAATATCTCCCTGATTGTTGTACAAAATCTCCCTGATTACAAGATACAAACTGTTGGCAGCATTCTGTGGTGATGACGTCAGGTCCATTGGGTCTAGTGGACTGTTTCCTGAATGATCATAGAGTGAATTGGATTGTTTCCTCTTTGCAGAGTATCGTTGAGGTGATCACATCAGGCTGTGAGCATTTATCCATCATGGCTACCATCCTACTTGGTGAACTCTTGCACATGGTGAGTCTTCAGCTCATTCGCATCGCATTAATATTTAACTGAGACCTTAGGTAACATTCCAATGGGTAAATCTTACTTAGTCTGTACTTGGGTTATTTGATGTAGGTAAACTAACTGAGCCTCTGGTGAAACAAACCGACTAGACTGTTTTCCTGTCCTTATCCGCAAGGATAAGGACAGGCACCGGTCTATTAATCCGGTGTTTTTATTGGACAGACGTGCAGTGTATGTAATGTTGTTCTGTCGTCCGTGTGAATGGACGGGAGGTCAAAGGTGCATTTGTCAGGATCCCTCCAAACGCTCAAAGTCGGTCTATGGCGTTATTCACGAGCCTGGAAGTGTGACGTCAGATGCTCGGGCTACAAATCGACTGACAAAATAAAGCACATGAGGGCGCTACACCAATGACCTTTAACCAAATGTGACAAAATACATGACCTAGCTTGTAAACAATGGCTGAAGAGAAGCGCAGCAAATAAAAGTAAGAAAAACAATGCAAGGAAAGTGAAAATAGGTACCACGGTCTGACCAGACGGCCTTTGGATTTTTATTCTCCCAGGCGGATCGTATCTTACCATCGGAATGTGAACAGCATCATCATTGTCTACCAACCCTGATGATCTTAGCAGCGTCGTTTGATGTTCCTGTACTCCAGAGGAAGTAAGCCGATATAGTTTTCTTAATGCCCGATGTATTAATCACATTTGTAAAAATTGTTTGCAATACCCACTGCTAATTATGGATTTGAACTGGTCTCTTCTCGCCGCGCAAGCTTGATGGTCAAGTATTGAGACTCTCTGCTCTGCAAAGAAGAAAGTAATCAGTTAAGTGGACTATGCAAGTCTCGTGCGTGTTCAAACATTGTGACAGTTAAAGTGCATGAGTTTGTTTCCTTCACGCGTTCAAGCAAAGTGGGTCCCAAAATTATTTGAATACGCGTGAGACTTGCACGGTCTATTGAAATGTTGAGACCAATGAAGAACTCACTCCACGGCATTGAAGTCAATAACGAGAAGTCCCCTCGATCAACTAAGTGGAAGTAGTATTTCCTACCTTCTGCCCAAAGGGTAGTTAATAAGCTGGACAGTTCTCTTCATAACTAAGTAGTTTCCCAAATTCCAAAATCTACTCCGCGGCAGTAGACAAAATAGCAAGACAAGTTCTCAAAGAACACAGCAAAGTAGATACATAACCCATAGTGTTATCGCAAACTGATTATATATTATTTTCTTTTATGGCTGTCTTTGATTAATTTCAGTCGTGCCAGCGCTGCCATAACACACCTTGACAGGCTTCATGAGATGAACAAGCGAGGGCCTGTGCCCTGCAGTCTATTTCTGAGCTTCATCATGAGCTTATCACAGACGTTCATGGCAGACCGAAAATCCAAACTAAACAGGGATAAACTCAAACAGTGCATGACAAAGGTAAAGTCCGATTTCACCGAACCACTGTAATTTGCGCTGCCGTTTTAGCTGTACGGCAAGTTTGAACTTTCCCGTTGAATGATTATTTCACTCTCTGTCGTAAAGGTGTGTCACTTTTAGGGCTCAAATTGTGTACCTGAACATTTTTTACTGGACCAGAAATTATTTTACATGATCTTAATCAAAATGAGACAAAAATAACACAGTTTAACACATAACCCATTTTTAGTTGAAGCAGTAGTAAGAGAAGGGTTAACTCAATTGTCTCATGGGTTTACTTCGACACTTAATTGAAAAATATTTATGCGAACAAAATATTTGTTTATTAAAGATATTACACGATGAGGTTTTGGCCTATTATTCAAATGAAATCAACAAGACTGCCAGACTTAGATGAGTCATTAGTGTACTGGCCTGACGCTAACATTACTTTGTTCAACCAAAAATAAAAAAAAAAAAAGATAATGATTTTGTTTTTGTTGTCAGGATACGGATGATATCAGTACACAAGCCAGCCTGAAAGAAACACAAGTGTTGTCTGCTAAAGACTACACCTGCTGGAACTGGGAACTCATCGGTTGCATCATTAAGGTATGTACATATCAACAGTGTCGTGCTCCTCAAATTGTTATAATAGTACAGCAATTATTTACAACTGAAATATGTACAAAAACAACTGGGCATTTAGGTTGGCTCAGGTTTTTATTCCCTGCCTTTCACTTCTGTGACCACATTTTGAATCTTGTACTGTACCTTTGCATGTAGATTGGGTTTTCAGTCCCTACCTGGTTGCGTTCGTTTCCCCTATTTGGGGTTTTCCTCCCACATCTAAAACTATTTCTTGTCTCCTTTTCATCCTGTTATTGGCCCCGCATTATGCCTAATTGGCGCTAACTTTGTCACTAACTTTTATTATCATTCTCTCTTCTTCTTACAGAAAGGGGGTCCATTCTTGAAGAAACTTGAGGATGCTAACATCAACAGGTACTGGGAGATCACTAAAAACACAAAAACATGATCAAAATGGTCTTTATCTCCACGTGTCACAAACGTTTGTACAGTTCAATTAGCTCTCTGCTTATGCAAATCTGACACAAAATTGTTGTGTTTTAAGTCAAACTCCTCTATCTTTTTTGAAAAATCAGTAACTTCAGCCACGCCTTGGAAAGTTGCAGTGATCGTACAGAAATACACAGCATCTAAAGACTTGAAAGAGGTTGATAGTTCTAAGACACTTCCATTACTAATGCTAACATGTCAACATCTCCCTTTAGGTTTTTCAGAAAGCTGATAGATTTCTACAAGCCGACAAGTAAACAATTTGCAAGTATTGAATTGCCAAAGTCACTGGTTAGACCAGCGAGTCTTCAGACCCATACCCTTGTTGGTTGTCAACTCATCGAGTTCCTGTTTGAGGGCGATGACGTAAGTTTGACTTTCGTAGCGTGTCGTGGCCGAGCGGTTAGAGCATCAGACTCAAGTTCTGGTGGCTGAGCCAACAGGGTGTGGGTTCGAATCCCGGTCATGACACTTGGTGTCCTTGAGCAAGACACTTAACTATAATTGCTTCTCATCACCCAGGGAGTAATGGGTACCTGCGAGGGCAGAGATGATTCTTGTGATTGATTTAGCTTAGTGCGCTACATATTTGGCAGTACAGGCTGTATACTCCAAAGGGAACTGAGATGGTTTAAGGAATGAAATAAATGGCCCAGTGACCTGGGGTAATAATGTTGGAGCGCCATGAGCGTCACTGAGTGACGGATTTGAGCGCTATATAAGAAGCCACTATTACTATTACTATTAGCTCTGAGTTCCGGGAAAATACAGACCATGAAATCTTGCCGTTAGGGACTTACCAGACAAGGCAGTGTTTATTATTTTGTGACTAATCTTGATAGCTTTTTGGAATTTGAAAAAGTTGTCACCAGAAATGTTGGTATACTGGCACAAAGAAAGTCGGTATGTTGGCACTAATAAAGTCTAATAATAAAACAAAACCCACAATTTTATTTTGAGTTTGTTTGTCGTATTCACTTTTGCTGACCTAGAACGAGGCTTTACAACTGTTGCGAGAGTTAGCCCAGGACATAGCTGACTGTCTCCTAGAGATCACCCTGGTACCTCATAACAATGTTCCCCCGGAGTCTGTCTTCAGTCCAGTCAGTATTCAGAGTACGCTCAGCCAAGACTACTTCCTGTTCATCGGCAAGATATCACATTCCCCCAAAGGAGAGAAGATCATGGAGAAATCCAGCATGTTTCAATAGTGAGTATTGTGAATGGGAGAAAGACTGTTTGAGTTTGTGATTGTTACTTGATATTTGAAATATTAAAAGTCGCATCCTCTTAAGGTGATTCCCTGGCTGCTGCTTCCCAGGTTGTATCGTAAACTTGGGTGTGATCCCTGGCTACACGGCAGTTACAGGTTGAATGGCTTCTGACTGGCACCCGTGAAGCACCCGCGAACAAAGATGTTGACAAATTAGAGAGACCGCACATTAGGGCTAGATAGCTCGGTTGGTAGAGTGCTGGCATATTAATCTGGAGGTCACATCCTCAAATCTTGCTCTAGTAATGTTTTCTTTGTTTAACCCCAATTTTAAAAAAAAATTACCCTGTCAGTTTCCCTTGTGGTTTATTACTTGAAACTTAAAACAAATTTGTCAAATGAAAATAATGACTTTGTGTAAAAATTATGAAATTAGTTTGCATATGGAACAGGTGAAAAAAAAGTTGTTGAATAAATTTGCATATGGCGGAGTGCAACTGGTCGAGTGAATAAATGTCATTCGGTTTTATTTCTGCTATTGTTAGTATTTTGTTTTCTTCATTTAGTGTTTGTTGTGTTTTATGGTGAGCTCGAGGTGCTTTTCAATTTCCGATGTTATGGTTCTTAACTTTTTAAACATTGGCTGAATAAATGATTATCTTATCTTAAACGAAAGCCTTTTTGTGAAATTTTTCTACTGACTCCTCTTCTACTGACTCCTCATTGTGTCTTTGTCTTCCCAGTATTCTTGACCTTTGTTCATCACAAGGTCATGAAATCTTACAGAAGCTCATCACCACCTGTCTGGACTGCAGCAGAGACGGACTTGGGAGGACTATTCTCAGTAAACTTCTCACATCCGCATCGGAGGTATCACATCATTTCATTCATCAATTCAAACGTAAACTCAAGTCATACCTATTTTCATCTTAAGGTTCCTATTCAATACATTGCTCCTCTCTGGAATTGCTGCCCTCAGCGCATTGCAACCATTGGACAAATTCACTTTATAAGTTTGTATTATTATCATTATTTGTTAATTTTGATGTAAAGCAGAGGAATTCTCACTACACTAGCCAAGAACCCCATGGAGAGAAGACAAGGAAGGAAGTTTCAGTTTTAGATGTGGGAGGAAAACCCCAGAGAATTATTCCAGGGAAAACCCACGCAATCGGGTAGGGACAGAGAACCCAATCCACATTAGTGCCCCTGGCAGGACTCGAACCGGAGAAACCATTCATGCATGAATCGTTTCTCAGATTCAAACGCTTGTGAGTGAAAAGTTATCCCAACCATATTACTTCGAAGGGAATCCTTTCTGAAAATAGTTTATACCATCAACAGCAGCAGTGCTTCTCGACAAGTAAGTTTTTATGGTCAAAGTTTTTTTGGAATGTTTACCAATCTATGACCCTACCATTCAATCCAGTTCATTTAGCTTTTAGGTAAAGCTTTTATAAGACTAGAATTACAAATCAACTTTTTGTATTCTTTATTCACAACAGTCCGTACGTCTGTACGCAACCGGCCATCTCCGGGTTCAGCTCCGTGCCCAGATTCCATTCTTCCAGAACTGGGGCATGGAGTTCTTAGTCACGCAGCTGTATGATAAGAATTCCGCTGTTACTTCAGAGGCTGTTGAGATTATTGAAGAAGCTTGCGAAGATGATTCCAATCTACACAGCTTGGTACAGATTAGGCCATCGTTACTTCATATGGGAGACAGGGGGGTGCTACTACTTACAAGGTACGGGCGGTCAACCTCATATAGACCTTACGCACATGATGTCATTTTAGTAGGGCGCCCCCGCCTAGAGGTCAAAAGGAGGTTGTTCATTGGCCAATTTGTGCGCCGCGTGTACAAATCTGTGCGTTTGGATTGTTTCGTCATCGGTTTACCTCTAAGATGGCTGCTGGATGATGTCAATGCTTAAGGTCCATTGAGTCTCCCTGTGTAACGTTTTACTTAAGGCAACTGAGTAATGTTATATTGCATATTTTTCTGTTTTTTCCTTAGTTTCCCAAATATATGCAAGTTATTCTTCGATCTAGTAATAATTCATAACTGTTATCAACAGCTTTTGGAGATTTGATCATTGCGATTTTATTTACTTTAACTTGTAATAACGTAAAAAATTTGTTTACAAGGAGAAAGTTCAATAAATTCAAGACTATTGATACTTCAATACAGATCTACTTGCAAAAACAACGCAAGTGTTAAAGCAAGTAAACAGTACCATTTATTTACAAGTTGTGAAGGAGATATGAAAAAGCAACAAGATACATATTCCCACCAACCCATCCAGAAAACATATCACAGGATTCCGACGGCACGCCCAAGAAAAACAGTAACAATGCTGCCGTTTCTCACCCACCCCATCCCCCAAAAGAACACAACAGTTACTGTATAAGGAGTAATTGCACAATTTACTTTGGTGCATCGAATAATGGCTAAGTAATTAAAACCAAACAGATGTTTTTTGACGAGTGATTTCAGTGATTTGTAGATAAGTCAATCTTGCGAAATCAACCATTATCTAAAGCCCAGTTTGTTGTTTTTTAGTTGTATGTTTATTTACATATTCATTTTTTAATTGCTAATACCAGAGTTGTATTTCAATAACATCAGTCATCTGAAGTTGTCGCTTAATTGCTGTCATGCCCCCCCCCCCTCAGGTTTCTGTCCACACCTAAGGGCTTCAAGTATCTCTCCGAGGTGAACTTTGTCACCCATGAATTAGAGAAATGGCGCTCCTCCTACAACTGTAAGTACGTCACCTTGGTGGAGACGGAGATCAACGAAGCCTTTACTTGCTATCAGAAACCGATCTATGAAGGGGGATTCATAAGACGATCTCGAGATGAGAAGAAGAAACGAAAAGACGTTTACGTTCCAGTTCATCTGTACGGTCAGTTGGTTCAACATAAGGCTGGATGTGAGACACTTGAGAAACAGGTAATAACTAGTGATTAATGAGGTAAGACTCTAGGAAATTAGGTGCAGCCGTGAGAATTTTCGAGGCCATCGAGAAAAGTGTATAGACATGAAGTGTACATGTACCTTGTTTACAATACGAGTGACCTTGTACACTCCATGGCCTTTCTGGCAGGCAAGATAGGACACTTGTAATATAATGGAAAATGTTACATCTTGTGTCATAATTTCCTCATAAATTCAAGAGTTATAAAAATAACAGCTGAACAAAATGAGATATCCCCCGTTTCTTCATATCAAAAGCTCAGACAGTGCAATCATCTCCATAAAATGTAAGATTTAATGTTTTCTTCAATTGAGCTTTGTACAAATCTTGCCTGCAGGAAGTCCAGGCTTTGTGGAGCTTTTGTAAATTTGTGATGTCACAGTTTACATGGTCGTTACTTTGGTACTTTAATTTAGTTTTCCTTGCTATAATTTGATGATTTTTGATATCACTTTGTGTTTTTTTAACAGCAATACATTCCTGAGCTGTGTGATATAGTACGATACGCTGACATTACATCGTACTCTAGTATACTCAACCTAAAAGCAGCATTGTGGGCTTTGGTAAGTTCCTACCCCTGCCCCTGGACCTGCCCCTGCCCCTGCCCCTGCCCCTGCCCCTGCCCCTGCCCCTGCCCCTGCCCCTGCCCCTGCCCCTGCCCCTGCCCCTGCCCCTGCCCCTGCTAACCCCGATCCCTGCTAACCCCGATCCCTGCTTACCCCTACCCCTGCTTTACCCTGCTCCTGCTAATCCTCTGCCCCCACTAACCCCCTGCCCCTACTTAACCCTGCCCCTACTTACTCAAATCACCATTCTTAGAACCATACTTTTCAAGACTCGTGTTTTAATCTCTTCCATGAGATAAAGTTTGCAGTTATTTTATTAAGAAAACACTTAACCAAATAAATTACATGGTCTGAATTGCAACTCTGTCCAAAGTTAAACATTGAGAAATAATAAGAATTGTATATTCGGTTTGCGGTAACACCATGTGTATATCTACTAGCTATGTAGATTTGTTCTTAGAGAACTAGGTCTTGCTTTTAATTCTTCTGCCGCGGAGTAGATTTGAAATCGGGAGACTACTTAGTTCTGAAAAGAACTGTCCAGCTTATTAGCTACTAAGTAATACTTTGCTACTTTGTAATAAGAATTGTATAATTTGTTTGCCTAAAGAAAAGACAAACTATGGAATTGTAATAAGAATTGTATAATTTGTTTGCCTAAAGAAAAGACAAACTATGTAAAAAGTTCTCTCGTTTGACAAACTTGTTTCCTCTTGCGATTGAAAGTTAATATGGGCCCTTTTCCCCCTCATCTACAGGGTCACACGGGAACGTCGTCCTACGGTCTACAGCTGCTAGTTGCAGAGTCCATCATTCCTGACATCATTCGGTTAGCTGAAGAATGCGAAGTCTTCTCAATACGAGGGTAAGATTACTTCAAATTTTATTTTCACGTTCGAGCTTGTTAAAATACAAATCTTTATGTGGAACAAAAAGTTAGTTTGAGTCCTTTGTTTTGCAAACTTCATTTTATTGTTAATTCAGATCTCTTCTGAACAGTGAGTTCTATGTCTACAGGGGCCACTTCATGAAACTTTTCATGAGGATGCTTTTGATAATGAGCAGGTCAGAGGTCATAGTCAAGACCTTGACTGTGACCCTTTGGTTGAGTTGCAGCAGGTCAAATCCTACGGCTGTTTGTTGCTGCTGTTGTTTACCATCTGCTTGTGGTGGCTGCTATAATGGCCCCTATGGTAAAGTAATGGCTCTTATCAGAATGACACTTAACATGTTAACCAGTACTCCCAAGGCTTGTTTGCCAACAGGTGGCCCCAATCCTCCAATATCCCAAGTCACTATACACCCAATTGTTTGGACTCGGATGTAAGCAATCGCTATTTGGGCCCAAGGCCCTCAGTTCTTTTTGATTCCTTCATTTTGGTGAAGAGGATATAGAAGTATTTGGGTATTGGTTCAATATTGCATTTCTTACTTTCATGTATTTCCTCTTCCAGGAAGATAATCTGTCATTAATGTTTTACTTTCTCCACAGGACCTGCTTCTATGTCTTGGGACTCTTCTCTAAGAACCGCCAAGGAGCAGATCTGCTGAGCTCCCTTGGATGGGAGAGTGTCCGCCACAGTCGCACCGAGTACTTTCCCGTTCTGGAAGAGCGTCACAATCTCTTTGATGAGCTTGGGCGCTTCACAGACCGGTCGGGCTCCTCACCGGCCCCTTACTCCCCACTGAGTGAATCCACCTACACACTGGACAGCCCCAAGTTGTTTCTCCGCGACAAGCTGCCTGACCTGGAGAGTCCAAAACTCGTCATTGAAAACGGTTCTGACGGGAAAAATGTGTTTTTTGTGGGTGGAGAAGTGAGTCCGTGTCGGAGTGCCAGTCCACAGCCAGGATTCTCAGAAGAAGAGGAAAGTGACTCTCAGTTTATGTCGGACGAGAAGTCGCCGTCACTTGCCCCACCGGTTCAGAGGATGGGTCGGAGAGATCGGACCAAATCCAGCCCAACGAAAATGTTAATGGTTGGGATCGCTGAGCAGAGGGCTCATGGGAGCACTAGCGAGATTGAAAAGAGGTCAAGGGTCACGGGCAGTGACCTTGAGGTGCGGACCAGGTCAGGCTCCCACAGCGACATGCCAGTTAGAACTCCGAATCACGATATTGCAAGATTTCCCAAATATGCAACGATTGGACATGCTGGGGTCACGCCTAGGAGCAGTATTTTGAGAAGGGTGCAGACCATGCCGGCCATGGAAGAACCCAACGGTCAGAGGAAAAACGGCCGCTTGACAAAACTGAGGAGTAACAGTGATGCAAGCTCCAAACCCATGAGATCCTTGTCCCCCAACCCAAACATAGCCCGTTTCCATTCAGATATCATGCCTGATCGTGCACGGGCACACTCGATGCGCGAGCGTAGTTTCGGACGTCGCTGCGACAGCAACGAAAGCGGTCGCAGCAGCTTTGGTACAAAGAGTCGCAGTGAGAGTTTCGCGACGGACACAACCCAGACCAGCGGGATTAGCTCTTTGCATTCCAACCCGGGGAGCCCGCCAACGGAATCTTCCAACTCCAGCGTAAATACCATCACAAGTAGTCAGACAATCAAAGGTATTCATTCCTCAAACACTTTGCGGAAGCAGCACAATCTCAAACGAACTCCTAGTTTCATGAAACGCTTATCCAAGACCGTCTCCTCAAACTTTAACACGCCATATTCCAACGTCCTGGAGACAAGTGCTGTGTTCACGACTAGTCGGGATGCTCATGGCTACGCCGCGTTGAAAGCATTGCGTATTCATCGGCAGGTGTCTGGGGACCAGTCTGCCCAGAATAACACACGTCGCCCGGCCTCCATCAGCAGTCATGATGAGTTGGCTTTCCATGTGGAAGAAAGGAAGAAGGGACTTCTCGTAGAGTAAGTTTGTCAACATGCACTCTTATCCCTCGTACTACTTATCAACTACCTTACCCTTGCCCTCATCCTCAAAACCCTCTTTACAGACTCTCTCAGAACAAACTACTCTGATGTTATGTCCCAGCCCATGCCAGGTATTTCTAGCTCGTCTGCATAGTTGGCTTTGAATTCCCCTTGAGCCCGGTTCGTACTTCACGTGAAGTGAATTCTGTGACGGGATCAATCAGGTTTGCGCTGTTGTCCCAATTGTGACGCAAGGAAAGTCGCTTCGCTGTCGCAATTTGCATGAAGTATGAAGCGCCACTGGGCTTTACAAGTCTATCAGAATCAATAAGAATCAAGTGTACTGTGTAGATGCATTCATCATGATACCAGATTGCAGGCTGACACAGTTTATCTATCATTGTAAACCACAGTGGATATATTGAATGGTCAGACAGTAGGAGGGTTGACTGTGTACTGTGTAGATGTATTCACCACATGATACCATATTGCAGACTGGCATAGTTTTATCTATCGTTTAAAACCACAGTGAACGATATAGAATCGTCAGGCAGTAGGACGATTAGAGATATTTGCATTTCCATGGGGTTACAACAATTCTTACAAGACGTTTTCACCTACAGATACTAAGTCTCAAACTCTTCTCTTTGTTGGTTTTTGATTTCTCGATAGTCGGACAGTGAGTATAAGCTCTCTGGATGTCATCAGGGGCGTACCCAAACCTCGATCTAATACCCACACCTCATCCCAGTCAGTGACAGGGGAGTATCTCGGGCTGTGTCTACCTGTAGATGTCAGCCTCATATTCCATGTAAGTTTTTAAAAAAGAGAAAATTACGTCTTTGGTAATAAGTCCAACTTTTATATCAATCAAAATCTGTTAAGTTGGGGTAAATAAAAATCCAAATGGAAATCAAATTTGAGATGTAACTTCCAAATTATTACTCAAAAACCATATGTGACTCAAAAACCAAAATGGACTTTAAAAAAATCATGTGGTTTATTACTTGATATTAGTGGTTAATTACTTGATATTAAAAAAACCAAATGTAAAACAAAAACCAGATGTGACTCAAAACCCAAAGGTAACTTAAAAAAAACAAAAAAACAGAAGTGACTCAAAAAAAGAACAAATTGTTTGAAGGCATTTCTTAGGACGGACACTATTAATTCTGACAAGGACTGGAGTCTTAGTCAACTGAAAGGCAAGTCCAAAGAGAATGTTTTTCTAATAAAAATCCTAAAAGGAAAACTTACTCAGTGCATTCCCCATAAGCTCCTCATAATCCTTGTTAAGTGGGCGTGGCCATCTAAGATTGTTCCTCCTCTTCATTCAGACTGATGAGAGTCAGTACCGTGGAGGTCGACGCCCACCATCAAGTACCTCCTCAGATAACTCAGGTTTTCAAGATTTCTCAAGCATCGACCCCTCGGCCCTCGTTCCTGACGGTCGCCTCCGCCCGGACAAGCACAACGAGACGGGAGACATTGACCCCATAGACCAGAGTGAGATGTCTTTGTATACGGAGCCCCAGGACGAAGGTAGCTACGGTAACCAGAGTGAGTTCAGGGTTCGGAAGGGGAGTGCGAGGGGTGAGATTGAGTTCACTGAAGATACTAAGCATCTTGTGGAGCATTGCTTGATTTGCACTAAGATGAGGAGTCTGACTAACCTGGACACAGAGGAAGACGGTAAGATTTTATTAGATTTTGTTCTTTCGTCATTTACTTTGGTGCGTTTATTCAGCCTAAATCAATTCTAAACTAAATGAAGTCACATTTTCACGCCTTTTTTGTGTTTGCATGTGTTAGTTGTGTGAGTGTTTTGGGTTACATTATGTATGTGTTTTAATGCTACATACGAAGTGTGGATCTGAGAACAAAAGAGGTCCACATAATGTAGGGACTTGAAACACTATGTGGACTTACACATGTCCACACAGTGTTATTTACAGCGTTGAAGAATAGGGTTTTCTTTTAGTGTACAGACCAAAGGAATGTCCCCAGAGTGACTGCAACACAGAGCTGTGTGTCTTGTGGTGTGTGAGGGGGATTGGGGCCGGGGGAAGTGGTTGGTGCTTGTGGTTGAGTTTTAGTAACATTTTTTTTTTTGGGGGGGGAAGGTTTTTGTATTTTCCTAGGTAGGTGTGTGTTAGCCTTTTGCTTCCTTTTAAATGATGTTTTTCTTTTTTCTTGATGTCCTTTTAATAATTTAGTTTTGGCTTTTTAATGCTATATTGTTGCAATTCAGTTTTGTTGATGCTGTGATGACTATTGTGAATAAACCTTTTATCCATCTATCTAGATATTTATAAAAGTTACCCGACTCAAAATCACTCAAGGTGAAGAGGGACAGTATAGAAAGTTACAGTCGGATAGTTACAAGTTACTGTGACAGATTGTAAGATTGCTGGAAAACAAGATGCAGGTTGGGAGTTCCAGAGAACAGCAATTTTAGGGAGAGAATTTGGCCTTCCTGAACACTTCCTGAGTAGGATTTTGTTGGATTGGGGACTGTTAGGTTTGAACAGCGTTGTGATTTTGACTTTACGAAAAGTTAAGCCAGAGGTTCCGATTTGTTTTTTTCAGAAGACGACAGGCTTCGCTCTATCAGTGAGGCAGACAGCAACCTGCCTCAGACACGACCTCGTCTACGTGGCTCAAGCGCAGCCAGTGGCCGCTACACCCCAACCAGTGCCGATATGTCCTCTGCCAGCACGGGGAGTGCTAATAGCTCTGATTCTAGTCACTCGACTCGTATGAGACAGGATACCCCACGAGGGCGGGCTTTGATACGTAAAGAGGTGCTACGTCTAGTCATTAACCTCGGTAGCTCAGTGGGAATGAAAGCCCAAGAACAAGGTCTCTTAAGGTAGGACCAAAACCTCATTTTGCTATATCTGTGCTAGAGAGGGTTTATGTGGAATCATTGTATTGCCCCAACCCACCTGACGTCATCATCACAATCATTTAGGAGTCAATTTTCTTGTGTGTTATATCGCGTAGTGTGGATGGGGCATACTATCACTGTCAATAACCCAACAGTTTGGGTGCTGAGTTTACCGAATGGTGCTGGATTTGGTTATAGAGTATTAGGAATGACCCTAGTAAATCACTCATGGGGTCAGGCATACCACCGTAATCAGAGTCCAACAGTTTGGATGCTGAGTTTACTGTATGGTGTTTGATTTTGTTAGAGTGAGGAAGGACCCAAGTAAATCTCTCATGGGATCAGGTGGCCACCATAATCAATTTGGGTTTTGGGTTTACCATAAGGTGTTGGTTTTTGTTAGAGTGACGGATAAAGGATCCTAGTTAAACACTCATAGGTAAAAACTAAGTCATTTTATTGAGGTTCAATTGAGCCCTCAATTGTTACTTATCTGAAGACCCTACTATTGATTTGTTCTGTTTTTATTTTCATTTAGCTTGAGAGAGAAATTCCCTTCAACCTTTGAGAGTGTGTGTCTGTATTCTGATGTTGCCTTCCTGATTGGAAACTGTAGTTATCGACTGTCTGCTAGACGCTTCATCCAGGAGCTGTTTCAGGAACTGAAATACACAGAGGTTAGTCTGGTTTACAGTCTGGTTTTGTAAATCATTTTTAACCAAAATTATTTGGGTTTCATGCGTTATTTGGGTGACCTGCATTTTGTATTTTGGTGTCACATTGGATGACCGGAACAAAGGCCGCCCATACTGTCCACTACAGAGCGTGGTCAGAGCATGCACTTCCTGTGTAACGCTTTATTTCACCCACACAAAGAGCACAGTTGGTAGTGGGGAAAAGGTGAAATTCTGTCTTTGTGTGGGGTTATTGTATAATCCTGGATTCAAGGCCTTTGTCTCTTTGTTATAAAAACAGGACTTCGGTTCAGTGGAGGTAAGTTCATCTGGACCCAGATTTCAGCCTTGGTGCTGGCCATATTTTGCTATTTTATATGATTTGGGGTTGAACAAAGAAAATTTTTCTAGAGCGGTATTTGAACCGACGACCTCCGGTTTAACGTGCTGGGGCACTACCTACTGAGCTATCCAGCCCAATGTTGGCGGTCTCCCTATTTTGTCAATATCTTTGTTCGGGGGTGCCAGTCAGAAGCCCTACAACCGTTAGCTGCCGTGTAGCCAGGGATCAAACCCAATTTGCCCACCCAACTTGCTGTTTTATATGGTCTATAATTAAGGTCCTCATGTAAGGGAACCATTGCATCCAGGAATCGTGTCCTTGCAAAATAAAGTATTTAGACTGAACATGTTTTTTGCACACTGAATGCTAATAGTAAGTAGAAAGTTTGAGTAGCAACCAATAGATTTTGTGGAGCAATTTCCTCTGCTATATTTCGAGGGAACTGGTTCACAGCCTATCTTCGGTAACAAATGAAAATTTACAAATTTAATAACTGCTTTTGTATTTTTGTTTTCTTGTAGCTGTTTGAGGAAGCAAGAGAGATCCAGGGCGTGCAGGAGATTGAGAAGAAACTGGAAGAAACAAGTAACGTCTTGTCAGTGGTTTGTCAATAACTCAATCGTTTAAGTAGATTCAGCGTCGTGGGAATTGGTCGAGTGTGCTTAGATTGAATCTCTACACCCCGTGCACAATGCGCAGCGCACTTACACGGGTCTATGCTGTCCGCCATTTTGGTAGTCAAAATATACACAAAGGAACTGACTCCCAAAATGGTGGACATGGTAGACGCGCATTGTGCGGAAGTGCGTTCCGCGTTGTGCAAAGGGTCAATGTGCTGAAAGACCATAGGTAAATTCCATATACTTACTAAGTACACAGATTTGCGTGGTAGAAACTGATTACCAGCCAATGAATATTACAAACGTTGCTTGTTGAGACTGGTTCCCTGCAAATGCCTGCTAAAGAGATGAATCTGCTTAGCAGTAGTTTGTGTTTTACGGCTGAACATTTTGAAATTCGCTCTAGGGCCCCGTGTTCAAAAAGCTTCCTTTACAAGTTGAAGCTGCGTAACATACGGTACACTGTGCAAGTGTCGCTCAGATTCAAGTTTTGGGAATCTGGGGTTCCCACGTGTGAAGGAAAATCAAATTATACATTTTAATAATTAATATTATTGCACTTAAAATGCAGTACTTCGAAGCTGTTCGATTTATAAGACCCATTTATTTACGTAGCACCATGTAACAGTTTACGAGGTGTGGCACAATTTTCAGCCAACCATACCAGAAAACACAGTGGTGAACCCCTTCTCTTATCGACAAATGTACTGGGTTCTTTTATCTCCCATCCAAAGGAATCCAAAGGATGAAGCAATAGTTGTTATATGTCTTGCTGAAGGACATAAGTGTCGAGACCGGGACTCGAACCCTCTTTCTGCTGATCAGAAACACCAGCGCTTGAGTCCGGTGTGCTAGACCGCTCGGCAACGACACGCCACAAACAGTACCAATGTTTGAATGCAAGCGATACTTACACAATTGATTGCAAAGCACAAACGTTTCATTGAGCAAGATAAATTGCTAGTCAAAATGTTACTTGTCTGTTTAATCGCACATGAATCTGACACTTTTTTTAGCTCAGCACAGACTAATTTGTTCAGCGGAAAAGGGTTACCAGCTAAATGTCATACCTTTCTTATTATGACTGGATCCCTGGTTATTCACTTCTTCGTAGCCTTACAGAAATTGGCATTATACTAGATTGTTGAGCATCTTGTGATCTTTTTCTTATGTTGCACAAACGCCTGACAGGCCGATTCAAGGTAATCTTTACTAAAGTTATAACTGGTGTTCTTTGTCATTGAACACAAAAGTCATTTTGATTTTTAGATGTAAAAAAAAACCCGTTTAGGCCTTTTTCAAAACCATGACTTGGGGCTTGGGCTCCAGCTGAGGCTCCGTCCACCGTATTGAAAACTCCTCAAGGAAAGCATACCATTTCTAAATAACTGACAGAGCCTAAGCCCAAGCCGAAGCCCTAGCCGCCATTTTGAAAAGAGCCTGATGCAATGAAAAATAGCAGCTGCAGTGGGAGACGTTTAAGGTGCCAGGTGGTACCAGACTTACTGGGTAACTCTGTGCATGCCAGTATTTCTGGACAATATTGGGTTAAGTCTGTTTTCACCAAGCATTCCCCAAGATCTCCTGCTGTTGGTGATATCTTGTATATTTAGTTCAACATTGCCAGCTACAAACGAGGTTATTTTTAAAGAATTCATCTTGCTGATTTACCTAGGCACATTTCACTTTCCAGATTTTTTTAAAAACATTAGATTTTATTTTTCTGAAGAGACAAGAAGTGAATTATTTGTTTGAAGCTTCCTTTGGGTCCCTAACCCAGCCTCTTGTTGGTCATCAAAAAACAAAGTGAGGGATATATTCCAAACAGAAATATTGTTGAGTTCACTTCTCGTTGTGGCCAAGTTGAGCTTAAAAAACTAACTACAGAGGGTGCTCTCCATACTGAAGTGCTGCCGACGTTAAAGAGGTCATTTTGTCAATGGGGGGTATGTGGCATTAGGGCCATTTTGGGGGCTTAGGCTAAGACTTGGGCTCTGTCCACCTTTTTGAAGCCCAGAAGAAAAGCACTTGCTTTCTGAATAACTGACAAAAACCCAAGCCCAAACCCAAGCCCAACCCATGGTTTAGAAAACAGCCTATACTACATTCATTATGAAACTTGCGTGATCTCAGAATAACCCAAACAATGGGAAACTACCCGGGGTGTCTGCTGCCACCTAGTGTCTGGATTGGACCAGGCAAAGGTAGTCACAGAACGCATTCTGCACATGTGCTAGAACATGTGTGCATTGTCACTAGAAAAGGACATGACCTCTGAACCTAAATTCAGTCCGTCAAAGTGTTCTTTACAATTCTCTACTCAACACTTCTCTTTTAGAAATCCTTAACACTGTCCTGGCTCACTTTCTCACCACTAAACTCTCCAACAACTCAAAAACAACTCGATCTTTACCTTGCTTAGTCGCACATTGAGAGTCCATGGCCTTACTATAAAACAATTGTCTAAAACTTGAGACAAAAATCTCTATTTCTATTGCAACATCTCAGTTTTACCATACTTTATAAAATACTGACAGTTTTTGATTAACTACTAGACTCCACCTGTCTCGTCTGTTTCAACCTGAAACAAATTTCATTTCCTGGGTTTCATTCTAAGAGAACGCTTATGAATTTCAATTAGTGTATTCTTTTATTGTCTTTCTGGTTACCATGGTTATCTGGCTTTCCTGTGTAAATAACATTGAATCTAATGAGAAATTCACGACTCGGCTTGAGAAAGGGATTTTATCCAATGAAAATCATGTGCAAGTAATTTAAGGTTTATAAAAAGTGCAATAATTTTTCGTCAAATTCCGATGATTGCGTTCAACAGCTTGTTAAGTCACAAACCGAAAAAAAGAAGAAGAAATACATTGCTGAAATTGGACAGGACCAATCTATTGTAAAAAGAAGTAACTTTTGTATGATATTTGAATGTTGGGGTATTATGAATGTTCAAATCCAATTAATGTATAACTGTATTCTAAAGGTGTAAGGAACGTCTCGGAAATTTGAGAAAAATGTGGGTCGAAAAATTTTGCAGCCCCAAAAATAAATTTGATGGTTTTGTTTACTCCTTTAAGTAGTCCAGTGCCCACACAATGTCTATTTTTTTCATTTTATTGGTCGTTTTACAATTTTGCAACTGTGTTCGGTCAAACTTGAAATCATGAATCTCAATCATAATAAAAAAAAGTATTGAACTTCCAAGCTTTACTTAAGTTTATCATTTGGAGTTTAAAGTACAAAATAGTTGGAATTCAAGTCTGTAGAGTTAAGTTTACGGCATTTATAAACAATTTAGGTTTATATTCATAATTTCTGATGTTTTACTCTGTGTGGCAAAAGGACCATATTAAAGAAATGATTCCCAGTTCTCACAAAAGTGAATGTGTAATGGGACACAAGATTAAAATAAAATCACATTAGTATTTCTTTAAAAAAAGGCAAACTGAGCCCAACCCACCCTTTTAAGATATATAAAGACATGGACCAGAGTTGAATAAGTTGTCAGGCACACAAAAATTGTGCTAAGCAGAAATATGTTACCAACCAAAGTCCTATAAGATGTGTAGCGACTGACTGGCCCCCTCAAAAGTGTTATTAAGCAGGGCCTAATTTCATTGCACTGCTTACCACAGAATTGTGCGATTACAGGCCCCTGTAAGCGCAAAATTCACATCAAGCAGTGTCATGAAATTGGCCACTGATAAGGTAGTTGTTGCTGCTTATTTTGTGCTTTCAAATTCAGCTAAGGTAGTTTCCTGATAGACAGGTTTGTCTTGTCAGTCTTGGTGCATCTTGATCAGAGATGTAAGTAGCTTCATTTGCCAATGAGGCTATGTGGGTTGATGCCTTTATCACGGTACAGCATCAACCCCTACCGACACCAGCACAAACAGAGTTCTTATTATCAATCAATATTTTCGATTTAAATCGGGGGGAAAATATGAGTCTCTTCAAATTGATCCCCACTCTAGGAGAGTAAGGTGATTCGTAACGAGAGATACTTAATTAAAGTATTATGCAATTTCTCACGTTTGATGTACTGAACGGTGTAAATACCTGATGAGTTATGTAGCGTATATTTGAGCCAAAAATATAGTGTAAAAACTCTGTGTTCGTTAGAGTTACATTTAGACTTGCATTGAGTTCCTGTAAATATGACATGTACCCAAAGAGGCAAATTGAAAATTTTTATGAAATGTTACTGATTATTTATTAGTGGCTTAAGATCTTTTGAGTTAATGTTTTTGTCCGAATGGTTGTAATTTCTGCTGAAAAAAGTGACTCTTTTTGTGAGGAGTTTTGTGGGGCAAAGAGGGGTGGGTAGAGGGAGGGGTGGGGGTGTTGAGTTTATGGGCTGGGGTAACATTTTAAGGAATTGTTGATAAGTATATAATGTTTTTTTTTAAAATAATTAGTATAAATTTGTAGGAACAAAACTCTAGGCACTCGGTGGAAAAGTACACATGGTGCTACCTTCTTTGTGTGTTTCCCGGTATCCAGCTATGAAAAGAGAACTGACATGTGAAGAGGGTTCTGACTATTTTTTGTTTCAGCCTCTGTTTGGTCACAAGGGTTTTTGCCAAACCTTGACTCTGGCTCCAGGCCCAATGCTCCAGGCTCCAGGCTCCTTTGATGTTGAACCACTGTAAAATGCACACTGCTCCAGAATTGATAACCTAGCCTAAGCCAGAGCCGGAGCCCAATCACAGGCTTGGAAAATACCCTTCAACTTCTGTATCAAAGGATGAAACAAGATGGTTGCTCCATGATGTAGACTAGTCTATCCAACGAGTTGTTTAGCCTACAGTTTGTTAAATTGATGGTCAAATAATACACGCACATGATGGACTTATAAATACAACAAGCTACCTATACTCTAGATTGAATTTGAATTTTAGTCATTTCTGAAATACTTATGTAGGAGATCTCTGGATCTACATACAACTTAGTTTGTTTTTTTTGTTTTTTTGTAGACGTCAAGACTTGACTTGTGTGATTTTATGTTGGATTTGTTTGTTTTATTTTTGTGCTTAATACTTACACACCAGGGCCTAATTTTACAGAGCTGTAAGCGGAAAATATTGCTTAATAAATTTCTGATAAGCACAAATGAGCAGGGTACCAGTCACAGATGGTACACGTGAAATGGCAATTTGGCCGGTAACCTTTCTCTGGTAACCAGAATTTTGTTGTGCTTAGTTAAAATTTGGGCCCAGGTGTTTCCGTCTTGTAATTGGTGCACAGTGTTACATATTTTGTCAAAATCCAAGAATTCTCAGAGCTTTTTAATATCCCATAAGGAGAGTTGCAAATAGAATTTCCTTGGGTTGTGTGTAGCTTTGAAAAACTCAATGGAATGGGACAGTTTTGAGAAGATAGCAGGTGACCCACTCACCGATCTATTTCTGTTGTTCTCGTCGCTAAGAGAAATGGAAAAAGACCGGTGAGTAGGACACCTGCCATCATCTCAATAGTGTCCCATTTTATTTGATGTAGTAAAGCCCAGTTCATAGGCTAAGTGCCAAAGTCAAGCAAGTTTTTTTTTTCCTCATCACATGGGAAAATAACTAGTGGAGATTGCTTACGTCAAATTATTTTGTTTTGCATATTTCAAGAAGTATGAGTATTGCTGAAGTGTAATATGTAATTAATTCCTAACCCTTCAATGTCATTACCGTTTGGAAATGATTGATCACTTGATTTAGATGGACTCCCTCCAGCCTATACCTACAAATACAACAAACTATTATAAACTTTTAAAGTTGCTAAGCAAATATTTTCGGTGGAAACTACCCGCTAGCAAATTTCTACCAAGCCAAAAATGAGCAGGACACCAGTCACAAAGACTAATCCTTACGTTGTATTTGGCTGGTAACTTTTTTCCTTGCCAGCAGATTTCCCCCCCCCCCCCAGGCTGTTTCATTTAGTAAATGAGGTATGAGGTTGGCTCAGTGGTTCCTTTCTTTGACTTTCACCTCTGTGGGTCCCAGTTCAAGTACCACCTCAGGCTTGGAGCCTTCTTTGTGGGTTGGGTTTTCAGTCCCCACTACCCAATTGCATGGGTTTTCCCCTTTGGGGATTTTCCTGTCACATCTACAACTGAACATTTCTTCTCGTTTCCTATTCACCATCCTGTTGAAATCAATAAATAGATAAATAAATAAATAGTTGAAAAAACCCGTTAAACTACTTTGATCACACAAGCCCCACCCAAACTCCACCCCCACCCAAACTCCACCCCCACCCAAACTCCACTTGAAAAATAACAATTTATCCATCAGAAGTTGAGCTAATAAGTCAATAGCAACAAGATTGATATTTTCTACAAAATTTTAATCTTCAACGAGTTTTCAATATTTTTGAGACAACGATTCCATTTTAGACTAATTTTTAAATGATTCCACAGATACTTGTTTATCTTTATGAAAGAACGTCAGGATATGATATTTAAAATACGAAAGCGTTGCCGTCTGGCGACTTTTTACAGAATTAAAATTGTAACTCAAGAAAAGTTATTTGATGATACGTAGGGTGGGTTTTGGATTTCAAACCATCGGGCTGATGTTTCTCGTTATGCAAAGTAATCGACAAACCTTTTTCTGAATTTGTTCTTCTTGTGAAGCCCACCGTGAGAGAATTACAAAAACCCCAAGTAATAAGGTACAGGTTTTTTTTTTAAATTTACAATTATGCAAATTTTCAGTCACAGATCTAGCTGTATGCTAATTCGTTTGTATCACAGTTGTCAAATTTTACTTAAAAGTATTTGTTTTCAAAGTAATGTCTACTTTCCAGTAATTAAATGTTTGAAAAAAACCTAAAAAAACTCACTTTTACTAATCAAAACTATTGCAGGTTTCTCTCAGTAAGGGTGAATTTCAAATCTGGGAAGATTTTATGGATTTCATGTCAACTAGAATTATTTTCAGACAGGAAGACCTGATTTGTTGCCCAGAACCTGGCACAGTGTCCGGAATTAAAACTAATTTATGCATTGTATAGAAAAAGTAAGATAGCTTGATGCATTCACAACTTGTTTTGTTCTAAACCAAATGTTTTTGGTTTTAATCACAGCTCAGTAAAATTGTTCAGCTTTGGGTAGCTTGATTTACATAGAATTAATAGCTGCATGTACAGCACTGATAATGTACAACTCAACTTGAAAATAAAAAATATAAAAAAATGATGAAATGTTTTCAGCAATATGTTTGTTTCTGCGTGTTAATTTGATGTTTCGTATGCGTTCTTCAATATAGCTTCAGTGTTTTACTTGCTTTTGTAGCTATACGTACCATCAAACTATATACTTCCAAATTACCATTTTCATAGAGCGTGTACAAAATCTTATGGGATGTGGCTCTTTGCCTGTGATGTAGACTCAGTGACCCCCTGCAAATACCTGATTTGCCAATCCACCCATCACCCCCCCCCCCCCCCCAATTAAAACATTGTTGATGTAATAGTGATGGGACAAAACTGGAAACTGCTGCAGACGAGTCTATTTTGCAGCCTCAGCCAGAAGAGACCCGATAATTTTTTGAACTCTGCACCAACCTCTGCTGAATACCATCCGGCAATTAAGATAGGTGGTTTATTAGGTTTTCTGGTGATTTAAAACAACAAGGAAATTGTGCAAATTTACGGAAATTTTGCTCTCATAAGAAGTTTTACTGTGGAAGCGCTGGCCTCTACTGATACTGTGCTAGTGGGCAGAGACAGTACTTATTATGGCTATGGACTGTTAACAGTCATAACAAAGCCTTATTCTTCCAACAACAATAGTGGGTGTTTGTTTATAAAAGTAAGGGTCTATTTGTCTTTTTAAAGCCCTGCTGGTGTGGATCACATCCAACCACCACTTCCTGTGGAGATTTGTCTAACAAACCTTGTTTACCTAGGGTTTTCCTGAGCATCGGCCCCGGGGAACTTTGTTTTCCCAAGTATGGGACGCCACATGCGTCGAAATTAAAAATTAAATTTCGCAAATTCGCAGTCTTTGCTCAATGCACATTTGTTCTTGCCATAAATTTGTTGGACGCCCTTTTTTCAAATAGGTTTAGTTGCTATTTACCTGTAACAGTATTTTCCTTTTTCTTGATCAAAAATTCATCTTTGATCAAAAGTTCATCTTTGGTTAGTCAAGGACCGAGACCAACTGCTGGAAATCAAAGACCAAAACTTGGACTGTCTTGAAGGAGTCCGGCAAAAACAGGTCTCATTACTTCTAGCAGTCCCCTGTAATAAATTTCTAGTGCCATAATTTCTAAGTGGTAAAGTACTACTTAAAAAAGAAAAGAAATTGCAAATCAAAATTCTACAAATAACTGATGCAGTCAAAGCATACACACTGGCAATGCCAAACCTCAGCTTGGACTCCATCATCAATTATGAGGCAGTGTTCATTTTGTACGGTGATGTTTCCAACATCAACAAGAGGCTGACGGAGCCTAAGCTGAGGTTGGGAAAAAGCCTCCAAGTTTGACCACAACTTTAACTTTCCCTCTATGGTCATAGGTCACATGTTGTGTTGTAACCAGTACAAATGTGTAATACACATGTCAAGCTCAATAAACAATCTGACACTTGGGCCGATTTAATGGCCTTGGACACAGCTATATATAGTGTTAATCCAAGATCAGCAGTACTGCTTAAAAAAACAAACCAGTCATTGACTGCCTGAGATTTTTTCTAAAATATGAGCTAAAGATGGATATACATTTAAACACAATTATTTTAATCATGGCTTGAATCATGGCTTGACCTCGCTGCAATGGCAAATATTCAAAAGTATTCTTTCCCACAATTCAAACTAAACATTACTTTATTTATGATTACTTTAAAAACAAATTAGTTTAAAGTATCAAAGCAATTTGAGCAAGTAATAGCTAGTTCTGCAGTAAATTGATGACTTAAGGGGGCCTGCCTTCATTGAAGTTTGTTTTTGGCATCTCAAGGTTTTAGCTCAGACCCTGCCTCAATCTACTCCTCCAAATCATTTGTCAACATGCACTCTACACAAAACTGATAGTTTGAATGTTATTTTCGATTTGACAAAGAAATAGAGCCAGACCAGGTTTTGGCTTTTTAAACAATGTTTTTTGTTCGAAGGAAGAACATAAGATGTCTGTTGACAGAAACACATGCGTTACTTTTTTCAAGCATTAATTGTTACCTTTTTTCAATTCACAAAAAAGTGTCGAATGCATCCTCACTTTGTTAATTGTTTTAATGTGGATGTAGGATTAATTCTTGAAAACAAAAACGAGAAGTTTTAAACAAATTTTGCCCTCCATATTATAAGTTTGCAAAAAAGACTAACATTCTAATCCGCGTTCAGTGTAGTTTTAGTGCACACATTTTCGAGTCAACAACGCACAGTGCACTTGTTGACGAAGTGTGCTCCCTGCCTTTTCCCCACTATTTTAAGTCGGACTAACTATGGAATACCGTCTTCCAGGTTTGGTAAGTATGATTTCTTAATACATGTATATATATTGTAAAGTCAGCTATAGTTTAAGTTTGTAAAAAATAACGTGAGCGAGTGTTTTAAGTTTGTAAATCACGACAGGGTTTATTTCGTTCGGGCCGGGGTACGGTACGGATGCCGGGCTGTCTGCGGTAGCCGGGGAGCTCTTGCCTGAGTAGAGGAGCGTGAAACTGGTGGACTGGACACCGTCAGCCGATCCCGTTTAAGTCAGTCACCGTTAGAGAAGGTGGCTGTTATTCATCTCTTTCTGCTGGATGTTGAAACGCAAATAACATTAATGGTTTTGGGCTTATAACGGTCGGTGTGTATTTGTTTTTATAAACTCTTTGACAATATAAAAAAACAAAAAAACACCGGTGGTTAAAAAAAACCCCCCTAATTTTGTAGAGGCCTCACAACCTGAATTGAACGGTAGGAGGAACTTAAGAAATACACTTTCTGCAACTTACAGTTACAATTTAAACTTGTCTGAAAAGGTAGTCAGAAATGCAGACTTTATACACATGGTATGGCCATCAAAGTTGAGGTTAAACCAAGTTTAATGCACTCAATGTGTACGTGTTTGTCAATGACTAAACAGTTTCCATCAGTAGACAGGTAGACAGGATATCTAATGACTCTTGAGGACAAGTGCTGCCTGTGTCACGGACATTGTGTTTCCATGAAACAAAAATAGCTTGGTCTGGAGTTCAAGTATGTAATTTTAACCACTTCACGACAGATGATGTGCACACACGTTAAACTTTTCCAACCTGGCTTACGGCTTACGTTTATACACCTATTTTTTGGCAGTCAGTCGTGCGACTGACTTTCTATCATGTAACGTGCACACTGCGCAGGCATGCGCCTACTGTGCTACGCTTTCTTTCTACCACATAAAGGGGGACAGGTGGTACTGGGAATCATGCTTGAAATCTCCCATTATAATGGGGCAGCCATGCTTGTCAAGTTCCATGCATGCACTAATCATGCATGCTGCTCATCAAAATTTATGGAGCCAGACTATTTTCCCATCAAGCCTCCCTTTGGATACATTGATTTTAATGGGATTTCAATTGATGAAGGTATACAGGCTTCAAAGTATTATCAACTGGAAGAAGGACACTAGACCATTGCCCCTGACAACATAGTAGGAGAACCTGGAATGGAACTGTTGACCAAGAAGATTAAGAAGAAATAAAAATGGATATTGATGAAGCTTCTTTGAGGTCAAATACAGACAAGGTCTTAGCCAGGATTTGGTAAAAGGGTGTCAAAATTTGCTGGAAATTTAAAAACTATATGTCTAAATTGTTCACTTAGAATACATTTACATGTAAATGACAGATAAAACAGGGTGTCCAAATTTAAAGCAGGGTGTCCAAAAGACACCCAGACACCCTTCTGGCTAACACTATGAATAAAGACGTGAGACGATCAGAGAGTCGTTAACCACCGGTTCTTTGCAGAACCTACACTACTCAAAAGAGATTTTCACATGGTGTTACCGCAAACCTTACTTAGTAAATACTTCCACCATGCATAGTTTCAAATCCTACTGAATACAGACATGACTGTCCTCATAATTTTAAATCATGGTCAGCAGGACAAAGTCCTTTTTGTTCAGTGCTCCAATAGGAGATGTTTTCTTCCTCCATAAAATGGTTTATTGACTCCCACCAGTCCAGATCTCAGCCTTCTCACAAGATGACCACATGCTATGCCCAGGGTCATCCCCATACAGCCAGCCCACTGGTAATTGACAGACCATCCTGACCAATTACATGCCTGACTGAACAGACACCAAGCTCTCTTTTTATAACTGTTGGTGATTATGCCAGCAGTAACTTTCTGGTACTTGGAGTATCACTTGACAGCAAAATAAACCAATCCTCTCAACTGGAGCGATTGATCCCTGTCCAATCTCTCAATTTTGGACCCAGGGACTCATCATGTGTGGAATAAATTCCGCTTTTGTGAACCAAAGAATCCGTACATGATCTGTCAATTCATGGTCTACCACTGCAACCTATTATGTGCTTGATTTAAACCTTTTTTTTCCTTGACGAATCTGTCAAGCTAAGCTGGCAGACATGCTGGGCTGTCCCGCTGTAATTCCACATACAGTATAAAAAAACTCCATCATCATTATTTGCAAAGTACACCCATGTTCTTCCATGGTACACCTTAGCCCATGTCATTCCATTTACAATACATTGACCTGTGTTAGTGTTGATCACGTTTGCTTTTGACAAAAAAAAATTTGAGTCAAAAGGGAAATTACCGTGACCTACATGTGTAAAGCTGCAAGTCTGAAGTTTTTATTCAGCCTGAGAAATGTCACTCGGGATTGGGGGCAATATTTCCATTTTAACCCGCAAACCCCCTTGCGCCATTTGAGTATAACGGGATTTGAACCTGCAACCTTTGGATGTAAAACAGCTTCATTGTTAACTTTTAAAACATTCATGGACTGATGTATGACAAAAACTTCACGGTAGTTTGTTTCTGGATGTATTAAACAGCTTCATTGTTAACTTTTGAAACATTCATGGACTGATGTATGACAAAAACTTCACGGTAGTTTGTTTTTACACAATGGTGACTTGGTTGAAACAGGTGCAACAACATGTTTTCACAGCTTGCTGTATTAAAGATATCCCATGTCTGTGTTTTATAACTTAAAGTTTTGATCTTTATTCAAATTTTTTTTTGTACCAACCGCCTACCCCATATTTTGAGTTTATTATTGACATACCATTTAATACACTGTAGAGAAAAGTAATGCCTCAAATGAAGCAGATCTTTAGTGTAGATCAATGTTCTCCCAGCTCAGGAGTTTTCAATGGCTTTTCCTGGCTTCCAGCAGGCAACTTTTTAGTTCAAAGAGAAGAGGACATTTTTGCCATCTCCCCACCCATCAGGCATGAAGGTTGGCTACCGAAACAAGGTTGACCAATAACAGTGGACAGCACCTAGACATTTAAGAGGCTGCTGGGAATTGTTCACCTATTCTTTTAATTGTAAACTGAATTTCGATTTTCAGTTGAAATGTCTTTAAGACGTACCCACCCACCCACAATTTTTAGAAAAAAGAGAATTTTTTAAACATTGATAATTCTGAAAAGCCCTTAACCCTTTCGTTACCATAGGCGACTTTAGTCGACTGCACTCATACCCCCTCTTCCTTACCATTGGCGACTTTAGTCGACCAAGCTTGCACACAAAAAGGCACTCAAGCCTGAGCACAAAGGCCATTTGTAATAAAGTTGTAGTTTTGTCCATGTTCACCCTCCATACCCAAGCTTACCATCATTGGAAAGAGAGAGATCGGATCTTTCCAATGGTGGTAAAATAAAATAAGGTTGCTATTATGCAATCTCTTCAAATTGGAGTTGGAAGATCCGAAATGCCAAACACCTACGGAGCGCCATATGGTTGTGTACAAAAAAGTGTTTGGGATTACAGATTGCACTGAGGAAAGAAAGGCCAAGAACTTTGACATTTATTGGACCAATCTCAATAAGTTTTAGATTATATGAAAGGGAATTCAATAAGGAAGAACTTTGTTATTACTTATTTTGCTGTAAAACAATATCTTCAAGGAGATAATGGAGTTTGTAAAAGTGGCCTTTGAATGAAAGCTTTCTGTTGTGCAAGAATGTGTGCTTGAGTGGTCAAACAATGCGGTAACCAGCGGTTGTTTATGTCCAAACAATTCGGTAACGAAAGGGTTAAAACCATGGTAAAACTAAAGCAAGACGGCATGTCTAGGTGTTATTAAAAATTCCTGAATAATGCCATCATGGTCTCAGTGACTTGTTGAACTTAAATTGGATGGGAACCAACCTCCCAGACATGGACATCAATTACATTTGATAGCTAAGTGTTGCTTAAAGCACATGGCCATCATTGGTAAATAATGTCAAAGAGCAACATCTGCACTTTATGTGACCCTAAACATTTATGAGCATAATATGCTCAATCAGTCAATGTAGTCATGATAATCCAGTGAATAAACAAAAACAACCTTGAGTTTTGGTCAAAACTAATTGTTTTATTTGGCACATTAATCCGGAGCTTGCAGATTCAAGTAACTTTTTCTCTGTTCAACCCAAAATGGTCAACAACTGGTTTTATTACTTACTATAAAAGCTCACTGATTGTACAGTTTTTACTAGGATTACTATATGGTCTGAAATTAAATACATGTAGGCCTACTGTTCAAGTAACATTGAAGGCCCCAAATCACTGTTGCTTATTTTTATTGCCACAAGTGAAATATGAACAAGTTAATTATCATACAGTGTAATGGTACTTTCCTTTAAAGCAGTGGTACATTTTGGGCTCACACTGTGTGTAAAAGTCTAGACGTGAACATCCAGGATTTGCCCTTGAATTTTTCATTGACTAGCCAGCAGGACCAGTTCACTAGTCCGTCAGCTTGTTCACTGGTCAGTATTTAAAATGAAATAGGGATGCTTTCCAACACTGAACTAGTCAGCCGGACCACTTGGAGTGAATTTTGACTGGTCCTCGGGTGTTGTAACTGGTGTTCGGCCAGCCAGCGGACCAAGCGCTTAATGTGACAGTGGTTTCTGCATCACTCTAAAATAACGGTTTTGATGAAATGGATCTTGTTCGTGTTTTCAAGACTTTAGAGCATTGTAGCTCAATATGGTTTGATCATGGAGGAAGGGTTTGAGCTACTGCCACCACAATCAGTTTAGAATTGACCAAAAGAATTCTGTAAATTGGGCTTAAGATTGCTTGATTGCTTGGCTTCAGTTTATCTGAAACAATTAATCAATATCGGAAGGTATTTTATTCGCTTTTGAATATTCCTCTGGTCTGACAAAATTGATAGTTTTGACATTTTGTTTTTACAGAGGGTAGTAGATATTTCCTTTAATATTGCCCAAGCTTATAGTCATGACTAATACCCACACTTTCAATGGAAAGGGAGGATATATCCTGATGAATTGAAGCACCCAAAGTTATTTAAGTACAGCGTTCCAGCAAAGGTCATGCCTATGACTTGGGTGCATTAACCGAAAAAATTCAGGACAAAGAAAACTTGTACGTATACATGAAGTTGTATTGGGGTTAAAATCATCCAACCAAAAATACATGTTAACATCTTTCTACCTTTTTTAGTTTTGTCATGAACTTTGCTGCATTACTCTTGACAATTTCCAATTTAGTTAAAAAGGTAAAAGATTGTTTTGAAAACCTACAAGAGGAATAGGCCCTGATGGACAAGTTGTAGTTAATTGTTTAGGTTTGTGTGAATGTGTGCCCACTTTGGATGAATTTTATTCCAGCAATTTTATAAATGTTGGTTTGTATAAATCACACAAATCTACAGGAATGCAACTTTTCGGCTGATTAGATTATTTCCTGGTTTTTGTCGGTGTCTCAGCTGCCAGGCCACTAAAAATTCAAAAACACAGCACAGTTATCTTTGACTGTGTGTGGCTGTTCACTCTTTCTTTGATAAAGTGTAGTTGCATGTCTGTTTCCCTAATCAGGTCTGCCGAACGTAATATATTAACCACAAGCAGAAAAACAGAGTCTATTCCATGAATTGTACTTTGATCAAAGATATGTACCAGGGTTTTACTATACATTGTACATGTAGCTTGCTTGTAAGGTGGACTCACTGGTAGTTGTTGGCAGGCCCTACACAATGTACCTTTAATTGGGGATGGGGGGGGGGGAGACTGGCAAGCCCACCTGTGTCTCCTTGTAAGTTTATTGACTGGTCCATATATTAAGTAAGTGTAAGGACTGGAGTTTGAGACCACTTGGGGAGAATTTCCACTTGTCCTCCATAGAGGTAGAATGAGAATTAATTGACCAAATGTTGCCAGGTTGTGGCTCATAGATACTGTAAGGATTATGATGTCCGAATCCTGGTAATCATTCATGGGGTTACATTAGGAAACTTGTTGGTCAGCATGCATTGATTTATCAAAATGTAGTTTGTTGTTGTTCGTTTGTTTGTTTGTTTGTTAAGATGAGTTTCCCAACAAGGGAACTTGGCAAAGTTCCCTCCAGGGGATACTGTTTTTCTTGTGAACACCAAACATGGCAACAGCCAACCTCTCTCAAACAAACATTGGTAATATTGAAAGCAATGAGCTTGCCAGCTGGGGCCACTTGGAGAGAATTTCCACTTGTCCTTTTGTGGCATGAAGGTAGATTCAGAATTATTAAGTGGCCATTGCAAGTAGTTCACAGCTAAAGTATAGGATTGTTGAATGTGGGGATCCAGTGTAAGCCTTCCGGTCAGGATGAATCATGGGTGTACAACAGGGACCGTGGTCTGAATGCCTTGACCTCCAGGCGCGACAACTTGGAGAGAACTTTCACTCGTCAGGGCATCATGGTGGAATCAAAATTAACTGGCCAATGGCCATTTTATTGCTAGCGAATGGTGGTTCATACTTTAGCTATTTTTAGGATTGTTAGGATTTTAATAGAAACCTTTCAGACATGGGTCACGACAGGAAACGTGGTCCGGAAGGGCTGTGATTAATTAATGACAAGCAACAGTTGAAATGCTTGCTTGTCCTACAACACAATGTACATACAGTTTAATAACCATTGTCTGTTGGATCTAGAGAGTGATATTACTGAGTTTCAAGGACACCAAATCTCCACGTTTTTTTTAAATGAATTGAGAAAAGAATCTGCTCTACCGTGGACAATCCGATTTAACATTTACATCGTCCTCCATCCGGTCTGGTTGTAAAACTAAAAAACAGGATGTGGTGGGAATTAAACAGTATCGGCATCAAACCAGTACCAGTTTCCATTGAGGTTTTGAGTTTTTGGTGATGAAGTTTAAATAAGTTTTGCCCGGATCTATCAAGGTTAATTGTTCCCTTCTACACAATGAATACTTTTGTCAAGGGCTCTTTCCGATAACACAAACAGGTGCGGAATTAATTGGAATATCCCGTAAATGATGGAATTATCCTTGGGGCAAGGACATGGAGAAGTGAGGAGAAGTTTGTCCAAAAATTATTCCACCCGAGTGTTGAGTTTCATGGATCAAATCCCTTGCCAAAGTTGCCCTGTGGTGGTTGGCCTTGGTGCCCCTTTAAAATTGTTCCCAAATGCCTAGACATTTCTAGTTTTGTCATGGGGGAAAAGTCTTTCTCTGGGAACTGGAGAAAGTGGCTTTACCTCTGACATATTATAGCATATGAATGAAATTTCAATCCTACACCTGAACTACTGAAGTTACCAGCCAGTACTACTTCCGCGCATTGCATGAAATCAAAATGCAAAGTTTGAGTCTGTCTGTGGTTGGGGGGGACGTCAGTTGTAAGCAGTGAGCTGGAGTAAATCTCTGCCTGTAGTATTCTGAGCATGTTTATACAAGTGGAAAAAAGATCCGGCAGGAAGCAATATAGAATGTCAACACAATAACGTTTTCATGAGCTCTTTATGGCTTTTGTAATGGGTAATTGTGAATGACATGTTCCTGATACCCCAAGTACAGCCCTACAGCAGTCGTGACCGCACAGTACAGAGTAGCATTTGTAAAGAGGTGTGTGGAGTGGTAATGGCCCCTACCCAAAAGCCAAGTTTACGAGTTGAACATTATTGTTAGTGCCCTGCATGGGTTCTATATAAACCATTTATCATTGGAGATTGGATATTTGTCAGCGATAACGGTATAATGAAGTACTTAATCCTGACACAACATCAGTTATCCAGACTTTTTTTTGCCATCAGAACTGGTATAAGGTGGCCAGGGCTCGGTTTCACAAAACTAAGACTTATCTTAAGATGGGTTGTTAATAGTAACATTTGATTAGTAATTAAGATCTTTTACTTTGAACATTTTTAAATGGCAAAGTTTACTTTTAGGAAATGTGGCGTGTCGTGGCCGAGCGGTCTAGTTCACCGGACACAAGCTCTGGTGTTTTCAGCAGCAGAGTGTGGGTTCGAATCCCGGTCATGACACTTGTGCCATTGAGCAAGGCACTAACCATAATTGCTTTGTGAAAAGTTGGGAAGCTAGTGCATTCTGCTCTATCAGCCAGGCTCCTTGTGGATGATACCCATGCCTATATCCTTACGGACTGTGAAGGGGGTAACCCTGTTTCAGCCCCAGGAGTAGGTGGCAACGTGCCTCTGGTGACAGTTGATCTGGGTTGACAGCCCAAATCTGTTAAGTGTAGCCCTCACCTTGAAGTGGCCATCCGGCCTTGTGAGTAGGGTGATATTTCTTTAAAAAGATATATAGAAAATAAGAAAAAATAAGGATGTTTTGTTCTTATAATACAGTTAATTCAAGTGTGATTTATTCTTTCATACTACTGCAGGGTTCGTTATGAAGACAAGCTGTTAAAGTGGTCATACTTAAGACCCCTTTGATGGTCGGTCAGTAAGCCCTTGGGCATCCAGTCATCAGTCACATCATAGGGTCATCCAACATGGCTGCCAAGATGACCCTGTTGCTGGCCCTGGTTCTTTCTATAACAACCGCTGTGATTGGTCAGCTGGTGCTCGTCAATGAACCATTGGAGGTTGCCATTGGTCGGACGGTTGTTCTTGATGAGAGGGTACTGGCCATCCAGTCACCTGAGGAGGACGAACAGTGTAAGGTTGAGGTCGCCGTGGATGAACCTTTTTATCAACGAGTTGGAACTCTGGAGCCCCAGGTAAACAAGTGTTCCAGATGTTATTACAGTAATTTGAACCTTTTCTCTTTTACTGAAGAAGTTTCTGCTTTATGGTTTAGGCTTTCTTCATAGTTTGAGGCAGGTTGTAAGTCAGAACAGTTTACTTGACCCCCAAGTAGCAGTCAAGCTTCTATAAACGAACAAGAGTACGTTTAAAATGTTAAGACCTACAAGGATCCAAGCCCGGGTTATTTTCAGAACCTTCACTTCTCCCTAGAAAAGATTGCTATCATAAAGTTGTCACCCATAAACAGTTTATACGTATTTTACTTGCCACACCAGCTTCAAATCTTACTTAGCCTAGTTTAAATTTTAACAGATGACAGTGAAGTAAGTTCACTGATTCCTGGTTCACCGTGCCAAGCTGTACCTTTACTCGTTGACGAACAAATTTCAGTAAACCAGGGAGCTTATTTTACCGTAATTGATGACTGTGAAATACTGTCATCGGATCATTAAGCAAACTACAGGCCTACAGTGTTGGAGACTGCCCCAAAGTCTTCAACTCACAGGCTTACCTGTAGAGTGCAGTACCTTAAAATACACCTCTCAATAGTCGTTTCCTGCCCTGCCCCTGTGTCACTGTCTAAGATAACATCCTGTCTTCACTCCCTCTTCCCGGTTCTACTTGCTCTGTTGCTGTGAAGTGATCCCCAAACGCATAATAGTTTCTGAGACGTTTCGTTTGAGGCCGTCACAGTTTTGATAATTCTTCAGTGTACTTGCATGTCTGAAAAGGAGGGTATTCCTTTGGTAATTACTTTAAAATTGAAAAAAATTACTTAATAAAAAGCACTGGAGAGTTGTTCATATTATAAAACTTTGTTAGAAACGATCCCCTTTGAAGTAGATGTAGTTTGAAGTAATGTAGTTTGAAGTAATGTAGTTTGAAGTAATGTAGTTTGAAGTAATGTAGTTTGAAGTAATGTAGTTTGAAGTAGATGTAGTTTGAAGTTATGTAGTTTTTGAGAAAGAGGTAATTTTTCACCCCCTAATTTGAATCTTCATCATAAAGCCTTCCTCAGGCATCTGAAAGCACTTAATTCAATGCAACAAGGGCGTTTTTTTTCTTTCATTATTTTCTTGCAGCTTTCATGACTTTGAACCCAAATTGTTATTTTATGCGTATGTTGCGATACACCAAGTGTGGATACTGGTCTTTGACAAATTACCAAAAGTATACCCTGCCTGTAAGGGGGATTGTATTAGATTTTTGAAGAGTGAATTAATTCCCACCGTCTATGTATCCATACACACACCATTTCAGCAAATTTGGTTGTCAGGTTTGAGCACAGAGGTAAAATAGTATGGTTTGAGCGATCAAAAAAAAAAAATATTATATATATATTTTGACAGGGATTTTATGAGGTTCATATTGGGCTTAATTTGATTATAGATGGCAATCGGAATAAGCAGCTCAGTGATTTGTGCAGTCTTCATTCCATCCTGTCCGACTTTGACAGTATTTCAGAAATATTTCTGCGGAGGATTAGTGCTGGTCTGAACAATTTATAAATAGTAATCTTACAGATTGACACTAAGCGATCTTCCCTGATAAATACCAGATGTACTTTGCTTGTTTGGCATTTTACTGCTTCAAGTTAAAACAGAGGTCAGACTGATGAAAATTCAAGACAAAATTTCTTGGCGTTAAACTAAAACCCTGAAATAGTGCAAACATGCCACAGTGAGTGAAATAAACTTGAAGTTGTACGGTTGAGGTCATGGATTTTGGTTATTGAACCTTTGTACTAGACTTTGGAATTCCAACCCCAAGGGATGACCAGCAAGTTTTATTACGGTAACGTGATAAGTGGCCTCTAAAGTTTGTAGAGTCCACGAAAGCACTTGTTTCCCTGATATTATTTCACCCTCAGTAACTTGAGGAGATCATGCAATCTGTAATTGATAAAGTATGAATCCTGAACAGCATTCCATTGAGTCACTTGTTTAAAAAATGATATTATCGTTTCCTTTTTCTGAACATTCCGTGTGTCGAATCATCCACATTGCACCAGGCAGCGGGGGCAATAGGGCGATGGATTAACCATCACACCTAATGACAGCTCTCTGTGCATGGGGTGCCCTTTGCACCCTTTCAAAGTTTGCAATAAAAGTTCTTATTCACTCTCTCCTGGAAGTGCCCCTTATCAGGAAATAATAACTAGGCCCCTTCACCCTATCAGAGACCTGTATTAATGGCAAGCAATAAAGCTGTCAATTAGAAATTACCATTTTCTTTTAGAAATTGTAATTGAAAACTCTAGAAACGATGACTGCTGTCGGGGCATACACAAGTTCAAAGCTGACTTCACAAACTTTATTTTTATCACAACTTGAACTTCCAATAGTGGTATTTATGGTGTGTTGTATCCAATACAATAATGTGTATGTTATAAATAAGGCAGCGCAAATAAACCCTGTCATTACACAGTCCCAAAGTGGGGCTGAAACAGGCACAGGACACTTCTTAGAGTTAAGAACAATATTCAAGACCTGAGAAGCAAAATTTCCTACTTTAAATTATTTTAAACTTCTGTTAAAAAGTGCTCAAATGTGTTAAAAAGGGATCAAATATCAAATAAAACTAGAGGCTGAAGAATGGTGCCTCAGTGGTAACAATGTACCTATTGGCCTTTGTTTAATCATTGATATATCAATCAATTAAAACAATTTATTTGGTGCCGATAACGATCAAAGTATGTTCATGTAAGGTTTTGTGTAGTTCTGTAAAGTTAGTGATGAATACAGCTTTTTGAGAGTACATTTACCTCTGAATTGCAACTTTGAAAAATAGTTCAATAGACCATAAACATTCAAGAACATTGCAACAGATTGTCTACTCTAAAAGTGTAACTCTGGAGAGAGGTGTTTATGCTGTGATGATTTCATGTGACATTTTGACAGTATTAGGGTAACCATTATGCCCGCCACAAGGGAAGTTTGATGGTACAATAACCCCATGACCATTTATCCTGTCTGGTTCTGTTATTAGTACACTGGGTTGATGTGTACAGGAAGGTTAGAGAGGGTCAACCTTAGAAGTCATGTGAGAATGTGAGGAGGAATGCTGAGCTGCCATCGCTCCCTGACTCTGCAGAAAGCTCCCTGGAAATCAACCAATCTTTGTCAAATTCTGATGAACAAATTTGGAAATCTCCTTGATTTGGGAAACTTTGTCCTTGGTATTTGAATGTGTCTAAATATCTCAGTGATTGTTGCATAATCTCCCTGATTGCAAGATGCAAATGTTGGCAGCTCTCTGGGAATGTATGTAGGACTCTCCAAGGAACTGTTTTCGTCCAGCAAATTTTGCAGAGCAAAATATTTAAAACTGAATATATTTTGATGCTAATAAATATTGAGTGGCAAATGCAGGCCTGGAATTTCACGGAGGCCATGGCTTCCGTTGCCCTGGTCTTGGCCTTGGTGCCCCTTCAACAGTTTCCCATAGACTTTAAGATTTTCCAGTGGAAGTGCCCCTGGCAAAATGAAACTGGCCTTGCCCATTCAAAGATGAAAATCCAGGCCCTGCACATGATGGTTTTTTGAGTAGCAACTGATTGATTTTGTGTAGCATTTTGCTCTGCTGTACAACGGAAATCGTTCACTTTATTCTGTGCACACTTTGTGCACTATACTTTTACAACGACACCTTCCGTTGAAACAACCCAAAAGGACTTTTATTTACAAAAACGTGAAACTTAAAAAAGAATTACCTATAGCTTTTTAAAACAATCGCCATGAAAACATTGTACATTTACTTCACAATGCTAAGTCCCTTAAAGTACCCTGTATCTGAAAAGTCCATACCACAAGATTTCCTTTCTTAATTTCCTTATTCCCTCCGCTGTGCATCCCATAACTTATCCTAACAGATGACTCAGGTTTTCAATGTTACGAAGGGTACATGTAGAGCTTACCCTAACATAAAGCTGCAACTGGAGCATTTGTATGACCTGCTATTTATCTATTCTAACAGCGGTTTGTCAATTTAAAATGAATTAAGATTCCGACTAGTTGTTGAAAACAGAACGAGGAGCTTGCCGCCATTGCTGTCGTTGATGGAGCACATTCAGTGTAACCTCTGCATGCCGCGGCTGTACATGTATTGTGCGCCGTTTGTCAATTAATTGTTTCATTTTCATTCATTTTCATGGTTATAAACCATACTTTATAAACGTTGTAAACCACAAAAATAATTGTGACAACACTTTCTATGGTTTACATCAAATTGCTACAAACCATGGTAAAAACCTGTCAAAAATACACTAAACAGTTAATTGACAAACGGCGCCCCATACGGCTGTGCCAAAACGCGCCACCTAGCATCACTAAAGTCTCCTAATTTCCTTTTTCTATGGTACATGTTTCTAGATTTTGTACTCTTTTGTTGGTTAATCAACTGTGAGAAATGGCCTAGTTCAGCATAACAGCATAAAGAATTATAGTGTATTTTTAACACAGCAACATGCCCCCTGCTTCTATATGACCTGTGTAAACAGGTCTTAAAAGGCTGGTGTTGTAAACCACAGAGCTTTGCAGTTGACAAAGTCTCTGGAGCCAGATAAAAAAAAGGAAACCAATTACACCCGGGATTTCCCTCGAGAGTCTTTCATTTTTTTCCCCTAATTTTAAAAGATGCCACGGAAATGGATTAAAGGAGATGAAGTTTACTGAAGGGGATGAAGTTACTAAAATAATGAAATGGTTGGGCTGGGGCTGGGTAGGTGGATAACTTCCAATCTTTCTTGGCAGCATGTTTTTGAGTTTAGTTCTCGAGTGAAAAATACTATGTTGAACTTGTGAGAGTGAAGATGTCGAAAACCCTTTTTTAAGGTAATATTTTGTCCTTCCCGTTTCTTATTGCAACATTTTACCTGGTGGTCTGCTGTGCCACCTAGCATAACTAAAGTCATGTACAGGTAGGAAGTAGATGGAGCAAACTTATCTGCTCTAAAATGCCTGGGGGGGGCATGGGTTCAAATCCCACCCAAGTATTATGTCTGTGGGTTTTTTGTTCCCAAAGGACTCGCTGAAGCACTGAGTTGACAGTTCTTATCACACATCCTTGTATGGTATGAACCAAATATTCTTCTTTATCCCCGATGGTTATTTGTACGAGCAAACTTAGTTACGATACTTTTATTTACATTTTCAGGTGTTTGACTGTGAGTTCTTCCCAGGGTCTATCAGATACATCCATTCCGGCTCACCCCTCCTCGACCATGACATCATCAAACTCCGTGTATACATGCTGACAGGTACTGACACTATTATAGAGACTTTCTACCTCCATGTCAATGTAACGCAAGAGCAGTATCGGGTCATCCGTCCAATGATGTACATTGAGGTCGACGAGTTTAACGGCATCTCGGATCCGATTGATATGCGCATATTAGATTTTGACTTCAATCGCACTTCACCAGGCGCTTCTTGCTTTGTAAGAATTAATACACTAACAAGCGGTCTTCCACGCTATGGAGAACTAATCCAAGGGGAGGGTAACGAAACCAGGGAGGTGAGGGCGCTTTATGAAAACTGTGATGACTTTTTATACTTGAATATTCGTTACCGGCATATTTTACCCCCGTCACCCAACGTTGATTATATCGAGTTGACAATTGAAGTGGAGGATTCTGGGAAATACGACCGACCGTTTGTTGAGCGTTTTCAGCTCATGGTGAACATTGATCCAGCTTTTGAGAACCAGGACCCGACGGAAGCTTTCCTAGCTCAGTACATCATGGACGTTGATCAGTTTATTCTGACAACCATTACAAGTGATGTGATGTCTGGTACGGACGATGAAACAACAGCTAATAAGCTGGTTTTTTATGTCTCGAAGCCGCCAGGCCCGGGTGAGGGCAGTATTGTCCACCTTGACGACCAGAGTCGACCGATTGAATCATTCAGCCAGGCGGAGTTACTGCGCTACAACATTGCGTACAAACCACCAGATAGGAGCTACCCGGATGTCAGATTGATTGAAATTGAGTTTGAAGTGTACGATGAATACTTTGCCAAAAGTGAACCCATAACACTGACTGTAGCTGTGCATCCCACCCAGACTAATGCCCCACGAGTGTCAATCAATCGTGGGCTGACGCTGCTGGAAGGACAGTCCCGTCCGATCCACCCACAGAACTTTGAGGTCGTAGATAATGACAATATAAACATGGTAAGAATAAAAGTGGTAGGCAGTCCTCATCATGGGAGGTTGCTTCTAAACAATCGTCCAATGATCATGTTCACACCACGCGACATTGAAGCTGGAGTGGTCGTTTATCGCCATGACGATAGTGACACATTAAAGGACAGTATTGAACTCCGAATCAGTGACATGTCCCAAACTGTGCATACCTCATTCCCCATTAATATACTGCCGAGCGATGACAGCGCCCCCTCGCTGATACGCAATATTCAAATTGAGGTCAATGAAGGACAAACTGTACGCATCACACGTTTCGCCCTCTTGGCATCGGACAAAGATTCTAATGATAACTACATTGTCTATAGAATCACTAACCCTCCGATGGCTGGTGAAATTCTCAAGAAGTACTCAGCAGACAGTTTTGGATATCCGGTTACCGACTTCACACAACGTGATTTGTTCCGGGGAATGATTTACTACCACCATCTCGGTCGTGAAGAGTTCATGGACTCCTTTGACATTGTCCTTCTTGATAACCATATCCCACCCAACGTCTCCCCCACCCAGATGGTCCTCGTCACCATCTCACCGGTCCACGATCTCCCACCAGAAATATTTGCCGGGGTCACCAGTGCCATCACGGTCAAAGAAACGGAAATTGGTTTCATCACGCGAGAGCATCTCCGATACACCGACTCGGAATCAGAAGATGAGGAACTTCGCTATACAATCACCACTCCTCCCTACGTCATCGCTACTCACAGTCTGACTGATGCTGGTCGCATCTTTTCAACCATCGGGGTCGTCATGCCGATGAAAGACCCCACCATCCAAGGAGTTCGTACTTTCCAACAACAAGACATCGACCACCACACAATAGCCTACATGCCACCCTTCAAGGAACTTGGGCCGAATCCCAGAGAAATCCGTTTTGTTTATTCAGTTTCAGATAAACATGGGAATCTGGTTCTGGGTAAATTTTTCGATATAACTGTTCTTCCCGTCAACAACCAAGCACCAGTGATCTTTGCTAATAATCTGATGGTACCGGAGGGAGGGATTTTGATCGTCCAAGCGATGCATTTTACAATCACTGACATGGATACAGACACATCGGACCTTGTCATCACATTAGACTCACTACCTGAGTATGGACAGCTTGTCGTTGGAAATGTAAATCTGACAGAAGGTGGAACTTTCTCTGTTGGGGACATCAACGCCGGTAGAGTAAGGTATCGTATTATGATTGTAATAGCGTGATTGTCGCCTTAAAGTTAAACAATGCAGGATGGCTGGGCATTAAAAACAAAAGTTTTAAGAGCAAATTGAACTTTGATGTATTTAGCTCAGAATCTATCCAATTGATTGAGGTACTCAAAACAATCTTTTCTATACGAACATGATATCTTGCAGGTGTGTGATTTCTCATGATTTATCCCGATTTCTGGTTTTTCTCAACGTCTACTTGATCCCTCAAATTTTATTTGAAAGAAGTAAAGCAATCACCAGAGGGAGTAAAGAAATAGTCCACATTGTGTCCAAACCTGTAGCTTTGTAGTTCTGGTGATGCACAGAGTCTCTTATAGGCCTCCTGAATTGTACCGTCTGGATGGTTTTGGGTCAGGAATAAGGCGAACCCAGACCCACAAACAATTTTTTAGGACGTTTTACATTTTATCAAACCTCATCCCTTATGATCTTGGTCTTTATCTTTTGACTTTAGTAAGGGGAAAAACCTGACATTTGTATGCTTGGAAACCAACTTAATTGATTCTCTACTTCCATCAAACTATGAGCAGAAAGCCCTATTTCTCTTTCATGTATTACATTTTAAAAAAGAAGATTCATATTGTTGTTATCATTAGTTGTCAAGATATAGACAAAAACAAATTTAAAATTGAAACATAAAAAATAGACTGATTTTCTTTCTTCTTTCACCGATTCTAGATACATCCATGGCGGATCGGAAGTTCCCAGAGATGATTTTACTCTATCCGTATCAGACGGCGTCCACAGTGCAACCCGTAACGTTATTGTGAGTGTCACCCCTGTGAATGACCAAATACCTGTGATCCTCCCAGGGCTAGTAACTCAACTCACTATAGCTGAGGGAGGTGAGATTGCCATCACTTCAGATATCATCGCGGCAACGGATGTAGATACAAATGACATGCTGTTGCATTTTATCATCGTCCAACATCCCAAAAGGGGCGTGGTTCTGCGGAACGGAATCATTGTTAACCGGTTCACCCAGCTGGACGTGGCGCAGGGCAGCATCAGTTACGTTCACATGGGTGGAGAGACTGGGAAAGTCTCTGTTTTCGACTCGGTAACTTTTGTCGTCTCCGATAAGAGCGTCCCGTCTGCTGCCAATCTTCCCGTTCATGACATCAACATCACGATCACTCCAGTTGATAACCAGGCCCCAGGAATCGTGTTCGGGAATCCGTTTCTCGTGAACGAGGGAGACAAAGCACCGCTGACACTCGCCGTCTTGAGCGCAATCGACAGGGACTCGAACCTTGACCAGTTGACGTTTCACATCGTGGGTCAGCCGGACTGGGGATTGGTGGAGAATATCCTACCAAGTCCGGGCTATGAAAAAAGCAACGCTGGAAAGCCCATCGTTTTCTTTACCTATCAAGATATCATCGATGGAAACATCAACTATGTCCAGACAATCCACTCCCAAGTGGAGCCAATGTCTGATTCCTTCGTGCTGTATGTCTCTGATGGTAAACACCTGTCTCCAAACGTTTCTTTCATCGTAAATATTATCCCTGTGAACGATGAAATGCCAATATTAACTGTAAGAAATTTCAGCGTCTTTGAGAACTCTTTCTTCAAACTGAACACCAACTACATCATTGCTAGTGACTTGGATATTCCAATGGAAATGTTGATGTTCTCTGTCGTCAAGTCTCCTCGGCACGGTTCTCTGGTCGACTGGGCTTTGCCTATGGAATCTCGTCTTCCCATCTACGATTTTAATCTGAATCAACTTTTGAATACGCTACGTCTCACCTACGTCCATGATGGCTCAGAGAGCACAAGTGATGATTTTGCCATACGGGTAACAGACGGGAAGCACACCGTACAGAAGTCCATCTATGTGACAATCATGTCCGTTAATGATGAACCTCCTGAAATAATCAAAAACACTGGGGTGACGGTTGATATTCAGGAGAGTCGAGTCATCTCCCCTGTGCTCCTACTTGCTCAAGACAAAGACACCCCAGCTGATGAGCTTTATTACACCATCGTGACTCTTCCTAAGAGAGGCGTTCTTCAACGGAAGCTTTCTGCGGATGTTTGGATAGATATCACAGTGTTAAACTCAAACTTCACTCAGGAAGAGTTGAACTTGAATATCATAAGGTATCTCCACTCCTCTGATCTTGGCTCCAAGGGGTTGGATCGCTTCAGGTTTGTTGTCACCGACGGTGTTCACTCGACCGGGAAGGAGAGCTTCCGCATCGATATTACCAATACCAAACGAGAACCGCTTCAGTTGATAAACACAGGGGCAGAGGTGTTTGAGGGAGAGTTTGTCATCATACCGCCAGAGTGTTTAGCTGCTTTTGATAACGGTAATAACCTGGCTGAGATCTTCTTCACTATCAATGTCCCTCCGTCTGAGGGTCAGATAGAGGATTTATCCCGGCCTGGAGTTCCTATCTCATCGTTCTCTCAGTTGAACATAGTCGGGCAAAGAGTAATCTATGTTCATAAGCGCACTGACCGCATTCGCAATGATAACTTCATGTTCAGTGTGACCAACGGGTACCAGACGAGGAATGACACATTCCACATTGTCGTCATCCCTGTGGATAATGCACTCCCAGCTCTAATAATCAACAAACCTCTTGAGATTCCAGAAGGTGGCTCCGACTTTATAAAACCCTCACACCTGGAAGCAATCGATCAGGACACGCCACCACATGGGGTGACATTCATCATCGTACAGCCGCCACAGTATGGCACTCTCCACCTAGGCGGAGTACCAGTCTTTGATCGCTTCACTCAATTTGACCTGAACAACTACGACATCTCCTACAACCAACTTGTTCCTGGTGCAGAAACCGATGGATTCCACTTCGTCGTCACCGATAACACCAACGTCGGTTTCACCATCAAGAATTCACCCCACTCGCAGCCAGTGAAATTCACCATCAACATTGACCACCTGGACAGCCAACCTCCACGGCTGATCACCAACATCATCCCGATTAAGATGGAAAATAGAAACAGGCGCTATGGGTTCATCTTGAGCCAGCAGGTGCTGTACTCTGAAGACGAGTGCCCACCCGAGGGAATCACGTACATGATCACGCGAGAGCCGGTCCATGGCCACCTGGAAAATCTGGCCAAGAGGCAGCGCGTACAGGGTCAGTTCACACAGCAAGACGTCAACGATCGAAGCATCATGTACATCATGAATGAAGAGACAAAAGTGACCAATGACAGCTTCTTATTCTCAGTCTATGACTGTAATGGAAATGCACTGATGGGTCAAACGTAAGTCACATTCTTACATAATTTGCTCTTCAATTTCAAGATTACCGGCATGATATTTTTCCTGCTGTAGTATGGTTGATTTTGTTGCCCTTGGGGAAAATCAGGAAAAGTTATGATTAATTAGCGTGAAAAGTCTATTGAAGCCTATGTCATGTGAACATGTATGTACATGTAGGTTCGCCCATGTACTCAATAAAATGTTCCTACTTTTTTCCAAGAACTGTCAGGCCTGAGACTGTATCTTCATATGAATTATGACCATAATTAGTTGACTCTTGATGAGCAATGTGCACATTTATCATAAAATAAAACATTAAGTACGTTCAGGTTGTCAAAACTTTGCCTACCTTAACAATGCTGTCTACTTTTCAAGTATGACTCGTGTATCGTCCATAGATCTCAGTGATGTTAGAATTGATGGCAGTTTCTTGCAAAATGGAGCCACTGCATTGTTCTCACCATCGACAAGAGAACTAATAACCCTGATGTGTTGTATTCAGGCTTGGAGTTACACAGAGGTTTAATGGCCTCTGTTGCCCCTGGTCTTGGACTTGGTGCCTCTTCAAAAGTTTCCCTAGGGGCTTTAAGATTATCCAATGGAAGTGCTCTTTACAAAATGAAAATAGCCTTGCCTTCGCAAAGATGAATTTTCAGACCTGTGTTTAAATTGTTTGTTCATTTATAATTATTGCTTGTAAGTATATTTTCAACTGTGCTTTCTATGAAGTCTGCTCTGAAATATCTTTTCTCCAGTAATATCACGTTTGTAGAGAAGAGAATTTTTACATTATTTGATTTTGCTTAACAGGTTTGAGCTAAAATGGCCTACGATTCAATTTATGCGTGCTGACTACATGGTCTGCGAAACAGTTGGCACTCTTCAAATTAACATCATGCGTGTCGGATACCTCTCGCTTTCTTCCTTCGTGGACATCGAGGTCAGTGACCTCACTGCCACATCCGGGGAGGACTATGCCCCGCCTCGAGCCAGGCAGCTTCAGTTTGACCCGGGTGTAGCTATGGCAACCTGGGATGTTGAGATTATTGAAGATGAGCTCGAGGAGAATAGAGAACGATTCCGACTGAAGCTAGGCACTTCAGTCAACGCTGTCTTGGGGGAACATGACAAACTTACGGTTATCATCAAGGATTCTAAAGACGGTAAATTTACCCACAAATTTTGCTTTTGATGATGCAGTTTTTGTTACACTCTGATTTTACAATTATAGCAAAATGTTCAACTGCTCAGTTGTTTGACAAAAAACAGGTCTGGTAAATGTAAAAAAAAAATCAATCACAGTGAGTTTTAGTGTGAAAGAGAACACCAGTCCTCCAGAGAAATATTTATGTCTGAAACACAAGTCATTGTTGGTTTTTTTTTTTGCAAACCATTTCGACCCAAGCAGGGTCTTTCTCAAAGACTTGTTAACTATTGTTTGCATTTATATCATAGGTTAGTTTGCAACCACCCATTGTTTATTTTGATTGCCACATCAAAATAAGACAACAAGTAATGTGCACAAAATTCAACGAAATGTGAACACTCTATTTGATTAAATTTTTTACAGATTGAATCACATGTATGTATTGAAAACCAGAGGATTGGGCTGAATAATTTTTCCCAAAAGCAATAATGTACATATACTTTCCCTAACAAGAATCAATGTACAAATCCTGACCCAATTACCCGTCTTATTCATATTGATGCCATTGTTTCTTTGTGTTACTAGGGAGCTGTCAAGGTGAGAATCATGGATTGACTATAACTGGTACCCTACCCTCTTGCTGCCTCGAAGGAGTGATCCAGCCAAATCCTAGACCTCTCTGTTGCCAAGATCAAGGACCCATCTATCCTGATACGCCATATTTAGGACCTATCATACCTCAGCAGAACCCTCCTGTGCCCGGTGAAGACACCTTCAATCCTGTCAACCCTGATGTGCCTGGACCCTATCCTGTCCCCGAGGGCTACATTCCACAAGGTGGTCAATATGAAGGAGGTTTTGTACCCGGTAATCCCGACCCAGGATATGTTTATCCAGGAGGAGACCCTGGGTTTATACCTGAGGGGGAGTGTTGTCCGCCGGACCATGTTCCCGGGCAGGATGAAACTGGGTACCCATACCCTCAGCAGCCTGATCAAGGGCATGGGTTGCCCCAGCAGCCAGATACTCGTTTTGATCAACAGGGTCAAGGCATTTATCCACAAGATGCAGGAGTTTACACACAAAATCAACAGGGCCAAGGCGTAGTACCCAACCAACAGTATCCTAGCGCACCAAATGGACAATGGAACCCGTATTATAGTGGACAACCTCGCCCAGATACAGCCCCTGGTGGAGGAGCAGGGACAAACCCAGGCGAAGTACACCCGTCTCAGACTGGTGGCCAAGGACACCCTGTCTGGCCATACTACACGAAAGACGGGCAGCCTTATATCCCAGATGAATTTGGCAATCCCGCTCCTGCCACCGATTCTCAAGGAAGGCCATATCCCAGCCCTGAAAGGCCCTACTACCAACAGGGACAGGGGCCCATTAGCCAGGGACCTGACGGGGGTGTCCCTTTCCAAGGTGACAGCCATGCGGATCCTCAGTACCCAACTCATCAAGGACAGAACCCTCAGTTTCAACCGTCATGGCCCACCCATCAAACTGAGAATCCCCAACACCCAGCCCAGAACCCTTACCAAAACCCAGCTGGTAGCAACCCTCATGGTCAAGGTGGAATTGCTGATAACCCTCAACAGAATCCCGACTACCCACAGACTGGACTAAACTCCAGGGGTAGAATTCTTTATTCTGGGCGTGATCCGAATCCCCATCCCAGTAGGCCTGTTGTTCCTGGACATGTTTCTAATGGTCAGCATATCCTCTCTAGACCATCTGGGCAAAATAGCTCAACAACTGTCTGGACAGTAAGTACTTGAGATAGTGCTTCATGTCATACTGAAAGGGTTTGCATACCATTGTTAACCATGATACTGTTCACAGATTTGCTGAGACTTGCATGGTTATAAGATGGTCGTGATGGAATTCCTTGAAATAGTTTTGCTTGAAATGCTATAGTTTTTGAGAAATTAGTCAAACAACTAGGTTTGATCTAGCAAGTCCAAGACCCCTTGTTAGAAAACACTCCAGTGAAAACATAAGAGCTTTTTTTCTCTATTTTTGTGTGACTCTGATGACTGATTGAGCTTAAACTTTAATTTTGGGGGGTTAATGTATTATGTTGGGTTAAGTGCAGACTACTGGTCTTTGACAACTATCAATGTTGTCCGCTTGCTTTGAAGATGGATGAAATATTTGTTACAATTCAACAACTTTCACCCAATTCATTGCTAATAAATGAGCTAATGACTCAAGCTACACATGTGTTTTGATTTTGAATCAGATACTAGGCTTTCTGCTTCCTCGCACCTATACACTCTAGCTTTACGGAGATGTAGAACAGAGAGTAACTCCAACAGCTTTATTTCACATACTGCATCTCTTTGGAATTCCTTGCCTGGTGCATGTTTCCCTCCATCCTACAATCTAGACTGTTTTAATATTAATTCCCACCTTCAGCTTCCCTGAGTTATTTTCATCTTAAATGTTTTCTTCTTGTAGCCCCTTACCAAGAGTGGCTGTAAGCCTTGCTTGGGGCAGACTTGCATACACAAAAACTTGTTCATGTTCTTGTCTTGCTCTTTTACAGTTCCATGGCATAGCCTCCACACCAACTGTTGTTCATAGCCGCACAAGTTCATCTTCATCCTCCTCCCCTTCATCCAATCACCAGCCACTAACCTCTTTCTCACAGAGAGACCCAGTCATACCCCCAGATGACAGCCATCTACCATCTGAGCCCCCGGTCAATCCTGACCAATGGCAAGTTTCTACTGCTGAGCACCGAGGCAGAGTGACCAGTGAACCAACGCAGCCTGTAAGTCTGAAGTTCTTAGAGGGGTTTTTTTTGGATGGGAAGTTGCCAATCACAAGGCTCTGAAACAGGCCACTCAAGATAGGGACTAAACAGGAAGGAGATACAAAAAGACGGAAGCCAAAAAGCAGAATGATGACTGTTGATACTATGTTTGAATTGGGACAGGTTACAGGAATCTCCTTTTTTTTAATGGTACAGATTCTTTTTTCCATCAATCTTTATCACCTTATATTTTTTCTGTTTAGGTTCAAACACCTTCTGATTGTACAACTACCAGCAAAGATGACTTCATCATGGAGGAAGACACTGGTACCTTGTATAAATGTGATGGTAACCGATGGATCCGAGTGGAATGGAGTCATGTGCAAGCTGATGAAGCAACTAATCAGGATACTGGTTGTGGTGAAGGTAGGAGTAGAATTTGACTTAAGACGGATGCTTTTGTCGTCTGTGTCTGCTGTGCACGCCCTCTATGTCAGCTGTGGACATAGAGTAAGACAGAAATAGAACACAGAGAATGCTGAGCTCAATTGTCATCTGTCTGCTGTGTACGCCCTCTATGTCAGACATGTGGACATAGAGTAATACAGCTGTGGACATAGAGTAGCAATACCATGATCTACAATGTTATTTTTTAGGGAATAGAATGAATTATTTTATTTGATATGATAAAATGATATTAAAACATTGATAATGGCACTATTTGAAAGTATCAACTAAGTTTTCAAAACATGTAGGGTTATTGGAGATGCAAATAATTCTGTGCTATTTTTCCAAATTAGTTTCATAATAAAATAATAAAACGAGAGAAAAGTTGGCATCTGTCCTGCTTTTCCTGGCAACTTGAATAATTTGGCCCAAATATTTTTTGATATACCCAGGTTGGCTTCAGCTGGATGGAATGTGCTATTTTATATCAACTGAAGCAGAAACTTGGAATAATGCTCAGAGAAGCTGCAGGGAAAGGTAATTCTAGACTGACATGAACGTTTCCTGTTAAGTTATAAAAAAAAAAATTTAAAAAAACACTTCATGTTTGACATAATTGTTTGTTTTTTTAAAATCAGGTACCATGGTAATCTGGTGACAATATCAACTAGTAAGATCTACAATTGGATTCGTACAGTATCAGAGAGGAGGGAACTTTGGATAGGTGAGAACCTATGGAAGATTGATTCAGTTTATGTGATACGGAATGAAGGTGGTGTAGAAGAAAGGGTTTAATAATAAGTTTAAATGATTGCCACTGATCTCTTGGTGCTTTGTCGGGGAGCCTCTTTTGAACTGTATCTTGCAATTTTTGTATTGTATGCATTTTAATATGGGCAGTGGATGTCAAATGTTGATGTTTTTAACGTGGACGATAAAATATCTCATTCTGTTATATTCTGTTCTATTCTATTTTATTTTGATCTATATTCTATTCTAATAGTTATGATAATAACATTCATTCACTGACCAATTGCTGTATATACCCCTTGCATATTTTTCATTGTCTACTACTCTACTTCAGAAACTATATCACTGTATTTTTCATTGTCTACTTCAGAAACTATATCACTGTATTTTTCATTGTCTACTTCAGAAACTATATCACTGTATTTTTCATTGTCTACTTCAGAAACTATAACTGTATTTTTCAGTGTCTACTTCAGAAACTATAACTGTATTTTTCAGTGTCTACTTCAGAAACTATATCACTGTATTTTTCAGTGTCTACTTCAGAAACTATATCACTGTATTTTTCATTGTCTACTTCAGAAACTATATCACTGTATATTTCATTGTCTACTTCAGAAACTGTATCACTGTATTTTTCATTGTCTACTTCAGAAACTATATCACTGTATTTTTCATTGTCTACTTCAGAAACTATATCACGGTATTTTCCATTGTCTACTTCAGAATCTTTAACACTGTATTTTTCATTGTCTACTTCAGAAACTATAACACTGTATTTTCCATTGTTTACTTTGAATTGGGTCTGATGTGCCCCATTTAATTTTCTTTAAAAAAATTGCCAGTTTGCCCTGAATACAAAAGTATTGGTATCGGGTGAGAAGAACTTGTTTCTGTTGAATCAAAAAGAGATTCAGGCTGTGGCATTATGTCCTAAAACAGAATAATCGTGTCGCCTATGTCAATTAGTTTAGAGCAAATGCAAACAAACAAGAAGGCTTGGGAAACTAAAGTACTAGGCAAGCGACCCAAACATGTTTATGATTTTTGTTTGATTGATGTGTTGAAAAACACTCATCTCATTTAGCACATTAAAAAAAAACAGCCTTAAAATATAATCAGCTTATGGTTTGAAGTAGGCCTAGTTTGAAGGAGAAATTTATCTTAAAAAATCACTCCAGATTCCCTGTTCTATTTTTTCTAAGGTAGTATGAGGAAAAATATTGTGTAATGTTTAGGGAACACTTTTATATTTAAATCCACTAGGACTTATTCATCTTTTAGTGATTGATTGTTAATTAAGATGCAATTTAATTTAATTATTAGAATGTTGTTTTTAGTATTGGAACAGAAATATATCAATTTAATTTATTTGTATTATTCTTTTCATGACAGTTTATTTTGTTCCATTTCTTTAACACAGTCTGATTCCTCCATTTACTTTTTAGGATTAAACGACAAGCACACCAGTGACCAATGGGAATGGGTCTCTGGTGCTCCAGTGACGTTTACCCGCTGGAAGGTTGGTTCCCCAATGCCTGGTAGCCGTAGCGACCGAAACTGCGCCTCATACAACAACCACGCTCGATGGAACGAAAAGAAATGCAGTAAGAACAAGAACTTGTACATGTGTGAGAAAAGGTTATGATGACTATCACTTCTTTTAGTTGATGAAAAATTCCTTTGAGCTAAAAAATAAATAATATGAAGGTTTGTGAGAGGTGCCTACATCATCTTCACATGAAACTTTCTTGTAACTTAAGTCCGCACTTGAATTATTTGACGTAGGTAAACTAACCGAGAGGATGGTAAACAAACAGACTGGCTCAATATAAACATGTGAGGGCGTTACGCCAGTGACCTTTAACTAGATGTGACAAAATACATGGCCTAGCTTGTAAACAATGATTGAATAGAAGCATAGCATTAGCAAAAAAAGTAAGAAAATCAATGCAACACAATTTCTGAGATCTTTATACTGCCGCAGTGTAGCCCAGCTATGATCAGGACGATAGGCCTCCTCCAATCATGGTTCTGAAATACTCTGTTTACTTTTTGTTACTCAAATTTCAGTATGTTTCTATGAATAAGTAACCTTGCGATTTCATAAGATTTCTTAAATTTGAATTAAATATCTTATACTCTTTTATAAAAACTAAATGGTCCTTTCTTACCCCCAAACTATGTATTTATTGAAAACATAAGTAACTTGTTATTTTAATATTTTTCTTTATATTTAGATGTTTTGAAGTTTTAAAATTTTTTTTTTTTTGAAGTTTGATAAATTGTATTCCTCATTTTTCCTCTTGGCTCTACTCAATATATTTTATAGATTGACTACAGTAAGCTAGATTTGAAATAGTTTAAATACAGTATTAAACTGTATGTATTTATTGGCTGTTTTTATTTAATCTGTAGCAATGCTTTTTACAGCTGCCAAGTGCTTACAAAACCATTTTGTGGCAAACACAAAGCTCATCTTTCAATGTGTGTGTGGAAAAATTAGGCCAAAAGTAAGCTACTTACCTACAATTTATGAGTAGTCCATGTATCGTGTGATTTAAACTGAGAACTACCGAATAAATGACCCCTAAACAAGCATTGTTGTTTGAAAGCTCATATGCACTTATGCATGTTGTGAGGGAAACTATCGAATCGACTGTTTTCTTTGTGCGTGTTTTCAAATTTTTATTTTGACAGATTTTGATGCCCCATGCGCACACACCCTTACGGATCCGGTGTGTGGGGTCCTGCTATTCTTCTATTATTCCCATTTCTGAAGAAATTCTCTGTGGGGTACCACTATAACAAAGAAAACCTTGTGGGTAGCGTTGTTCTATTGGCTTTGTTGGAGGTGAAGTCGAGAGCCCATGGCCTCTCGCCTCGGTCGGTCATCTTAATGCCATAACCAAATTTCAAATTACCAAAAATAAAACACTTTGTTGCCCTTTGATGTGCAATACATGGTATTATCTTATAGACATATATCAATATTAGCGTTAAATGCACATGAATTCACTTATTTACAAATGACATCACCTCTATCATGATTTCAGGAAATAGCACCTTCTAGACATTAATATTGAATTTTTCAGAATTAATAACGATTTACACAAAATGCATTAACAAGGTATTTTACAAAATTACATGAACTTAAAGTCAGCAGATGGATATGTTGCATGGCTGTGTGAGAACAATCGGGTCAAGATTTGTCCTGTTTTTCACAGCAAATTAAACTTGGAGCACGGTACTTGCAGGTCAAAAATCAGAAGATCTCCAATTTTACGCCAGATTGTATCAATAAAAATGCAACTACATGTATCTATCTGGGTTACATTAGAGGCTTTAAGTGAAAAATGTTAAATGTTAAATTTGCATCGAGAATGTATAAATATAATATTATTTATGTTCATCCATACACTGATGTGTGTTACACACCGTAAACATTATAATTAATAGTAACATTATAATTGGCAGCTATACATACTGATGTTGTGGTACTTTGACCAAAGAGTAATGAGTGCAAAGACTTGACAAAGATAGGTGTTTAGCTTGGAATACCTGCGAAGTGTTTTAAGCCATGATATCTGTGTTGGAAATTTGTAAGCTTATTTGCCCCTGATATAATCTCATTCAGTTATATTTCGCCTCTTGGAAAAGATAATACTAGGGAAATAGTTGCTTAGGTGTCAAATACAAAACAATAAAAGTTCTAACACTATGTGAGATATAAACTTTGCATTGCATGAAAACAATCTAGATACAACATGAAAGGCTGTGCTTGAATTGAGTGACTTCGGCTACGGCTATGTTGGAGGACCGGACTTTTCAGCAATCTAAACAAACCCAAAGCCATTGCCTTGTCCTGATGACCAACAAGATGGCCAAATTCTCTAGTTTATATTATTATTACTTGAAAAATTGTTTAAAGTTCTTGTTGCCGAAAGAAATGATTCAAAAACATAACACCAAGCTGGCAACAGCCAATCTCTCTCATACAAACATTAGTTTAATGTCTATTTCCAGAATTGCACAAATCAAGAAATTGTGATTCAATGACTAGACGACAATACTTATTCTAGTCATTGTGAGATCAGCGGTTAGCTTGGTAGGATTTGAACCCACAACCTTGTGATTGCACGTCCTGCAGTCTAACCACTAAACCACAGTAACCAATTCTCATGTAGACTGCAAAGTCCAATGAAACTAACACAGGTATGCTTTTAGGAATAAACAATAATAGGTACACGCAGCTATAACTGGGCTTCTTCCAAAAATAGTTTTATGTATGTGGAAAAAATAAATAGGTTTTTAAGCACCATAAACTTGTGATATATACAACAGCATGTACAAGACCAGCTTTCAACAAGTATAAAGAGTTGATTACTGTTATTAAGTTGGACTTGCTACTCTGGCAATGTTCTGCATTTCATCATGGGTTACATATCCCCCATCGGAGTCCTGTCTCTCACCCTTTGTGTCACCCTGTCTGCCACTATTGTGATCGTCAGGGTTTTCATCAACGTCTGTTTCAAGATCGAGCGCATGAGATAAGTCTTCCTCGTTTAAGCTGAAATCGCTGTTAGTGACTATTTGGGGTAGACCGAGAGGAGCAAGGGGAGGGATCTGATCAGGGGGGACGCAAGTCGGTTGGGCTGAGTTAGCACCGACAGGGTCATCAGGGGGTCGGTTCTCTGTAACACCCTCATTTCCTTGGATCATAAATCCACTAGCATCCTTGGTCTCATCATCTGAGAGGTCGCTGTCGCTACTTCCTTCGCAGTTGTTGTTACTATTCGTAAAGGTCTCGTCACAGGAGTGTGATGCTGGACCAGGTGATACAATATCAAACACCTGTTCTGAGGTGACGTAATCGTTGGGACTCGAGGCTCCTGCCTGTTGAGGATGGTTACTGGCGACGGGGATCGCTTCTGCTTGTGGCATGGGAAAGCTATTAAGCTGCTCCTGATCAACGTAGTCAGAATGAAAATTAGGTAGTCCTGGTGTGTTCACAGCATTTCTATTATCTGCCCTGGGGTTTAGAATGTCGGGTATCATTCCTTGAGTCACATACCCGTCCCCTTCTTGCTCCGGTTCAGTGTCTTCCAGGTCAAGACTTTCCGAATCGCCTTGGACAGCTACATACCGTAAGAAGACGTCCTCATTCGGTGACTCCGTTCTCATAGAACTAGGTATCTGTAAATCATCGATGCCTGTGCTAGTGTTTCTGATAGGTGATGGTGCCGTTAACGGAGAAGCAGTGTGATTTAAGTTGGGACTGATCTGTAGAGAATCTGGTCGTGGAATATTTTGCAAAATATCATCATTTAAAATAAATGGGAAATCCTCAAAATCGTTGTCCTCATTCTCCACCTCCTGAGGGTCTGAAGCTGATGGGTTAATCCCCATCCTCAGATACTCATCATGGGGCCCTAAGCCTCCAGTGGCCTGATTTTGAACCTGAAGATTCAGTGGAGAAGGGAGATTGACTCTGTCTCGCAGTCCAACCTGGCTGTAAGAATCTGTAGGATTAGTTCCAAGTACATAAGGGGGTTCTGCGACATCTTGAGAAGCTGAGCTTGCAGCAAAGCCTTGCTGGGTATAGTTAGAGACGCTACCATCACTTGTGTATGCAGCATTGTCTTCAACGGCATGAGTGCTTTCTTTTGGATGTCTCTTTCCAAACTGGGGAGCTGTACCCCTAAGCTTACCCCCTGCTCCCTGAGTAGGCAGCAAAGCACCCATTCGTGTGTACGCATCCAGACTGTTTGATGCACCTTCTTCACCGCCATCATCCTCGGGGCATGGGAGCAGCTCCTGAAATCCATCAAAGTCTCCTCCTGAAGCCCCTTTGGTGGCTTCCTTCTCCACAGGAGACAACCCATCTTTGGTCATTGTACGGTACGCCATGTCTTCATTCCTGATATGTAAGTAGCTTCCGCCACTACCTACAGAAACGGGACTACTCTCCAAACCGCCACCATACTCGTCAAAAGAAAACTCTTCACTCCTCGACCGATTGTCCCTGAATCCTGGCAACAGAGGATGACTTTCAAAGGTGTTCATTTTGATTGTATCTTCAGACACTTCGGTTTTTCTCGGTTTATCTCCGATGTCAAACCCATTGGTCATCACTCCGTCCTCCGGGACCAAATTGACAAACAATCGATGAGGAATCAACTCGTCAAAGATTTCTGTCTCTCTGCTTGTCGTGTTTGCAGAGTACAAGTTGTCAGTCTGTGGCAGGGAAAATTAAAACAGTTTTGAATATTTTAATAAAGCTGGGATAATTGTTGTCTATTTAGATGATCAAACGCACACTACTGGAGTCCATTGCAAAACGTTAGAAAACTAACGTCCAAGCTTTTTTTTCTGGAAGTGATTCACAAAAACGTATTATTCAAAAAGCTAAATGCAACTTTTTAAAAACAGTTTCAGTTAAAGAGCTTCTTTGTTATTGCTTGTGTTTTACCCATACACCGATTTGTGTAAAGCGCTGTGGTACTTCCCCCCGAGTCCCATGAAGAAAATTAACCCCACCGAAATATTACTCAGGTGGGATAAGAACCCACAACCTTTGCCATTAGAGCAGATGTATTGCTGCTAGACCACCAAACTTGCCCGGTAACTAGAGGCAGTTTGAATCCTACATTAGGATTTGAACTGCCACTAGATACATGCGAAGAAAACATTGAAGCCTAGGAATAGAAAGATAAAAGAATCATCAAATTCAAACCACTTTAAGTTTTCAGTTCACAACATGAAGCTTCATTTGCGTTACAAATCTAGAACTTCGCCCTTCGACTTTCAAAATATTTATCAACCAAAACCGAAATACTTACAGTTAGTTGTGAACGAATTTCAATGACTGGAAACCTAATCATGGACTTCTTAACCCTTTGGTAGATGCATAACACTAAAATGATCAAGCACACTGTTGAGATGCAAGCAGCAAGGACTGTAATATAGCTGAAGGCAGCCACTGAAATGAAGGCAAAAAAAAAGAGGAAAAAAAAGGGTCAACTGGTTTGCAATTTCTGTCAACTGGACCACAATCAGGTCCAAATGTGTGAACTTCAACCCTCAACTTAACTTCTTCCTTTAACTAAAATTGCATAGTTTCCAGATTTCTTTTTTATTTTGATGTACGGTTCCGATAAACAAAATCTACTATCGCATAATAACTTATTTATTTAGAAACAAAACATAGCATAAATATGTTAACAACGTATCAGCAAAGAGCTCTTTTAATTGATCGTAATAATGCCTTTATAAACAATCGACAAGTACTCATGATTGGATCATAGCATTTTTGCACAGGGGTGTCCAAATTCAAAACATGATAATGATAATGGCAGTTTTTCACATTTTGTTAACGACGTGAGTGCACTGTTATCAATATGAGGCCCTTTTTAAGCAGCCAATCATAGACAACCATTCAAGAAAACACCGGGGCAAACCAATTCTCTTTTAAAACAACAAGTGAATTGCATTCTTTCATGTGCATTTAAAATGGTTTATAGTGTAAATTTAAAAATCAACTGGACTGTAGTCCAAAGACTGAACAAGTCAAGTTTCCATAGATAAAACCGGGCACATACAGTTTTATGTCCCATCCGAAGGAAAAAACAATAATGGTCTAGTGTCTTGCTCAAGGACACAAGTGTCATAACCGGGACTCGAACCCACACTTCGCTGATCGGAACACCAGAGCTTGAGTCCGGTGCACTAACACTATAAAACCCCAACACAAAATAAAAAGTAAAACTGGGATTTGAACCCACACTCTGCTGAGCAGAAACACCACAGCTTGAGTCTGGTGCGCTAGCACCAAAAAAACAAAGCATGAATGAGACAGAGAGTAAAACTAGGACTCGAACCCACACACTGCTGATGGGAAACACCAGAGCTCGAGTCTGGTGTGCTAGCACAATCAAAACCAAAAATGAAAGAGACACGGAGAGTATAAACCAAAAGTGATAAGACTCACCTTTCAATGGGTCAATGTTACAGTCCTCTTGTTGGGATGCTCCCATTGAGTTAACAGTCTGTATGCTGAGTTTATAATGTTCAGAAGGATCGAGGTCTGAGGAGAAATCACATCAAGATACATAATCAGATCAATTGGGATCAAAGTTGGCAATTGGGATCAAGGTTTGATTTAATAGTGATATCTTGCCCTGCCTTTCACTGCTGTGGATCCCGGTTCAAATCCCATCTCAGAACCCCCGCCTCATATGTGATTTAGATTTTCAGTCAACTGCAGTTTCCTTAGTTATGGTTTTGCTCTAAAACTGAGAATCTTTTCATCATCTTCTCTTCAGAGGCATCTACAGGTCTTAGTGCCAGCCACTGTTGAGGGTTCCTTGGTTTTATTACCAGGAACACTTACCAGGAGCGCTGTAATCAAAGAATGGTGATCGCAAAGCGCAGAGTTCGGTCGGTCGTACGCAGAATCATGAAATTAGGCTCTGATGTCATAACTGCCAGTCTACCAAGCTTGTCTCATGAAACCTGCTTTTATCCTAGCAGCATGCGCCATAAACATTTTGTCAGGCCTACATCAACGTTTGATACGCAGTGTTACTCAGTGTCAATCCATTAAACTTACCAAGAATTTTGTGTGATGTCTTATTCGGTTCCACTATGTACCTTCTAAATTCACTACCTTGTTTAACGCTGATATAAAAACCAAGTATTTCTCCATCTAATTTGAAAGGATCATCCCGCAGCTAGGAATAAAAATACAAGTAAACAAATTCATTAAGCTAAGAATTTTAAATTTAGAAATTTAATCGTTTCATTTCTGTCTCTTGATACTGAACCTATATCTATCATTAAAAAAACATAGTGCCTAATCCTGAATGGTCATGCAGTAGGAGGGTTGGCTGTGTACTCAGCTATAGGGCCCAAATTCATGGCTCTGATTACCGCGGAATCTTGTACTTGCAACCCACAGAATTCTTCGGTAAGCACAGCCATGAAATTGGACCCATGTCTCACATATAAGATTGATCAAAAAATGTCAATAAACCCTGCATAGAGGTGCAAAGAAAACACACTTTTGTGCAGGTTTCAGTTTGACGAGTAAAACGTACCTCCCATGTGAGAGTCACCGGTCTCTTCTCTCCATCCCTGGGATCAGCCTTGCAATGGAAATTGCTTGGCGGGAAGTTGGGAGCTTGAGGTGGAAACCAGAAGAAAATAAAGTTATAGCATTGCACTGTGACTGTCTTATGACCACTGTCAGTCTAATGGGGGAAGTTAGTTCCATGAATCTCCCAATGTGCTATCTTTACCAAGAATTGACAGTCTGGTGTACGGAAGTCACACAGTGACCAGAATAAAAATAATAACAATAGTGGCTACTTATATTGCACTCAAATCTGTCACCCAGTGAGTTCATGGCGCTCCGACACGACTACCCCTGGTCACTGGGCCATTTACTTCATTCCTTAAACCATCACTACCTTGGGAGTATACAGCCTGCGCTGCAAAGTCATAGAGTTATATATAGGAACTAGAGGGCGCACTTGCCTAGTTACGCGGCCCGACAAGGGCAGCGGCGGCCATTTCGGTTCCTTTATATAACTCTATGTGCAAAGTACGTCGTGCACCAAGCTAAACCAATCACAAGAACCATCTGCCCTCTTGGGTACCCATTTACCCCTTGGTGAAGAGAAGCAATTATGGTTAAGTGTCTTGCTCAAGGACACAAGTGTCATGACCCGGGATTCAAACCCACACCCTGATGACTCAAAACCATTCAGCCAGGACAAGCCACAAACGTTTTGTGGAATTTTACTCTTTAAGTTAAATGGCGTTCTTGAGTCTTTTCGGATACATTTCACTTTATACTTATGTGCACTTTCTCTTTTTGTTTTTAATCTCCGTGTATTTTTTCCATATGGGTAACCCTCAATGAAATTAGTTGAAAATAAATAAGTACAGCATTTGAATTATAAAAAATGAATTGATAAATAATTGCTCATATAATACAATCCACAGAGTCATAATGTTCCTTCACTTTTACCTATTTCTGAGGTGCGACCTTTGGCTTCGTCTGAATACTGACTCTGAGTTTTACTACGGCGTTTGAGGACTGCCTTCACCCTTACATAATACAAACCATACGGTTTTGTCAGACCTGTCAGTGTGTATTCTCCAAATTGGTTTTGAGCCGTTCCTTTTTCCTGTACAACCAAAATTATTATAATCATAATAGGGTTGGAACGTTTAACAGATTAAATTTTTAACTGTAAAAAAACGTTGAAACTTGTTTCCTAATCTCCTTGAAAGCCGACAGTAGACAAAATACGAGACCTTCCTTTTCTTTAAAATGTTAGCCCCGGACACTATGCAGGGAGAACGATTGCCATCTCTTTTCTTGGTAGAAATATACAAAAATACATTATTTTCAATTACCAACACTATGTTGCCACCAAGTATGTAGCACATCAAGCTAAATCGATCACAAGAACCATCTCTGCACTCGCCAGGGAGTGAACAGCCAGTTAATGTGTGAAGCACATCAAACTAAAGCACATCTAACCAACTCTATGAACCATCTCAGCGCCCTGTGGAGTAACCCATCCAACTAATTTGATCACAAGAACCATCTCTCCAGGGTGAAAAGAAGCAGCTCAAGGACACTGGGATTCAAACCCAAACCCCAATGACTTTGAGTCTGGAAATCTCCACTTGTTTTTAACAATAGTAATGTACCCACCGTCAGAATAGCAGAAGTAGACCAGTGGGGGGAGTGAATGGGTATCAGCCATTGACTGGTCAAACAAATTTTATACTGGGCTCAAAATAGAGCACTAGACCACAACTTTTTTAAACTTGTTCAGAATGAAACAAAAACCAGTCACTTACACTTACTTCTTTCCATGTATTATTTTCACCTTCCCATTTGTACTGGATATTGTACTGCAATCTATTTGAGAAGTGGTATATACTATCATGATTTCCAGGTGGGACATGCCAGTTTATTTTAAGCTTCGAATCACTCAAATTCGTTATCCTGACATCATAAGGTGGTTCAAGTACAGCTGTGTGCAAGAGAAAATAAGTAGCATTACATTACATGGGTAAGAGTCTTTGCTGACGTAGGCCAGGAGTTATGGTGTTTTCTGATAGTGCTTGGCTTCACAATCAGAAATAATGAATGAAAATGAAATGGAAGTACAAGGAAGTTGAAAACTAAGCTTTGTTTCACAGGAAGCCAGTGTAGTGTTTGTAGTACCAGGGTGATGTGATCAAGTTTCAGCCTCGCTACCATGGGCAGCGCGCCGTATCGATACCTCTCGTCACTAACCCCTGGTAGGGATGTACTGAAAAACAACGCTGATTGGCTCCCATGGGTGACTACTTTGCGTGTACGCTTGTTAAATACTTTCGAGCGCATGTATGTCGCCTGTAGGACGCTTAGTACGCGTGTGTGAAAATGCAAGTATTTTGACGCGATTCTATTTAAAATGAATCATGTTTTTACACAGTCACCCTGAACTGCATACAGTTAGACATATCACAAAATCAAAGAAGAATGACAGAGGACCAGTTGCTCATTGACTTGATGCCTCTTTTGCGCGTTACCATACTTGAGCGCGCACATAGAATGGATCGGCCCAGGCCTAATTAAAATGTGCTAGATTCTAGCACATTTTAATGAACCAATTCCAGGGGTTATGATCGAGCAAGGCATGCTGGGAAAAAAGGCGCTGTGAGATCGATCACCCCTGGGAACGAGGATGATCAAGTTTCCTTGTTCGAGTGAGGATATGGGCCACATTGTTCTGGTTTCTGTGATTAATGGTGGAAATTTGAAGTCGATTTACAAGAGGAAAATAAAGCAGTCTAACCAGGACTTAAAAATGCATGAAGGAGCTGTTCTATTGTGTTGTCAGAGGGATTTACAAGTAAGGAAATAAATTGGCTTTTGTCAACATAATGCAAATAATAGAGTCTATTTACTAAAAAAAAAAAAATTGGTAATGTATTTTCATAAGAAAAATTAAACCCCTCCACATTTAGCGAGGAGACAGCGGGTACCAGTCGCATCTCAGGCTGGACAACACAGAAATGTGAATTTTCAGTCAAACCTCGGAAATCTGAGAAACGGTTTATGCATATGAATCGTTTCCAAGATTCATGTTTTTTTGGTGAAAAAATTATCAAAAACATATTACCTCGAAGGGAATACTTTCTAAAAATAGTTCATACCTTCAACAGCTGCAGTGCTTCTCACCAAATAAGTTTTTATGGCCTTTATTTTTTGGAGTGTTTACCAGCCTATGACCCAACCTTTAATACAAATCCTACACAAAGAGCAAACAACGATCTTCAGCCATATCTAGAATAAAATGTTGACTGTTGATTTAAATGAAGAAATGCAAGACTGTTTCATTTTGCGTACTACTTACTCTCTTCATCAGCATTAAATTCCAAGCTGTCTGACACAACCGAGCCATAACTGTTTGTAGTATTGACTCTAAACTCACTGAGGTAGGATCTTTGTGGATAGTAAGTGCAGCAAATGTTTCCTTCACAATGACTGGTTTTATTTCCAGTCACCCATTTTTGATCAAACCTATCAAACAATAACAAATTATACTTAATAAAGGTAGTTATGTATTAGTAATGATTCTGCCACAAAAATGGCAAAATAAAAATGAGGCAAAACCTGCAGATGGGACAGGTCCAACTAAAGCATACTAATGCTGACCCAAATTTACACCAAGTTGTTATTTTCAATTGTCAATATTTTCTGCTTAAAATAGCCTTGTGTCTATAAATTTTCAACAAAGATGAGATTAAACAACACGACCAGACTTTGAGAGTTTTGCGCGTACCCGCCTATCCTAATGTTTAAGTGTGCGATTTTCTAAATCTATGAAAAATGATGCAAACAGAACATTTGCATAGGCCTATGCAACAGACAGTGCGCAAAAAACATGCAACATGCAAATTTGTATAATGTCGGGATCTTGACAATAAATTATATTTAGTTTTAAATTAATTACCAATTATCATTGGCAGATTTGTTGTGTGCAATACCTAACTTTCTCAAAGCTATAAAAATGGCCATTTAAAATTAAAATAAAAGTTCTCCAGTCAAATCGGCCAAAATTAGAAATCTACCATCTTTACATACATTCGGTTGACGTTATTTTTGGAGTAGCAACAGTTTTTTTATAACACTAACATACATACCTGTGCTTATCTTGTAAAACCTCCGTGGCATTTACGTTGTCACCACTTACCCACCAGCAGATGGGGTTCCAAAAATTATTGGATGTACATGTTAGGTTGGTTGCCTTTACTGGCACTGTGAAGTAACATCAATTATAACCAATGTTAATTGAGATTTGAAAGATGGAAGGTGTGAAAGAGACCCAGGAAATACTACATTCCCTCCCAATATTTGACACGCCATTTTTTCTCCACTACTGAGCTAGTAAAGTGTGCACTTGCCCCCTTGAAGTTTTAGTAGCCCAGATTTAAAAAATGTTTACCAAGTCATAAATGTATCTTTCTGATGTACGGTATTAACGGTAGCCATCACGATCAATTTCATATTCACAGGAGGTTAAATCCACACACTCAAAAAACATTTTAGACATTTAAACATTTATTATTCACATTTGAAAAAGAAGAAAAAGGAGCATTTAAGCAGTTGAGAAGTGGTGTTTGCTAGCCATACTTCTCAGCTTTCACTTGACAATGCTCTCCAGGCTAGTGTTATGGTTGAGCTCGCCGTGTTTGATTCTTGGTACTTTTTTATCTGCATAACTCAAAAAATTAATTCTCTTTTGAGTGACTGATTAGCCTTGAAATTTACTTACAAAAACGCAGAGTGTCATTGTCATTGTCTCCTGCAACTGTTAGTTCCCCAAAGGATATTCCTACCACATGAAGCACTATGACAACCTGGAAGTAGAATATGTACACCCAACTAAAGGCAGTTTCTCTCTCACAACGAACCATGTTGTTATTTTCCGTCATCAAATCTCTGCGTAAGAAACGAAAAAACAAAAGAGCGACAAAAAATCAAGTTAACTTTCTTTCCCTCCTAATCAAATTAAAAATGTGCTCAGAACAAAATGTCTTTTTGAAGGATCCGTGTGAATCCCTGCCTTCCTTTCCACAAATTCAACCGCGCTTTTAGAAACGATCTAATCTCGCGCCTCAAATTAACCCACAGCACCCACAGCTAGCAATTGCCGTGGTGCCATATGTGCTTTTGCTTTGATGCCCTTGCAAAGTACCAATCCAATCAAACTTACCCTTATAATCTCTGAAGCTAAATTCTATTCATACAGCATAAATATTTCACAACTGGAGAAAAATCATTTAATTAATATTAATGGTTGAATGAAAGAGATAGCGCAGTGTGCAAAGTTTGCGCCCGAGCTATCCCGCGCAAAATTTAAAATCATACAAGGAACAAAATGTTACACCGCGCAAATAAAAAAAAAATCCATTTTCAAAGATTGCGCCCAATATTGGCAATAATCTGAGTAGGATGAAACTATTATCTGTAGTGTTAGTGTTAATGTTTCGTCGGTCTACGACGAGAGAATGACCGTACTGTCTCGGGAGAATAAAGGGTTACGATTACTGCGATCACATTCATAATCATTATTCATACAAATAACACATAACATAATGACTTACTTAATATGTCCTGGTCATGATGACAAACGAAATTACGAACGAGTTTATAAATGTTATTATTAATATTAACGATACTTACCAGTTACAAACTGTTTTTACATCACACGACGAATTTGTTGATAAAAATGATAGCATACTGAATCATGTATTTTCCAGTGATGTAATCATGTATCGTAACTAGATCATTAAAGTCGTGACACATGTAAACTGAACGTACTTTTGTCACAAAATGTGTCAACGCTTCTCAAACTATCCAATTTTTCTACTACTTTCTACGTAAAGCCATTCTCAGAAATTCTGGCATTCTACTGTCTAAACATTGGGCTGTAGCAGCAGTACAGTCGGACCGTGGGGTCGAGTAATGCGAGGACGAAGTTGAAAATAAATGAAACGACAGCCATGATTAGCCTAATTCCCCGAATACACAAAATTAGTCATCCAGCCCGAGTTTCAATTCTCGATATTTTAATAGCAGTGATGTCAACAGGATGTTGGGCCACTTATCGGACTGTACAATTAATTGTCAACGATTCATAAATGCAACCTCAGTTTCAAATAACTGAAGCAGATGCTCATACCAAGCTCTATTTGAATAACAGTTTCAACAAATCTAGAATACCAGGAAGCTGAGGAATATGACACTGGAAGAGAGGAGACGGAGAGCTGATGTAAATCACAACATTCAGGATAATGAAGGGAATTGATAAGGTGAATGCAGATATATTTTTTAGAGCTCAACACCGAATCAAGAACAAGGGGACACAACATGAAACTCAAGAAAAAATCCTTTTAGTTTAACTCAAGGAAATTCTTCTTCTCACAAAGGATCATAGGAGACGTAAATAGCACCACACTACTGGGGTTCAAGAAAATAATAGGACAATACACGGGTTACTAATGGGCTTAAAAAGCCTTCTGACCCTTTCCACATACCAGACTGACCACAAGTTGGATCTGATGGAGGAGGTGTGTGGTATCAAGGTAAATCAAGGCAAATCAAGGTAACAATGCACAAACTTTCTTCAAGGTAATTGTTTAATTATGCTGCTCTATTCAGGATGAGGGGATTAATAATTGTTGTGGTAAAAAAAAAATAATAATCTAAGGAACTATATATTCAGACAATTTACTTTGAATGTATTTGTTATAATTTTCTTTAATTCCCTTTTTGAGTAGGTTACATTATTTTTAATACGGGAGTCATCATCGAAAGGTGAAAATTTAGTTACTTACTTATTTATTATTTTATTTATTGACCAAACCAACATCGGACGAGCCGCCCACAGGAAAGGATAATATACAACAATGTACATAACTTACAGCAATTTTTTTTAAATAAAATCTTTGGAAAGAAAAAAAAAGCAAAATTTACAAAATAAATAAAATGCAGCTGGGGGACATGCAGAAACAAATAAGAATGCACAAATAAGACTGTTAAAAAAAACATCATTAAATTTAAAAAAATATATACATAATATATATCCAATGAAATCGTCTTCTATCACAATTCACAGTGCTCGATACATCTCTGTAGAGCTATAACATGTACAAAATTCAGAATATGAGTTAAACAAACTCTGGCATATCTCTCCTGGACAGACTGTTTCGTACCATAAAGGCACACATCAGCAGAATGACGAAAATAAAATACAAGTAGCATCTTACCTTTATTCGAATTAAGCGCGCGCAAGCGTGACGCGTGCTACGTCACTGAAGTTAGTACGCGTTTACGTCACTGAAGTAAGAACACATCTGTCTCGATGCTTATATATATATAGATAAAATACATTTTACTATTTTTTTTTCCAAATCAAAAATTTAAAATAAAATAAACAAACAAATAAACAAATTTTTCCCACGCAAAGAGGGAAAAACAAACATTTTAAGACTTGAGAAATACAAAGTCTGTGCTCATCAATTATACTAATTTCCTTTTGCTATATCCTTTGTTATTGTTATGTACAGGGCCTCAGCAGCTAGCTTCTCTCAACTAGGCGTGGGGAAAGCGTGGTGTTTTTTTTTAGCGAACTTGCAAACAAAAACAATCGGTTATTTCGCGAGCCTCACTTTTTGTCTCCATAATTTAACAATGTTTTGAACGTGTACACAAAGATTTGTTGTGGTATTTTGTTTTAATAACAAGTTTAGTTAGTGAGATTGTTGACATACTTTGAGTCATGCCCACAAAACACACGGCCTTTTCATTAAATTTTTTTTTTTTAGGACTAGCCCACCAGAGTAAGCAACCTAAGGGCACAATATACTCGACTAGATTGTTTCAACAATCCCTTAAAAGCCATGATCTTCGAATTTTGTATTTCCAGAAAATTGGGATTTACAATTTTATTAACAAGTCAATTCAGAGAGTTAATTCAGAATGTTTGTTGAATGTTTACAGTATGCACGGGTATCACGTAATAGACAGACTATGCTGAAGAAGATGGTGATCACGAGCTCTGTGAACAATTACTTGCTTTTCCCAAGGTCTGCGCAAATATCCACAGGAATACTACTCGGCTGGGACTCGAACCCACGACCCCTGAATATTAGAGTTTAGATAACGTTAAAACAAGATAGAATAAACAGAGGCCAGTAACCGTCAAAACGGCATTATTGATCGGGGCTAACCAACTCACTCCAAAAAAATGTGCTCAGAACAAAATGTCTTATTGAAGGATCTGTGTGAACTTAATCCCTGCCTTCCTTTCCACAAATTCAACCGCGCTTTTAGAAACGATCTAATCTCGCGCCTCAAATTAACCCACGGCACCCACAGCATTATTGCAATGGTGCCATATGTGCTTTTGCTTTGATGCCCTTGCAAAGTACCAATCCATTAAATTTTCCTTGCATAAGTGCCTCTTAGTATGGAAAGATCAGGTACCCTTCAAGAGCAAAGTTCAAGGCCTCTAATCTAGAACTAAAAGGAAAAGAAATTTTAACAGTGTGTAAAGAGGGGCTCCATGGTCAAATTCCATTCTGTGATGCACTCATTTGCAGATGGAGACCTCATGAAAGTGACTTACAACCAATTGGGTCTAGGGGAATATTTGCGTCAGTCAAAAGGTCAAATTCAATGCGCTTTTGATTGAATATTATCAATAATTTAGGAATCAAAACGGCGACGACAGGACACCAGTGATAGCCCAATGAGGAGGCCAGACTTACTGACATTGCTTCCATGATTGTGGAGTTCAAAATCATCGATTTGGAGCACTCACGTGAGTACAATTAACTGCCTAACGTTGCATCTTAGACGCATTGAGAATCCAGGCAATTTTCAAGCTAATTTGTTTGGTCTTTTTGTAAATTTGAGGCGTTTCTTGTGGCTGGGTCCTGGGAAAATTATAACAAATTGACAATTGCATTGTGAGAGTGAGAACTTGTCTGAGACACTTAGTATGACCGGAGATTTTTTCAAGGAGTACAGCGCCCCAGTTACTGGGTCTAACTTCAGCCTGAATTTTACCATCTTGCGCCTGCAGCGATCCACTGTCTTAGAAATGTGTACCGCAAGGCATCTTGGAAAACAAACAAATAGTCATGACAAGTGTCAAAGAAATGACTAATTTTTAATTGAAGTACGACTCGCTAATCCGATAGTAAATTTGACAGCAGTTTGTGAGCAACCTCATTTTTCGACATTCTTCCCAAGTTTGGGAACAAAAGCATCTCTTCAGACAGAAGTTAAGATCCAGCAGAACGCTACTTCAAACTTACCCTTATAATCTCTGAAGCTAAATTATCTTCATACAGCATAAATATTTCACGACTGGATGGTTGAATGACAAAGATAGCGCGGTGTGCTAAGTTTGCGCCCGAGCTATCCCGCGCAAAATTTAAAATCATACAAAGAAAAAGGTTTAATGGTACACCGCGCAAATTAAAAAAATTCCCATTTTCAAAGATTGCGCCCAACATTGGCAATAATCTTAGTATAGGATGAAATGTTGAAAAAACATAATCCTTTTGCGAAATGTTTACCTAACTGTTATGTTTCGTCGGTCTACGACGAGAGAATGACCGTACCGCCTCGGGAGAATGAAGGGTTACGATAACTGCGATCACATTCATAATCATTATTCATACATATAACACATAACATATATCATGACAACAATAGTAAAAATACTCCCTGGTCATGATGACAAACGAAATTACGAACGAGTTTGTAAACGTTATTAACAGATTAACTATACTTACAAACTGTTTTGACATCACACGACGATTTTGTTGATAAAATTGATAGCAACTGAATCGTGTATTTTCCAGTGGTGTAATCATGTAACGTCACTAGATTTTTAAAGTCGTGAAACATGTAATCTGAACGTATTTTTGTCACAAAATGTGTCTACGCTTCTATTCCTATTTTTCTACTTCTTTCTACGTAAAGTCATTCTCAGAAATTCTGGCATTCTACTCTCTAAAAATTGGGCTGTAGCAGCAGTACAGTCGGACCGTGGGGTCGAGTAATGCGAGGACGAAGTTGAAAATAAATGAAACGACAGCCATGATTAGCCTAATTCCCCGAATACACAAAAATAACGATCCGGCCAGAGTTTCAATTCTCGATATTATTATTAGCAGTGATGTCAACAGGATGTTGGGCCACTTATCGGACTGTACAATTAATTGTCAACGATTCATAAATGCAACCTCAGTTTCAAATAACTGAAGCAGATGCTCATACCAAGCTCTATTTGAATAACAGTTTCAACAAATCTAGAATACCAGGAAGCTGAGGAATATGACACTGGAAGAGAGGAGACGGAGAGCTGATGTAAATCACAACATTCAGGATAATGAAGGGAATTGATAAGGTGAATGCAGATATATTTTTTTAGCTCAACACCGAATCAAGAACAAGGGGACACAACATGAAACTCAAGAAAAAATCCTTCAGGTTTAACTCAAGGAAAGTCTTCTTCTCACAAAGGGTCATAAAAGACTGGAATAATCGCCCTCAAACAAAAACAATCGGTTATTTCGCGAGCCTCACTTTTTGTCTCCATAATTTAACAATGTTTTGAACGTGTACACAAATATTTGTTGTGGTATTTCTTTTGATAACAAGTTTAGTTAGTGAGATTTTTGACATACTTTGAGTCATGCCCCGACACACGGCCTTTTTATTAAATATTTTTTTAGGACTAGCCCACCAGAGTAAGCAACATAAGGGCACAATATACTCGACTAGATTGTTTCAACAATCCCTTAAAAGCCATGATCTTCGAATTCTTTATTTCCAGAAAATTGGGATTTACAATTTTAGTAACAAGTCAATTCAGAGAGTTAATTCAGAAACGTTTTGTTTGTGGAATGTTTACAGTATGCACGGGTATCACGTAATAGACAGACTATGCTGAAGAAGATGGTGATCACGAGCTCTGTGAACAATTACTTGCTTTTCCCAAGGCCTGCGCAAATATCCACAGGAATACTACTCGGCGGGGACTCGAACCCACGACCCCTGAATATTAGAGTTTAGATAACGTTAAAACAAGATAGAATAAACAGAGGCCAGTAACCGTCCAAACAGCATTATTGATCCAGGCTAACCAACTCACTCCAAAAATCGGAATTAAATTGTTTGAAAGTCATTTATTACTAAACGACTAAGAAAGTAAATAAAAAAACCAAATAGAGACAAAAGATATAACCCAACCCAAACAAACTATACATATACATACCGAGAGAATGGTCAAACATTATACAAAGTGTGGCATTTTGCCGACCAAGTGAATGTTTTTTCCTATTTCGAAACCACCGCTTTGGGCTCCAGTGTGACAGGAGATTCTGCCCCCCCCCCCCCCATGGGAGCACCCCACTAAATAAGGAAAAAACAGAGCGTCGGCCTCATTAATATTTTGTAGGCCGTCAAAATATTCTCTATTAGACAGATTTGAGAGCCCAATAAAAGGGAAACAGGGTAAACATTTCGCCCAGTTGTGACTTAGGGGTCGTTGACTTCCAACTTGAGCTATTTTGGATGACACAAGCCCTGAAATAAATGGTTCTATTTGCTGAGAGGTGTATGACACTTTTCAAGATTGATGATCGGTCGTTTGGAAAATTACACTCGTGTAGGGGTGGTTTTTATTTGGAGGGGGAATAACTGTCATTCAGCCTTCGAGAAAGACTCTGCTAGGGTCGAAACGTCAGGCCACTAACTTTTTTTTTGCATTTATACATAGGTCCTTTTGGTTGGTAAGCAGTTTGCAACAGCTAGAACTATTTTTCACAATAAAAAGCTGTGTTTTTTTGGTGTATTTTGTGAATATTCATTTCGCACTGTATGCTATGGGAGTATATTTAGTGGGGTACACCCATAATGGTTAGCGCTGAGCCGCACGTGCGTAAATGTGTTTGCATTTATTCATCAATCCTTATCCCATATAGCGAAAATCTGGAGAGGATTTTTTCATGCAGGATCCAACAAGAACATCGTTTCTTACAGAGTTTCTATCCAGTGCTTCTTCCAAGTAGCTTTTATGGTAATTAATTTGTGGATTAATTACCAAAGATGCACCCTCCCTCTAAAGATGGTTATTTCAGTAGTGATAAACTTATGAAATGTCTTTCCCTGGAAACATCTTTTTTTTAAATCATATTATTATACATTAATCCACAATAAATATAATTATTATTTGATGAATATTTAACAATTACAACAACTATAACACCAATGACTTTTAAATTTCATGACGGCCTCTCTTGATTTTTTCCTCTTCTAGTGCCAATTTCCTTTCTTCAAGAGCTATCTTTCTCTCCTCCAGATCTAGCTGCCTTTTCTTCACTTCTATCTCCGCATGATGTTTTTCTGTTAGTAATGTAATTATCTGCAGAGATTTCTTTCCTGAACTCAGTCTTGATCCTGAAAAATAATGTGATAGTTGGCAAGATTGTATTTTAATGTACTGGTTACTTTAAACGTTTGGTGTAGCTTTGGTAATGATCAAAATATCTGTTGAAAAGTTTTATTTTGAAATCTTGCAAAGCTGATACTGTAACCAATCCCTCTGGAAAATATTTCCATCTGATATGCTGTAATCTTCAAGAAAATTGTTTCAGAAAACCATCAAAAATGCAACAGCTGATTTTGATTGCATTATTACTGAACAATTTAATTCCACCTTTACCCATGTGTGTACAAAGTAGTGCATACTTTTTACTTGAATGAAGTGTTTAAAACGTCAAATAAACTTACTTTTAGGTTCCTCATGTGCAGACAGCTTGCAAGAATCATCTGTTGTGGGAGTTGTGGCTGCTAAGGGAAGACGTAGATATATTATAAATTATCAACAAATATTTGCAAGTACATTATGCAATTCTATCTGAAACACTTCTGGAAAAGTTTGTCAAGATATGTAAACACATAGTTGTGATCACCTCAATATGTACTGACCCAAACCTTAATGGAGAGACCCAAACCTTAATGGAGGTGTCATTTGAAGAACAAAATCTGACTTTTTGTGTGCACAAACCAACCCTGATGTTGCAGCTTTGCCATTGGATGACACACTTTGCTCATGAATATGCAAATTAAATTTGCATAAAAACACAAATCAGTGCCAACATACCCCAAATTTGGCAACTAATAGGTAAAGTATTTTTGTCAGAATGAATACAGTGTTGTTTTAAGTCTTTAAAAATGTTATTTCATACATAGTTCCTTTAATGGTGGAAACTAATTCATAAAGATTTATGGTGCTAGAAACTTACGATTAAGTGCCCTCATGGAGGCGAGGCGGACATCCATGGCCTCTGCAGTGCTGTTCAAAATTTTGCTCCGTTTGCTGCTGAGCTGTGAAGGATTGCATGATGATGTTGCCTTTAAATCCTTAATCTCCTGCAACAACTGATTCTTTTCATTATACTCTTCATCTGTCCCAGTTCTGAAAACAGTCAATGAAAAACAAATAGGCCTAATAAGTTCATGGAATGCATGTTTCAGAACCACAGCCCTTCCAAAAAGAAAGTAACACTTTACAGTGATACATTATTAACTTATCCTATCCACACATAGAGATGGGATAATCAGCTCTTACTATCCACCAAGGCATGTGTGTTGCAGTTGTATTATGATGTTGATAGTTGGCCGGTTTAAAGTGCCATTAAAGGGCAGAAGGTATTTAGTTTGACTCAGTGTATATATTATTTGTGTTAAGCAAAGTCACAAGGAACAGACCATGTACTGATGATGTCATTGTTTGTTGACATTGTGTGCTTTCTTATGAAAGTCAGGTCTGGACGACAGACTCAAAGGTCCATAGAAAAGTGCACACATAGACAATGCATGACATCATCAGTACCGGTACTTAAATTTATTGTTTCAGTGTTAATGACATGTAATGGATGTAACTTTGTGACTTGGGCACTTTACAGCAGACTCTAATCTCTAATATATATATAACATACTGATGATAAAAATCATAAAATAAAATAGTTTGGGACATGTCAAAAACCAGATGTTAAAAAGGAGCCTAAAAGACCTGTCACCTATAATAAATACAAACAGTTTTATTATAGATGACAGGTCTATGGTAGCCTACATAATGTAGGCTACCATCAACACTGACACTGTACTACTGTCTAGGACTAAACACAACACTAGTACTACTATAGTAGTTGTACTGTAGTAAACACCCAAATACACACACAGTAGGCCTAGCCGTACTAGTAATAGTATAATTAGTAACACTGCAGTGTGTACAGACAGCCCAGGTTGGATTAACTTGTTAACTTGTAACTGCAAAACAGTAGGCCTACTGTATTAGTACCAGTACTATAGTAGTAGTAGTAGTAGTAGTAGTATAACTGTCCGAGTGTGGAACAAATAAAGCAACATTTGGCCTTAGCTAACGTCAGGACGAACCCACCGTTAGTTATGCGTTTTAAAGCATAGGCATACACCGTACACCACACAAACTTCTGCCCCAGTTTTAACATCGTTTTTTAAATCTATAATTTCTTCAAAATTACTCATGCAATCTCACAGAAATAGTACTTTTATGTAGCTAAAGTTCATTCACATCCAATTAATCAATATAAGTGTTCATGAATATATTCTAATGATACTGTAAAAAGCTGCTAAAATCTCACGTTTTTAGCCTACGTGAACTTACCATTTTTCACGTCAGGTACGTCCGTGCAGACGACGTACGTGAGCATGCAATAAGCCCAAAGTGGTGACGTCACCTAGCAACAACACAATTTTCTCACGTTCACGTTCACGTGTGTGCTCGCGTAACGTGCATCTAAACCTCCCTAATGCTGCTGACGGGTGACATGCACGCATTTAATCCTACCAGGGCAGTGGATGTCAATAGTAGTACTATTAGTACACTCAAGTCCGTCAGCTTGTCTTCAAAGCCAGTCTCGGTGAAGGTCAGTTGAACCATAGAGCAAGGACCAGCCCTATGGTTGAACCACGGCATGGTATACGCTGACCACGAAGCAGTAATGATAATATAAAGCTCAATTTAGTACGAACGTTATCACATTGTATCAGAGTTTATAGTCATGATTCAGTCATCAGAACAATCAACTGCAGGTAGGAAATGGCGCGGTTTGCGCTACATCATACCCTTTGTGGTGACCATCGAGAATATCCTCGTGCTTGGATTCTTATATAATTACAGCATCTTATTCGTGAGTTTCCAGGCAGAGTTTGGTTCCGGAGCTGCATACACTGGTAAGCTAACCCCAACGCGATCAAAATGTTGAGGTTGATGAGAAGGTGCACTTATGGAAACAATTTCAGGCAGTATGCTATTGCATTGAAATTTCTACCTCCATGGCTATATCATGGAAGTACCTCCATGGCTATATCAACGCAGAGAACAAGGGGCTTAATTTAGTCTGTCTCTTCTAGTTCTAGTCCCTAATTTGGAACCCTTAAGGCCTTGTCACACGGGTGTTTTTTTTCAGGCAATTTGGAGGCAACCAACTGCACTGTTATTATATACGTGGAAGGGACAAGTTCGGAAGCTCATTACTACACAGGAGACAATCTTAATTAGCTGTATCCCCAAGAAAAGAATGAGAGAAATGAAATGTGACGTTTCCTTTTTGGTGATTGACTGGAGCTGGTTGCCTATAAATTGCCCTGTGTGACATGGCGACTGGACATGACCTCCTTGCCCTTCATGGTCATTGACCTCCGTAATAATCATTGTTCCCATCACAAAAAAAAACCCCGACAGAACAGCTGCACCTGCTTCAAAGTTCAAATACAATATTCGCGTATAAATTTTAATCTAAATTTTTCGGAACAGCCCCAAATTCATTTCACTTGGTATATTTTGTGTCATTCATTATCAGAGACTGCATTGAATGTATTTAAAAAAACAAAACAACCAGCTGTTGCGTCATGGGACGCAGAAACGCTATAAAATTGTTCTGTTTTTATTCCACTCGAGCTTGTGTGATAATTCAATATAGTATTGTTCCCAGTTCAAAACACGAGTGTACAGGCGACAGGGTTGTTGAGTAAACAACCAGCAATTATAGTTTATGTAGAGGAGGAAGGGTTATGATTGTCACAACTGCGTGTCATTATTTTTTCTTTTACTGTAGCAATAATGGTGTTTTGTACTCTTTTTAATGTGTAATGAGCTTGCCTTACGACTTGATATAGCATCCAATGACGCTGATATTATAAGTAGACAACTCGCCGCCCTCCCGGGGTCATCAATATTGACGAATTTGATATCTGCAAACATTGACCTTTTACGTTGGGCCGTATCTCTGAGTTCCAAAACGCGAGGCCATTTTTTGCATATGCAACAAGTGATTTTGGTCGCTTTGTAAACAAACACCCCCATATTTTTGATAAACGTTGATCATTATCAATTTCTAAAGTGACATGTACCTGTTTGTAAGCCAACTAAAATGCGCACACAATAATATAAGGATAATGATATAAGCAATAATGGTCGAGTGTCTTGCTTAAGGACTCGAGTGTCATGACCGGGACTCGAACCCACACTCTGCTGCCCGCATTACGCTAGTTGCCTACACTGCAACATAAATGCACCAAGATTATTTTATAAAGCGCCCTAATCATGCCGGCATGCTCAAGTGCTCTAAACACAATTATACGGAGAAGATGGCACTGTTTAAGAGCTAAACGGTACAATGTGAACATTTTGAAATAAATGAAGAAATTGAATTATAACAAGTAGGACGAAAAATTCATGATGATCAAAATAAACTATTTAAGAGTGAAACCTGCACTTGTCCTAGGGATAATTCAAACATGAAATCATATACATTTCTTAGTAGATCAGCATGGACCCACTCATGCCTGACCATTCTGAACTTCTGGATACATTTTGTACTGTTTACCACAAAATAGCAAAAGGTCTACAATCAGTTTTTAACTTCGGAAGTCTTCATCATTAGTTCAAATCCTAACTTTAATTTGCTATTTTGTTTCCTCGTTTTTTCTCAACCTTGTAAGTCGCAGCAGGGCCATTGAAACTTGTACTTGATCTGCTTTGAGGCATGCCGATCACCTTGATAGACTAATACCCATTTATTATTAGTAGTCAGTTATTTATATATTTATGTTTACCAGTACCATTTTTCAATGCCATGCGTATTTCTTGGCCAACCTGAGCCTGTGTACACCTACCGAGTACGATTACCGCCAACTCATTCCGTGATGATCAGACCGCTGTCGCAGCCAGCGCATTTTCGGCCTGCCTCATGAATGGCCAATAATTCATCGCTCCCGCCCTTTCAACAAGTACTACTTGCAGCTCTATCCGGACCACGTGTTTTTGTGTGTGCTGTGTTTGTTGTCAGTCTCCCACATGATTTTTGACAACAAAATGAATTTATACTATTACTAGGCTTACCTGTTTCATAGTCTTCTTGTGTCTCAGTGCTACACTTCTGACTCTGGATCGGTCAGGTCGTCAGAAGTCGCGTCGCCTGCTAGTCTTGGATCGCACGCCGTGAATTCTAAATCGGGAACTTAATTCTTTCTTACTCGGCCTGAAAGCGATGCTTTATGAATACGGATTTGGGACACGTTTCGATTATGGGGCGGACGTCGAGGGGTCGAGGGATCGTGGGGGTCGATGGGGTTTTGGAACAACCCCAGTGAACGGCAATACTTAGGTTCAGTGTAGTATAAGTTACCCGACCCTTCCCAACACAAATATTGTTTGAGTTGGATAATAAATTTACGTAAATATTATTTAATTGCATTATTTTTGTTTTATTTTGCTTTTAAAACTGTACTGTTTATCGGTTTTATTTCAGGCTGGTTGGGATCTTTGGCCAACTCCTTGACATGTTTGGTAAGCCCTGTGACAACTCAACTCCTTCGACGGACTGGCAGACGAGTTGTGCTGGTTGGAGGTCATGTACTCATTTTCACAGGTGTGATGCTGACCTCTGTAATTCCAGACCTCGCGTACGGCATCTTGACCTTCGGAATTCTGGTCGGGGTCGGAGCCAACTTCGTCGTACATTCTTCATTGGTTGTTCTGCTGGACTGGTATATAGATAGTAACTTTAGCCGGGCGAACGCGATAGCTGTTCTTGGATCCACGTTGGGTAATGCAGAGTTTGTCAACTTTTATAACCCAATTATAATTATGGTAGATTACATCAGTTCCAACATGGTGGCGCCGGGTTCGGCGGCAGAAATTCTGCGTTAAATAATAAAATATCAAAATAAAACATTTTGAAAATAGAAAGAGTCATTCAGGAAGCCTTTGGTTGAACCGGAATAAAAGCTCTCGCTTTGAAGAGACACCAAAGGAGTCCCTGTAAACGAATCAAGCCAAAGACTAGCAGTCAGCTGTCTCGGTTAGGCAGTTTTGCCTCGTAAGAGTATAGTTACCACGAAGAGCATTTAACGGCTTGTCCACACGTCTATTGTCACCTGGATGCAAGCCTCCTCTCTCGTCGTCTTTATACTACATGTATGTTGAATACACCCAACAAGACGGATGTTTGTATCCTTCGGACAATAATACTAATTAAGCTACGTACTCTAAAAAGTCAGAGTTCACTTGATCCGGGTCCCATGGGGCCTGACCCATTTCTGGTCAGTATGACCCGGAATCTGTGTCAAAATAGCTCAGTAGTGGGTCAAAATGACGTAGAAGCTGAGTGAAAATCCCACTGGTTCACAAAACTTTCCGGGTCAGCCTGACCTGGAAATATTTAGGCCCTCTGGGACCAGGAAACCCGTGTCAATTCTGACCAGGAATCCGGGTCAATTCTGACCAGGAATCCGGGTCAATTCTGACCAGGAATCCGGGTCAATTCTGACCGGGAATCCGGGTCAATTCTGACCAGGAATCCGGGTCAATTCTGACCAGGAATCCGGGTCAATTCTGACCGGGAATCCGGGTCACTTCTAACCGGAAATCCGGGTCAATTCTGACCGGGAATACGGGTCAATTCTGACCGGGAATCCGGGTCAATTCTGACCGGGAATCCGGGTCAATTCTGACCAGGAATCCGGGTCAATTCTGATCAGGAATCCGGGTCAATTCTGACCAGGAATCCGGGTCAATTCTGACCAGGAATCCGGGTCAATTCTGACCAGGAATCCGGGTCAATTCTGACCAGGAATCCGGGTCAATTCTAACCCAGAATGTTTTAGTGTGAGTCAACTTGACTTCGGAAGAACACGCTCCTGTAAACTGTTCTGAGATTGAAGTGTTTATTAATTATTGTTCCTCTGATGATTCCAAAGATGTTTCTTTCTTCTGCAGGTTTGTTAGCTTTCAGTCCCCTGCTTACAGTCTGCATAACAAGATATGGATGGCGGAATACTTTGAGAATTTCATCTGGTGTGATCCTGGTCTTTGGTGTAGCTTTCGGGCTGATTCTAGTTGACCCACCGACTGATGAAAATATTGAAATATGTAAAAAAGATGAAACGCATCTTGGAGAGGATAAACAAGAGGCGATACCTTTGACCGAAGTGGACGTGGACGTCGATAAGAATCTCCAAGTCACGACAAATGGCACTCCTGAGAATCAGAGCTTGTGTGAAGAGCGCAACGAACAAAACGAAGACTTGTCTCGACAGCAGAAAGAGAAGAAATATTGCTTATCATCAGACCACTGTGAGTTACTGGATATGGTGACAAGGTTCGAACCCTGGGCGTGGAGCATTGGATTGACACTCTCTCTTATGGGCTGGACATTTTTCATCATCAACTTCGTAAGCTGGTTATTTTGCGGACCTCAATGTTTCCACGCGATATTGTTTGAAACGTGTACACAAAGATTTGTTGTGGTATTTTGTTTTAGTCGCAAACCGATTCACTACAGGATGCATCACTTGAAAAGTGAAATCACTATCATTCTGTTCTTGTCAAAAATAATACAACAAACCTCCGGAAATACTTCTTCAAACTTGGACTCCAGTTTCTGTCAAATAAACAAAACAAAACAAAACAAAACATAACAACTAACAAACAAACAAGCATACAAGGAAATAGAACCCCCCAAAACAAAAAAGCGAAACAAAACATGGTTCCTTTTGTGGGATTTTGTACAAGTTCATATCACGTGCCTTTTTTAGATGATGACAATCAAAATAAGCAATGGTAGTGGGACGGGGTATTCAAATGCTAGTTTTTTCACTTAGAAAGTATTTCGGATGGAAACATTTCTCTTTAGGATTGGCACTGATATGAAATTTAGAATCAGTGTGCTTTCATGGGGAACTATTTCTCTGGAGGATTGGTACTGGTATGAACTTTAGAATCAGTTAGCTTTCATGGGGAAATATTTCTCTGGAGGATTGGTACTGGTATGAACTGTAGAATCAGTTAGCCTTCAGAAGGAACAGTTTCTCTGGAGGATTGGTATAATGAACTTTATTAACGACCTCCTTTGATTGAAACTATTCATTTCTTACATTGCATTTAATCTTTGCCAATTATTTGTCATTTTACCGTATAGGCCAGTTTTATGGATGAGTGTGGCCTCAACAGTGATCAGATATCCCTAGTTATCATGCTCTTCGCTGTGGGAGAAATTGTTGGCAAAATTTCGATCGCCGCCATTGGAGACAGTCTCCCTTGTCAGCGTATTTACGTCCTCGCTGTGGTCATGCTTCTTGGTACAGTGGTGTTGTGTTTCATGTCGTACTTACACACCGTGGAGCAGATGATAGCATTATCAGTGGGTAAGAAAAGATCTGGAAGACTGGTCTAAAATCTCAATTTAAATGCTAAAGTAAATTTGTTTGTTTAAAATTTGTGTCGAATTAATTTGAATTGAATAAAAATTAGCACACACATGCTATTCGAAACTGAGCTTGCAGCTGTGCAAGGCGTCGATTTAACAATTGAAGTTGTCTCACTGTTTATCTGCAGTGAATGAATGTGCTTTTTAACCATACGGGTCTAAACGGTTATAGGATCGCAAAAACTAACGTATCGTATGAAGCTCTGTTTATGACAGTTTACAAAGTTTATCTGTATCCTTGAGGGGCCCGTGAAGGGGACAGGTAAAGACAATAAAAATGGAACTGGTAATTTTTTTTTTATGTATTTCGAATCGAGGGTCGAGGGAACAAAATGATTTCAAGTGAACGAAATATTGTTTTTACTTCTTCTATTTCATCTCTTTGTATATCACGAAAGTTTCCGTCAAGCTTAAGAAATAAAATCTTACATTATGTCCGCCTCATGAGAATATATACTTACAGTTGCTAGGTTTGGCCGATTTTACCCGAAATTTAGATGTATAGTTTAAATAGCTATGTTTATAGATTTGAGAAAGTTGTATAGTTTTTGTTTATAGTATTGTATGAACAAGTTTCGCCAATGATAGGTGGTAGTTAATTATCAACTATGAATTAATTATTGGCAGGATCCTGATATTGTCTCACGTCCATTTTGTTTGCAAGTTACATGTATTTTGTGTGTGTATTGTCCTTATGACAAAATGCGAAAGTGTTTGTTTTTCGTTTTGAAACGGCATCATCCTGTCAAAATCCGAAAAACCCACACCTTTCGGCGAAAATCGTACCGTGCAACTTTATCTATACACAAGTCAACATTAAAATTACAAGTTGGGGGGGGGGGGAGGGGAGGACATAATTCATGAGGCATCAGTCCTTAAAGCTGTTACACGCTATTGATGGACAAACGCATTCAAGAAATCATCTAATTACATGTATATCCTTTTCACTGTTTGGTTCAGCTTCGGGCTTAATACGGTCGGGCCTGTACGGCAATTCGAATGCTATTGCGGCAGAGCTGTTTGCTGATAAGTACAGCAGCAGTAGCGTGATGATCCTGGCAATGTTTCCTTACGGTGTAGGAATGTTACTTGGTGCTCCATTGTCCGGTAAGAATTAAAAAGTTGTCAGTGAAATTTTCCAGGCTAAGAATATTTGCAGTTTTCAAGCCTTCCTGCCATGTTTAAATCTTGATGTTGCGCCCAAATTAATAACTCATGTTTTGGGGCTGTTCAGTGAAGAGGCGGAAATGATGGAGTGGCGTGAGCCTAATATCAACCATCAAGGGCCTTTTCGAAACCCAGCTTTGGCTTGGGCTTAGGATCCGTCAGTATTGTTATTTACCAAACGTGAGCTTTCCTTACGGGGCTTCAATCAGGTGGAGGAACTCAAGCCCGACCCGTGGTTTTGAAAATGCCCGAATTCACCTGACGTCATCACATCACAAGAATCTTGGTTGAAGCATTTTAGGCGTCAATGTCCCTGTGTGTTATTATATACAGTGCAGCAAGAAATTTAGGGACGATTGATGCCTTGACACGTATCTAGTTCTCAGTGGAGGAAATCTCCTACACTAGACTTGAATCATTAACCCCACGTGAGTGACCGTGTTTCAACCAACCAAGATACAGCACCAGCAAGATGTGTGCTATAAAGCAAAACATATCAAAAGGGCTTGGTGGTATCTGGCTCAATGAAACTATGCAATAATACAATGTATATGATGCGCGGACATGTCACCTTGTCTCGAAACCCACCCCACTGAGTCATTATTGATTCAATAACAGTGTCAACAACTTAATCATTTGATTTGATTTGATTTGATTTGACAGGAGGATTGTATGACCTTACAGGTAACTACATTCTCAGTCTCGTAGTCATCGGCGCCATCTTTGTTTGCTGTTCAATGCTGTATCTGGCTATACCAATACGAAGGCGGCTACGAGCGCGTGGTGTATGCTGTAAAACAACGACAACCCCTGTTCGGTTATGAGATGGAATAGTTAGTACGATCACTCCCACCAGGAGTCACGTGCATCCATGTGTGCTGGAGATTCCTGAATTAAATTAACACACGCCTTACACCTGGAAAGCACACTTTCAAATGTTTACATTCCTGTGGAGACACCTTTTGTTCTTTCCTTTGTCCCTGTACTCTACCTTGTGGAGCACCCCAGTCTTTAGAATTCCCCTATGTATACATTTTGTTTTCCCTTTTTTGTCCTCGGTCTCCGTATAAGGTAACGAATATTAAAGCACTGGGTGTACAGTGTACAAAAAATGTAGATTAAACACACATAATATAAAATTCTTTGTCCCCGATACAGTTATTACACTGCCAGTAAGTTTTTGCGGAACCTGCTGCTAACGGCAGGATTTTAGAGTTTTCCTCCCACATCTAAAACTGAACGATTCTTATCGATTTATTGTCACACTATTATTGGCGCTAATATTGCGCTGCTTGGTGTCCTTCGCCTCCCTTTCAGCGGCCCGTTCGTAGCTACGGCCCAGCCTCGCTACCATGGGTAGCGCGCCGTATCGATACCTCTCGTCACTAACGAGCAAGGCATGCTGGGAAAAAATGGCGCGGCGAGATCGATCACCCCTGGGAACGAGGATGGACACGGCCTTTATCTCATAAAAGGGCACCAGATTGTTTTTTTGGTAAGTGCGGGCCTTCAGGTAGTCATGCTGTAAAGCAACGACAGCAACCCACATGCAAGTTTGAGCTACTTATCGGTATTCATTATGATGTCGTGGCTGCATTTATAAAATAATGTATTGGACCAGATGAGATGGGTTAGAAATGTGTATTGAGCCGGAATATCTTATAATCCGCATGGATAGCTTGGGCTCTATATACTGACGACCATCTCAGCAGCAATTGGCTTCCAAACTTTGCATCGTCAATGATTGTTTTTAGTTTGATGATGTCCTTGGAAATATTCATTTTATACTGAATTCGATTTTTTGTTAAATTTTGTAACTTGTTTTTACTTGGTAACATGGTTAAACGGAGGATGTGTTTCGTGATGTGTGTGGGCTCGATCGTGGGACTGTACATAAAGCAATTGACACTCAGGCTGAATTTAAGAAGTTTTTTATTTACAGTTAAAGGCTCAATAAGAGCAAGTTCTTACTTCTAAATAACATTTCATAATATTTTAAGTTTTCGTGTTAGAATCAGAACTTAATAATGGCAAAAAATGTGTCCAGGCCAATAACAACTTACCCCTCTTAAGCGTGATCGGTGCGCAAAGGGTTCTGGGTGAAAGCCGAGCCCAAGCAACACTACAAAACATGGCGCGCTGCTTTGGAAGCAATACACAACTATAAAACATGGCATTATTGTTACTTGTAAACTTTATACAGCATGGCGTCCATCTTGGCAGCTTGGTTGTTTGTTTTTATAACTGAACTCCATTTCCAAAGATGCATTGCGGTTTACTTTTAAGATGGCGCTTGTGCAAATGGGCTATTCTACGAAGCTTTAACAGAAGAGAATTATTGCTGGACAATTTGCAGACAAACCAACCAACATTACATGGCAGCATGGCTTGCAATACCTTTTGTTTTACTAAGTGAATTATTTCTTTGCTGAACAGATTCGTCTGCTCAACAACTTTGTGAAACCAATTGTTTGCTAATTTATTAACTACTTGTTTTAGATCTTGTCTCGTGGTGCTGAATAACACCACTGTGCTGATACACAGAACACAAACCTTCTGTGCAGCTAGAATGCCTCTGGATATCAATTTAAAAAGATTAACAGAAACAATATATTTTATTTATGAAAATAATCGATAAGATTCAGGCAATTCGGATTAATGTTGTGAACATTAATGTTAGTAATAGAAAATGATGAGTATTTATGTAATTTAATATCATTCAGGGGCTGGACATAACAAAATAGGAATAAATCAATACAAAATAACTTGAACAAATCAATATCTAGTCCATTCGCAAAATTCATCCTCCAAAACATACAACGATGATTCGTTGTATTTTTGTACGTGTGTAAAAAAATACCCCCAGTCATTTTAACATGGAAAGAATCAATGCAACTTATAGCTGCGTTCGCTGTAAAAAGGTTTGCAGACCCTGATGCTTCGGTCTGTGTTGTATCCCTCCAGAAAACGGCATAGGTTTTTTTTCTGGCGTGGAGGGGAGGAGCCCTTTGGAAGAGAAAGTGGTGTGCTCCACACGTGAATTATCTGTCGTCCAGTTCTGGATCGATGAAGCCGAATTCCTCATAGATGGTGGGTGATGAGATGGGAGGTTTTGTTTTCTGTTCAAACAAAACGAGAACATGGTGAAAGATTTGAAATGCTTATGGTAAAGTTACGTTTTGCGCTATGACAGATAAACCTATACAACTTGTATTTAAATCACGGCCCATACACTGAAACAACCCTCACTCTAGCCCACATGTAGTATAGATCAAGGCTCTTTACAACATTAGTATCCCCTGTTCGTCAAGCATATTTTTCGACCATTCCTCTAACTTTCTCAACTCCCTGGGGAGCATACAACCCCAAGCTGCTTAAATTAGCGCCAAGGGGTTAATCCAACACAATACTGTCTAGGCCCTTCAGGTTCCCATTAATACACCTGGATAACGAGAAGCAGTTATGGTTAAGAGCCTTGCTGGACACAAGTGTCATGAGCGGGAATCGAACCCACACTCTAATTGTTTGGCCATCAGAGCCCGGCCAGGACACACCACACCCTAACCATGCATCAAAGTTTAACCTAACCCTAAATATAGAAACAGTGTCTCCTTCACCTGAAAAGGGTGGGGGTGTCTAAGACGACCAATGGTGCCCGTAAATAGACGCCGTATTTGCACTCAGAGTTAGTAAACCGTCTTATAAACCCAAACAATGCTAACGTACATGCTTTTCTGATGACGTGATCATCTGCAGAAGATCCTTGCTGATATCTTGAAAGCATGGTCGGTCCGTCGGTTCCATCTGCCAGCACTTTAACATCAAATCATACCTGGCCATTTTAGACAAAGAACGGAAATCAAATCATAGGTTACTGGTAATTATTACATTTTTTTTTACCACACACTAAATAAACAAAATTGAAGGCAACAGTTTCCAAGCAATTTTTAAGTCGAAATGGCATCCACATTTCAATTTTTAATTGACTTAATTACGGAAGTGAGACACTGTCAGCAATTTGAATCTCGTGCTATCGACGTATTCCTCAGTGTACCTTGAAGTTGGTTGCCTGAAAAGCGGCGTTTAGGAGGGGGAGGGGCAGACCCACACCCCATTTGCCTACATGTGAAAATTTGACTTTCGAGACTAAAAACTATCAGACTTAAATCATTTATGTGATATAATAATAATGTAAAAACGAAATTGTCCATTTACACGCAGGCAATGTATTTGTTTTTACACTTATGTCAGATTATCTTATTAAAAACAGTAGGCCCTAAAGAACTACAGTTTTTACTGGCCAGAAGTGCCCCCCCCCTAAAAAAAATGGTGCACTCCCTTGTACCCCCTAAATTGTCACCCTAATTTCGGCGCTAATAAGACTGCCTCGTAAAACAAAATCCCACAAATTTTCTAAAAATGTAAATGCTCTTACAGTACGTCGGCACAATTCTCCGGCTTCGGCAAACGGTAGCCACTCATCAATTGACCCGCAAGGTGTCTGCTCTCTAGGTCTGGATAGGGCGTTCCACCTGGTCAAAATATTCCAAAATAACACGGGAAAGTTTAAAAACAAAGGACTGAGATAAATCAGTTATCGTTTCCAATCAGTTAAAAAAACATCTTGGTCAGTCTGACCAAGATTGTGAGGGAATATGCTTTGCTTGTCAGAACCCCGTTTACTTCAAACTGCTGGGTGTTCTGGCGTCTGGTACTTAGAATTTGATCCTCAGATAGGAATACAAAAGCCCAACTAGGACCCACGAGGGTCTTGAATACTTTGTCTTTCATTTCAAATGGACTCCAGATGTTTAGTTCAAAGAAATTGGTGTTTCGAATTAATGTAAATCGGCTTTATCGGCACATACCAAACGTTACTATCTCCCAGAGTAAGATTCCAAACGACCAACTGCAAGGAAAATACAATGAGCCATGAATCAATTGTTTTATCGACCCTTCGTTAACAATACCACAAGTATACATAGTTAAACAAAAGTAAAATTATCAACAGATCATTTTACTTGATTTGATCTAGCCACTCGTCTTCGAGCACGGTCGGTGGTCTAGTGGAAGATCTACTATAGATTGTAGGGGTCGTTGATTCTAATCCCACCTTGTTCATAATTATGCCGGTACCCCTGGATTGCACCCCCCCCCCCGCGGTACTCGTAAAAGCAGTATACAGCCCTGTCTTTTCACAAGCTGGCTAAGTTAATAAGTTCCAAAACAAGCAGGTAAGGTCCAGCTACGTGCCGCACCAGTGTCTCTTTTATCATCACAGCTTTGCATGAGTGTATCAACTATTTCAGTTTCTCTTTTACACGGCTGCTCAACTAGACAGCAGTTAAATGATTCATAAATCGGTGTTTTACCGATTTCAGGTTCAATAAACAAACACAGTTGATTGAGGATGCAACAACAAAGTGGGCGCGCTTTATAGCTCATTTCTCTCGGACGCCATATTGGGTTCGTCCGCACTGGAACGCAGGCAAAAAAGCTCACACCGATAGACCACTATTGTCATTGATTTTGAATTGTTCGTTATAGCTGAGTTCTACGGAACCATGCTTACGGTTTTTGAATTCTACTTACACGTCACTCTTACACACGTGAATCTTTAGGGTCAATGATTCAATGGACAACCATCGAGTCGCAATCCGTCGATTCTGAGTACCACAAACATTGAAAATAAGACAGACCATGAATTAGGTATTGTGGAACAAAAAGAAGTTCAAAAAAGAACGTTAATTTAAATACATGTCTCTGATATTTGTAATATCTAATTGCAAGCATGTTTTCTTTTGAAGCCTTTAAATATGTAGCTGTCTTAGTATTAATTTCTTCCAACTTATCACAAACTTAACTAAAAATAGGAAACGGGATTGGCTTTGTAAGAATGGTACATTTTAAAGACATTACCGAACATTGCCGGGCGCTTCTGTCTCCATTCGGAAGTCCCACATCAGCGATTTTAGCCGTCATGTCTTTCCCAAGAAGAACGTTCCTGGCACAAAGATCTCGATTAATAATCTGTAAAAAGGAGAAACACAACTGTGGCTAAATTGGCGTTTGATTGATTTTTTGATATTTGGTATAATCTGGAGTCTGAAATCGAGGCTAGCGGTATCAGTTAAACTGATGTGGCAGCTTTAAAACAGTACTGAGCCATTGATTTTGAATAGTTATTATCCACCGAAAAAACAATGAAACAGCGTAAGACCATGGCGATTATATAACGATGTTAAAGCATTAAGGCCGTAAAAAATGCTGATTGTTTTTCCAATAAAAAAAGTCTTACCCCACATTGGGACAAGTGCTCCATCCCTTTGGCGACATCGACACTAAATTGAAGCAAGTTAGAGGAGGTCAGTGGGTGTTCGCCCTCGGTGTTTGATTGCTGTGGTTTGAGCTGAACAAGACGGGTACTCCGCAGGAATTTACGGAGGTTGCCTTTACAGAGGAACTCTGTCGCCACGTACAAAGCACCTGGATACAAATTATTGTTTACAAGGAAATGTAGTTATGTATCACGTGACAAGAAGTAGCTCCATTTTAGTATTGTTTGTGTCGATTTGTCTTGTACACCTCTATGGTCACCTTGGCAGTTACTTTAGATGTTTACATACAGGTAGGGTTAGAGATCAGAACATTACCGATGCCGGAAGGGGTTAGAAATGAACTAGCCTTGGATAGTAGAGGCTGGTATAATTTAACTTACAAGTTGGAACTCAACTTCGTCCCCAAAACTCAATATTGCACCTCATTAAGGTCAGGCTGCTTAGTTTTTGTTTCTGCGAATCCTATAAACTACATTGTAGGCATAATCATCACCGAGGTGCTTTTATAAAGTAATTGGCTATTCATAAAATGATTATTTTATTACAAATTCTATAGGCCTTTTCTTACCGTCATGAAAACATGCACCCAGCATAGCGACAATATTCGGGTGTGGCCCAATCGCTCTCCTAGTCAGAAGTTCTCTCACCAGGTCACCAATAGCGGTCTTGGGAACGTCGGCTTTAGCGTCATGGGTAAATTTAGCAGAATGGGGTTCAGATCAAAACATAACATTTCTTTGGTTTAGATATTTTTTATAGAGATAAGAAACACATCATTCTATTACCACCACAGAGAACAGTTGACCATCGAGAATGTTGTTTTATCTTGAGGAGCATAAAGCTGAATGAAAACAGATGACGTAACTACCATTTTAGCTAGGATTTAAGATGAGCGAACTTACAGAAATCTATCAGCATAAATCGTCACATCGCTAAAATAATTATTGAAAGTTTCACAAATTAATTAGGCCTCATTGTGTAACTTAAGTCAAAATCAGTTTTCCCCTGTAGACTTATGAGCATAGTTGGAGCATGGTTGGAGCTACCATTTTATTCTGCCGCTAAACTGGCTCTTCCCAAATCCGAGGCTTCATGAAGAGGACGAGAGTGGTCCCTATGAATGAACTTATGATTAGCAAATGTAAATTAAATTGAATTGGACAACACCAAAAACCAAACAATGTATACAGGGGATCCGACAAGGTGTAGTAAGCTTACATCAACCTCGTTTCCACGGACAGTAGGCCGTGTCGCCCCCTTCTAGACTGAAGCAACAATGGCGAGCGAGATAAAACACAGGGAAGTGGGTTGAGTCAACTTACCTCTCAGTGTTTTGATTGCTGCCTGTGTGATCTTTCCCGCGATCTTCACACTGCCCATGCGCACTTCGGTGAAGCAGCCCTTGCCAACAAGAGAAGTACTATCTATGGTAAGGTCTTTCCAGTCAATATCACATTTAGATGTCCAGAGACTGATATCATCGCAGGGTTGTACTTCTGAGTCCCTACTCGGGGATTCAACTTTGCCGACAAAGTGAGAGGCAACCTTGTGATCAGAATGATAAGAACAACACCATCAACTGATTTCAAGGAAACCCACTTTTCGATTACCATATTTTTCTTGTTAGGATTTATGAAAATGATCTTTAAAAACAATAAGCTTCACTGTCACACCGTAGGCCTAATCAGGGATTTGAAACTTTGCATCGTAAATATTAAGGTTTGCAGTGACACCCTGCTAGGAGTTGAAACTTTGTGTGGTGGGAAAACAATATCGAAATTAAAGTTTGCAGCTACACAGTTTGCAGTATGTCTAAAGATCTAGGGCCTTTCTGAAAAGGTATGGTCGATGCGACTACTCGACGTTTCGATCAGTTTGCTCTGAAAATCTCCGGCAAAAATTCACTGATAAAAGGCAAATCACCAATGATGGAAATTACGCAAGCCATTCGAACACGATGTGAAATTACTGAGCTGCCATATTGGTGAATATTACCCGTCCATCGGCAATCGCGTTAAATGAAGGACGAGAGCTGTTCCTCCTGTAGTATAAACTGACAACGATCAGACTGAGGCTGAGTAGGAAGACACCAATACCAAACACAATGACTAAGGCAACGAGAGTATGGTTGACACCTCCTCTGTTGACACAAGACTCAACCTCTTGGACTTCAGACAAAACTAAACACAAAAGTAACAACTTGATTTTAATAAAACTGTGTGCAGATTTTTGTTCATGGGTAGTTGTCTACATAAAACAAAACACTTGATTATTTTGTTTTCTCAAAAACTTCTCTCGAGTTCCATGAGCCCTATGTAGGACTCTTCCTCTGTGCTGCAGTATTTATACGAAAGCGAAAGTTCCATTTGCGTTTTGTATACGGAAGTCATAATGGTTCTTATTGCAATCCATGCGTTCACTTAATCATATTCACCGATACATTGTCAAAATGCAACAAATCAGGCACACAATCAAATGGATGGTGGACAGATGTAGGTTTCGCACTTCATTGCATTTTGTTTGTTGGGACCAACAGATTCTGTGAAAAAAAAGGCCGTGCATTTAGTGTTTTCTCAAATTTCATGCGGAGAAAGAGTGAAAGCACATTGTCTTACCTGTCACAGAAACTGGTTCTGAAAATGTCACGGATATCTCCTATATGTAGATTGAAAATAAAACAAACGTTAATTAATGTTGACTGATATGATGCTCGAACAGAAAGCGACCAAGGTGGTGGAAAAGGATGGTATCGCCAAAAGAGTTTGTTATATACCGTGCCGTTGCCTTTGCTAATGGCTCCAACATTAATCTCGTAATCAGTGCCGCTGTCCAGTGGGGCATTGTAGTAACCTCCGTACGTCTGCCCATCACCTACTACGAACCTCTCCGTTGCAAACTGCTTGAGGAATTCCGCTGCTATGTAATCATACGGAGAGTCAGCGTAATGCAGCGACAGTAGGGCCTCTCTCTTAGATGGGGAGGCAGTCCTCTTGACATGAACTACGTAGGAACTAGAGAAAATACAAAAAACAACAAAACATGTAGATGAGGTTACGGCTCAAGCCCCTTTCAACCTGGTTGCGGATAGCATGAAACCAAATTATAGAGTTAATATTAATTGTATTGAATTCTACCTTGCAAGTCTGTTGCCACCTAGCGTTATTAAAGTCTCCCACAATTTGCGGACATTGTTAACAGTTTTAATCACATCACGAGTAAAAGAAAAGCAGTCAATTATTTGTTTTATAACACCGTATATATACTGTATACATGTAGTGCCTATACGTATAGGTACACAGAAGCTGCTGTTGCTTTGGTTGTTTTACGCTGCTTGCTAGGGAGATAGTACGTTGGTTGCTATGGGTATAGTTTATCGGTTGCTATTGGTAAAGTACATTGGTTGCTATGGTATAGTACATTGGTTGCTATGGTTGTAGTACATTTGTTGCTATGGGTATAGTACATTGGTTGCTATGGGTATATAGTTTATTGTTTGGAGCGTTAATAGCGCGTCGCGTTCTAGTAAAAATAAGACATACTAATGTGACGCACTCTACACCCATCAAAAGGCAGAATATAGCTCTATTGGTGGCTAATCAAATCGAATCTGGTACCAATGCTTACACAATGTATTCGTCGTCGAATATGACAGTGTCAAGACGTATGGTCACGGTGGATGGGGTGGTCTCATCTGGGTAGGATATCGGTGGAAAAGGCTCTGGAGGATCTGGGAATCATTAAACAAGATGTGGAGATGTGAAATAAGGATAACAAAAACACTGATTTCACAGAGAGCTAAGATTGTTCTTAAGATCTGTATCGATCTTAATTTCTGAGCTAGATGTGATGTCATCAAGTAATACTGACAACTCATCTTAAAGGGAGTCTTATTTAATTGTTCTATGAAATCCAGCATCTGGCTCCGTGGCTCTTTTGACATGTGATGCTTTATGCAACAATGTTTTATGACAGTGTCTGTACAACTCCAACCCTTTCTCATACGACTGAAGCCATGACGTTATCACCCACTAACTGTATTGCTTTTATTCGATTCTTTGTAATTTTGGATCATTTTGGAGTCAAGCTCAATACAACTCATAGCCAGTTTAACTGTTACCGTATTGAGGTCTTGTGTACACTTCCAGGACTGTAGCACCTTCTGTTGAGTCTTCATCCAATATTGAGACTCTTATCTCATATTTTGTGCCTGGTTCAAGATCGCTTATAATGTGCGGTACGACCTCTACCTCAGTTTGAAAATACTCGTCCGCTGTTGTGAAACTAGGCTGGTGGAGTTTCTCCAGAACTTTGTACCTCACCTATAAGTGTCAAAGTTGGTAATCATAAACTTTGACTCTCTTGTGATCACTCAACGACTCTTGGGGCAATAGATGTTCACTAATTGCACAATTGCAAGTCAATATGTGTATAATAAAATATCAATCATATTTTGATGTATACTTACCATGTAGCGCCGTTCTTGGCCTTGACTATTGGGCGGTACATCCCACTGGAGGGTAACACTTGTATCTGTTCGGTCCATCAAGCGAAGATTCGTTACGGACTCAAAAGCTGTGATAACAACATAGAAGTCAAACTTCAAAACAACAACAGCTAAAAATTGCTGAACAGATTATTTTTATTACCATTTATCCTTCATCAATATTTTAAAAAGGACGACAAGAAAAAACACACAATAAAAATACAAACAGTCATTGATGATGGGAGCTAAAAAGTGAACTAAGTTTGCCCTGAGACATTCAACTCTCGATAAGGCTAATAAAACAATACATCAAAAGTCAATCAATGAGAATTAGCTACGGTGAAAAAAGAAAGAAATAAATAAATAAATAAATAAATAAATAAATAAATAAATAAATAAATAAATAAATAAATAAATAAATAAATAAATAAATAAATAAATAAATAAATAAATAAATAAATAAATAAATAAATAAATAAACAGATAATAAATACAAATACAAACACAACAAAACAAAACAAAAACAAAAGCAAGCAAACAAACAAACAAACACCCCAACACCCCAACAAACAAACACCCCAACAAACACACAACAACAAACACACAAACAAACGAGAATAAAAAACAATTGTTGTTTAATTTGGTTGTGAAACCTTTATGATTTATTTATATAATAAATACTTAATTGTAACATGTTTTACCTTCACTTTGGGTTGTTCCATTGATGACGTCACTCCAAGGACCTGCCCCTACTGACGTCTTAGCTCGCACCTGTAATAGTTTGGTTTATAAAATACTTTCTTGTCATTCATAAATAATAATTTTCTCCTAGTGAGAAAATACTGCTGAGCAAGTTGATTTGTTAGTTTCTCTCTAACTAACACCATTTTGTTTGGGGTGCTTAAAACACTGGGATTATTTTACGCTCTTCAAATTTCCGGATTCCTTTTTCTTGTAAGTTATCAGTTGTAGATCCTTGTTTAATATCAAACATTACCGCTTATCAAGTACCTGTATCGAGTAAGTGGAATTAATTGGTAGGTTTATGATTTGATAAATCAAGTTGCTCCCAGTTTGACGCTCAGTGAGATTTGTTGTCGATGATGAACTGTCCACTCTCCTGAAGGTGATGTCGTAGTTGATGATGATTCCATTGGGTGGGTCGGGCTTGACCCATTCAACAATCAGGGAAGATCTGAAGGCATTAGTTATAGTCACGTTCAAGGGCGCAGAAGGCTCTAAAAAGAACAAGTAAGACAATTCAAATAACCCTTGAATTTGTACCAAAGTCGAGGTTGGTTTCTTAGTTCTTTCATTAATCTGACAGCCTTATACTCTCTTTATTTTGGCCAACATAGATTAACTCATTCCTCGGTCTTCTGTGCTTATTATTTTGCTTATCTATGTATATATGTCATATTTCGAGAAGAGTGGTAAGAAATAAATGTTGACTTGATATGAATGAAATTGAATTGATTTAATACGGGTCAAATACCTGTCTCAGGGGTCCTTACAGTAACCCCATCCCCGTACGGTCCGGGCCCCTCACTAGTGTTGGCCGCAACCTGAAACAGGTACTCTGTAAACGGCTCCAGACCATCCACGACCACAGATTCTCCAGTGATATTATTAATGTGTTCTTCAACAGTCACGTGGCCAGAAGCTGTATCAGTAAGCTTTATGATGTAACCACTGGTAAAGCAGATATCCGGGTACCAAGTTGCAGTCAGTTGATACGTCCCGTTCAACACCACTTCAAGGCCCGCGACCAAACTCTCCCCTGCAATCGTAAAAAGATCGTGACGTGCCAGTGAAAAGGTTCTCCTAAGAATCGAATAAAATAAAAGTATGCACACAAATTTGAATTTATTTTTGCGTATGTGACAATTAATGCATTTTGTAAATGGAGCTGTCTTTTGAAGTTTTGTAACTTTGTAACGAAGGCCCGTGGGTAACAATTGACAGGGCTATACTCGGGAAAACAAGGCGACATAAATAAATTTTACAAAACGCACAAAATCGGCTGTCAAGTCTGTACTGAGTTCTTCCATTAGATGTTGTTTGTTTTTAACAATAGAGTATTTTGACATGAGAATGAGACTGTAAATTTTCTGTTCTTACTTGAGCATAGGCAGTTGGATCCGAAGTATGGTGTCGCACAGCCGTCTATAAAGAAAAGCAAGAAAAAATCAAACAGAAAAAACAATGACTTCAAATTTTGTTTCAAAAAAAGAAAAAAGAAAGAAAAGAAAATGAGAACAAATACAAAACATACAATTTTATTATAATAAGATTGCAAAAAAGCGTCTGTCGGTAATGTGTGAATCCTCAGAAAAAAATTAGTACTGCGATTTTAACCATCTTTCGTATTAACACAAAGCTGATATCTATTATGATTGTGGGTTTCCACAAAGGGTTGGTCCAAAATACTGATCTCTGACACACTCACCTCCACTGCATTGACCCGTATCATTACATGTTTGTCCGTCTGCACATCGACAGGTTAGCTTGCAGTCAGCCCCATACGTCCCTTCCTCACATTCTTTTTAGACCAAAAACAGAGATATTTAAAATAGATAGTTAGATAATTGAAGTTTGCTTATGATAGGTAACACCAAGTCAAGGCATATTTTATTTGTGCAATATCCCGGGGGAGTCCAAGTCCTCGATAGACTGAACCATGCCGTATACCTAAGAGGCGGATCAGGTCCTACAGTTAGTTGTCTAGTTTGGATTTTTAGAGGAGCTGATAAAATACTTTCACCCTTATACTTCGTGCACAAGATTAATGTACAGACATACAGACCTATACCCAGATCTAACCCCTTGAAACAGTAGAGTTTTCTGTTCTTTGTAGCATGCTTCCAGATGTCTTGATGGCAGTCTCTGCTAGGCCCCGAAGTATTACCATCCCTGCCGATCAGCCAGGGGAGCCAGTAACTAGTGGAACCTTTTTGCATTTGTCTGGGTTACTTCCGCATTTAAAGTTTTTTTTTTAAAGGAAGACATCCTTACCCTGCATGCAGTCACTTCCCGTAAAACCCGCAGCACACGAGCATCCATATGGGTCACGGAGACAAAACAAACGGCCTCGACAGGCGGGGTGGTTTGGGTCGGTGCTGTTCGAGCAACTTCTCTCAGCAAATTTGCCAAAGACATGACGACCGTGACCTGAGTTTAGTTTAGTCGAAAAAAAGAAGAACAAAAGTTATTAAGGTCGTCACAAGGAGGGCCAAGTGGTTCCTTTCTCCGTCTTTCACTACTGCGGTTCCCAGTTCGAATCTCACCCCTGCAGACCAGAGCCTTTCATGTGGCTCGTGTTTTCAGCCCCAACTTGATTGCGTTTACCATTTTGGAGTTAAGAAGGGGAAAAAATGGTTTATGGTTTATGGTTTTTTTTAACATTAAACAATTTGCGGTCTACCGACCGAATTGCATCTTTAATTTACAATTCCTACCACATTTAAACCTATACAAGTTTCCTTTCGTTTCCTACTAACCATCCTGTAATCGGAGCTTGCGTTGTTGGATGTATAGTGAAATAAATAAATATTTAATAATAATCAGTGTGCATTTTTGATGCTGCACGACAATGTACACTTTTATTTGCACTAAGAAACTTAAATTTTACTTTGGGACACACTACTTACTTTGCTCGCAGTTCTCGCCACTGAAGCCCGGAGCGCAGACGCATGTTCCAGTGACGTCGTCACAAACACCGCCATTATAACATTTATTGCACAAAAGGGAGCAAGATGGCGGCCCCCACTTTCCAGCTGCACAGCCTGTTTTCGAAAAAAAGGAGTAAAGTCGGTCACGAGCCAATACGGATCATCAGGCTGGTGTTTATACCCAGATTCATGCCAGTTCATCGCAGGTTACTCCCCAGCTCTAGCCGGTACAAATTGTGAACACCCCTTGGCGAGGAGAAGCAATATGATAAAGTACCTTGCTCAAGGACACAGGTGTCGCCACTGACCAGGCCAGGATTTTTACCCACATTCTGAAAATTACAGAACTTGAGTCTCGGCCTTGACACCCCATCTATGTTCGATAACCATCTCTGAAATATTTCACGCCTTACCAGATACAATCAGCTCGAGAATTTTAATTCAATAAATTTAAAAGATTTATAATCCAACCTCGAACTATGAGTCTCATTATGCCGTGACGTTGTTGATGTTCTTGGCCGTCCACGAAGCAGCTATATATTCCTTCATCTGATTTGACAACACTTGGAATATACACCGTGAGCTGATTGTTCCATCCAGCTATTGCATCTTCATTATGCTTCCACCTGTAGTTACTGTTTGGTGAATTCCTGTTTAGCATCTGAAGAGTAACCGCCTCTCCAATGTTGGTTGTTAGGATTCGATATACCGGAACAAGATGGACATCTGTGTCTGAAGAAAAAACGCAAACAACAAATTGTTGTTTTGGTCTTCTACACAAGCAGTGACGTGTGCATTTTAAAGTATATGCCCAGATGAAATAAAGCTTACCGTCCTTCGGGAGAATAATCGTTTGTATTCGAGTCGTGGTTTCATTTTTTGAAGCTTCCGAATAGAAGACGCCGACCCTGTCATTTCCACCCAGGTCCGGCAAAAGAAACAACCTCGTCGCGCGACCGTAGTAACTGTCATCGACCTCGCTGGATTGCGTCGGGAGTCCACTCTGATTTCCTCCAGTCGCCAACTGTCGCCCGAACGAGACATTGGCAGTGATGTCCCTACAGCCTTTGTAGGCACTGATGACAATGTCGCCTTGGCCCAATACCGGCGGGTTGATGACAAGGGTGAAGTCCAACCCTTCCTCTGTAAGCTCATAAGAAACGCCATTCTTGTTATTTAAGAAATCATGACAATTCTTTACGATGTAACAACTAGGCTTAAGACTGCCCGGTCAGAATTGACTTGGATTCCTGGTCCTATGAGGCTCAACTCATTTCTGGGTCAGTATGACGCAGAAAAGGACCAAAATGATCCAAACTCTGACAAACTCAGTCAGAGTCCGAGGTCCCCCCCCAAAAAGAAAAAAGAAAAAAAAATAGGATAAAATAAATATAAAAAAAATTCTGGGTCAGCCTGACGCTCAAATGGATCACTCTTCCTGGATCCCAGAATCCGGGTCAATATTGTTTTGAGAGTTGTTAGAGTGTACAAAAATGGTATCCTCACACAGTATGGTTTGCAGGACTGCCAAGCAAACGAGGGTGGCTTGTGGTGGGGGAGGAAGAAGGCCTCAAGAGCCATCGACGTATCTCAAAAACAAACTATTCTCACTTGTTCTTTCGAAGATCTAGAAGAGCTAAAAGTTCCTGTAATGTTTACCTGTTACTTCAGCTTCTCTGTCTGTATCCAAGAGCTCATCTACCATGACTTCTGCCATTGACACAATCAAGTTGGCATCCCGATCGTGATTTAAGCTAACATAGCGCGCAGTGACGAGCGAACTGGGTACGAACGGCAACAGTGCTCCTGTGTCGGACTCGTTGACTGAAGCTCGAGATCCGACCGCCCGGTTGAGGGAGTAATCCGAGTTGAGGCCTGCTCTTACTGTAGCATCGTCGATTCTGGTAGCTGCATGGATTAAACGTAGATGGATGGGAGTGGCGTGACAGTCGGTTTTAGCCCATGAATGAGGAATGGTGTGGAGGGAAACATATTTTAGAAATAAATCACTATTAAAGGAAAACTTGAAAAACAAAATTAGCTGTTGCAAACTGCTGACCAACCAAAAGGACCTATGGTGGTATAAATACAAAAAAAGTTAGTTGCCTGACGTTTCGACACTAGCAGAGTCTTTCTCGAAGGCTAAATGACAAGACTACAAACATAACTATAGTACTAGTGTAACAAAAGCTGTCAAGTGGAAACAGATGATGAGGAAACAAAGTCAAAAAAGAAAACACGTTAGCAGTAGTTTTTCACAAGTTACCTAGTAAGGTTGCTTCGTGCGACGAAGGCTACAGAACGTTTTCAGCTGTTTTCCGTGGCTTAATGAAATAGCTTGCATGAAATTGGCAACATTCTATGATCAGATTGGAAACGGGCACGGTGTGCCTGCTGTACACATTCAAAGTGATCTAAAAGCATACATTTCAGAATATTATTTTTTGTATTCAAAACATTTTCGGAATAGACGATATCACACCTACGTATTAAATTATACCTTCAACATGGAACGGAACAAAATCTCGCCTGACTCTTAACTTAATTGCAAGGTTTAGTCTGTATCATTCCACATCAGGTGGAAACAACGCTTGGTGGGAGATAAATAGAAGACAAAGTATTCTTACCGCAACAGAGAACTCTGACTTGCACAGTTATTTTTTTCAAGCAGTAGGTGTCACCAAGGTCAACTATCCACCATGGTCTTGGTTCAAGCACTGAGGGGAAAGAAAAGTTGAGGCATGGTGAATATCACTGTCATTAGAGAGCAGTATGGAAGGAGCACTACACGGTTTACAAATTTGTGGTGATAGTGTGGTGAAGGCTGTTAATGAAAATCGAGGTGTGGTAAACATGGTAAAGATCTCGATGGTGATTAAGGTGTGGTGAAGATGTTGTTTAAGTTGGTTGCTCTATACTCCGAGACTCATGTTCCGATTACCCACATGTGATTTACGCGCTAGGGTTAGGACAATTCATTAAGGGTGTCGGGACATATATGGGGGTGTTGGAGCATAGGGGCGTAATCAGAATATTAATGCAGATTGAGTTGTGATTAAGATGGTGATGGTGATGGGGGGTGTGGTGAACAAAGATGGTTGTTAACTCGTTTTGGAGAGGGTGGTGATCTTTGGTGATGGAGGTGGGGTGAAGATGGTGTAAATGAGGTGAGGTGAGTATGGTGGTGAAGAATATTGGTGTGGTGAATATTGTGTCTTTTGCGAATGCCCCCAAGCCAAGCCTCGGTCTGGTTACTACTAAATTGTATATAATTTCTGCAGGTCAACCTACACGTAGCTGAAAATGTGTTCTGGTCCCCGTCGATAGCCTTAGATGCCGAGTAATCGCCGTTGGTTGAACTCTGCTCAGCCTGCTTGTCTGCCAAATAAAGGGCTTCACCTTCGTATACAAAAAAACCCAAACAAAATAAAGCAAAACAAACCATAACGCACATTTATTTTTAATATAATATTACAAATTTCAAATGTCGATGGAAATTAGTGATGTAGTTTACCGTACATACATTGTTTTCTTTCGTTATACACGTGGCTTTATTGCGTGATTTGTTTATTCGTGGTTAACTTACCTTGCCTCACTCTCATCAACAGCAGGCAGACGAGAGCCCAAACCAAGTCAACCCCTTGACGATTCGTCCAGTGTGTTTTCATGAATTCCTTAAATTGTTGGAAAGACTTCCATAAATACATTGTTATTATTTATATTAACGTCATCTTTTGATTGAAACGACTAATTCTAAGATGAAGATAGTAAACTACACTTTAATATAATAATAATATCAGGGTAAAAGAGAAACTGCAGCTGGAGTTCGTTTACGTCTGATGTCGCGTAAAATCAAGCTTGAAATTTGTTCCATGTTTTTTTTTCCTTATGAGGGGCGTTCAGTCACCCTCTTTCCATCCCAATACGCTAACGCGTCACATGGAACCCTCTTTTCACGTCAAAGGACGCTCTGATTGGCTCCAGGAAAAGACTACTTTGGGCGCGCACGACTCCGAGAGTTTGAACGGGCGCATTAGCATGTTGGTGTCAAAAGACTATGAGATTATCGCGATCGCACTTCATGTATAACTTACGCGGTCACCCTATTTTACTGCCTTCAGACCATTAAAACATGTAGCAAAATCAAATTAGAACAAATTGGTATGACTGCAAGTCTGTGAGACTTCCTGGTCAAACATTTGAAGTGTAGGCTCTATGACGGACTCGAAGGAAGAAGAAGTTGAGTGGATCGATCGTGAAAAAAGGCGTTGGGCACGGGTTGAGCGCGTCCTGTCTGCACGCATTGCATTTCACGCGCATGTGAAAGACTTTTACGCGCAGGGTGCATGGAGTAAGGTTTGTCAATCTTTTCCCCCTGATAAATAGACTGTGCACTATATACCTTTTTACGTTCTATTCAGGGAATAAAAGAGTGGTACGAGATCTTGAACGTTTGTTTAAGACCGGCAGGGTCGTGGCCATGCGATAAAGGACCTCGCCTTCGGCTCGGTCCTTTATCACATCAAAAGACCCCCCCCCCCCCGAAAAAGGGTAAAATATATGCCTAGTTACGGTGTGGCAGGAGATTCTCACCCCCCCCCCCGTTCTGTCCCCTAAGTGGCGAAATGTGTAGAAATTTCGTCTCAATTCCCAATTCTCAATTTTTGACTCAATTCCCTTCAGCCCATGTTATTAATTTTACCGTACGGGGAACACACCCCTGGACAATAAAATCCCCCATGGCACCGACATTGCCGCAAAGTTAAGTTCAAGGACACACAAGTCACTCCTAATCCATAGGTAGAATGTGTAGTTGCTCTTTTGAATACTTAATATTATTAGGCAAATTGCATACCATGGCGAGCCATCTAATTTCCAAGTGGTTCGATTACGGTAACTCAGTGCATATCATTCTTCGAACGAGAAACTTCCAAGCAGAGCTGCAGCTGGTCTTTAGATCACCTCAGCATTGTTATGCAAATTAAAGAGTTTTTTATAGCGCCCGCTTTCAAAGCACATTTTGTGCGGTAAACACTGCACGGTGATATTATTAGTAATGGCCGCAGCGGACGGAGCAACAGAATGATGGCTGTACTTCATGAACCTTGCACGGGATTCAGGATTTGGACGTCGTGTTTCTGACTAGAGCTGACATTGCACATGCAGGAGGAATTTTTGGAGATAACTGCTGGACTTTGAGAGCTTTTCATGATATTAATAATGTTCTTATAAAGAAGAATTTGTCGATATTTGTAGGACACTTAAACCTTGAAGAGGGTTCTTTTTTACTATACTTTCACTGGCGAGAAGGAAGTGGAAAATAGTTATACACCGTTGAGCCCTTGAGTACTACGAGTTTCACGGAGTTAGCTCTACTTCAAACTACAAACTTTGAAAGCAAACTTTGATGGACAAATTATAACTTCCGTGTTGAGTACACGAGTGGCAGAGCTGATGACTCAAGAGGCTGTGACCAGACGGGAGTTGAAGATCTATGGATGTGGTATGTGGACGAACACTGGAGGTCGCCATAGGACCAAGGTAAAGAAAACTTTGCCGTATATTCGACCTCCACTCAGTTCTTTTGTACGACTTACCTCATAAATAAAATTGTTGGACTTTTAAAATTAGTTTTAATCTCTCAAGCAACTGGTAGTAAAAGCAAGGTTTCTATACAATAGAATGGGGCTTTGCTGTGCTGTACGATTTTATACAAAACAAATTTCATTTGTTTTCACCACAAAATAAATAAATTGAATTGAATCAAATGCTCATAAAAATCTCTTACGAGTTGTGATTGTTATGAAAAGAACCCCCAGCAAGAAGAAAAGTTATAATAGAAGTTCAATAAGCCGTTTTTGAATATGGTGGACACAACGGTCAATTTGTCCCCCTCCCCAACATCACAGCACACCTCTCTCCAAATAGCTCTGATCCCTTACCTTGCCTGACCTCTCCAGGGTCACCAGTTCCCCCTGTTTTTACTCCTGTGTCAACACCCCCTTCTTCTTTTACCTTCAGTAAACCCTTTTGCCGTTTTTTTTAAAAATACATGTTTCCAATGTATCTTTCGTATTGTATCATTGCTTCGGTAAATGGAAAGGCATCTCAAATAAGAGTAGTCGTTTGGGTAAATCTGTCTGTATACACCAAATCTAAGCCAAACAGTGCACTTGTATGTGTTCGCCATATCTCAAAAAGGCTAAAAGTGGAGGTCGGATAACGCAAGTTGTCCTCCAAGTTAATGACAAGAGTGTGAAGATTGCGAATGGTAAGAGATCTAACCCGTTCTTTTGCAGAGTCCCTCCCCCTTTTGTACCACCCCTCCCCCACGATATTCGGCGATCTTGTTGATGTTGTCCTTGCATGCAGTTTTCAAAGTGACTTCACACTGTCTTGGTATTTCTTGATTTGCATATTGGTCGAAGCCAATGATGCTTTCATTACGAGGCTAGTCTTACTGGAATTTTCTGTCAGGGTTGATACTTCAAGTCGTCAGTTGTCATGGTTACTTAATTTGTCATGATTTTATATTTCAAATAACGTAATGCATATAATAGAATAGTACAAAATCTAACTAAAACTCCATTTATCACAACTTGTCAATAATTTTAAAAAGATTAGTATTTTTATTTATTAAACAACAACAGCCCAATAGTATTGAGGGTAAAAACATTTGCTTTGCTTTCAGTGTATAGGCACAAAACTCACCTCCATGTTTTAGAAGAAATCATTAAGTCAAATATTATAGACAATAGTGCTGAGCAATTTTTTGTTTAAGCAAAATAAGCAGGACACCAACCACAAATGGTACATGTGACACGGTGTTTTGGCTGGTAACCTGATTCTGGTAAGCAACATTTCTGTTTGCTTAGGTACTTTTTGTGCTAAAGCAGCTTTATGCAAATGGGTCCAGGGCCCAATTTCATAAAGCATGTAAGCACAGAAAAATCTTGCTCAGCAGAAACATGTTACCAGCAAACTTCCATAAAGTTTACATTGTTGCCACTGGTACCCCGCTCATTTCTTGCTAAGTAAAGAAATTTGCTAAGCGGAATTTCCTGCTTAACAGCTTTATGAAATTGGGCCCTGGTCACAGTACTGTTACAATCAGGAACGTTGTTATTAATAAGAATTATAAACAAACCAAGACAATACAATTTAATTTGTTTTTATTGTTGCACTTCTGTTCGACCATCCTTTCTCTATGGTCCGACAGAGCTCAAAACATGTTTCTCAACAAAAGTGAAAATTTTCTTGAATAATTAAGGACAATAGTTTTAATATTAATAAATTCTTAATTAAGCTGCAATATGTAGTAAGCAAACTTGGAATGGTAAACTACTCTTTGTAAATAGATTACAGTTAGAGCCACTCTTGTTAGACCAGTTGCCAACAAATTGTATCGGCCTTGATACATAAGGCAATGTGGAGGTAACCAAACTGCACTGCTTGCAAATTAAACACTTTGGTTGCACGAGGGATATTTTTCAAGAACACCAAACTATCTCACAGAACATAGTGTGAAATTTAAAATAAGAGTGTTTTTCTTGTTGGAAACTGGCTGGTAGTGATTGCTTGCCAATTGCCTGGTGTTGTATGGCCGTAACAAAACAAGATTCTACCATCTACACATTGCGTAAAATATTCTGCATAAATTAACGATGATATATTGCATATTTACATCTTACTAGTTTTAATCAATTCAACAGAACTCATGCACAAAACCAAAGACAAAATAAGTGACCAAAATAGAATTATTATGAAGTAATCTATTTGAAGTGACCGTCGCACTTATTCTTTCTTCCAAACAACATTAAAATGAAACGACAACGGCTGTCATAAAAAACTAAACCCAAACAGGTGGTGAGCACATGGTAGGGATGTAGAGGGCTAGTCGCAAGACATTTCTCCCAGTCTAATTGAGAATGTAAGAAGGTACCTTTTGTCATAATATTCAAACTGTACCTATCACTCACTCCAACTTGTACAAAATACTCTGTTCAATATGGACTAATACCTAAACCACAGATTTTAGGATAAGCTTTAAGCATCAGTGATAGAAATCTACAAGGTTTATGTACATATTTTACAATATTATTATTTTAAATGATATAATACGCTTAGTATAATTTTTCTCTTTACATACAAACAAATATCCAAGCAACTTTACAGCTTCAAAATTAAAAGTTTTTCAAATTGACTAAACACATTGAGGCACTTCCAATTTTGTATTTCAATCTTTTCTTATGTGCTTCAGTGTGATACATGAACTTGTTACATTTTCTTAAGAAATCTAGAAATTAACTACAAAATGTTTCAGTTGCGTTGCCATAAAATGCCAAAGTACTATATGAATCTAAGGGTAAAATATTTGTGTGGTTACTGTTACTTAACCCTGTCTTCCCCTGTCAAAAAGGGTCTATCGCCATTACTTTTCACTATGGTCGGGTACCAGTCAGTCCAGTATCCAAGAAGAGTACTAAACCATTGCAAGGTTTATTTAATACCAAAGTGAGTGTTAAACCACGATCAGGTACCACGGTTTGGTATTTTCGAGTGACTACTGTGTGTGTAAATCAATTGCTGAGGATAAGTACTAGTAGTAGTAGTATTAGAGATTGACCACAGTGAGTGCTAAACCATTGCTATTGGTTGCTTGCCAGTGGATAACTAAAGTGAGTCTTAAACTATTGCTAGAGTTTTTCTTTTTTATGTTTACTGAAATGATTGGAGATGTGAAACTCAAAGCCGATAAAAAACACTACTGAATCTTTAAAGGTATATAGTTAAAAAAACAACTAGACTTGCTTCATTGTTGAGTTAGCGAGCATTAATTGGCCCGGGCCAGTGGTCCTCTGGGTATTTTTTATCTCTTACAGCTTTATTTCTAATATCCATGCATCACAGGGTCACTCTGTCCAACTATCGTCTCCTTGTTCCACCAAAGCCTAAAAGTTAAAACAACAGATTGAAAAGGATTAAATAATTTGCCAAGTTTGAAGGAATTTCCTAAACAAAATGGTAATTGAAATGTGCAAAGTATACACAATTTTAAAGAAAGCACTCAAAATTATTGAAGGCCTAATATCACAAGGACAAAAAGCAGCTTACCACAAAACAAATTTTGCTCTAACAAGAAGAAGGTTACAGACCGAAATACCATGTCACATGTTCTATCTGCAACTGATATGCTGCTCATTTTGGCTTAGTAAAAAATTATTCAGCAATATTTTGTGCTCAGGCAGTACTATGAATTTGTCCCCATGTCCAATTTCATATGGCTGCTTAAGCAGAAAATGGTGCTTAAATTGTTTCTGCTAAGCAAAAATGAGCAGGATACCAGTCAGAGATGGTACTTAAGGAATGCTACTTAGGCTGGTGAACTTATTCGTAAGCATAATTTTGTTGTGCTTATGCTGGTTTTTGTGCTTAAGCAGCTCTGTGACATTGAGCCTGGTCTGGCTCCTTATGCTGTGAGCAGACTAAACAGTTATACAAGGCCCCGCCCACCATTGCAACTGTTTCTCAACAGTGCCCATGTTGGTAGCACGGACGACAGATGCGTCTCATCTCTGCCCTGCACCACACAAAATACACAGCGAAGCAATCTCAATGGCTGAAACTTGGGTAGGTTTTGTAATGTGATGTTTACACATCAGATGTTTGCTTCATAGTGGAGCCTCACGATAAAGTCTATAATGGGATTATCCAATCTCTGCATGTCTGGTCATGGCATGAAAACACTGTTCCTGCCGTAGCACATGTAAGACGTATTGCTGCATGACAAAAAACATTATTTACTGCCTTGCAAACAAACATGTCCTCACAAACTGCATACCTTTGGGAAGAGCATTTCATTCTCTATAATGTGATATATATATTTTGTCATGTTTCCCATCTCACATCACAAGTGAGTACAAAGAAAGGCACTGACGTCTTGTTCATCTATGGGTTTTACTGTTGGGTTTTACCATAGTTCGGTGCTAACAGCGTTTGTTCGTTCTACAGGAAATCCCGTAGTTAGGCAGATATGAGTTAAAATGGCTCAACACTGAGAGAGTTAATTTCTGAACTTACCAGAGGATGTTCTTGTGCCTGATGAACCTCCACTACTGAAGCCTCCTCCGCCAAATCCACCTCCACCGCCACCCCCACCGAAAAATCCACTGTTCCCGTAACCACGGCGTCCATAAGTGGGTGCACTGTAACCATAACCACGACTGTAAAGAGAGGCAAAAGAACATGGGTGTCCAAACTGCTTTCATGACATACATAAAACAAAATGGAATACAAACTGCTTTGGGGGAATTTTAACCTAGTTACAATATCCTAAATCTCTCCATGATTAACAATCTATGGGTCATTTCAAACATGCCGATAGAAAGCTCTCATCTCCCAACCTCCAAGTTAGTTTGATTCTCAATTTGCATTCAGCAAACACATATTTTTTCCATGAGGTTTTATTCTAGTTTTATTTAAGTTTTCACGTTTTGGTTTGGTCCTGATGCAACATGTCTACCCGTGTGTTCTTGTTCCTAATGAGTGTCTGTCTAGCATCTCATCACAAGCCTCGGCTTCAAGATGATGCCCCATACCCATTTCGCATTAATCCCAAGTTCTCATGTTTTGGATCAGTCTTGATCCAACCTGTCTATCTCTGTGTTCTTGTTCTGTGCCTGTCTTAGGCATCATCTTAGGCATCCCACCACAAGCCTGGGCTTCAAGATGATGCCCCCATACCCATTTTCCATTGTTCCAGTTTATCTCCCAAGTTCTCATGTTTTGGATCAGTCTTGATCCAACCTGTCTGTCTCTGTGTTCTTGTTCTTGTTCCATGCCTGTCTTAGGCATCCCACCACAAGCCTCGGCTTCAAGATGATGCCCCCATACTCATTTCACATTAATCCTAAGTTCTCATGTTTTGGATCAGTCTTGATCCAACCTGTCTGTCTCTGTGTTCTTGTTCTTGTTCTGTGCCTGTCTTAGGCATCATCTTAGGCATCCCACCACAAGCCTCGGCTTCAAGATGATGCCCCCATACTCATTTTCCATTGTTCCAGTTTATCTCCCAAGTTCTCATGTTTAGGATCAGTCTTGATCCAACCTGTCTGTCTCTGTGTTCTTGTTCTTTGCCTGTCTTTATAGGCATCACACCACAAGCCTCGGCTTCAAGATGATGCATCCATTACACTTTATAAATTATTTTCTTGTATGTAATATTATCTATTTTGGTAATGTTTCACATTCTTCAGCTGATGTGGAAATTAATTAACTGAACTAAACCAGACGTTATTCAACTACATGATCCCCCTTAAGGCAAAAGAGCATATTTGATACATTTTTACATGCTTCTTATGCACTGTAGGCATTATTAGAATTTTCGAAAAATGAAAGCATTTTAAACTTAAATTAACACTTCTCATCAATTGCTATTACCAGACTATTCTTGCAACAAGTAAACTTTATGTTTTTTTCTTGAAAAATGTCAAGAAAAAAGCACAAACTTTTTGAAAGTGTGCCAAGAATCAAAGGGTTAACTGGAAATATTTTGTTGTTTTGTTTACAAAACCCATCATTTAAAAAAATGTCCACACACTGAAATACAACTTACTTTCCTCTGCTCCCAAATAAGTAGCCTAGCATTCCACCTGTTGCAGCTCCAGACCAGAATCCACCTCCACCCATTCCACCCCCACCACCCCGTCCTGTGCCATAGCCCCCTCCCCTGGCACCAGAGCAGCTATCAGATCCATAGCCTGGCCTGAAGCCTGGTGGTGGGGGACTTCCCCCAGTACCAGAGCCATAACCAGCTGGCCTAGGGTAGCCATCATCTGGATTGTCTGAAGTGGGACTAGGTTAAGGTTTCAAACACTTGACGATGATGGTCTTTAGTTCACTCTGCATGCATAAGGCTCTCGATTCAATCACGAAAGTTTCCACCTGGTTGTTCAGTTACTTTCTAGTAACTTTATCATCGGTAGTATGATGATTAATTGACCCGCTAGAGATTTTGTGCTGAGCTTATATTGATTTATTGGTGGGGGGGGGGGGGGGCTTCAGATGAATTTTTCTTGACTTTGACTGTAATTCAGATGGAAATATTTCTCTTGAGGATTGGTACTGTTATGAACTTTAGATTCAGTGAACTTTTAGAGGGAAATATTTCTCTGGAGGATTGGCAATGGTATGAACTTAAGAATCAGTGAGCTTTCAGATTGATGACATACGTTTGTAACAATTCTGCATTTTGTCGTCCAGTCTGAAACAACCACTGAAGATGAGGTAAACATGATCACGTGACCAACCTCACAACCAATAGGATTACTTTAACTGTCTGGTGTATTTATGAATGACTTTGTTTTTACAAAAATAGACATCAATGAGAAAGGATATTCATGAGTGCTGGTAGCTATACAGGTCCTGTAGATCCCGTAGATAATAACTCCGATGATGGCTAGAGTGATCCAATCACCAATGCCGGAGCTCTTCCTCTTGTAGCTATAGCTGTTACCTTGGTAACCGTCGTTACCATAGTAACTATGCTGACCTTGGTAACCACTTTTCTGTGTACCTTCCTTGGTGAGGTCCAAGGTGTATTCCAGCTGGAAAGATAGACAAGTTTGTTAAAATAGAAACATTTAAGCCAAGATAGGAGCAGTAATGAATGGACAATTAAGATTCATTTCAAAGCATCACCTCTTCTTTTTTTGACAACCTCAATCCTCCACTATTGGTTACCCAACATCAAAATGTTTGGACTTTGATAAGATTGGTATGCCTGGTCCAGTGATAAGCATTTATTTTTTGGGCCTGCAGTCCTCAATCCTCCACTTTCCTCTACTTTATGGTCACTCAACACCAAAGTGTTTGGACTTGGACAAGATTTAACACATTTTAAATGAATTTCAGTAGAGTAGACTCGTTGCCGCTTTGGTTCAAGCTTGTCTTCAATATGAAAGTGATTGGTTCAAGCAGAGACTTACCCCACAGGATCCTTTTAAGATGAACTCATCATCGGGGTGTGAATAGCCCTCACATGTCACTTCAATCTTCCCAAATCGGTATTCGTTGTCCATATCCGTCTTGCACTCCCACTGAAGATATGAAAAAAAACCAAAAGAGTAGCATCAGTAAACAAGTGGAAGTTCGTTATTTACAATTTATCTGCCGTTTTATGGGGTGGTGTGGCCGAGAAGTTCAGTGCACCGCACTCAAGCTCTGGTGTTTCTGATCAGCAGAGTGTGGGTTCGAGTCCCGGTCTTGACAAATATGTCCTTAAGCAAGGTACTAACCATTATTGCTCGCCATTTGAATGGGACACGTGAGACATGATCAACCCCACAAGGTACTACTGTATTAACAACAGGCTTTGCATAACCTCCCTGGGCTGTAACCACTGCACACGTTACGGTGCAGGTCTTAGCAAAGTTTGTGGCTGTGTCGACATGTTGAGAACTACTCATTCAGTAGGCTCCTGTTTTCATCCTCGTTTAGTTACACCAGTGTGCATTTCACCTTATACTCGTTTAGTACCACGTATACCGCCCTTTTTAATTTCACTTTTTTCCGCAAAAAGTTGTTGACGGCCTCATATTTTCTCAAAGGCTGGACAAGTTTTGTTTACACTGCAAACTTTGAAGACAACACCCCTTTACCTGAATGTCATAGCCATCTGAGCCTCGATTGTAGCACTGGACAACCTGTGGTCTGAATGCTGAACAACCTGCTGATCCACCAACACACTTCAGCTGAATAAGTAAATCAAAAAATGTATGATAAATTCAATCCACAGGCCTACCAAATGAAAACAGGCAAAACAACCAGGCGTTCTACAAACGCACTTCAGCTAAAAACAAAAATACAGACAAAATCAAAACTACAAATTAAAATCATTTTAGTGACAAAAAAGCTAAACAAGCTGGTGATCCTCAACTGAACTTGAGGTTAGCAGGATAATCAAAATAATTAACAAGCAAAACAAAGCAAGGGTTCATCTAAAATGTTCAAGGTTATAATGAAAAATACCACTTTTTAAGACCTCCCCCAGAACAGACTAATCCCTTAAGCCACACCCCCTCGGTTTACCACCCATGCATTTCACTCTATATCACACTCACCTGTGGTACTGGACTACTACGTCTACCTGTGGTCATGTGATCAGCCCGAAGAGTCAGGACTTTTACGTCATTCAAAATGACTCTGTCGTTTCCTACAATAAATAAAAGTTATAAAAAGTACAAGAACATGCCAGTTAAGTTGTCAAAACAATTAACAGAATCACATAAATGATAATTGTTTTGATGTTTAATGACGAAACTCTACTGCACATTACTGATTGTTCGTCACATAGTTCACTTTGCATTAGCTTTTGCCTGAAGTATGAAGCAGTTTTGGACTTTGAAAAAGTCATATTTGTAGCTCTGCATGGTGTAAAAACAACTTAAAAAGTTTGCAGGAGACATTGCATGTGATGAGTAGTGGCGGTTCAGAGAAGAACCAGAGTTGAGAAAAAAAATGTGACGTTTAGAGCAGTGTACTTTGCTCGCCTTCGGGAGAATCCTGGACTGCTAGAGATGTTTGGGCTTTAGTACTGTTAGACATAGTTGTGAAAATTGTAACCCTCCATCCTCCCGACCATTGGGAGGTTGGAGGGATCATCATAACCCTCCATCCTCCCGACCGTCGAGAGGATGGTGGGGTCAATCGTAACCCAATCTGCAAACTCTTTCTATTTGACTTGAAAACTTCAATAAACAATTCAATCGTTAAAATGTTGCCCGTTTGTACATCTTCTTCAGTGGGAGTATTAAATCATACAAAAAATTATACCCCCATTGGCATGGTGCATTAACAATGCCATTTAGTACTTTATGAGTTATTAATTTAACTTACCTCCTCCAAATCCAAATGATGCAGTTATATCGTGAACATAAATCGCCAACAGAAGGACTTGTAAACATCTAAAAATCGCCATCCTGGTCCTAGGTATTGTAAACAAATAACAACACTAGGCTGAATTTTTCAATTTGTTGATAAAAAATAATTATGAATAGCTTACCTAGGTACAAAAAATAAAATCAATAAAGCCCAGTGACTGCAACTGCAAGAGCTTTTTCACAAAATGAACACTACTGTCTGGAAATAAATTATAAAGGACATTCATGAGACTCAGTTTTATGTTGAATTTGATATATTATAAATCTGATATGTTGCCTTTAAGTTGGGGTAAGTTTATACACAATCAGGTGTAAACAATGATGATGTGGCCTTAGCTTAAGGCTTAAGCTAAAAATAACCCATGACCCAATGACGAAATTCGTGGTCCAGTCATTCACAGTGAGTTGACTAAATACAAAGGCTGTTTCTAAAAAGCATGATACATAAGATCTATTCAACTCTCGTTTGAACAAAAGACTTGTCACACAGTCATCATGTCACTCTTCGAAATTCTGATGAAATTATTTCGTTTATTTTTTTTTTTGTACTGGCATGGCGCTCACTTGAGAAGCTTGCGCGTCACAGTGACAGTATCAGTGAGTTCCTTTCATTTTTATATTGTCTGAATCGCTGATTGTGCACTTAAACAAAATCAAAATAAATTTGGACACTGAATACTTCAAATTTCATGCATTTTCATTAACTTACGTAGCTTAATGTTATTAATTGAGGGACGAAAATTCAACTTTGTTGTACTTTTTCCGGTCACTCTCTGCTGTTCAGCTGAATGTGGATTGGAAAAATGTGTACGGAGAGAGAGCCTTTCAACAGCTTCAAATTGAATAGCCCTACACTCCAAAAAGGCCACATAAAGTAGTGTCACAGATCGCACATACATTACAAATACTGTATTTTTATGGCATTATCTTTTTCATAAACATGCCATGAAGCGTAGGTGAAATGTATTTTAACGTTATTTCCCCTCATTTTTAACCAGAACGTGATAAAATAAAAGTTTGAAACGGAAAAACAATAACATTGCGCCATGAAAAATCGAGGTCGTTAAGTTCAAAGGTTAAACGTTGACCTCCATTGCGCCGACGACTACTCTCGCAATCGCATGTAGTGAAGAAGTTGGGTTCATTTCTCTTCAATTTGTAACCCGTAAACTAATCGTTTTTATTAGTTTGTAGAGTAAACGATGGGTATACCTCGTCTAGATAACTTAGACGGTAAAGAGCCGCTCAGCAATATTTTCAATACGACGGCTGTAGGAGGTGCTGCAGGTAAAACAACATTTTATGATTTAATAACTAAGTTACTGTTGTGTTTTTTATGACTGACTGTAAAGTGTAACTCAGAACTGGATGTTTTTTTTTAGTGTAGTGTACTAATTATTCCTAATTTTAATAATAGTAAATATCTTTTCTGATTTTTTAGTTAAATAATTGCGATAATCGGAACTCTCCATGCACACACTATTTTTTATCCACTATTTTACTTTTTAATTCCTGCATCAGTGCATGAGTTGGGCATGTTTGATTTGAATGTTAGGGTTCTCCAATCCATGCTTTTTTGAATTTTCATTTATTTTCATATAAATAACTTGAGGAAAAATGTGTGTATAAAAAAGTATATCCTGCCACAACTTTTTCACCCCTTGTTTACCAACAAAAGCAATATCTCATTTGATTAAATAAGATAACATTTTAATTATACTTGACAATTTTTTAAAGTTTTAGTTTGAACTTGTATGGAATTTCAAATAATTTATGTTATTAATATTGCATCGCAATCAAATGTATGCTTCTATTCTAATTTCTAATTAATTTACACTGTCGTACATAGTTTCTTTTGTTTGTATGCTATTCATCATCCTGTTTTAATATGGATTTAGGATATGTGTGAAATAATTACAAGTTTAAGAAAAATGTACCTATCACTCACTCAGACAGAGTTAGACCACCTTTTTCACTTTTTATGTTATTGTCAAACTCAAATCAAAGCAAATTAATAGGGTAAGGTTAGGGGTGTCAATCCAGGACCAAGAGTGTGAAAAACTCTCTACTTTATATACTCAAATACTGGGTCCTGTTGTTTCTTTCTCCATTTAATTAATACAAGGGTCCTAAAATTTTATATTATCTTATTAACTGTTGAATAGGCTTAAATGAGTATACGTTTGTAGAATAATTGTAGAAGAAGATTCATCAAGGAATAAATCAGAATGATGTTGTATTGTTTTTGTTCCAAACTTCCAGGTGTCAGTTATGCAGCATGCAATCTTGTCATGTTCTTCCCCAAGACCTTCGGAGAAGCAGTAGGACGGTCCCTTAACCACACAGCAACATTAGGTAAATACTGTCGAGTCAGGCGTTGTTTCATTTTAAAGATTAAGTGCTAGTTAGGCCCAAGACGTCAGTGATCGAAAGTGGATTGTGTATGTAGCTTGTGGTAATAATGCAAAACAAATGAACATACAAACCAAGCAGCCTCAAGAATAAAGCTGGCGAAAAGTTTATTTCACTGGTTGTTTCACTGATCAGTCATTGTTTGTCTTCTCTTTTCTAGCGATGCTTGGTGCAGTATTTGGAGCAGGAACCACGATATCAGCGTCTGTTAGAGGTAAAGATGACCTGTACAATTACTTCATCGGTGGATGCATGTCAGGAGCTGTGCTTGGAGCTAAGAGTAAGTTTAATATTAATTAGGTGTTCAGGCGACAGCCGAACACCTCTTGTTTAAATTATTATTATTTATATTTATGGTAATAAAACCAAAGATGCCTCATAAAAAGTGAACTTAATCGCTGTAGCTCACAAGGCTGTGGAAAACTAAAACAAGTTTGCTTGCAATGTGAACCAGAAACTCCCTGGGTTAACCCCTACTCGTCCATGATAAGTGGTCTCAGTTCCTTTACGTGCACTACCAATCTTAGTACATGGGACCTTTGGCTTAATGTCCCATCCGAAAGACAAAGCAATTATGGTAAAGTAGCTTGCTCTAGAACACAAGTGCCACGAACGGGACTTGAACCCACAATAACATAAATAATAGTTGCTTCTTATATACATGTAGGTCTCAAAGCCGTAACTCAGTGATGCTCATGGCGCTCCAACATTATTACCCCTGGTCACTGGAACATTTATTAAAATTCTGACACCATCTCAGCTCCCTTTAGAGTATAGGGTTGTGCTGCCAAGTATATAGCGCACCAAGCTAAATCATGTGTAAGAACCATCTCAGCCCTCACAGGTACCCGTTTACCCATGGGTACAGAGAAGCGATAAAGTGTCTTGCACAAGTGTCATGACTGGGATTCAAACCCACACCTAGATGACTCGGCTGCCAGAACTTTAGTCAGGTGCCCTGAATCGCTTTGCCTGGAAATGTCACAGACATAACATGTGAAGTATCATGTCCAATGTGCAGAGTTTTCAAATTTTGCTATAAATTACCGTCATGCCTCATGCCTCATGCCTGGACATAGATTTCGAGATGACTTAATTTCTTTTTTTGATTTATCCCCCTCAGCCCACAGTTACTCCATCGGATCAGGAGCATGTGTAGGTTTCGGTTCACTGGCAGCATTCTCCAAGTTATGGCATAGACAAGGATGGGGTCCTGTCGTCCCACCACCAACATACTGATAAAGAGATGATTATATTATGTTGAAGATGTTTTGTGGCATAGAGTTATTAACCTTTCAGAGACCACAAGGAGCCTCGGCTGGTTTGGACATTTAGCAGCCCTAGAGACCAAGAGTGTACAAAAAAACTCTGTCCAGGATCCCCCCAGGGCCTAGAATTTCATCTTTGAGCGGACAAGGCCATTTTTCACTTTGCTAAAAGTGCACTTGTCTGTGGGATACTGTTGGAAGGGGCACCAAGGCCAAGACCAGGGGAAGCAAAGGCTACCAAGGCTATGGCCTCTATGGCCTCTGTGTAATTCCAGACCTGCCCCTCCCCATAAGGTCTTGGTGTGGTGCAAGAGCTTATGTTTTTCAATATCTAGGGGTGTTTGAACTCAATTTGAACTAAAATGTCCCCAAACCAGGAATACTGGTTAGGTACGACGTTGCAACAATTTTACGATGTAGTTTGGTCTCTGAAGGGTTACATTTTCCTCCAATATGCAAATTTCTTGAGTTGTTTGCTTAGGGAGCGTCTCAAAAGTCGGGCATGTTCTTGGCACAAAAGGATCGATCCCCGAGGCATACACCCACAATTCAGTGGAGCGACATTGTGCTGAACTATGGGAACATTTCTATATGAGTGATTGTCGGCATTAGCATTTTGAACGTTCCGGCGATCCAGCGGACCAGGGCCAAACTTCATAGAGCGGCTTAACATCCGATTTTGTGCTTACTGCGCGAGTTTTCATTTCATAGCGCTGCTAACCCTAAGCACACAAAAAGGCATGCTAATGTCCGGTACTTACTGTATGGAAATGAATGACGTAACAATGCACATCCATGGTGAAAGCACAAGCTGGCCGCCTAATTTTCTTGGTAACCTTTAAAATATGCTTACGCTTAAAGCACATTTTGTCTGTTATAGTTAGCAGGAAATTTTGCTTACCGTTAAGCAGCGCTATGAAATTGGCCATAGGGATACTGAACTGATCCAATTAGGAGGCTCCTACTGTTTGGATTTTTGAGACACTCTCTTACTCATGCATGATTTGTTAATAGTTACAATAGTTGGGTCACTTCTCCAAGTTTTGTTTACTTTCAGGAGATCAGGGATCGATTTCACAAAGCACTAAGATTCATCTTAAGACGAATTGTCAATATCGCTATAGTGATTTGTATTGTGACATCACACTTTGCTTAGCAATTCAGAGTGATACACAGTTAAGGTCAAGTTTAGCTCTTTGTGAAATCCGCCCATGGGCCAGTTTCATAAAACTCTTAAGCAGGAACTTGTGCTGAGCAAAAAATAGTAGGAAACCAGTCACAAACAATATACATCATGTGGTATTTGGGCTGGTAACCCATGTATGCATAAATTGGTTACCAGCAAAAATATCACATGATGTAACAGAATTACGTTAAGCAATAATGATCTGTGCTAAGCGGTTGTTTATGCTTAACAGCTTTATAGAATTGTGACCAGGGTCCAAGATAATTAGAGCCAGTAAGCGGAAGTTTTCTGTTCGCAGAAAACCCAGTCAAGAATGTCTGTTTCACAACAAGTGCCACACAAAGTGAAGAAATCAAAAGTAATCAAAACTGAAATTGGCTCTCCTATCATAAAGAAAGTTTGCAGTTTGCTTGTGAGAAAGTTTTTGAGAGAAATTATTCCTTTCAAAATCCCAGTGGATGGTCCGATTACAGTGAAAGTCTAACAGAATGAATACGTCTCTTTGGAAAACTTGTGTTATTTTTCTCTTGTAAATAAAATAATTGATGAATTTAACAGAAAGTGAAAATTCTGCTTTTGTAATTTGTTTGTTAGTCTGTCCATTTATTGCAGTGTTTTCAAATGTAAATGTACGTAAGTGTTTGAACTTGTCTTGAAAGGGTGTGATTAACATTGGTAGGATTGAAAATGTAAATGTTCATAGATTTACACTAATATGTATCTTACGTGATATGAAGATAGCCACGGTGGAAAACTTCACTTGGAATATTGTTGCCTGACTTTCTATAGTTATTGAGAAATGAGTAAAATGATTAGCTTTGATCTCACAGGACCAAAACCTGATATTTGAAAACCATGAAAACATATAAGGGTTTTCACTATTTTCTTGTTACTCTGTCACTCTGATCATTTGATTGAGCTTAAACTTTCACAGGTTTGTTATTTCATGTATACGTTGGGTCATACATTATGCTGATCACTGGTTTTTGAGGCGTGCAAATGTTGAACATGTGCTTGAAGTGATTGCGACACCATAAAAGAAACCCAAAACAAATGTCAAAGAGTAAGAGAAATAGCACTTGAGTTGACTTTAAAGAAATGGTTTTTATTCAAGATACACCTGATAAAGTATCCCACATGGCAAGCACACACTTGAACAAATCCTAAACATTTCCTCACCGACCATGGAGGAAGAAACTTTAAAGATACTTTGGTGAAAATATTGAGGTTAAATTCACAGCTGTTGATGTGAAGGTGCATTTTAAAGCCATCTCTGTGCAAAGGAAATGGTGTATTTATGGCGTGTTGAGGCCGAGCACTTGAGGGCAAAGGACTCGAGCTCTGCTGGTGTTTCCAATCTGCAGAGCGTGGGCTCGAGTCCTAGTTGTGGCACTTGTTTCCTTGAGCGTAATACTGTAATATTGCTTTGTCCTTTGGATGGGACATCAAGCCGTAGGTCCCTTGTACTAGGATTGGTAGTGCATGTAAAAGAACTCAGAACACTTCTCGTGGAATAGTAGGGGTTACCCCCGGTGTTTCTGGTTCACATAGCAAGCACCCTTGTTTACAGGTTTCCTCAGGCTTGTGAGATACAGTGATACAGTGACTAAGTTCACTTAGAGGCATCCTTGGTTTCATTACCAGAAATATCTAACAACAATAAATGGGATAAAATTATTGATGTCAGGAACCCCATGGTAATGTCTTATACAACCAATAGACTGCTGTCATGCTGCCACAATCGTGGTCATGTTCCTTGTATCCAACAACAGTGATGGATTCTAATAGTCACTGCACACAAAGGAAACAGACTATTTGCCCTTCCAGCCTCTGTTTGGTTACAATGATTTGAATGGGAGAAAATCAAGATGGCCGCACCATGGTAAAGGTCTATAGACCCCTTGAATTGGCTGCCATCGTTGATGAAACGCTATCATTGGCTGAGTCTTGCATTTTGGAACCTGCCATAACATAGATCCAGTTTTTAAAAAAAGAGCAAATGGAATCTGTAATTGATTTGCCAGCAGTGCCCCCCTAAAAAAAAATATGGTGCCCCCCCTTCATGCCCCCTAAAAAATTACCTTAGTTATGCCGCTGATTGTTTGACATCAACGCATTGAATACTGTCCATCAAAAAAGTCTTCAACAAGTTTCAATGCAAGGCAGACCTTGGAAAAGGCAATGTCACCACATAAAAATAATACTTTTTGATAACTAAATTCTCTAAACACAGCTTTTTTTGGCAGATGTATGCTCTCTAAAAAAAACTATGAATCAACAACTTACCCTACACAGAAAACCCCCCACCCCAAAACGGAAGTTTGACGACAAGTTTTGCGTAGACGCGAGTCTTGCTGATTATTAATGATGCATAAAGGCATATTTATAAAACTCTTTTGGTGTCTGGGCAGTCATCATCCCATAACAAGCAACTTTATTCACTTAAGAACCTTCAAAACGATATGACTGAAATAGTTTGGACATGGTCATCAACAATATCAGTCAACTCTTATAGATATTCTTAAATAATGAAATGACATTGTAATGTTGTGCTGTTCAAAATTGTTGAAAGAAAAGGGTTTGAAATATAATGGTAAATTGGCAAGGCTTATGTTAAGACACTCCTGAACACATATGTATTGAAAAAGCATAACAACAATAATATGCATATGATCACTGTATAAAAGAATGAATAATTATTTGCTGATTTGTACACAAAAATTGACACACTTAAGTAAATATGAACACAAATTTGAATCAATTGTTTTCTTACAAAACCAAGCATAATTCATAAAAAATTTAAAATTTATACATTATCAATTCAAACATTACATCATTCAGTTATTGTGCCCCTCCAGAGCCAGGTGACATTTGACCTTGTGCCCCTCCTGTGCCAACTGCCAAGTGACATTTGACCCGGGTCGACTTCAAGTTTCACACTCTTTCCAAGTAAATAGAAAAAAAGAAATTCGTAATTTCTGCTGAGCAAGCAACTTATATTCAGAGCAATTTGTGGTCAGCAGAAATACAAACTAGAATGACCCATCTAAAAACAAAACAATCTAAATGATCATTCAGAATAAAATATAATTGTAAATAATAAAACACCAACAAATAAGATGACTAAAAAACAAAATGAATGGAGCCAAATGTACGTCATCTTTAGATGCAGGAGGGTTGATGGGTGAACACTAACTGCAAACAACCCAAACTATCTTAATACAGTGGTTGTACACACCCTTAGGACCTAAATCTTATCAAGAAAGACCATGAATCAAGTAACAACCGTTCAGAAATTCTTCGAATACCTTGTTTTTTTGGTTAAACTAAAGTTCAGTTCATTTTACTTATAACAGTATAAAAACTAAAAACAAACTTGTACCCTAGTTTTTAGTCAGTAACACTACATGTATGTAGTTGCACCTCATACTTTGGTAATTTTCAAACCAACTCTGAAAACTAAATGTTTTAAAATCTCAGAACATAATTCAAGTAAGTGAAATATGAAGTAATGTGTAGGTGTATACAAACCAAGGGAGAGATCCTTTTTCGAGAAGATAAAAATACTGTATTACGTTAAATAGTACAACATGTTTAGAAATGCATGCATTGCCTGGCACATATGAAATCGATGGGAGAGACAAGTGGGTTTTTATGTAAATGTTTCACCCCAAGCAATCTCATGAATGAAAATTAACCCATTATGCACCCTTCATATGCCACATTTCAGGAACCAGGGGGTTTGTTTTGTCATTGTTAAAACCAAGAACTGCTGTGGGATAGTCTAGAGTGGACCCCTCCCCCCATCCTTGGACTTGTCATACAGTCCAATTCCTGCTGTGTTTGGTAAATGCTGTCCAACATCTTGTTGTGATTGGTTGATGCTATTCAGCATCTTGTTGTGATTGGTTGATGCTATTCAGCATCTTGTTGTGATTGGTTGATGCTATTCAGCTTCTTGTTGTGATTGGACAATGCTATTCAGCATCCTGTTGGGATTGGTGAATGCAATTCAAGCATCTTGTGATTTGTCAATGCTAGGCTCTGCATCTTGTTGTGATTGATAAACAAACTTTCTTTGGTGTCAACAATATAATACAGCAATATTAAGCAACTAATAAAAAAATATTGACCCGTATTTTTGTTCAAAAACTACAACTTGACTAAAACAAAAAACAATTCAAAACATATAGGCCCCTAATCATTAGTAACAAAGACTTTCATTAAAATAAATGAGAAATTGCATTGAGGATAAAGAATGTTATTTTGTTCTTTTATCCTAGACACCGATGTGTGTAAGCACTGTATACTCAAATCCACAGGCATATCACTTGGGTGGGATTCGAACCCACGACCCCCTCCAATTCTGGAGCAGATGTCTTAACACAAGACCACTGTGTATTACATGTGTATGTTTGTACTCTGGGACAATGAGGTAGATGTACGAAGTTGTGCTTTCTATTACTATTATTTTTTAAATAAAAATGACAATAGAAACGATTGTTGTTGAACCTGAAAATTTCTGAGACATACTTAATAAATAAAAATAATAAAAAAGCTGTGCGTTATTGCTCTACTGTTAAACGCTTGATGGCAAAAAGTGGGATTTAAGTTGTTACAATATTTCTTTTGAGAAGACTTAAGTGCACCTCTCTGGGTGTCAAGAAGTAAATGAAAACAGAGCAGGTTTGCGCTAGCAACATGTAGTGTCACTTTTTAGAATTGTGAATGCTTAGAAGAAAGCAAGTGATGAAGTGTTTCAGTGTTTTTGTCCGACCATCTAAATAAATAAGCCCTCATTCAAAATATTACTTGGTTTCACCCATACACTGATGTACAGCACTGTATACACAGTGCTTTCACGTGTCCTGTGAAAAAGATCCGGGAGATATGTTACTCGGGTGGGATTTGAACCAACAACCTCTGCCATTCTAGAGCAGATGTCTTACCAACTAGACCACCGAGATTGCCCGGTAGCTAGAAGCAATTTGAACCCTATATTTTAGCAGTGGGTATTGCAACGATGTTCATTTTGGGATAAAGAATATTATTTGGTTGTACCCATACACTAATGTGTGTATAAGCACTGTATCTTTAGTGCTTCCGGTCGTTGGTTCGAATCCGTAGATATGACGAACCATAAGTTAGTTCCTTTCTCTTACTCTCGTTACTAGCTGGTGGAAAACACGGCCAAATAATACAAGAAATTTATGTGCTCTTTCCGACAGTAAACAGTTTGTTGGAATTATTTGCAAGGAGGTAAATAATGAATAAGTTTGTTGTAAAGCACCAAGGGATTTGGCAGGAACAGTGTGTATGTAGTTGTAATATAACCAGTCGGGCAGGTATGGGCTTAAAACAATATAAAATTGTTACCGTTTTCAATGTTTTTGAAACAAAAACCATGCCATCTGAGAGAACTGATCAACTACAAAACTTCACAGAGTTATATTTTTTCCATTAAATTTTATACATTTTAAAACCAACTTGGTGATTGAAGTCCCAATTGATTATAGTTTTTCACAACTGATTAACTATAATTGCTAAATCCTAACTTGATCTTTTCTACAACATCATTTTCCACCAGTTTCTCCAAATTTCAACTGCGCCGACCTCTCCTTCGCCTGTCGTTGCAAGTCCTTCGCTTTCTCTTTGTACTCTTGGGATAATTTCTCATTCCTCTCCGTACCGTCTCCAAGCTTGTACATTCGACTAACATTAGCACAGCCGTAGACATGATCGAGCTTACAGCTCTTCAGTGTAAACTGGAAGGCTTTCTTCATGTCCTTTTGAACGGTATCCAAACCCTGCAGGTAAATACTACCGAGTTGATAGCAGCTTTCTTGGTGGTCACTATCGCAGGCTTTCTGGAGGCACTTGACTGCCTTTGGGACATCTCGATCCTCACCCCCACTCAGTGCCACACCAGCACCGTAACACCCTGTCATGTATCCTCCATCACAGCTCTTTGTGAAGTACTCTACAGCCTTTTTTCTATCTTTGTTAACGCCTTCGAAGAAAAAGTAAAATGAGGACATCAATCTTGGATTAGAAATATTGTCCTAGGAATGAAAGCGCCCTCTTGTGGCAAGCGGTTTGTGAAACAATAGCGGTTTGGATAGTGGTTAGGTTTTTCGTGACTGCATGTGTTCGTGACTAAACAAATAAAGCATATTGGAACCATGAATACCTTAGCGTGAGCTGACAACCAACACCTTGAGAATTGAGTTGTGCTCATATTCCAAGGTTAACTTGAAGTTGGTGGAGTGACGTGGCTGAGCGGTCATAGCCACTGGCTTCAAGCTCTAGTGTTTCTGATCAGCAGACTGTGGGTTCGAGTCCCAGTCTTGACCATTTTTGCTTCATTCTTCAAATGAGATGTAAAGCTGTAGGTACCAGGTATTGTGTAATGCATGTAAATGAACCCAGTACACTTTTCGCTCAAGAGATTGGGCTTGCCCTGGCGTTTTCTGGTAGGATCAGCTGCAGATTGTGCCACAGCACCTTGTAAACTGTTACATGGTACTAATGTCAATAAATGGGTCTATGTTTTGAACATAGCTCTGCATACCTTGTTGAAAAGGTAGGCATGCCTTGCCTTATTCTATGCATGATTTGATCACAACAGTTTTCAGTCCTACACAATTAACGGGGGACTGTTGTTATGATTATAGCAAGACTGTGGCTGTGGTAGGCCTATTATATCAATTTATGAACTCCAACCCAATTACTGCATGCGCGTGCGCTGCTGGCCTTCACATCACAACGGGTGTTGTCATTACTACATTGTGCTGTGACAGTCAGCGCATGCGCATGAAGTAGGTTAGAGTTCATGATTCCATGTACAGCCACTGGCCTTCTTTCATCAGAAGCCACAGCTTCATTTGGATCAGTTTGACAGTTGTTAGGGTAAACAAACATTTGACCACAGCCGACTACCTACCATAAAATAAACCCGGAACTTAAAAAATGTCTGAACAAACCTCTTCCATACAGATGTAATGCTCCTAACTTGTTGCATGCTACAACATGGCTGTACTTGTTGCAGCTCAGATTGTATGCGTCAGTGGCTTTTTCAAAGTCACCTTTTATGGAGGCGTAGAATTCTCCCAGTCTGTAGCAACCTGTAAATAAGAGGTAGAATAGAATGCAGATGAAAATGTTTAAATCAAGGCCTGATACTTAACGGAGGTAATGGAGACAATTGCCTCCGTTGCCCCTGGTCATTGCCCTGGTGCCTCTAGAAATGTTCCAGTGCAAATTTACAATTTCCTGAAAGAGGGCCCCTTTACCAAGGTCAGAAGTGCCCTTTCCCATTTCAATAATGAAGCATCAGCCAGTTGGGTATGTACGCCATGTTTAGCAAGCAAGCTATCACAGTATCAGTACAATTATCAATCATGAAAACCCTGACAAGGTGCTAGTCCACATAAATACACATGTAGAATGGGTCTTATAATTCCCAACAGCAAATATGTACCTGTAGACAAAAGAGCGATTTGGTTGGGTGCACTTTTGGCTTTTGGCCTTGGTTGGGTGTGAACTTAAAGACTATATTATTATTTATTTAGAACTGCTTATTAACGTTTGTTAGAGTATATTTAGCTGTAGGTTTTAAGCATCATGTTGATACTATGATAGGGATGACCAAATAGGCAATTAATGTAAACGAATGGATCATTTATGTGTACTTCTTAATTAATTATTGTGTTTTATTTTCGGTTTGTGGTGAAAATTTAGACAGATTTATTGGGGATTTGAAATTGAACACACAACAAAACAAAGCTCACTTTGAAATTGAAGCTGTGCACATGAAAGGTATCAATCTTACTCCTTAGTTTTACTTGGTTTAGTCATGGTTTAGTATAACTCCATGGCCGGTAGTGGACGAACTCTGCCCAGTTAGTTTCGCGCGGTTAGCCCCAACGGCCCCTAAGGCAAGCTGAGCTGAGGCAGAGTCCAGCTACTACACCGTATGTATGGCACATTTGCATGGATGGGCCAAGTTTCGGTACTTGACCTCGTTTTCTACCTACCTTCCCCCGTCTTTTCACGGTGACACTGGTAGTTGTACTCCGTTTCGAGATTATGGAGATACTCCTTAACTTCTTCTTCACTCTTGAAATTGACCCTATTCATTTCAGCTGCGGAATTAACGAGTAATTTACACAAAATTTTACTAGATTGAATGATTTGTTATGTTATGCAATGGATCAGCGTACGTAGTGCCTCTTTACAATAGCGCCCTCTGTTGTTATATTTTTGCTCATTTATTTTTTATCAGCTCTGCATTTTTATTTTTATTTTTTTTTACCACTGATTTATTGTGGCAGTTCATAAAAAAAAGAAGAAACTGAAAACAAGAAACAATCATCGTAAATACCAAGGGGTATAAGACACAATTTTGATCAATGTCTGGCTGTCATACAAACAATTGTGGAAAATCCAACAACTTTTTAAGGTACATTTGCCTATATAACCAGTCATAATCGTCCGTCTCAATTACAACAGCAGCTTCAAGTTCATTTCATAGTTCATTATTCCCCCCCCCAAAAAAACAAAAACAAAAACCCAAACAAACAAACTTATTAAGAGCTTGAAAATGAAACAATGGATGGAAGTTCGTTTTTGTACAGAGTAGATTTTATTGTCAAGGTTTGTCATTTTCATACAATTACACCGTCTAAGTTTACACTAGAGGAATGGAGCCATTAAAAAAATAACCAATGGTTACTTTTTCTTAGTCGGCTACGGCTACGACTGTTGCTAAGGGTGTTGCTAAGGACACCCTATGATACCTGGTGAAGCAGCGATCCATAGCCGTAGCCGCTTGACCAGTGGCCAGGGTGCAGTTAATTTTCGAATCAGGACAGTAACTACACAAGTCAACAATTTATGTAGTTCCACTTTCGATAATCCCTAATTTTATAGATGTATAACTATAGAATGCAGGAGCATTTCAAAGCCATACGAAGATTGTGGGTGTTGAGTAGAAATAGGACAGGTGTGGAGGAATGCATAGCTAAAGGAAGTACTGTCCGCTAACGATGTGGCCAGGTATCCTATAGTTGCACCAATATTGATTAATTTTTGCTCTGGTTTTCCAATTCCAAACCTACTCCTAAAAGTTATTCAAAAACAGAATGATTTTAAGTCCTGGAAAAAAAAAAATTTGCTGGTCCAGTAAAATTAATGAACAGTAATCTAGTGGCAATAATCTTAATTACATTTGTAGGCTTCTCTCCAGACTCTGGAAGTCAAGTGATATGAACAACTGTAATCGTAAAAAAAAAAATTACTTAGAATGGTTTTCAGAAGAGATTAAATATTTGTCTTCCATTTGTCTTCAGAACTTCATGTTTTAGTTGTTTGACTGTGAGGTTGGACACTTTGTTAATGAACAGCAAATTTTGCACAACCAATATTTATAAATATACTGGTAAAAAAACAACAACCTTTGGTCAAACTGTATATCCTCTATACTATGTGTAGCTATTTACAGTTTGTTTATAGATATAAACCAAATCAATTGTACCAGAAAAATGTCTTATATAAAAAGACTACTTTGAAAGTGTCTTTAACTATTGGAGGTGCAACTACTCCATCAGAATATATAAACGAGGTATGAGTGAGCCGACTTCAATTTGACTGATATTTACAAAACTAGTAGAACTTTGAGTTGGAGCAATTTATTCTTAACCAAGTTGGAAATAAATGTATCCAATTATTAATGCTGGCTTGGCGAGTATCATCACTTGACCAATGGTCGGGATTTGTCTTCGTCACCACAAACATGCGCTTTGTATTTCTCAACCTCTGCCATGTACTTAGACCAGGGATCCTGAGCTTGCTGAAAAAAAGAAAAAGAAAAGAATAAAGACAATAAAAAAGATGAAAATGTTAACCAATTAGGGGGTTGGTGCTTTGGGTTGAGAGTGGGCACAGTGCAATTATGACAGTACAAACTCACTGTCACTATTAAGTTGTTTCTGCAGATTTTTGAAGGCTTCTAAATTAAAAATCGAAATTCTTGATGTTGTTAATAAGAATCAAAGAAATGTAGCTATTGACAATAGTTTATCGTTTCTTTGAAAGCCTCAGACTTCTTTCAAATTCTCCAACAAAATGTGAGGCAAACACAAAACAAGTACTGGTGGGGGGGGGGAAGAAATTTGTGTGGTTAAAACTGAAGTCAGTGCAACATCCAGACTTCAGATTTTATTTTATCATTGGATGTGGGTGTGGCATGCATCTCTCAAGCATTAAGCTTGCATACCTGGGTGTGGCATGCATCTCTCAAGCATTAAGCTTGCCTACCTGGGCATGGCAAGCATCTCTCTAGCATTAAGCTTGCCTACCTGGGCATGGCAAGCATCTCTCTAGCATTAAGCTTGCATACCTGGGCATGGCAAGCATCTCTCTAGCATTAAGCTTGCCTACCTGGGCATGGCAAGCATCTCTCTAGCATTAAGCTTGCATACCTGGGTGTGGCATGCATCTCTCTAGCATTAAGCTTGCATACCTGGGCGTGGCATGCATCTCTCTAGCATTAAGCTTTCGTACCTGATTTTCTGGAGTCTTTTGCTTCTTTACGGTTCCTGTCTTCAGAGAAAGTTTCCCACCTTTCCGTTTACCAACCTGTGGAGAAAAACAGATATGCTGGATAAAGGACAGTGTCAAACGCAAGAAAAATTTGAGTGATGTAGTCGTTAAACAGATGTCCTAAGGGGTGTGTCCAGCTTTTGACTGTGGGTCGGTGCCATAGAAACACCTCTTGAGTGTTGTTCTTGTTAATTGCGAGATATGACAAGATGAGATTTTCTGGAGGTGCATGTGACCTGACCCCTTGTCTTATACCCCCGGTCGGTACCAAGGGACATCACTTCATTCTTCCAAATCGCTCCATTTCTGACAAGATTTTAAAGGGCATCGAGGTACTACCAATACTAAAGAGTCACAGACTGTTCATCCGAGTAGGGAGAAACTGTGGATAAGGCGCCTCCAGTCCATTCAGACCATAATAACATCCAAAGAGAAAATGATTAATAATTGTGCGTCTTTGCCCTACCTTTTAAAGGTAGGGCAAAGATGCATTCCCCTAGATATCCCCCTCTTTAGTTTCTCTCATTCACTAATTTAAATTATTACCTTTTCCCCTTTTCCCATCTGTTGCGTTTCCAACCGCTTGAGCTCAAACCAGCCCCTTCCTCTACCCCTACCCTTTGTCTCCTCCATTGTTCATCCCTTGCTTTTTCAGCGTGCTTTCTGCCTCTCTCTCTCTCCTTATTTTTTACCACTTGACTGCTTCCATACTCCAATATGTTTAAATGTGTTGTCTGGATTGTGTTGTCATTTAGCCTTTGAGCTAGTTTAAGTTAGTAACTAATAGTAGTAGTAGTAGTACTAGTACTAGTACTAGGGTAAAAATGTCAGGCCATAAGTAAGTGTTTTTGTAAAGTCCTTTAATCACAATGGACAACAATTATATACTGTGACCATTGTATTTTTTTGATAATTTAGTGAAAAAGTGACTATTGACAGTCGGAGGGGGAATATATTTTTAAAAATGACTTACATGTGACAAAAGGCTATACTTTTTCTGGGCTGTTGTGACTGTAGATGTTGTATTACTGGAATTTTCTGTTGTCACTTCCTCTATTGCCTTTTTTTGCTCCCATTTTGACTTTCTCTTTTCATGTTTTATTTCGGGATTACTGTCGATAGCTTCTTCTGCACTTTGTTGTGTTGATAACGTTTGCAAGTTGTCATCACAAGGCTGTTCAATACCAGAATCTGTTTTGGTGATTGCTGTTTGCTCTGGCGACAGAGTTTCTTTATCTATGGTCGTTAGTCCACTCGACATTTCGGAGGCACCGCCAGTCGGTCGTTGGCTGCCGCTGCTTCCCGGCAACTCACCGTTCTTCACCTCGCTCGCTGACTGGTCTTCTTTACCTCGGAGTTTTTCTTCTTCCATCCTTTTCCTGAACATTTCCATGAAACTTCCGTCATTAACAAAGGTGTTCACTCCCCCCTTTACTTCCATTTTGTCGTTTTCCGTGAAATTACTACCAGGACCAGCAAAACTTTCGCATAAACTATGGAGGTATTCTACCTCATGCATAAACCAAACCAAAACTAAAAGGCAATTACAGTCATCAGGTATCTAATGTTCAATAACATTAACAGATAGCTCAGCTCCCGCCGGCCGTGAGGGTATCCGACTATCTTTGTCTTTTTCTAACAGCGCCACCAAGCGCCTGCTCGTATTTAAAGACTGAAGATGAGGAAGCTACCTTCCTATAATTACTTTCATGACAAATTTAACCAGCAACTTCTTGGTTAGTTAGTCTATGTAGTCATTGTTTGTATTTTTAGCAGCTTGGCTGATATGCATTTAGTTAATTACACATTTCCATTTGTAGTGTAAGGAATAGGCAAGTTGGGACCGTTTCATCATCAGACAGAATGCAGCGAAGCCTAAAACAACGAATACAATGCAGCCGCCTTGTTCTGACAGGTCTCTATGTGTTTACAACACGAGCTGGTGTTGAAAAACCTAAAATGACACCTTTGCAATGTTTTTCCCCGCAGCTCACGTCTCTTGTTTGCTGGAAAACATTGGCAGATGTGCCACTGACGTGCCTATACAGCTACTTTTCTGGCACGGTCTAAACATTCATAGTAAAACAAATAGTTGTTTATTTGTTTGCTTTGCGAAATATCAGCAAGTTGATAACACTTTGGCTGGTTACATAGTTCTGCTAATGAGTACAGGTCTATAACAAATAAGACATATATTTTGCTCCCTTTAATATTTTAAAAACACATTTTACATATGTTTGCTCACTGGCTTCAAGATTGGCCAAAAGTTCCTTCGCCGTTTTATTTGTAAAAAAATAATAACAAACATTAAAATCGTCCCCCCCCCAAAAAAAAAAAAGCCTTGGCCCTGAGTTTGGGTATTGGCTGTAGTCCATTATTTTAGTCCGATGATTAGTTAAAAATGCGAGGTTTATGCCCGGACTGTGCCCAGTATTTACAATTCTGAAGTGTCAAACTCCACCTATTGTTTACACATCAAGTCTACAAATGCAGTCAGTCGATTGTTCCAATGTTATCTATTGTTCTTTGCCAACTACAATAGTTTGGCGATGATGCCACTGACTGCAAGGGTTTTGGCTGCAAAACCTAACTTCAGTACAATTTTGGGCTATCTACACGAATGAATCAAGATAACTTGAAGCTTTGTAAACTATATGTGACAAAAATAATACAAGTTGCGTGGTGTATTTTAATACTTATATTAGCGCCCTCTTCGGCAACTCTTTCCATGATCCATTGGTTGCTTTTGTGTCCTTCTGAACCGGACAAAATGACCCCCCTCCGAAACCACCTCCAACTAACCGGACAAAATGACCCTCCGAAACCACCATTTGCCCATCCAACCTCCCCGTTCTAAATGGCTTAACGAAAGTTCGCCATCCGGACAAAATGACACTCCGAGTGCACCATGAGCCCCCCCCCCCCCCTTCTAACGAACGAGTCAATACAGGAGACTTTTTTATCCTCCAAATTATTTCTTTGAACCTTCTTGCTCCACCCCGGCCCCAAATGAAAGTGTTTCTGACGTTACAGCAATAATCCAACCCCCATGGTTCCCTATCTAGTGGTCCTCCATATTGGACTCTTATACCCCCCCCCCAAACTACTAACTGTATTGATTATTTCAGTCTTCAACGTGAGTTTTCCCCATTCTCCCTTGTGCCGGGGTTGCTCCTGAGGAATTTCAAAGGAGAAAAAAAAAAAACCTCAAAAGAAAATACATCGTTACCGGGAGTTATACACAAACCATCAAACAGACACTTGTAAATACTGTTTTATGAAAGCACACATAATTATTGTTTATTCAAGATTGTGAACGAAGCTTGGCCCGCTGATAACAAAACTCTGCTGTTAGTTTCAAGTGTAATACAATGTTCAAACTCATTATTAAAAAGAAAAATGACGTCAAAGTATACATAAACAAATAAATTAATAATAAGTCGACACAATCTGCACTGGACTTATTTCTGAACTTAAACAAACCAGAACGTGTCAAACACGTGAAAGTAAAGGTATGCCTTCAACAAGAAAGCCCACACAAGTTTGGGCAAATGCACTTTAAAAACTTCCGGGTCAGTAAATATTATGACCGGGATTATGTGTCAAAATGAGCCAAAAGGGGTCAAACTGAGTGAAAACCTACTTTTTGACCAGTTTCCCGGTCAACCTGACCACGACATGGATCATGCTACTTGGAACCAGACTCCGGAATAATTCTGACGCGTTAGTTTTGTGTTAGAGTGCAATAGATGGATTGCGCATGACGTCAGTCGCCGCCATCTTTGATGACAAAACAATGGAAAAATGCAGGCGTGTACGCGCTGCGCGCGACTCTCAGCCATTGATAGCCTTTCACGCGTGCACGTTTCATCAACGATGGCGGCCAATGCAATGGGTCTATAAGCGTGCGGGTTCAACCGCCGTTTGAAAATCACAGGCCTATCTCCTGTTTTGTGGAGATGCTGAAGAGAGCAAAATCGTTTGTTTCTTATGGGAATATACACGTACAGGCCCTCCAAAACTCAATACTAACAACTGTATCTGAAGGTTCTGTAATGCTGTAAAAATACACATAGAAAGCATTTGGAAAGGTTTAGTGTGGATTGTTTTGATTGACCACTGAGCTCTCTTGTAGTTTTTATTTAAAATAAATTAGATTTTAGTGTTAAAATACTTTTAATAACTTCAATTAATTGTACAAAAAATCAAGTTATCGATAAAGCTATAAACTTTGCAGCAATTTAACGGTTTTGTGTGCGCAAGAGTATGTACAGCACCTTTATAAACACAAAGAAGTAATTTTGTACAATATTTACATCAGAACTCAGAAGACAATGTGGTGATAATAATTATGAGCCATCTCATGGCCTCAGAGCGAATGTCTTCATTAAACTGAAGAATAGAAGGGCGCATCACTACTTGGAAAGAATTTCCAGGGATATTATCAAGATGTATGCAGATAACGAATGTTAGTGCAATTGCGAGTATGTTTTCATGGGTTGAAATAATGGAATGTTCCATACAACGAGGCGAAGCCAAGTTAAATGGAACATTCCATCTTTCAACGAAGAGAATCAATGAAACTGTTGCACGAATGCAAAACAGTCGTTATTTCTTTTATCCAAGTAGATTGTTGTCTTTTGATTGGATGATGACAAGTACAAAAAATGAACTGCCAGATTGCATTCTTGCATCTACTACGAGGGCATTTTGTATTGCTGTGTAGATGGCGTGATCTAGCGCGCAATGATCAAACAGGGGATGAAACTGCACGATGAATGGCACAATAATGCACGGCATATGACGTAGGGCACTGTAATTAGTGAATGCCACGTGATCTACAATCCTCCAATCAAATGACGCGGATCAACTTGGGTGTTATATTATAAAACCTAAGCGAATACATGTAGTAACATTATTCAAAAAGTAAATTGTAAATTTGAGATAACAGTTGTTTTCTAGTAGGCAGGAAAAAATCAAACCACAAAAAGTAAAGAGAAACTAGAAAAAAAGAGGAAAGAGCTCATTTACCTGTAGTCACTCAATACGACAACAGTAGCTGAGCGGCAAGCTAGGGATGCTGTCTGGCATCGGGGCCTGGCACGACCGTTCACTACGAATAAAACCTTTTCTGGTTAGCAGAAATGCGTTACCAGCTAAAATACCATTCAATAAAGCTAAGCAAATACAGTTGTTTTGTGTCGATTAATTAAAGTGTGTCATAGACACCTACAATCTGACACCGAACTGTAATGTCAAGCAGAATTGTAAACATCTTTATAACATCTTTTTCAGGATTCTGTCCTTTGATTGTTTCCTTTACGAAGAAAGTCTTTACCTCCAAGTTGTCATCAACATTTCCTCAACATAGACACCATCAATAAGGTTTTTATTTTTGATCGAAGTTTGTAAACGTCGAAAAATGTTGATACAAAACTATATGACAATGGTTAAACGCACAGTTTTGTATCAAAGTAACTGTTGAGACGACTTGCTCTTCGCTTCTGTTGTTTTTCTCTTGACGAGTTCCTTTAGTCTTGCCACATCTTTCTGTAGCAATGATGTTTCATGACGCAACTGGATATTCTCCTGCTCCAAGTATGCCGAACGAGCCGCCCTGTAATCGATCAAGAGTCTCTTGGCATCTCGGCATTTCTTGGCGGCTTGGTTGTTGCGTCTTCGCTTGTCCCAGTATTTCGCACTGTCATCCATGTTCATTTGAAGGTTACGGACGCTGCCATGCATGGGAAAGCCCTCTGTCGTACCCTTGTTAAGGGCTGCCAAAGCCTGGGCTGCTTCAACCATTCTCTCGTGAGTTTCGTTCAAGGTAAGTTCAGATGGACCAGACGGGAGGAATTCCGATTTAACTGGATACTCCAAGACGGAACTGCAGGGATGGGGGCTGATGTTGCCATCACTTGAGGAGCTTGAAGGAGGGGGTGTTAAGCTGTCTAACCTAGAGCGACCACACTGAAGGTCTTCCTGAGCAGCGTTTGACCTTTGTGGGCTGGGAATACTGGACATTTCAGAGGACAAGGTTCTTTTAATCTTGCACAATGGCTCATCGGATGGTGTGGTCTTGCTCCCAACCCCCTGTTCATCAGTCTGTGCAAGGGAACGCTTTAATTTCTCGCGAAGTTTATGAGGAAGTTTCGAGAGTTCAACGCCTGCCGAGAAGACACTATGTGGAGAGGGTGGGGACGGGGGTTTCTGCTGGGCATCTATCGCGTTAGTTTGTATGGTCGGTGGGACTGGTGGGACCGATGGGAACAGAGATGGGAAAGATTTACCCTCTAATGGCGAGGTCACTTGGGTCTTCTTGCCGTTAAGGACACCAACAAAAGGTTGTGGAACCACCCGTGGTCGATCTCTCGGGTTTTCGTGCTTGACTATCAGTTGATGCGAGTTCCCGAGGTAGGCATGGATTGCGTTAACATCCACGCTTGGCGGCAAAGAAACTGGTACCCTCGGAGGAATTTCAGTAGCTAGCTTATCATTGAATGGACGTACTGTAGGTTGCAACGAAGTGGTTGGATATGGTAGTAAGTTCTTGGGTTGTTTGGATGGATAAACTTTTGTAGGGGAGGCTGCCCGGAGGAAAGGTAAATCTTGATCATAACCGGTGAAAGCAAACCCTAGGCCCAATTGTTTTCCAGTCGACGTTGAATGGGCCCTCTCTTGACTTTTGGCGCGTTTATCTTTGTAAGGTTTGCCATTGCCATCCTTCATAGCCTGCAGCTCTGCTTTCAGCGTTTCGTTCTCCCTGGCGAGGGTCATCACTTGAGTTTCCAACACGAGGTCAGTGAGGCGTCGCTTCTCTCTTGATCTCTTGGCGGCATCGTTGTTCTTCCGGCGCTTGTCCCAATACTGGACATCCTTGGACCCTTCCGATGTGAAAACTCTCTGCTTACGGGACATGATCAGTTCTGGCATGTTCGTGCTCAAATCAATTTGGTCGGAGCCGTAGGGGAGCTTCATCGCTACCGATGGAATCACGGGCAGGCTCCCCGGTTCGGACAGGCGGCCGTTCGGATGGACACGCTGGACGGGCTTGCCGCAGTGACGGTGCTGTGTCAGGCAGTCCCTGTTAACTTGGTCCGCCATCTTGATGGACAAATTCAACGCAGACGTCTGGGGAAGTGGAGGTGCTGCTGTCATTGCGATCCCTCTAATGGAATTCTGTAGAATAAACAATAAATAAAAGAACTGTTTAAAATTCTGTCGTATTTTTGTTTACATTGGCAGCCTACTACTATACTTGATTCCCACTTACAAGGACAGCGCTCTTGTTTCGCAACAATCACTCGGCGACCCTTTACGATCTCATAACAAATGTTGTTATTTGTCTTCTATTTTGAAAACTACGAGGGTGGTTTACATATTGACGCATCGACCAAACTCCATCTCGTTGCATGTCAGTGAACCCATATATTGATGACTAGTCGTGCCCAATGGTTCGCACAGTGATGAGCTTGTACACATTTTCGTTCAGGATGATGTAATGATGCGTGATGGGACAGATTACAGGCCCACTGTTGATCGGCGCAATGCGAGTAACGCGCACACACGATGTTAATATGTAAAATTAATTAGCATTCTCCTTTTTAAACAAAAGTTGCGAGAAGAATAAAACTACAATAAATTTGGGCTAAAAACTATTAACGTTGTGATTGAGCTAGCCCTATAATTTAATACAAGGCAAAGAATTAAAATAACTATTTTAATGAATTTACACCATACACATCTCGGATCTTTCGTAAACAGGAAGAGGCGACTGGGGGTTATTAGGTCCGGGGGAAATGGTCCATTGAGCAAGCGTATACGTCAAGCTTCACAAGGCCTTTGGGGTGCACCCCACCAAATAGGGAAAAAACAAAGTGTCGGCCTCTTTAATATTTTGCAGGCCCTCAAAATATTCTATTCTAGACAGATTTGAGAGCCTGATAAAAGGGACTGTGTAAAAGGGATCTAGTACAGTGTACAGCTGCCCAGATGTGACTTGGGGGTTGTTGACCTTTAACTTGAGGTATTTTGGATGACATAATGCCCTGAAAATTGTCACATTTGCCTAGAGGTGTAGGGACATTTTTCAAGATTGATGCACGGATGTTTGGAAAAATTACACCTGCGTACGGGTGTTTTTATTTGGAGGGATAATAACTCGACGAGCCTTTGGACTCCTCATATCAAACTGAGTAGAAGATAAATTTTAGAGATCCAATGAACAACTTCACCCTTGACTGTGAGACTTGTAAGATTTTTTTAAACATTGTTTTCTTTATATATTTAGTATTTTGCACTATGCTATGGGGCGCACCCTTTGGCGCTCCATAGGTCCGAGCAAACGTCAAAGACTTTTCAGACAATAGATGGCAGCAAACTCAATGAGTATACATGTGCATGTTAGAATGTTGGCAAGCTACAGATAATGATGTAAATAGTTATTGTAAACACTGCCAGCTAGCGTTTAAAATTGTCTTACGCCCCATGGACGACACAAACTTGACCTTTCATAACAACCATAGCGCCAATGAAATTAACCTTATCTGGTAGTGGCTGTCAGCCATTTTAATTTTGATTAACAGCTACGTCATGCTTTCGCCCTCCCCCAATTAACCTACAGCATGACGTCACCGGTGGATGTTACATCACAAAACATCCGGTATGCTCTAAGCGACTCGGTACGAATTTGAATTCCTCTGACAATATGCTGTTGCTGTGTCACATGACTTGGGCAAGCTTTGGTGTAGTTACGTAAGAGACGTTGAACAATCTCTTCTGAATGAGCGCGAATGCTACAACCCCAACGGGCTTTGCCCACGATGGGTTAGTCCTTTTTATATGAGTTAACAAACTCTTATCCAAGTGCTATGGAGGTATAATTCAAACCCACTGGTCTGATTGTAAAAAAAAAAAATCTCATAAAATCATTTCTCATAAAACCATTTGAGTACGTAATGAGAGAGAGGAAGAGAGAAAGGGAGAGAGAGAGAACAACTTAATAACGGTTCACGGTCGTTTTTAGTCAAAGAATATTTTGTTTGCGTATTTTTGTCGTTTTGAGTTAAGTGAAAAAAAAAATCAAGTTTTAATGGAAACCTTTTCTCCAACATAAAAGTTGATTGATATATTTTTCCCCTGGAAGATTACAGCTAATTACTTGTTTCTACAAGTAAAAATGTCATATTCCGAAATGGTAAACTGATACGGTATCGGATTACAAAAAGTACGGGTCGGGTATTTAATACCCGACCCGTACTTTTTGTAGGGCAGTTTTTAAAAGGTGATCACACGCTACAAAGAAGATTTATGCAAGTTCCAAACGACCAAAATACTCAATCAATAACGGGTAGATTAAGATCAAACCCTACTGACGCTCCCCAGGTTAAGAGAAAACATTCTATTGTCATAAAGCGTAATAAAGGTTTCGGGTTGGGCCGTTACGTCACCTTATGGCCTAAACAAACAAGACAGCATAACTTCCCAATGATTAGCAGGAATGGGCTCAATAGCGAGGCATCTCAGATGTAAACGTATTGAGATGAGATCCGGGAGAACACCAAACTTGCAGATTTGCTATAATTGACCACATTTTAATAAAATGGTTGATGGGTTCCTGGTTTATACATTGAAACACCCCAGAAACCAATAGATGGAACCAGTCGGTTTTTTGAAGAATCAAAATTAGGACCAGATGACGTAGAAACACGTCCATCGTTACATTACTTACTCAGTTAAATAAATAACCTACAACAAAAAAAGCACCCGGAACTTTAACTTAAAAAAACAAATTATTAGGATATTTTTTTTAGGAGGGGAGAAGCGTAAGACATTATTGGTGGGCCGGCATCCTAGAAAAGGTGGCAAAACGATCCAATCATAGAGCAAGGTTTGCTCTCTCTCTGGCAGTTTTTCCCTGACTATTTTCAAGAGTGCGAAAGTAGAAAGTCACCAAACACTTCAATTCAACTTTCAAGTATTATCATTTCTTTGTACATTTGTATACCTGCTATTTTATAATGTAAGAATTTCTTACCATCTTGCTATAGGACCTACTGTATATTAAGATGGTCCTCAAAATTAAACAACAAGTCTTTATAAATCAATTACCTATGTTACAAAACACACGTTGCGTACGATGATAATTTGTTGGAACTTGAATGATATACCAGAATTTAAACACAAACACTGAAAATAAAACTAGATCCAAGATGACCACACCACCAACTTACACATATGAAGAAAAAAATGGCCAGAAACTGACTTGGGAAAAAAAACAAAAACAAAAACTCAGTCAATACAAAACATAATCGAGAAAAATAGTTGTACAAATTCAAATGAAGATGTGTACCTTCGAAATCCTGTCTGAACAAAATATTCACTTGATCAGTTGGTCGCTCTTAGATGCTCTACGGCTGGCTGGTTTTAGTCCATCAACGATGCAAATTTAATTAACATCCTCCAAAGCGAATCTTCACAACTTCTCTCCCAAAAACTTATGTCCTATGAAAACTAATGCAGGTTTTGCGTCCATAAGTAGCAACTGGGCACAGAGCTATCTAAGCGATACGTCCGTACGTGCAGCTTGATAATTACTATTTTACTAAATTGAAAACAACTCGTGAGATACTTTTCCCCCTAGCCCTCGGTCCACCTCGAATTCTTACAGCAGCAAGTAACATTACGTAATACGCTGCGCAAGCGCAGAGGCTACTGATTTGTCACATACTCTGCGCGATCTGGAGTTGCGTAACGGTTGTGACCTTCCGAGAGAACACTTGGAGATTATTATTGTGCAAGACAAATACAATGTACCGGTTAGGTGCCGTGACGAAAGCGGGACAGCAACGTCCTTGCCCCTTCTCGTCCAAGCTTGATGCGCGGTGTCATGTATGTGTACTGGTTTAGCGCGGGACACTAGGCGGGGCAGCAAAGTCCTTGCCCGTTCTTATCTAAGCTTGGTGTGGGGTTTCACTGTACAAAGTAAGCGCGGGACGAAGTTCGGACAGCAATGTCCTTGCCCCCTTCTCATCTAAACTTGGTGCGGGGTTCGATGGACATTGCACTGCCCACATGATACTGCCTTATGGCATGACCATTGTGGTGTTCCGCACCATTGTGACATCATAGTTTAAAAAAGAACCACAAAGCCTGCACTTCCTACAGGCACGGTTTTTAAACAGCTATGAAATGTAGAAAACACACAATCTTACAAATTACATCTGCATGGAGATCTGCACTGTACGATTTTTATCAAAATTTTGGTAAGAAGGAAGGCTGCAGTCACCTCTCCCCTCAACTAAATTGCCCCCAACACACTATATCGGTACAAGCCTAGTCTTGGTCCAAGACGTTACATGGACCTTAATGGGCAGCCATCTTGTTTTTGCCAGTATGTGGTTTCTTGGGTGGCAATATATTTCAGGGAACTTATAACTTATTCTGTACGTTTATATAGTATGTCCGGACATTCTTCTGGGAACCAATACCAATTTCTATCATGGTGATTTCTCTGTGGAGAGTCTATCTTCCGAATAATAGTTTCTCCAGACAGAGAAACATATTTCTGCATTGTATAACATTTGTAATGCATTTCTAATGGGGCAAACGCGGACGTAATCAGCAGTCTTGGTCAAGTTAGAATTGCTAAAAAAGTCATCATCAATCCCTCTAGCATGCTTTCTTCCACGCTGCTGAGAATTGAGCAGAACGTGATCGCTACAATCAGCTGATTAAGAGGGCCATGGAATAATATTACGTAATACGGGTTTCGCATGCGCATTTCATACCGTTTTGTCACATATACTGCATGTGACAGTGCAAGGCCCAATCACACAGGGCCACGTGGTTCAATCTCTTTGTTCAACCAACGATGTACTTGCCGAAAGGTCACATGGACTTTAATGGGCAGCCATCTTGTTTTTTCAAATTCAATGCAATGTAACAAAAAACGAGGCTGAAAGGGAAATAATAGTATGGTTTTAATATTGGTATGGAATCATTTCTCATTACTATATTGTCAAAGAGGGAACACGACCAATATTGCGCTAGTACCATCAGATTCATCATGGAAAAGGCTAGTATATGTTTTTTTTTTGGGTGGCATCTTCTTCAGTCTTCACTCAATACTCAAGGGATCTTATTACTTATTCTTAAGATTGTATAGTAAGTTCCACTGAGTTTGTATCAATAGATTTTTCAAACTACCAACAAATTATTACATTAAAAAAATATATACAATGGGGCCTTTTTTGAACACGGTGTCACTGTCCTCCATGGCTTTAATAAATGAATATTGTAATATCCCGTTAGTTTAGATATCAATCCAGGTCCCCTCCATTGAAGGACCAGATTTATTGTCCTTGTCGCAAGGAAAAACATCTGGCATGAGCCTTTCTTACAGAGGTTGTCCCTCAATAATAATTTCCAGTTGTCTTCAGTCACGATGGTTAATAATGACATGTCACTACATGCATTGTCCATGGTGCGCACACGAAGGCTGCCCTTACGAGCTATTTATCCCGACGAGGTCTGGGAATGGACATCGTGTATACAAGTCATGTCTATCACCCCAGGTCAGACCTCTATGGTCAGACTATGGAGCTATGGTCAGCTCTCTAAGGATACCACCTGTCCCTGGTGTGACCCCGCCAAAACGACCAGTCTGGGTCATCCATCGGCCACGGACTAACCAGATCAGGCCATTGGGGACGTTCAGTGGAAAAAAGCGCCTACAGATCCACGCTCATCACATGGGCGTGTTTGACGAACACTATTGATTTACACCAGTGGTGGCCTTCGGACGTGTGGATTATGTAACAGGTTCAGACACGAATCTTTTGAGTGGTGTCCAGTCACGTCTCAAAATGCGGGCAGAGGGTCAGCTCAGGGTCAGATAAAGGCCACGGGGTGGTCTGGAGTTTAAAAGTGCAATCGGAGGGTCATCTACCCAATCAGCTGACCATCACGCACACAATCACTGTCCTTAAGCTACCAGAAAAACAGTGCGTTTAAGCTATTTACAAGTTACGAAAACAGTTGAATGGTGTATTAATATTTGTCTCCACGTTTGTATTTTTTCCCTTTCAATCACCTCATATTTACACGAGTTATTTGCGAGAAACACCTTGCATTTTGTATCCTAGTTTCTTTAATATAACAACATTTTTTGAGATGGCCCGCTTTCTTGACAGTAACAGCTCATAACAATGTAAGATTGCATGTTTATGCTATTGAGCTGTGTACATTTCGTGTTTGTAGAATGTTTCGGCTCTGTGGCCCTTTTAGTAAACACGTTTTGTAAGTAAAAGCCCCACGTTACATAATGTTACGTTTATGGGTCCTCTGATGTTTATTTGAATACTCCACTGAGTGGGGAACGTTATCCAACAATAAAGAAATAAAATTGGAAAGCAAGGCCAAACGTTACCCCATGAAGGCCTCAAGCTGATCTCTATTATTTACTGACTGGGTATAGGATTATCCCATTGGTGCCAGTTTGAGTATTTTGAGGGTGTCGAAGGTACCTTGGTGACATATCAGTACTCTCATCCAAGAGAGTTCCTCAAGGTAATTCACCCAATGAACACAAAGAGGACACTTGTAAAGCAACAAGAACGCACATGCAGTGGAGGGAGCTTCTCTCGCCGGTCTGGCGGCTCGGACATTCTCGAATGCGCTCGGAACTTTTCGATGTTCTCGGTTCATGGGTGCACTGCACTTTAGAAAGAAACTCATGTGCAGAGCCTCATTAATAAAATGTCCACCCACAACCTTTTTTTTAAATCAAAGATTCGAAGCTCGTGGCTTTTATAAAGGTCCAATATTGTGCCCCTGAGGCTGTTGACTTTCAACCTGGGAGCATAGAATTGCCCTCTTTCGCCAAAGAGTGTAATAAGGAGTCTGGCCAGATCAGGGTAGTTTTCGATTTTGGATGAGCCTACGTCAAAAGCTTAACAGCTAATCTATTCAAAATTGAAAAGAACAACGAAGTTTAGATGTGAGGAAATACATTTGGTAATTGTTTTCAAGAGGTGGAGAGACTGTTAATTTTTATTTTTGTTGTGTATTATTGAATTAGCATTGAGCATTGGTTGCTATGTGAAGCATACAATAGTGTGGTGCACACAATAACTCCATTGTCTTGGAAATGTACGCATGCTCAATACTAAACTAAAATAACTGCAATTTTACAAGTATCTGCTGCCACCATGCGTTCCAAGTCTGCCAGTGACACTAATCCTCGCCCCATTGGCATTGTACTGTCTAGTTCATTGCTAGCAAACAAAGACCAACCGACCCGACCGATATACGTCATTGGTTCCGACCCGACCAAAGTCTCACCACAGTTTCATTAAAAAGAGTCGGCTGATTGCTGACGAGCTGATAAACTTTTAGCCTTTCGTAATTCATAAACGTATGCTTACACCACGTGGTCTTTTACTGACAATTTCAAAAATGTAACGGTGTGTACAACCCTACAGAAAGGACCCACTCGGGTCCCGGATGTAAATTAAACACAGACGTGGAAACCTGATAGAGTTGCAGAATCTATTAAATTTGCCGATCAAAAAAAGGAGAAGGAAAAAAAAATACATAAAACAAGAAACACCTCCAACACCACAAAAACAAAACCAAAAACAAAACACACACAAACAAACAAACATAAAGAAGAAACAACAAACCAAAATCAAAAACAGTCTTCACAACTAATACCATGGAGCCCATGCTAATACTAAGCAGCATATACGAAAAACAAAATTGAAGACAAATACCGAGTTACACAAGATCCTCTACATTATCACCACTCCATCTTTGTTTGCATTTTATCACATTCCATTGGTTAGGCTATATAGATAGAACCCATGATAGGCCGATATCGTCGGTGACACAATAATGTCTGCTTTACACTGAGAGCAAACCTGTTACTCATAACATTGTAATATTTCTAAGAAAACGTACTTTTATAAAGAGCTAGTGATGTTGACTAAATCTGGGAATAATATATTTGGTTTGTTAATAATTTAATAGAAAAAAAACCTACTTCAAAACTTGTCCTTTTTGAATCAGCAGAATTATTTGGTTCGTGACCAGGTTTATGTGCAAAAAAAAAGGCATAATTACTTAACTTTTAAGCATTGGTTGTGTTTGTCGCAGCCTCCGGGAAAACATGTGTTGAGTTGATTTGTTCCTTTATTTTTGTTTCCAAGACGAACAAAGCAAAACAATTAATGACAAACGTAAAAATACACCACTTTGTGTAATTATGTTTACGTTTTTTTTGTACACAATATGTGTTTGCACTACCAGCAATGTATTGTTGTTTTTTCGTTCGCAACTTAGTAAATTAGTCACTACCCGAATCGGGACACGCCTCACTCTTAATGGGCGGATACTTTGGTAATTACTCAAAACATTAATGACCATAAAAATGTGCTTGGCAAAGAGCACTGGAGGCTGTTGATATTATAAACATTGTCAAACACCCTTTGAAGTTATGTTATTTCAGAGAGAGAGGTAATTTCCCCAAAAACTTGAATCTGAGAAAAGCTTCAGGCATGAAGCCTAATTTCTCAGGCATCTGAAAGCACGCAGTTCTATGCAACAAGGGCATTTTTCTTTCATTATTTTCTTGCAATTTCGATGACCAGTAGACTCCCAATTTTTCACAGGTTTGCTATTTTATGCATGTTGGGATACACCAAGTGAGGATACTGGTCTCTGACAACTACCAAAAGTGTACCCTGTCTTTAATAGTTTCTTTTCTTGTGATCAGCGTTTTCAAGTTGTTCGGCTAAAGAGTTTGTTGAAAATTATGACGCTTTGGATGGAAACAAAAACATCTTTATGATAAATTTATGCATACACAAAGTAATGTTAAACGTACACGAGGAATCACCAAGAACACTGTCGAAATGATTGCCGTTTAAACCATAATTAACTCCGACAATTCATCGGATATTCTTAGAAGTAAAGAAGGGGGAAAATGTTGAGCAGTTAAACCGGGTTATTCATCCGGAACAATTCCCGGGAAAGCGCTGACAGAAAACTTCAACAATTGAAGTAATTCAACAGTCACTGATAGGCCTTGACCTCACTGACCTGTTGACTGTGCGGTTAACACCAAGGGTGTCACACAATCCTGTTTTTTTTTTTAAACGTTGTTTTGCAAAAAACCTTCGCAGGTTTATTTTTAGAATCCTTGGAATTCTGTTTTATGCTAAATAAAACAACCCACTCTGGAATTATTGTAAATCGTAATCTGTATGTATGGCCAGTGTAACCACAGAATCAATGTGTTTTGTGTGAAATGCATTCATCATGTCGTCACGTTGCGAATCAAAATCTTGTTTTTAAAGACAAACTACGGATTCGGCAACTATCGAGAGAAAACATTGACTAGTTTCAATCTGAAAGTGTACTGATTCTTAAGTTCATACTAGTACTAATCCTCCAGAGAAATATTTCCATCTTTTAAAATTCACACCAGTGCCAATCCTCCAGAGGAATATTTCCTCTGAAACCTCACTGATTCTAAAGTTCATACCAGTATCAATCTATGAATTCATAAAACATGAAGTGTTTGTTTAGTCTCGAAAAAAAAAATAGCCAGAATTTATCTGTGGTTTTCGGTACAGTCATATAAAAAGAGTCAGTTATTTAAGACCCTACACTCTTTGGGCTAAAGTGTATACTTTCACCCAAAATAGCTTAGAAGTAGGTCTACAAAAACCGTCTGCCTTTAGAGTTTTTGAGAAAACGCTGTCAAAATTGATTGATATTCGTAAAATGAGTCCAACATTTGGGGGCACCAATAATGCTCAAAATTCACATCAGTTGTTTCAAAATGTTACGATGATTTCCAAGGACATCCCACTAATAATAGCTATTATTTCGGTTAATGTTTTGAAGTAAATTCGATTTGTTTTAAAGCAAAGCAAAAATACAACCGATTTCTTGAACGGACAAAGGTACAGAAAAAGGTTATACCATTAGGACACTCCGAATAGGAAACAACGAGTTCTACTCTCATATGATAGATTAACGGTATTATACAGGATTGGATATACGTATTAAAAACGTCCTTGTTTGTTTTAAGCCTACTGAAAGCTTACTGATTATAAAGTTCATCTAAAGAATATTTCTATCTGAATATGAAGTCATATTGGAGGAACATGTTTCTGATTTCAGTTAAATTGTTACAACCAAAATTAAGGGCAAAGTGTTGAACATGCTGGAAGTTGTGCATGAGTTTTCACTATTTTCACACAACGGATTAAGCCCCAATGATCACACAAAACATGAACACTGTATTGTCAGCTTTACCAAAATAATCATATATAGAACCTTTGTCAGGCGCGGGTCCGGGGTGGGGGGGGGGGGCACGTGCCCCCAGGTTAAAAAAGAAGAAGTTTTTAAAGCATTTTTTTAACAAACACTACAGGGTTAACACGAAATTTAAGATACATCCAACGGTATGAAGTGGGAAGTTTGGTGGACTCATGTTGTAAGGCATGAGTAAGACATTTTCACACCTTTGCAATAAATATATAAAGAGTAAGAGAGAGTGGATGAAGGGGTGTGTAGGTAGGTTGGGGGAGGAGGAGGTTGGGGGGCTCCATGAGAAAGGATCATGAAAACTACATCTCTGTACTATAACTTGACAATTTATAACCAACTCTCAACCATTTACTTAAAAACTAACCAATTGTCCAAGCTTCCGACGATGCTGATGAATATTCAACACACAGATTACAACTTTTGCCGATACAGCCCTAGCTAGCTAAAACCATCTTCACACAATCTACGGCTATTGTGGTTTGTGCGAAATTGAATCTAATTGTAAACACACAGATGTAAAAATTAACCGAGTTTACTCAACCAACCGAGGAATCGAAACTGTATTTTGTATACTATTATTTACCTGTTATTAAAGCCTCGCATGCAGCTCTCTGTTCACGCCACAAAACGTCCCGATCCGGAGGAGAATTGAGGGGGAGAAACCTTGTGAAGAGCCGCACAGCGTGTTGACGGGAACACCCTCGAATTGCCACCTCCTGACTGGTGTAGACCGCAGCAATAGAGAGACAAAATCGATGATGGTTTCTGGGAAGAGGTGCAACTAGGCTATACATAGGTTCATCACTGGACAAGAGCCCTTGCACTTGATCGCCCTTTTATGCATAGATTGTCCTTAACCCTGCGATTAAAGCGTGTCAGGCTAGGTCAGTTAACCACGTTCCCAGCTTCCCGATTGGTCCCCGGGTTTGAGCCCACGTTTTTCTGTGGTAACCGTGACAGTGAGAATTGCATAACAGTGGCGAGGCGGCTAGGATGACATAAAAAAGCTTGGTTTCCCGACCCAGCATCCCTGCGGGCTAGATTGTGTAACTTACGACGGTGATTGGCCTGTCGTTACAGGGTGCACGTTCACGAGCTGCCGTTTACATTCGATTAGCATGCAGCGTATCTGGGGCAATAACATCGGATGACCGTGCCAGCTGCTGGGCTTGTATAGAAAACACACCACAATCAGTCTGGGACTGGAATCCAAACTCACTAGGAACTAGGTCGCTGTCATAGGGACGACCTCGAAAAACACTACAGACGCTAAAAACAAAACTAATCGTTTCCTCTTTTGTAACACTGAACTTGTTTACATTAATAACCGAAACTAAACATGTTGGTAGTTCAGGGAAGTCTGGGGGAAAAAAGAGTACTGTCTGCTTCTCATTAAACTTCATAACTTCAAAATCATAGTTATCTTCAAATCTAGCTCAATAAGGGCCTCTATCTGGTCAAGGAAAAGCAATTACGCAAATGTCTAAAACACTCGTGCACTTATATGATTATGTACCCAACATTTATTAAAACAATTTCTGCAACACGGTTGGGTCCCAGACAGTGAAGTAATTTCTGTAGACGCCATTTTCGTCATGGCAATATATTTGTCTTCCTTTCAATTTAAGGAAATCGAGGCTCCAAGAAAACGACAGTCTGGTACCTTTTTTATATGGTGAAGAGAGCGTTATCATTATCATAGAGTAGACAGGGGTGGCCACGCTGTCCTTGCTCTATGTTTTAACCAACGGTCCGAAGCTCTCGGATCATCACTACACTACCTCCATGGTAATAGATTTGATCGAATCTTTATGTAAACACAACCAAGTTTAAAGCTCAACATGTTTGATAACAATCTTCACCACACGCTAGGTCGATAGGTTCTCTAATCCTTTAAGTGAACAGACAGTTTTAGGGGTGAATGTTTCGTACCTGGGGGGGGGGGGGGGGGATACAAGGACCGACTGAACGTCCGTTACTGCCTGCAGTCTTTTTACAGGTACCTTGCAGGGACGCGTGGGGTCGAGTCCGGTGGTGTTGCGAGGCCTGATTGATTTGTTGGGGGGGGGGAACTGATGTCTTGGTGAGGATGCTTCTATGACACCATGGAAGATCTTTCCTTACATACAAAATGTTTGGTTGTGGCTACTTGTCTTGCTTGGAATAAATAGACAAATTTAAGTATATAATGGCAAAATTTAAAAGGCCTGACTGTAATCAAATTCTGTTTAGTTCAGCTGAGAAGAAGGGTTAGCCATTGCCATCGCTGAAACTGGTGCCCTGTTATTTCTGCTGGCAAAGTCAGCTGTACGCAACATTCTCTGCCCAACGGGTTACTGAAACATAACGCTGATCTCATTGAAAAGTCTGAATGTGTCATCAATTCAAATCCTCAATCACTGAAATGAACTTTAAAAAAACAAAAAAAAACATTAATAATCCAGCCCACGTGTCTGACAGCCACAGCATAATCGTGGTAAAAATTTATATCTGCGTGGCAACCTAATCCCAATAATTTTGCAGTATAAAGAGACGTGCATGACGGATCAGCTAATAACCTCGGTTTTATTGAATAAAAAGGAGTGCCTTTAGAAAAAGAAAACAAAAACGCCTGTAAAAAATTGAAAAGTGGTTGACCCCGCCAGTCTTTAAAAATTCGTTTTGTTTACAAAGTTGTGAGACTGTTAAAATCTGATCTTGACGTTTCGACTCTGTTTCTTCAATGCCTTCAGCTTAAGAGCAGTTGCGTTACAAGACATTTTCATCGGGGGTGGCAAGCGTGCGGGAGCAAAGACATAATTTGGCGCTAACCATTCATGTTGTACCTTGCTCGATCTCATTGGTAGTGGGGTGGGGATAGGGGTGGGGATAGGGGTGGGGATAGGGGAGGGGTCTTGCCCCCACGCCCCACCGCGCTTAGCACGCCACTGTTTAGGAGGCGTCATTCTTAGTTCTAACCCCTATAACCACCCCAGAGTGTAATTTTTACAGTTTGCCCGCAGTTTGCTTGCACTCACGTCACCTTTTTTGTAAGAGTACTGGGTACCGTTATTTAAGACATAACACCCGTATGGTAAGTCGCTAATGAATGGACCTGGAGGTCATCTTTTTGTTGTACTAATTTGACCGAGGATAACCCCACAGCTGACCTTCTGAGTGCCGTCAGACATGAGACAAGCACTCAAAGACAAAGTGGTATTGGGCACAGATCTTTAGGGCCAATCCATGCCCCAATGGTAACTAAATACAATGATTCTTCTTTTCAAGATTGTGACAGATTGATATTAAAACAAAAAATCAAGCTTAAAACTGTTGAAACCATGTTAGGGCCGATGAAGGAGTTGTAGATGGGATATTAAAAGGCAGTGGCATCCCCCTGGGGAAGGGGCAGCGGGGTGGTGTGTGGGTGGGGGGGGGGGGTCAGACACGGTCAGAACTTTTGTCTCCCAAATTGTGTCTTTGCCCTTACTTGCCCACCCCTTCCCCCAAATGAAAATGTCTGGTTACAGCACCCTTATGAGTACGGACCGGGAGAGCCCCTCCTGAAGGTCCCAGGGCCCTGGTGAGACGATGCTCTCAGTTCGACAGTAGGCTGGCAAGAACAAGAAACGAACGATGTTCCCTTGCATACCAACCGAACAGAAGTTGCATATATTATAATTTTATCTACTCCATTTTGTACTAACAATGTCGTCACGATGCAAATTAATGTTTTCGTCCATCGTCCACACTTTTGGTTGTGGAAGTTACGGTATAGTTTTCAAATTGTTGTAGAGTGCACGTGTCCGAACTACTGGCTTCGACAGTGGCCATGGCCAGGATGCCCATAACGCCTTCTCCTGCAACGTTAATTGCTGCTGCAGAGCAGCTGCAGCCGTAGCCGTAGCCGAAGTCACTCAATTTGGATGTGGTCTCTGTCTCATGATGATCACAACATACATGAAGATTCTGTGTCAAAATTTCAAAGGATAATTTGAAACATTTCTTTTCATGATTAGTTTATTTGAAGCCAATAGGTTAAGATTGGTTCACGAAAACCAGTTCGTTTAATGTTGTAAACATGTACTCATTGTATTTACGCACCTTTGGCCCTTTCTCTATGTTGTGCTTGCTTTTACTGGTGAAAAGTACTTTGTTCTGATCAATATGCTATAGTTATTGAGTATAATATATTATTATTTTGGCTTTCTTTTACGCTTATATACCATAATTTATTGAATATTGCACTGTGTAATTCAGGGAATAGTGTTTTCACTAATCATAATAACACTCCGAAACCTTAGAGGACTTCCATTAGTTATTATTCAACCTTAGGCAATGCTTAGATAATACTTGTGTATAATATTAATACCATACAACGTGTTGTTGTCCGGCCTTAATTATCATAATTAGGGTTATGAAACCGCTTAGCGTGGTTTCGCAGATTAGCTAACACTTCCGTGGCAGTCCCCTACTAGCACGAACGTGACATGACTGCCGGTCGGCCTTCACGCTGGGGTGAAAGACCGCAAACAACCCTTTTGTGTGACGGATATATAGGCAAGGCGGCGGGTAAAATAGTACATAGAACCGGGGGGGGGGTGATACCGCTGTGTGATGCAACAGAGTGCTGGGTAACGCCATTGGTAATCACATATTGATGAATTGATAGGTTATCAATATTTCGCTTTTCATTAGATATAAGGCACTGCCCAGAAACATAAATGGCTGATGGGTATGTGCTTGTATTTTGTCTTGGTGAAAGTATTTAATTAGCCACTGCTGAATCAACCTTCTCGGCTCCTAAGTATTGTAAGACTGACGCGCAAAAGCGGCATAATGCTTCCCAGTCCAGGCATAAAAAATACTTGAACTTGTAGGAATTTCGTCATGTGACGTCATAAAACATTCAGTTCTGGAAAATCTACTTTTAAAATAGTTTCTAGACATAGCCGGGGGAGGGGGTGTTCGAGAGGACCACCCACAATTCTCTAGTGCTCCAAAAACCACTCGAGTATCGACTAGATAGAAAACTTGTTTTGAGGACGCCTTAGTATTGCTTATAATTGTTGTTCGATGTTCATTGCAAACGTGTTTTTTTTTATTGTCTGTAAATGTTCATCTTAAATTTGTGTTCTTTGGTAATTATGAGGAACTTCACGGTGAGTGTTTGAGGCATCAGCGGGTCTGGTCGGGATCGGTGTCATACTTTCTTGTGGTACAATTAAAACGATTCGGGTTCTTTGTTTAGAGATTCAACTCACATGGCTTCATTATTTGGGGGTTAAATATTAATATTTAGGGACGGCTCTCACCACAATTTTGTTTCGTAGGGGTGGGGGATATGAGGAAGCTGGGGGGGGGGGGGGGACTGAGGGACGCTGGACATTTGTGTCGGCGTGTCATGTGCTTATGCTGCTGTCCAGTCGCGAGTTTTTAGTAAAATATAGTTGGAGCTTTACACGATGACCTTCGTTCGTTATATGATGGAGGTAGAAATTAAATCAATTAGGCAGACACCAAATTACAATGCGGGTATAGCGCTGTATGATTTCTAGTTCTGAGTTGAAGTTGACTTCCGTTGATTTAGTTTCCGGCTTGAGCCATAAAACCGATTACGAATTATGTAATGTCTGTTTTAGTACGCAACTCGGCATTAAGTAACGGATCAATTTTCGACGGATAACAATTGGCCCTTCCTTCCACCTAATTAGAAGACGTCTTCGCGAACACATAAGAAAAGTAAATTAAACTTAAAAAGGCCACGTTACGCGAGGCAAATAACAGGCATGCGTTGCACGCATTAAAAATAAATAAATAAACAAACAAACAAATAAATACACATTCTAAATAAACAAACAAATAGAGCCAATCACATAACGTTGTTTTTATTCATGTATTCATTAAAACATTTATTTATTTATTTATTTATTTATTCTTTCTTTCTTTTATTCGGGGGGGGGGGGTGCATACAGAGCAGTTGTTGCCTATAATGTGTCCATCAGCATTGTCAGATTCCGAACAACCCCCAAATAAAATATCTCTTGAAAATATACTGCCGTTCACAAAATTGCATTAATTGTTTGAGCTGCTGTTTTCAGCAAAGTCTGGTGAACGTCTGAGGACCGACCGCAGACGTCCGTCCTCAAATACACGTTTACGACTGCTAGGTTTATGAAACATCCAAACCAGGTACTTTACTTTATCCAAAAAAAGAACAATTAAACGAACTTTCCCAAAACAAAGAACCACCAAACCACTATTACCCCCAAACAAACGATAACAATGCATTGAAAAAGAATTTCTGCAATCTTCAGGATGCCATGCTGCATTTTGGGGGGAAATTTCCAGAACCTCACCCCGAGACCCAACACCACAAAACCAAAACAGAATACTGATAACAAAAAATATATCAACTAGTGGCACATTATCAAACGGCAACGGCAACATGACCAAGCGCCAATATCCCATGACATACCGGACACGACATGGTGAGGAACTTCTTCTTATTATTTGAAATATCAACAGCAGTATTTATTCAACAGCCATTGTTTCCTCCAGAGGGAACCAGCTTTTTAATAATCATTCTTGTGTGTAAACGAATAATGAGTTCCAAGTGTTTATGGGATATTGTCAACCATCATTTTACCGAAAGTGTAACTACTGTAGACTCCCTATTGGTTTAGAAAGAGTGGCATTCTAACTTTGTTTTTACCACACAACAAAATAAATAAATAAAAGAGAACAACATAAATCAGCATTATAAACAATAGGGTTGACATTATGTTTTTCTTTTTTTATGGCGGGGTTACCAAGGGAGTCAGTCTGAATATTTGATATGAAATCAAGACGATTGTGGTAGAAGAGCGAAACGCTGCTGGTAGCCAGGAAGGGTGTCCCTAATTAGGCGATGACCCATTTATCAATATTCGTTTTATTAATGCACAACTCCTTTATAAATAGACTCAAATAATAACAAAACTAATAGTTTCTAGTTATTGTATTTTTTTTAAATCTTATGCTTTCAATGAATACTTTCTTCTTCCTTTACCCATTATTAATAATTATGCAGAATGAAAACCGTTAAATCTTATCTAAGTCTGTTTCCCCAAACCTGATCGATTCAAAAGGTTCGAAACTCGGGCATAAGAGATCGAGATGAAATGAATGTCCTGCAAATCGAAATGTTACGCTGCCCAGCCATGTTTGTGGTCCCAATCAACCGCAAGTGTGATGCGATATTAGGCTCATGGCTTCTAGGCCACATTCCAGGAATCCAGACAGTTCAGTTTCCCCGTCTTTTCCGGATGGTTTTGTTATGTGAGCGGGCAGTCTCGAGGAAGCGCAATACGACCACGCAGGACTATCAATCATGACGATTGCACGTAATGTGTTGTAGTTTTCAACACCGGTTTTTCCTACCTTGTTTTATTCGGTTCATTTTCTGTTGTTGTTGTTGTTGTCATTGTAGTTGTTTTCTCTTTATTTTATTATACATACGATTTCTTTTATTAAGTTAATAATATGTTTACAAATGTATAATTTCAATTTGTTTTTATTCATCTTAGAAATTTTGCTTTTTCCCCCTCCTTTTATTGACGTTTCTATTCTTCATGGGGACCTTTGTTTTTCTGTTGTTATTTTACTCAGGGCTCCGTGGGAGACCAAATTGTTTGTGAGCGGGTTACCCTTAAGATAGAAAAATAAACAAATAAATAAGTTGGTAAATAAATAACTAAACAAGTAAATAAATAAAATAGGCTCGGGAGGCCATAAATGCCGTTTTGGTCTCGTTGTTTCTGGTCTTGGCCTTGTTGCCCGTTACCTTAGACTTCTTAGAGTTTCCAACGGAAGTCCCCTTTGCCAAATGAAAATGTCCGTGACCCTCAAAGATGAAAATCCATGCCTTTGTCCATCCAAGCCATTCATCCGACTCGTCTCATCAAAGAACTGGCAAAGACTCATCAATAGAGGGCGCAGTGCAACTGTTTTGCCTTCATCTTCCGTTTTGCTTGACGAATATTCCCCGATGTCCCTGGAAGGTTTTCTTAGTGCAAACGTCGAGGAGACCCAGCACGGTTACTGTAAGTACCATTATCTGATCAACCCTACTGTTGAGATAACGTCCTGGGTCACGGATTTGCTCTGTCTGTACACCTCCATGGTCTGTAAGATTATCCATCAGAATCCCAACATTATTGCAAGAAGTTTATGTCACAACACGTGTCCCAACGGAACTTGGTGTAATTCTGTAGGTACTGTAGGCTTGCACATGTGGTTAGCACACGATGGCATGTTCGGGTCATGTAGGAGTTTAAGGGACCATGTTCTGAACCAATGTTGGTTGGATTCAAGAATGATAAACATTTCGAAAGTAAAGACGAAAGATTACCCAATTTATTAGTGCTCAGGGACTCGAGGCATAATAATAAGTGACTCCACTGCTGCAGTGTCAACCATTTATGCTGATTGATGCATGAATGATAGTTTGACAAATATATTGCACAGTCCACTTGATTGAGTAGAGTCAAACATGGAAGCAACCAATCTCATCACCAAACACATTCGTAGCACAATGTACATTATATAACCCTGCACGGCATTATGTAATCTGTTTCATTAAGCATAAACCTGTGATTTTTTTGCAGTAGTTGAGGGAAATCATAATACACATACTACATAGGAGCTACTTCCGGTTTTCATCAAGCCCAATACCTTTTATAGATAAGGGTCTGTATGATTCAAGAAAGCTTTGGGCTTTTGTTATGTCACTAGTAGACTGGCAAGACCAAGACCCTTGTGGCTAAAAACTAAACTGTACAGAAAGCATGCACCATACCAAACTGTACACTCCTGGTCTACCTCCATGGTCGGTGTGAGTAATCACTCACAGAAGGTGACCCAACTAAACCTGGCCGTTCAACATAATGGTGATTCTTGGTGGTATGGTTTATAGTGGATGTCACGGAATAAAAAAGAAGACAGTGTTCTACCCCCCAGGAAAATGATATGCAAATTTAAATGTGAATGTTTTTGTTCTTCTTGTCTGGTGTGGTATGACCCTGTAACAGTATTACATAAACATGTTTTGTGCTGTGTCATTCAGAGTTAGATTATTCACTTGTTGTCATTCGCCATGTAACGAAGTATTGTACTGAATTGTATGGGTGCACAACAGAAAATGTATCATGAAAGAGTAGGGGTTAACCCCGGTGTTTCTGGTTCACACAGCAAGCATCCTTGTTTACAGGTTTCCTAAGGCTTGCGAGCTACATACAGTGATTAAGTTCACTTATGAGGCATCCGTGGTTTCATAACCAGAAATATGTAAAAATAACTTTTTCTGTAAATCAAATACTATTTGAAGGTTATAGGATTGTTGAAAATCGTGTGTTATTTTACCCTGATGTTGTTGACATCCACCCTAGGGCATTTTTGGTACACTCGTTGTTGAACCTTTTCCCAGTGGAGTCCAGTGGACTCGATCGTTCATGGACGGTTTCATTTTGGATAGCCATTTAATGAGCTCAACCTAACCATAATTTGAAAACGAAAAGAAGTTGATTTGTCGACAAATTTATACTTGATATCAGGAGGCTGATTGAGTGTTAAACAAAACAAAATTTAGCCAGTAGAATTGGTTGATATGGGGATTAGAATTTGCAGTGTCCCACATCCAAATTCAAAAACGCCCGCTATACTCTGTATACGGGGCTATAGATCAAGTGAGGGCGCTATAACATTTTAACGCTATACTGTTCGCTCATCTCCCAGTGGTGTTATACAAACCTTAATAGGACCGTAGAGAGGACCTACCCAACCAATTAATGCGATAAGAAAGATGGTTTCGAAAAAGGGCAACATTTTACAACATGCACTACAAATCTGTATCATTGTGCCGCCATTTGGGGTTTTATTTGTTGCGATCAAATTAATGTCACCAAACCAAGAGAGGCCGGACTGAAAAATAGTGGGCCTTTTGTGAAGGACAGGCCGTGTCTGGATTGGCGGATACAGCTACGGCTAGCACTCTAAGCAACAGCCATAGCCGTATCTGGATGCGGACACATTATTGTAGAGGGATCACTGCTGTATGACGACGGTACAGCCACACTCGACTTTGGACCAACTAGGTATAAAGGTTATGCATAGCCTACGTTACACAACTCGATTGTATAAAGTATGTACGTATGCAGGGCACGTTAAAAACCGAAAAAAATCCGCCCGACTAAAACATGTCCTCAATTATTTTTTACTCCAGTCAGTCACAGCGGTCACATCACGCGCCCTCTTGTGACTACTTCAACCTAAATCGGTCGTACCATGGTCGTACCATGGTCGTACCCTTCCATTCCGTTTCACTAAAAACCTATTTTCCTTCTCCCCGCAAAATGCTGGCCGAATTCAGTGACTCGATAACAGACGCGAGAATCGTGACTTTAGTTTCCTCCTGCCGCGGTCATGGCATCTTCCGGGACATTTCCCTCCGTCAACATCCGGCGACGGAATCTCTGCTGATGAGGAGGTTGCGAAGCTTGGCTTCAGCGGAGAGACAACGGGGCTGTCTGCATGTGTGCAATGCGTGACTAGGATAAGAACCGGTGGATACTAGCTGGACTGAAATAATTAACATATTACCCATAGATACCTGATACTCACGTTGGTTGGAATGAAACAGGTTCTTCACTGTGTATGAATGTAGGATAGCAGTAATTAGCAGTAATGGGTGCAATTTATCAGACTCGGCGCCTTGATGATGGTGGCTGTAGACCTCCATGTCATTGTCCTGAGAAGTTAAACTGAATGGCGTTTTTTTCGCGACAAACGGCAACGACGAACTAACAACAGCTGTAACAGACTAGAAACGAAATAATAAAATTTGACAATGCCCAACAAGTACCAATGGTTCAACAGAACACTGAGATCAACACGGACTTCATTATACAGTCTTATTTTTTGACCTGTTATAAAACATATGCAAAATATGTCTACACTATGAGTTATGGCATAATGTAGACTGCGTAAGAAAGGGTTGGAGGAGATTTTGGAGGGATGGGGGGGGGGGGGGGGGGCTGAGGCTGTAATATTTTGCTGGGAAAACACACCTTTCAATCCCCACGTTGAGATGGATGTTCTCTGTGCGTAAATGATGGTGTTGTCGTACATTCTAGATTGTATACAGAATTTGTAAAGATTACCTAAAATTGAAGAATTTTAACTTGGACTTTGATGTGATTTGGTAGTCAAACAAGTGGACGATCAGACTGTCCGGACGGCCCGATCGGGAACCCATACTTATGCATTGAAAACTGCGTCGAACAAACCCTGAATACTTGAGGTAAAGTAGGAGAGAGGTGGCGGGCGATGCTCGCAGCCGGAGAGCGGGACAGTATTAAGCAGGACGGTGTCTCTTGCTAACAACAAGCCAGCGGCACTCACATATTTTGCTTAAAATTGTCTTTATGAAATGACACTTAAATAAAAAGGGAAATAAAGAAGCATTCATTGAAAATAAAACAAGCCAATACACGAAAAGCCTCTCAATTCGAACCGTTTCCGTCGAACTTTGGCACCCACTAACTTATAAATCAACAGCGCCCTCAGTAGCTGCAGTTGGTCAAGTCGACGAGGTTGTTTTGTTTCAACGTTTACCTAAACAATTTGTTTTGCTAAAACATCTTGAGACTGGTTTAACTTTTGAAATGATGCATCAATATGATTTATTTCAATCAGCTTAGGAGTTCCTGCTAGTGGATGATTTCAAATAATTTAAATCAAACCGTTTCTGTAATTTTCATTAATTTAATTACCAAATAGTAAGTGAATAAATTCAGAAATCTGGGATTAACTTTTTTGTCTCGAATGGAAAATTGCCAACAACATCTTGCACTTTTGAGTTCCAGTTGTCTGAGAGGAGAAACTCCTCTCAATATCATCTTCTTGACGAGGTTAAACGGACATGACTGTAATATTCTCCGTGCTTCACTCAAATAGAGGCCTCGGAAACATGGGTCATGCTCTCTGAATGCCGGCTGGCATTATTTGACATGATCTACGTCGAGTGAATGGATGCTGGGCATGTATAGAGCATCAACAGCACATGGTATCAACTCTGGATATTAATCACACAAAATGGATACGTGACTTGAAAAAAATTGCCGTGGATTCGAATGCTGGCATTGTTTGGCCCATTCAAACCAATCTAACACTGAATACCGAGGCTGAACGAGCAATTTTAGTTGTATGGCACCAATTTTGTGTAAAATGCTAATAATTCAAACAATTTCAATTAAAGGCTTTAAAAATACTTTTATGCTGTTGCCAGAGAATGTTTTCTTTTGGAAGAAGTAGAAGTGTGGAGTGGATATGTTACTCTTTTTCACAATGGCATGCGTTAGTGAGTGTAGTCGTGGTGGTGGCGACATTCGTCAAACACGCCAATCTGACCGTGTCACTTTAGTGATTGCGTGCGCCTTGGCCACAGTCTGTGCGCAGCCGCACCTTTGAAGAACACAACAACCCGAGGGGAGGCCACGAGTGGGCGAGATGTCCACTCTATCAAAACAACCAAAGTCAGGCCACGCATTAGAAAAAGGAAGGCATACATTTTATGCCGGTCCTTGTTACCGTCTAACATTTTGATTGGTGTGACTTCACAACACCTGCTGACTGTCTCTCAAGTCACTGAAATAGAACGTAGAGGTTTTGTTTGACTAGTAGCACTGACTTGTTAAATTGGTTGAACTATGTTTTCTTCTGGGTGAACTGTTTTTGTGGGGGTGACGGGTTCACCACTTTGCGTCTTGCCATGATCTGATCATGAAGTGAAGTGGAGAGCTGTTCGATAATCAGGTATATTGTTTTAGGCACTAGGATCTACAGCTACAGAATCGTAAACACCTTTTTAATATCGCCGATTCTGGAGTTCCATTTTGTTGTGTTGCCTTTTAGGGTCGGAGGGTGGGTGGACGGGGGGGGGGGGTGGGTGGTGTTAGCCTTTGTTGTTTCATTATGGAATAATCAGTTGCTCCTATATCCGCAACTTTGAATTGTATATACATGTTAAGCTCATCCTCACAGGTACAGTTGCACATCCAGCTTTTCGTATGATTGTAATATGCATTTCGTGTCAACAATTGTCAAACTTACATCATTGCGTTTCTCATTGCATGGTCAGTACTCCCAACTGGCCCAGAATACCGGCTACACCACTTGAAGCGATTGTGTATAATATCTGGAGTATAAACTCATTTGATTACAGCGAGCATGAAGTTACCTTCTAATAAAATAATCATACATCAGAAGTCAACGAACCCAAGTCACTCCCTCAAGCGCCAGATCAGGAAAAAAAAGAAAAAGAAATTACAATTTCAAATCGATTTCGCGAATGAAAGGGGTTAGGCTTATGAAACATAAATTTGCCTGGATAGCGTGGAGCATTGTGTGTTATAAATTAATAGGTGATGGATCTCACTTGTATAAGTGCAGTCTTCACATCACCCAGGCATGTTAATGGCATAATTGTAGAACAGAGCTTTTCGTACCGTCGTCAGCGAAAAATCGGCACTTTCGATGACAGGAAGAAGAAGAAGAAAGGGGAAAAACCCCAAAATAACAAAAACAAAACACACACACGCGTAAAGTAAAACACGAACCATTGTTTTCACTAAAACAATTATTACTAATTTCAATAAAATATTCAAGAGTTGTTTGTATGATTATTGAAAATAAATCTACTCTTCCAAAAAATAATGGTAAATTTTTTGAAACCAAAGACGCGATTCTTTCATTCGCACGGAAGCTACACAACTAGACAGCAAGTTGAGTTCGATAGAAGTGATTGGGGAAGTATATGATAATTACCATTGTCAGTGATAAATACATCAGTGGCTTTGATATGAAAAAAAAGAAAAGATATCAATCAATGCTATATGTTTTAGGGGAGGGTTCATTTCAACTGAATAATTAATGTTATCCTTTCGAATGGCATTTCTCTTACCAGACCGTGTCCATGCTGTATATGAACAAACATTCATATCCCTTGGGCATTTACCTGGCAATTCTCCCATGGCAGTGACGATGCAATACTCACTGTCGTCCTCGCATGCAAAGAGGGGGGATGGAGACCGGGAGTGAGGTCGAGGAGAAATTTATTGTGTTAGTCATTTCGAGATGTGACATAAACTGTGCCTTTAATGTTGTCAGTTAAGCTTTAATGTTTAATGGGTTACTGGCATTCACTCACGATTCTTATATTGGGAGGTATTTGCGATTATTGCGAAAGAAGCATGTCACAACTGGTTAAAGGAATTTGATGTTACTTTATTCTTACAATAATATTATTGATGTATACTGTTTGAGTACTCTGTTGGATTTTGCAGTACGTATTTACGCGTACACAATGATTGAATGCCTCACGAGGTATTGTTTTATGGTCTCATAAAATCAAACTCCACCAAATTTAATATTTCGGGACCAGGAGTGTGATATGACAGACATGGCGCATTATAAATCTACACTGTTTTTATTGTTGTTACTATCATTATTATTAATATTATTATTAATTTGCAAACATAAATATTTTTTCCTGAGACATTACATGCCTAATCATTCTTGTTACCCTCCCACTGAAGACAACATGCCTTAATGCCAAGAGCATCGACAGGCCATCTTGCAACTCCAAAAACCAAAAAGACAAAATGATCATGTTAAAAACAAAACAAATTCTAATCAATTATTGGAAAAGACCCGTCTCCATTCCAAGTGACGTAAGGGGGGGGGGGGGTCAGTCACTTTCGCGCCCTGCATTTTTCTCTAGAGGGCGCCCTCGCACCGATCGCGCTCGGACTGTAATCCACACTTGACGAAACTCCCCAGTGCCTTTTGAAATCTAAGTCCAAGCAAAGAGGTTCGGAGATCATTTCGCCTGGATTTGTCTGAGGACGGATCTTGCTGAAATATTCATCGCACGTGCCGGCCGATTAGCCCACCTCTGCATATTTAACTCGCAGCTTGTCTGTTCTAGAGGAAATTGACTTGGGTCTAATAAATATATAGATGTCGCCCTGATGTTGCGTCACGAAGGGTAGTTTCAACATTTGTTGTTGTAGAGAAAGAAATGGTTTAAAAAAAAATTTTTTTATATGAGGAACAAACTGACCTCTAAGAATTTACTGAATATAAAATCTGTGCAGAAGTGGTCGATTATACATAGTGTAACATTTTATTTATGTTCTTGTTTTTAATTCACAGTTTTATCTCTTCATGCGTAATAAGGATTGATAGAAGAGAAGATTACTCTCATTTCGAACACAGATCTCGAAAATGACATCAGTTTTGCTTTATTCATTTCTTTGTTGGTTTAGTGCCAGACGCAACTTTTGAATTGAACATTTTTCAGATAATACACCAAGGCATGCGTGTGGGACAGAACCTGCACACAAACAATACGTGTAATATTAAACCCACCAGTTATGATTGCCATATTGTTAACCATATTATTGGATATACCAAGGGCAGAGCAAACCAAAGGGTGAACCTTCGTGATTATGGTCATACTACAGTCATTTTGTCTCATGACACCCAGAACAACATCAAAGGCACAAACTGTTAGCGTGTAGAAAATCTCAGGTGAAGTAAAAGGTGTGCAAGTTTTTAATTTTTTTTATTTATTTATTTATTGGTTTGATTGCAACCAACAGCACAATGATCACCAGTAATAGGATGGAGAGGACACGAGAAGATCCGATGTTTTTCAACCAATGGCAATGATATACCATCCTGCTGAAGGTGACGTGGAATCACGTGGAATCATGAATATTCATTTTGGTGTCGAGATTCTTCCACATAGTCGTGCCCAGTAGGGTTTTTCACAGGTATGATTTTTACCATGAAATGCATTTTGTTATTATACTTGAAGACAGACTTGGTGTTGTATGGTGTTGTAAACCATGTAACGTTTGTTTACAAAAAGAGTGACCCTGTACATTCCAGGGAGTTTATGGTAGGCGAGATGCTACTTTGACCATATTTTGGGAAATTTTATATATTGCATATTTCGTATCATAATGGCCACATAAATTGAAGAGTTGTAAAAAGTAACAGCTGAACAAGTTTGGAGATGATGTGCCCCTTTCTATAATTCGTTGATAAGAATCATACAGTGCAATCTCTATAAAATGTAATATGTTTTCTTCTATTGGGTCCATAGTTCATGGGGCTCAGGTTTGTCCCTAAACTGCTCAACATAATCCCTAGTCTTTTATTCAAGACGTGAACTAACCTGATTTTCAGATTGTTTTATTAGCAAAAGGTCTTTAGCAGTTCTGCTTCATTTATTTAAAAACAATTGCGATGCCAATTTCCTTACCACTCACTGAAATTCGATTTCAATCTTGGAAGGGGCGGGGAGAGTGCAATTCAGGAGGCGTTTGTAAGCTATTAATGACTGAAACCATGGTGATACCAAAAGAAAATAACACCGTTGGATTTACTGGTGTGATCACAGGCAGGTTGTTGACGATGAGGGAAAAAGGGGCAATTTTCCCGGGGCAGGTTGGATAAGTGCATAAAGATCGACCATATCGTACGGACATTAATGCATTGCTGGTGTAATAAGGTGTTCATCTTGGAATAGACTGCTGTATGATCAAAACGAGCCATGGAGAATTAGATTGCTTCGTTTTAGAGTTTTGCGTTTGTCTGAGAAGTTTAGCTTAGAGGGAAATATAGCAATGGATTGTGGAAGAGTTTGTTTATTTCTAGCTTTCAGTAAAACACATATATGCATTGAAACGGTACAATTTTCAGGTGGTCAAATAATACGTAGGAATATGTAGGTACATGTATAGATTTTGGGGAAAATTTTAATTATTGTTTATACTGAAAGCAATATTGTTGGAAACTATTTTTTTTTTCTCAAGAACTTTTGTGGACTTTGCAAATAACCTTAAATGCACTTAATATTAAGCTAGTGCGTTCTTTTATAAAAATGTGTGCTTTACATGAGAAATATTTCACTCATCATGGGATATTTTTTCTCAGCTTAACGTTTTGAAATCTTTCGGCTCGGTTAATGAAAAAGAATTAAGCAAATGTAACAAGAGCAAACAGGGTATAGTGCCAGTGCCCCCAATTATTCCACGGCAAGAATAACTCCATCAGAAAAGCAGTGATGGAGGTAAATTCCGAACGTACAGCAGACGATGTAATTTAAAAAGAAGAAGGAAAAAAACTCAAACAAACAAAAAAACGAGAGCAGAAATTTTGTAAGATATTAAGTGGCACCATCAGGCTTGCGAGCGGTGTAGTATTTCCCATAGGTCAATTACAAAAAGTGCATCGAGGCTGTTAGTCGACATCAAATAGGCCAATGTACCGTCCATTCATACGGGTAGTACATGAGATATGAAGCCGTACATCCTCAACAACTTGCAGGCCAAACGTTTCCAAACTATTACACTCTACAACAGACGGGGCGTCAAAACACCAACACCGAGGGTGTTCGGCCGGATTATCACACCCAATACTGTAGAAGGAATAAATTGACACCGCTGGTGTTATTGTAACACCCTATATTTTTTTCGGAAGGTATCATTTCAAGTAGTATCAAATCTGAAGACGGTTAAGTGGAGCTATTGACAGGTGTCTGTTCCTTTTTTGGTGGTGGATTAGGAACTGAGTGAAAATGATCCGAACGTTAAACCTGAGTACTGTTAAAGTCTACATGAATCAGACCGCCACTTTTCAGCTTGTAATGGCTAAAACATAATAGTATCTGATATTTTATACTATTGTTGTTTTATAATGAATGAAAAAGCGGCGTTTTGACTCGATATCTCTCCCCGGAGCAAAGAGAAATAATAACAGGTCCTCAATAGACAACAAGAAAAAAGTCAGGATTTTCTTTTTCACACGGTATGTGAATGCATGCTCATTTAAACGTAAAACATAATATAGATAATTATATATTTTGATAAAAATAATTGTCTATGTTTAATGTCCGTGATGTAATTTGATTGAAAACATTATTGAATGAACTTCTGAACAGTAGCGGTGATGTTTTTAATGAAATCACCATAATTTTATGAAGAAATGAATGATAATAAAAAATGTGAAACTTTGTCCCCTCGCCGCGATGCATCGTAAGTGAATACGCCGTAACTGATCGAGTAAAAGTGGGGTTTTCTCTCAAGCTGTGATGCCTACAGTGACGTATGCAACTCAGACATAGGTATCAAATTCTGTTAGTGAAATAGGTCAGAGCCAACGCGTCCGACGCCACTCTCAGCGACCTCTGTACCTCTTGTCTGTTCCGACAGTGACAGGACCCCTCTACGTTCTGGGTGCGATTACACACATACAAGCAACAGATACAAATCTCCACACAGTTTAATCCCTTGCCGAATAGCAGCAGCGCGTGGAGAAAGCAACAAGCTGAACCCGGCGTGGACGCTGCTTGGCGTCAACTCTATCACGTGTAATCGGATTTCTTGGAGCATCTCGTACCGGAGCATATGTAGACATGGGGAATATATGAACCTTTTTAGCAAGTGGAGCGCGTCTTTGTCGTTGATTAATTGGCCCGTGGTCGCTGATGTGAGAGACGACAACGGGAGAATGTAAAAGTTCACTCAGGGTTTTTTTTAAAGCTGAGAGATACGTTGATTATTGCTCGTGGTTGCAATTTTTTTTGTTGGGGTTGCGTGGGATTAAAATTACTGCTGATGGAGGGGGGGGGGGGGCTTCTCAGAGGGATATGGAAGACACCGTGTGGATTATGACCAAGCATAAATCAGGCGCCTTCTTGTTTATTTCAGCTTTATTTAATTCAATATTGACAACTTTGAGAGATGTATATGTACTGTAGTGTACTTTTCAGTTGCCTCAAACACACACAAAATATTTTTTTAACAAAATAAAAGCAAATAAATAAAACAAAAAACACACAAACAAAACCGTTTCATCTTTCCACCAAAATAATACAGTTTAGGCAAAAGAGTAAAGAAACGAATGCACCAAGATGTGGCAGACATAAGAAAATACACTGTAAACGTACAACAATTTTGTTACAGAAACTACAGGATTGCCACAAAAAGGGAAAGAACTGAAAGAGATTATTATATCTGATTCCTTGATGGTGTATTTAGACAGTGTGGAACAGATCAAAAATACGTCATAAAATAAAATCTTATTTTTTAAAATTCCCCGTTGTATGATCGTCGCATTAATAATAATAATAATAAAAATAAAATAAAAAATACAGTCAACATACACATGTGTCTTTTTATCAACAACTGAAAACGTCCTCGTTGGATAAAGAGTTTGAAATTGAATCATGTAAATTATCTTGCTTATATTATATATAAATATGTAAGCCAATTTTGTACTCATTCGAAAAATAAAAAAACATCTTTGAGTTGAGTGTCAGCATAATTGTTTATTTATTTACGTTTGTGTGGATGATTTCTAAAGATGTATTTTCTTTTTAATTGTATGGGGGGGGGCTGAAGGAATAATCTAAAATCTAAAAGTTCTTCAGGTGTTCAAATAGATACGAATCTAGCAATAAGCCACGTCATAAGATGTCACCGTCAACTACAATTTCAGATTGCCACCAGTGTATTTGCAGACGCATTATGCGCGGGAATATTTGACAGTGATCAAGCCATATTGGTTCATTGCAAACCTTGCTTCCCCGCCTATCATTCTGAAGTCTCGCTTTCACATTAAAGTCGCCTCTTTAGGAAATCTGTTATTAATCTCTATTACTAATTTCAGTGAAATACTATGTTTCTGGGGTTGTTCTTTCTGATTAAATATTTTGTAATTCTAAAGTGTATTTGAACTTGTGAACTCTGAGCAGTCAATGACAATAATGTGACCCTTTTTACAGATCATCTGTGTGGCACATCTTTGTCAAGTACCCTGTATGCAGTAGCAGTTTTGGATTCTGATTGTCGTTGTACCAGGTAAGGGCCAGACTATTTTTTCTTTTACCCCAACCTCTATTTAAGTTTTGATTTTAACAGGGAAGCATCCAGAATGTCAGAACGATAATGAACTTGTCCAAATCCAAATTGGTGGCTACGGCCACGGCTACGGCTGTTGCTGAGGGTGTTGCTAAGGACGTTCTATACTTCGGTGCGTGTTGACGCAGTGATCCAGCCATAGCCGTAGCCGCCAATTTCGACGCAACTTCAAGCCAGGCACTTCGTGCACGACGTAGTAGACGTTCACGATGCCCATTTATGGGTTCTTAATCGGTCATTAAAAGTCACCTTTTGAAGTGACATTCTAGCCCTTATGTGTTAATTAAAAAACAAAAACAAGTTTTCCCAAATTACACGCCTTCAGTGAAGATTCTTATCTGGGCGCCGTTTACTACAATCCCCAACGTTGTGACATCAGCCACGAAGTGCCCTCTCCATAAGTGAATGAAAATGTGTGCAAATGCGGACTTGTTTGTTATGATGTGTAGATCTGACTGGCAACAACATTTAAAATGTCAAGCACATTGTCATAAATTGTTTTATTGTTCATGCTGGTGAAATAGAGTGAGACGTTACGCCTATATTTATTGTGTGCGCTCAAGTGCATTATTCGCACAAAAAAACTAAAAATGAAGCATCGTGGGCCATAAATCATGTTTGATAAACAACCATATTTTATGTTGTTTACAAGTGGGAAAGCTGGACATTAAATAGCTCTGATGTAACAATGTATCAAGCGGCTGCTTTGCTCAATAACTGTTGTTTAGAGGAGAGTACAAAATTGTCAGTTCTCGAAAAACAGGTTTCCTCCTGACAGCTCACTAATTTTAAAGTTCATACCAATGCTAAACCTCCAGAGAAATACTTCCATCTGAAAGCTCACTGATTCTAAAGTTCATACCAGTACGAAACCTCCAGAGAAATATTTCCATCTGAAAGCTCATTATTGATTCAAAAGTTCATACCAGTACCATTTCTCCAGAGAAATATTTGAGTTGGAAGTTAAATTAAAGTCAGAGAAAATAGCTTTTTAAGACCCCTAATAACCGTTGGTTATTTCGAATGATCCAGCAGAATTACAACCCGTTCTTTATGAATGTGAGCGAAATCCCTGAAAAATAAACACAAACTGCTGTTTTCATTCAAAAGTGGCCACCTAAATTGAAAACAATTTAAGAGGGTGGTTGTTTGGCGGGTTTGCTGTCATTCTCTGAAAACCAACTCTGCACTACCCCTTTAATCGTATTTGAACGGCACTGGTTGATTCGACGCGTGGATATTAATCCAGCGCTCTCTTCGGGTCACGCTAGGTTGACTCTAAGCAGTCTGATCTTACAGATGTGGAGAGAGTCATCTCATGTTGAGGACAGTCAGCAAAATACCCTTCTTTCCTCCATGTCCCTCTTTCTAGCCTCTTCCCATCTTGTATGAATACATAATCTGGCTCTGAAGGATGCATAGACTTACTGGCCCCGGGGTAACGACTTGCTCTCCGGCCTAGTGTGGTCTCCATTTGGGATACATAACTGCGCTGGGAACACCCGGCTCAGCGATGGTTTGGGTTCATTTCAGGGTGACAGGAGGGAAGGCCTTTTTCATTCCTTGGACATTTAAATGCCATGGCAACTGATGGCCTTAAATTGGATATCTACTTATCGATTTTCACACATTGATTACTTGGTATTTTGGTGACTACGACGAAATACAGTAATTGATTGGTGTAGTGGCGGATTTGATTATTTGTGTCAACTTAGCTATCACCGAAAAAGCTTTTTAGGGATTTGTTTATCGAGTTTACCATCGATTGTTCGAAAAGTCACAATGTATAACGAGTTTCTTGTGGCTGTTTTGCCTTCACTTAACTTATTTGATAAATGCACGTCGTCCGACTGTGATCAATGGAATGCTGCTATGAAAGTATCGTAAATTAATGATAATTGATTCCATTCCATTACTAACCTACTCACTACCTTAAGAGCTCTGCTGATATTGATTAGGTATTGATTATCCGAACAGTATGGTCAAGTACGAATCCCATTGATTTTTTGCTCACTGCTTTTAGTTTGGTTAGTTCACAATATGATTTTGTTGATAATACTGTACATAGAAAGGTTTTCAATCGTTTGTCGATACTATTTATATTCTGTTTCTACAACCGGACGAATGGTCTTCGTTGTCGATCGAAATTTTTCGAACTCTAATCTTTGCATATTTCATCGATTGTTCATTGATTTTGCTTACTCCTTATTGAAATTTAGGTTATGCCTGTTATTTCATGTGGTCTGAAGTGAGACTTGAACCAAGTTCCATTGTAGTAAAAAACAAATAAAGCGCCCTCTCTGGCCGATCTGATGACAATCAGTGTTGGGGTTTTGTTTGATTAGTGTCAAGTTTTCATCCTTTTCCTGTGAAGGATTGTTCTGGAAGTCCAACTCTCCTTGGGACCTAACATTTTGTCAAATTACGCTCGGATTTACACCCATGGTGCACATGTCCGTTTGTATCCTCATCAAACGGCTTAGAAATATAGAATTCCGCACATTAGTATCAAATGACAATCTGATTTTGATTGGTTCCTGACGATCATCTTGCAGGGTCAAAGTTCACCTCCATACCGATACCCAAAGACGTCAAGAATTTAAGACGCATTAGTGTTTTCTTTTGTCGAGCAGAAGTACATTAAACCTGGTGAAAGTTAATCTATTTTGAAACACAACCCCCGGCTCTCGATTGATGCATCGGGGACTTGCGAGGAAAGTCTCGCTGTTGATGACTACTATAGTAACAATACAATGTGGACAAGGAAATGTCATCATTATAAACGCTTGTGTTGTCATTACATGGAGTGGGAGACCTCTGTCTCCCGGTCGTTGAACTCTCTCCCTCTCTCCTCAAGATGGTTTTACTGCGTTGAATCTGACAAGCCTTAATCCGTAGATGAATAAGCATGCATAATTCTGCTCACTTGCTATATATAAACAACATTCGTATTCTGAGTTCACGTGTGAAAATAATCACATTATTATGTACGTATGTCAGATGTGGGCAATTCATACCGCTGAATTAAACCACGGTATCAATCATAAGTTAATCCATGTTGAATACCGTGACGAGTTATACAATGCTTAGGTTAAGTGAACTTTATTACTAACAGAGAATTAAACACGATTCATAGGGAAACAATGTGATTTAAAATTATGTACATGATCTGTAATACAAAGGGGATATTAGTTGCAGTTTGTTAAATATTACGGTTTAGTTTGACGAGCCACGTGTGTCTTTTAAAACTCACTTTAAAAGGTTGGTTTTATGCATTCGGTGTGTGGGCAGAGGTGGCTGTTAGTGCCCGAACCTCTGAAATCAATGGGCAAACGACTGGTCATTATCACTTAGGGCAGAGATAACCGGTAAAGCCCGGACCTCTGACGTCATTTAGCGAAGACTGGTCGTTCTCACTGTGGACTGAAATGGCCACTAAAGCCCGAATCTCTGTCAGTCGGCAAAGACCGGTCATTGTCACTGTGGGTAGAGATGACCGTTAAATCCCGAATCTCTGAGCTGATTTTTGTATCCTGTATAAATATGTTTTAATAATCTCTGACGTCAGTTGGCGAAGATTGGTCACTATCACTGTGGACTGAGGTAACGATTGACCTGAGTTTGCAAAGACTGGTGAGTTGGCTGCTCTTTTCTCTGCCCATGGTCTGCTATTAATTTTTTGGGAGTTAAAATGGATGCATGTGCATAAAATTATGGTATAACCTTCATTGCGCGCGCGTTGCCTAAAATACGCTCTGCAAGTGCCTTTCTGTTGCAACTTCACAGCCCGAGTTTTTGTCAACCAAGGTTGTAAAACTATGGGAAGCCATAAAACTTAGTTTGTAGCAATACACAAATACTAAAAAAAAAGTGCTGAATTTCATGGGTAACAAATCAACCAATCATAGGATGTATTTTTGTACTGAAAGTTTACAGAAATGTTGAGTTTGGTCTCAACATCTGTTAACATGATTGAATGTTTTGCTAAGATTCGGCCGTCCATGCCAACATGCGCAGTTTGTTGACAGGCCTGTGGCTCATGGGAAATCCGTCTCACAAAATGGCGCGAAAAAAAAGTTTGATGACGTCAGCTGAATTGGGTCAATATTTGCTTCGCAAACACGTATCACAGTCAGAGACAATGGACTGATAATGTCACATCCGAACCGTATTGAAAGTGAAAGCGGAGTGAGATATGACGTCATCGTTTCGTGAATAATTCTAGCTTGATAAAAAGTTCTGCTCGGATCATCCTCATTAATGTTCATAGTATTCTGACGTCACGAGTCGTTCCGCTCTAATGCACAAGATGTTTCATTTACATTTACAGGTTGCCTTTACCTTAACCCAATCTTACAATAATATGTTCAAGCCTTAAAATAAAAAAGGGGCGGGAGAAGAGAAAGCAACCCATCAATTATAAAAAAAGTACATGTATTTATTTCATCGTATGGATAAATAAATCTTTAAAAATAGGAATAATTTGTTTTACTTAATTTTAGTTTGTATTTCTATGTACCAAAACGTAAACAATTCAAAACAAATAGCAACCCCCCCCCCAAAAAAACCCCAACAAAACAAACCAACAACCCAACAACAACAACGAAATAAAGAAACAAACCCCCGAAACCCCGAAACAAAACCAACCCCCTGCAGAAATTAGCATCTGCTAAAGGTTACAATAGTACAGTGGACCAATATCACATTTAAATCAGACAGAGTGTTGATTTGTTTGTTTATTTATAATATTTTGTTTTATATGGGCAGGCGTTTCACAATAATTGCTGACTTATTACTACTTATTGTATAAACACTAACGTTGATTTATACGTAGTGAACATTACCAATTTAAAGGCGTCTCAATTATGAAGGCGGCACAGTCAACGATCCTCATCAAGAAGTTAAAACAACATCAGCATGGCCCTCAGCAGCATCGATTCGCTAATGCAATAAAACATGATTGAGTCAGGGTTTCTCTCCATCATTAAGCCATTCTCCACATGTCCCATCAGAGGTGAATGTTTTTCCGGCATTTTGCCTCGTTCCTCCAAAAGACACTCTCTTCATGTCGACTTAAGTTACTTCCTCCATCTCAAACCAAAGCCCAACTTCATTACTTCCCCTTCATGACTTACAAGAGTTCATACGCGGGTTCGAGCGAAGTAAAATCCGCCTGATAACCTACAGCATGTAATAGACGATGCTTAAGTGTTTCCTAGTAAGGTGTGACGTCATGCCCAACCGTTTGTAATTGCCGGGCCTTGGGGTTTTGTTTGAGGCAGTTGGAGCAAAAATATGACATGATCCAAAGCGATCTTGCTTGCAAGGGCATAAGTAACATTCCCGAGTTCCATCAATCTTACATCAGTTTTTTTTCCATCAATCCACTGAGGATTCATGCAGCATCAGCGGCCAAATTGTGTTCTACATACTTTTTGTGTAAATCTTAAAAATCGATTTAATATGGCGACCACGCTTCGTTAACCATACACACCGAACATTGCCATTCCCAACGCGTTCTATGTGCAACTACAAGCAACCCTTTTTTCCGTACCTCCCTTATTTTTCTTCTGGTCGACCTCAGTTGCTAAATCCCTAGGCACCCAGAAATGTCAAACTTTGCATGTGATTGTCTTTTTATCGTGCGCCATTATTTCTCTGATGGACATTTTGTGTATTTAGAGCGCAGAGTGGGGGAGAAATAAGTATCAAAGATATTACCTCCGGAACTGTTCCTCTGAATCGAGTAGCTTAGTCAGGGGTATTTTCAACTTAGTGCTTTGTTTCATGCATTACATCCAAACCCCTTGCGATGACTTCCATTCGCCGAGACAGAGCGGAAATTGCAAGGCGGCTGGCGAGCTTTTAATTAGGTTCTTCGGGATGGACGATAGAAGGGAAGAAAATGAGGAGAGATCGTACGGATTGGACTGTCCGAGAGGGTTTATATATTAAGGAAGAGACGGGCAAGACCCGGCCCTGCTCTTCAGAGTCAAGTGTAGCTAGTGTTCCTGCATTTTAGTGAAACCAAACACGATTGGCCTAAGAGCGATCGGGCTAGTGCAGTACCCTTAAAATGTCATCTCCCTTAGCTTCTGAAATGCAGATGTATACGGCGTGGAAGACCATTCATCGTTTGTGCTTGTGTTCCTCCCTGCGCGGCCAGTGTTAATTGCCTCATTTGCCATCAACTCTTGAATATGTTTTACATGCATGCATCTTGTATTGGCACTCGTAACTGTCGCCAAGCAAACACAAGACGACTCAGTCGACGACTTTCAACAAAGTGCACTACACTTTCTTTCTACCTATATAAGTAGTTGGATCTTCTTTAGATTTCTATCATTTTCCCATTCCAGCCTCGAGGGACCGCAACCACGGACAAGGCGGGTGGCATCTTGTCTGGAAAACTCTCTAATATTTTCCCTTTAAACGTTCAGTGACAATGCCCTAGACACTTAACTTGAGAATGGAAAAACAACAAGTATAGAGTCCTGGCCACGAATGCATTATAATTATTGACCTACCGTGGTCAAACAAGAGGCAAGTCACACTTGGGAGATATTTTTCATATCATCAAACGACTACAGAAAAAAGATTGTCCTTACAGCATTTTGAAAGAAATATGAAATCAATACCATATTTTGAAATGCAATTTTTATCTGGAACAACTAAAGGTGCTATACCTGTTAACCAGCCCGGGGTACCTGATTGTACCCAACCAACCAAACTAGCCGGTGTTACTTCGTGGTGAGATTGGGGAACATGGTTAGCCAGGTCACAACTAAATGGTGCCTTGGAGGCTACGGGTAGAACCCAAGATGGCTACCTCAGTCTCCCACGTGCCCCTCCGGACTCTGACGAGTGGATCAGGTGGTGGCTTCTGAGCCTTGGTTGCAGGGGGAGAGTTCTCTGGAGGGTTGGGGACACGATTCGTGGTTGCCTGTGATTTTTGATGAAGCAAAATAGGCGGCAGCTCCGTGTTTTGAAGTGCTGGTGATCAATTATTCCATCGGTGTAATTAGTTCTGATCAATAGGGGGCCACACTGGAGCGGTGTAGGATAGAGACCACTACGGGGACACACGTATAGCACACTCGCCAATCTAGATACTTTTCTCCAACGGTCGCAGGAATGCTCCTCTTTTGTCCGTCCACGTTCGTAATATAACTACACCTTCCGCTATGGGCAGAGGATGAGATGTACCCTCACTGGCAAAGAGGCAAATTATTAAAGCAAACAATCGCCCGTTGGCATTGTACGTATTTGCCGCAGGATTACGCCAATAGTGTCTGGTGGTTGAATCAATATGCACAGGGGGCAAAGAACAAAAACAAGACACCGGAGAAGAGAAATTTGACCTGTGCGAAAATAGCGCTGCCTCTTTGCATTTATAGACGAGCACGCAGATAAAAACATTGCAGATTGGTCTGACCAGGGACCAAAACATACTTTGATTGACCAATGACCATGAGCTATAAAGCATGCACAATTGATGACAGGTGTAAATATATACAAGTGAATAAATTGTCATCTTAATTACAACATTAAACTAATTGTTCTCTAAATCAATAATACATCAAATATTGAGCCTTGGATCTTATAGTAAATAAAACTATGTCAATTTGTTATCTGGATCAGTACCTATCAGTCAATAAATATATCAAATAAGTAAATAAATATATTACTAAACAAAGCAACATGTAAAAGGTTATATATTCCTAAATAATGCAACACTATGCCACAACCGAAAACCACCAAAACCAGAACTAAATAATACCATGATAAGATATTGCTTTCCATTTCTGAGACAATGACTTTACACAACGAGCCACATAATAAATTAGCAGAATAAAAATGACAAAAACTCTGGAACGTGATTGCTGTCTTTCAGCAACATACTGCATTATTGCCCATGCATGTGCGTGCAGCACAAGGCTATATCTACGATGATCCATCGCGAGATTATGCGAGAGAAATGCAGCGAACTTTAAAATTAGTACAATCAACTCTTGTATCCGGTTTGCTCATCACTATTCTTAGAATACTATACGCCAGACAACGGTAGCAAGTATCTTGCTGATATAGCTGTTATATTGTTATGGCGAGCGGTACTCTTTGTTCTGTCCTTATTACCCTAGATAGAGATTTATTTAATTCGTTATTGAATAGGGAAAGACAGCTAGCTATTATTTTGACCAATCTCACTTAAAGACAGGATGAATCATTCACAAGAAGAAAATGTATAATTCATGTAAGATACCTGTTACCATGGTCACATTTGTATTGTAAGTATTCGAAATGTCCATGGTTAAATGTGACGGATAATGGATTACACATTCCATTTATTTAGGATTCGAAGACAAGAGTTTATTGGACAGTAAATGTGTTTATCTCTTAGTTCGTGTGTTCGATATTTACTTGATATTTATCGATGCTTTGGCATTGACTTTCTTGTGATTTAGATTAGTCCGAGTTTGAAATTTTGTTTTTGTGTTTAAATTTCTGGACGACATGAAGGTGTTTTAAGAAAAATTATGTAGATATATTGGTTTTCAATCAAAACAATAAGATATTGACATTTCATTAAAAAAATGACGTTGAACATTAATTATAATGACATTTGATTCAAATAAAATGTGATTAGAAAAATAGAGTTACATTTTTCAATACCATACTACTAACTTACACTAAATCAGCTTTGATTGAAATTTAAAGAAAAAGAAGAAGAAGGAGAAGAAGAAGCAACGTAAATAATTCTGAAACGGGCATGCAATTCTTTTGTTGTGTACTCGTTTGTGAAGGAAAATTTCAAGTAATACACGCAAGGAAAATTAACTGGGAGATTCTAAGGAAATGTATCTATGTTTTCTTGGAGTAGGGTAGGGTAGAAGTGGAGTGGGGGGGGGGTTGAGACGGGTCGTCGATGATCCATTTTACAGCATCAAAAAGGGCAACCAGTTTTTAACTAAAAGAGGGAGGGGCACGGGGGCGGGGCACGTGTCCTTCAATTAATGTCCACGCCCGGGTGCCCCCATTTGAAAGCTGGACTTTTGAGATTAAATATTACCAATTGAAAATGTTACAATTTATAATTTCAATGTTTTAAAAACTATTTTTCCATTTACACGCAGACAATGTATTTTTTTTTACACCCACGTCAGATTATTTTATAAAAACAAAAATAGTAAATGACAAAAGAAGTGCGCTGAAAAGGCAAACCGCGAAACTTGGCCAGAAGTGCCCCCCTGGAAATGCGCCCCCTATAAAGATGTTACCCTAGTTTCGGTACTGAGTATGAACACATCCCTTACGCTCCAATAGAACCCCCATGTCATAGCTTTTCCACACAAAAGAAAAAGTTAAATTTAGACATTATTTATTTGAAATCTTCAGACAATAAAAACATATTGACTAGGAGATGTCCAGGGGAGTATGACAAAGTAAAAAAAAAAAAAACTGTCATCAAAAAGACATGTCTTCCACTGCATGAAATTATAAAAATATTTGTTTGACATCAAAATTAATTTCAAAAAAAGGAAGGTCGTAATAGCCGACCCCTTTATAAACCCCCAAGAATTTAGTGATTACATTTTGAATACAATAATCAAATATTTCTTGTTCATAGAATAAACAAGGAACGAGGCCTGTGGTGATTAAATATTTTCATTACTAAGGAAACTTCGAATCCACACCGTAACTTCCACAGTCGGTTTTTAATCACCAGCTCAATGCAGTTACTTTAAGACTGATATTTTCTCGACCTGGCCCCGTGAGGTACAGCTGAAGTAATGTTTGGGAAAAAAGGTGGCCATGTTAGCCTTTATCTCTCTGAACCAAGATACGATACAGTAATGGTTAGTGTCTGGACAACCGATTCCTCTGGCGATCTTTTTGCCTTTTAAAACAAGATATGCCTTTGTGGTGAGGCAGGTAGGTGGTGGAAATGTGTCTCTGATGGAGTATTGAATTTGGTACACAATCAGAGTATTTCACGAGAAAGATGTTTGGCTATAATCGCAGATTCGTCCGTTGAAAAAAATATAGATGCAGAATAACAATGGCAGCCATTTTGAAAATTTTGAAAATTGCTTGTTGTATACTACTTTCAAAAGACAGATCTGCAATGGCTCTGTGACAAAATATCGTTCCTTAGACATACTCAGATTGTGTTTCAAATTCCATATCATCAACGGCAACATTTTCCAGAATATATCTGCCGCACTGTTGGTTATATTTGTATTTTTGTTTTTGTTGTTGGAATCTATGATACGCAGCGGTAACATTGACAGTAAATGTGACACTTTTGAGTATCCAGTTATACACCATCTCTGAATCAAGATAATGTACATTGATGGTATTGCTGGCAAATCCTCCTTCTGGTTTACCTATGGCGATGATAATTTCAGAAAAACACTTTGAGTATGCATACAGTCTTGAACCAATGTAAGGTACGGAAGTGATCATATCAGAATAGCTGCTGCTATACCTTTGAAATTGTAATCACTAGTGATGCCCGCTCGACTACCTTATTTCTTTTCAGTTACAGTTGAATTTATCAAAAACAAGAAAAGTATTTTGCGTGAAATTATTGATTTATTTGATAAAATGCAAATCAGCGTGAAAACGCAGCAAGTACTCCTAGGACATCAATTAAGAGCCGAGCCCATAATGGGTCAAAATGATAGACGTATGCTCCGTTTGTCTAATCCAATTTGGTTATTATCGAACAAATGATACAACTGATTACCTTCAATATAAAGGCTGAGTGATTATAAAGTTGACCAGTACCAATCCTCAAGAGAACAATTTTCGTCTGGAATACCATCAGAATTGAGCAAATGGCATTCGCGGACCCCCAAATTTACCGGATGCCGACGATCATTCCGATTGTGGCATTAAACACGCAAAATATCTCTGCCAAAATATAAACAGTTTTCCGTTGTACTCGCTAAAACGTGAATTCTTGTCACAAGTTGGTTGATTTCTGTAGTAGGTTTATGACATACAAGCGGATTGAAATCAATTTGGTTTTCCAAAGAACAATTTGTTGAAGATTCCTTTAAAATGAAAAGATGATTCCTCGCCGTTCGCAATAACTGTCTCTGTAATCACCAGCATGCCCGTTGTAAAGTCACCCAGCTTTCTTGCTCAATACCTCCCATTGACTGCTGACGGAGGAGGGTTCAGAGTCCGTATTTGATTTAATTTCAATTCATGAATCGGTCAACCATTGGAACCAATGGATCTTGTGAATCCTTCTAATTGGACCCTTTTAGGTTAGGCTTTTACCTGGAGGCCTGCACTTTCGCTGGAACTTGGGGATAATTTATCTGTTCATTTATAGTTGGTGATTCAAAATTTAAGTTTGGTAATAGGCCCCTAAAAATCATGGTTCAAAACGATCCATCTGAGGATTTGGTTCGTATCTAGTTTATAATTTGTAAAGGTGTTTTTTAGGGGTGCTCTTTCCCCCCACCTAGCCCACTTTATCATGTATTAATTGATGGTTTTGCAAAAATCGAATGTTCGCACGAAAGTTCAGGAGAATTAACTGTTTTTGTTTTGTTTCTTCTTGAAAGTGTGGCCACCTGTTCACAAGGAGTTTGCAGGGTTGTGTCTACAGGAAACCAGAGACTAGGAATGAAGGTAGGCCTACTCCTTAAAATGTAAATAGACCCCTTGCATTGGCCGGCACAGCTAAGGTCGAACAATTTATTATGGAAACGTGCACGCGTGTACGCGCCGCGCACAACTCTCAGCCAATCAAAGGTCTCCATTGACCTCAGTGAGGGCGCTGTTTGGGACTTCTGACGTCACATGGAAGGGGTCTATTATTATCTTCTCTCACTTTTCTTCCTTTTCCTTGTGTGGTCTTCTAGGCTGATTTTAAAATAGCTGCTTAAACAGAAACATTTCTTGCTGAATTCAACCGAAGTGCCGAAGACTGTGTTCAGCTGTGGTTGAACCACAACATGGACACGATACGAAGAAAAAGGGAAATGTTCTGCTAAGCAAAAACCAGTCACAGATGATACGTGTTACCAGGGCCCAATTTCATAGAGCTGCTAAGCACAAAAATTTGCTTAGCATGAAATTTCTTCCTTGATAAAAACAGGATTACCAACCAAATTTCCATTTGTTGCATATTGCTTGTTACTGGTATTCAGCTGTTGTTTGCTCATCCTGAAAATCATGTGGAAATTTGGTTGGTAATCCTGTTTTTATCGAGGCAGAAATGTTATGCTAAGCAAATTTTTGTGCTTAGCAGCTCCATGAAATTGGGCCCTGGTGTATGAGCTGGTAACCGCTAGTGAGCAAAGTTTTGTTGTGCATAGCTACTTTTTGTGCTTAAGCAGCTCTACGAAGCTAGGCCCTGGCCAAGTTAAGATGTATCAATGACTGTACTCGTGAAGCCATTTATTTTCCACTGATTTCTACTTCTGGCTTGTCTTTTATACGCTGTTTATTTTTTGAAGCGGTTTGATTTTGAAGATGTCTCGTGCACATCTGTGTTTCGCCGTCATTTGGTTTAGAAAACGATTCCACCGTTGTAGTCTTCATTCGATCTTATGGCAGCTGTTGGAACTCGTTTTGTGTTTTATTATTCTCTTCATTGCTGTTGGGTTCACCCAACTTGTTTTCATTGAATCCGAGAAAGAAAGAAAGAAAAAAATCTCGATCGATTTCCTGTCACATATTTTTCTTCACTGGCTCGAGGGTTTTTATTCCCGGTCAGTTTTAAAGCACCACCGGTATTGTTACCAACTTGGAATAAAACACAAGGTAAACATGTCCGGGAATGCGTGGGACAGGCCAGTGGCGGTTCTTTTTCCAAAATAAATATCAAAATATCATACGAATACATAACGGAGATTCATCTTTTATAACTGTCTAGAATTTATCCCCCTTCTGAATCACCATCGACCTACTTTAACACCCCCACCAAACGATAAAATAAAATGTTAACAAAATAGGATTGATTTAACGTAATATTTGAAAACCCAACATTTGTGAAGTCTCGAGGAGAGGTTTGTACGACTATCTACCCCCTCCTACCAAGAGCATAAGTCATTACTCGATTTCTGCCGAAAGAAATGTTTCTAAAAAAAAAAGTTGTTTTGCCCTTCCGTTTTCTGTTTGTTTTTTTCTGAACGAATTTTATGCATATTAGCCGCGGATATTGCACAATATACATGCAGCATGCAAACTTGTTTATACATGGCTGATGGACGTGAGATAATGTCGTGATCCCAACAATAATTCATTTTTGTTTTCAGTTTACTATGAGTTATCGATTATTATTTTCGGATTATATTTGTGCAATTCCTTAGATGGAAGCTAAAAAATTCCTCGAATCCGGAAAAATAGTTATTTAAAATTCAAATCTAACTCTTCGGGTCAGATCGGGCAAACATTTTGACTTAGCATCTAAAACTAAAGGGATGGTACATCGTTGTTGTTTTTTTACTCAAAGAAAAACTGCTTGATTCCATTTTATTAAACACAAAATACAAACAGCCCGAGAAAACATCTTCAAGTTTACTAGACACTTCTCAGTGAAGTGATGGTTTAGCGGGAATCTCTCGCATGTTCTTAGCATTGTTATCGATGTAATCATTTGTGAATTTGGGTTCGTAAAATAAATAATAAAATAATAAATAAATACAACTTGTATGGCACCAAATCCGTTAAATTGACGCCCAAGGTTGTGGTATAGACTGTTTAAAAAGCAAAACTCCAGATTGAAACCAACTAGTCGTTTATCGATGATTTTCATTTATCGTTTATCGATAATTACCCTTCATCGTTTATCGACGATTATAGTTAATCGTTTTTGACGAATGTTTATCGATAGTTATCATTAATCGATTATCGATGATTGCCACTAGTCCTTTAATAAGGAGCAAGTCAACGAAATAATGCAGTTGTTCCTTGACGGTTAAAGCAATTCAGATTTCTGAAATGTTAATTTCCTTTAGTTTTAACGGTTGTATTTCTGTTTAATTAAACAAATTTGCATGTGCCTGTACTTTTTAATTGCCCGAGGGAATATCCAAAAACAATAGTAACAAAAAAGAAATATAACATAATAATCATGTATATACACATGAAATATCCACTACAAGAGATGGTTGGTTATCAGTAACGAAAGAATAAAAAACACCCTGTCATATTTGAGTTTTGTTTTTTATATCTTGATAAAGATGCGTTTAATGAAAGGAAATTGCTATCAGTAATAATACCATTGATGTAACTGATACCTTAAGATATGTCCAGTTAATTAATTTTATAAAATATGTCCAGCTTGTCATTTCAAATTCACCATTTCACCAATCCAGCCTTATTACCAATGCGATTGCACTGAGAGTCCAAGCTGACATTAATGCCCGTTATGACAATGCACACGATATTGCTATGCACAGTCATATGGCACCGCTATTTTTTAAGGACGAATCTTTCACAAAAGTAAAAAAAACCCACAATACCCAGCGATGGAAAGAATACAAATTACTTCAGGTTCATTCATCTGCCGTCATCCAAATGCAAGCACGTTCCTCGTAAGCAAACACAATCCATCCTGGTAAAAAGTCATTCATTTAATACATTATTAAAATCGGGAAAAAAAAATTACGGCTGGGAAAATTAAATCAGTGCGCTCAACAAAATGACTACAGGCCTCGTCAAAAAACATCAAAGTCAAATTAAGGACAAGCACGGCAGTACACCGTGGATGATGTTACTTTTCAAAAAAAAATTAATAATTTGATGTAATTTGATAACTTGGTCGAATCGTTGCGGAGAATTTCCATGTTATATGCATGGGATTGCCAACACGCTTTATAATGATTGTGCGTGCAGAGACACGCGTTTCGATTCGATTACTAAACACCATATTCACCCAGGCTCCCTTTGCAGTGAAAATAAACAAGGGATGACATCGGTTTTAGATTTCTCAGTGGGTGAAACATGGTACAAGTTCTTGACACCGCCAGCTCGTTTGATGAATCTCATTAATTTCGTTTTGGAATAATATTTAGGTTTTTCGAATAACATCGTTGTTTGAGAAAATTTGCGATAGAACTGTGTATACCGCTGTCAAGGACAGACAGTCTGGTCCCTTTCACATACCAGTGCCCATAGTTGTTATTACGCTCAGGGAACTAGACAATATTTTCTCTCTGGCGCTAAATATAACAACTTTGAGTAAAAAACAGTAAATTTTGTATAATCTTTTTTTAATGTATAATGTATTCTACGTCTGTGAAGTCAGTTAAGTGCAGACATTTCACAAACATAAAAAACGTCATGGCTGCTGGAATAACAAAGAAAAACAAACAAACCAACAAACAGTCAAACACCCCACCAAACACCCCTAAAAACAAACAAACAAACAAACAAACAACAACCCCCCCCAAAAAAACAACAAAACAAAACAAAACCCCCCCCCCCTAAAAACCTAACAAACAAAAAACAAACAAACACCCCAACACCCCCAAACATCCCCCAAAAACCACCCAGCACATACTTCCAAAAAAAAAAAAACTACAACAAACAAACTAACAAATAAACAAAAAACAAAACAAAAAACAAACAAACAAACAAACAAGCAAACAATAACAACAAAACACCCCATGCTTTTCTGACCATTCGATATCTGTATATTTCTTCCACTTAAAAAAACCCCAAACAAACCTCCATTAAGATGCTGCATTTACCTTGATCGAGTTCCCAATGTTCATTAGCAATAATGAATAGTAATTCCCATTTTTACCAAAAAGAGCCCTGACTATTACCCATTATAGCCTCTATCTGGTTAAACCCATTTGGATTAACAGGCTTTAGGGTCAAAGTGGTTAGGTTAACCTTTGTTAATCCAGGTCATCTTAGAATGGGTTTGTCTTGTCGTCAGATTTAAAGAGGTGGGTTTTCTCCTCGATCTGCAACTGTTTTGTTGTCTTCATATTCCTTTACTTCTGTTTTACAGTGTTCTACTTTTCGTAAGGTTTTTAACGTACGCATAATGTAAATTTATTGTGTTTTGTACGTTTGTTGAAATGTGTGGCCGAATAGTTATTATTATTAATCATAACAAAATTATTTAGGAAAAATGGATGAGCCGTGAAAACAGTTTACACTAAAATCACCCTGTTCCATAGAAACAAAGCTACAACTTGCCGTCATTGTCGGATGACATTGCATGGGGACAACAAAAATAATAATTATTTCTTGGAGTGTCTTCATCTGTTTTTAGACAGAAAGTAAACTCATTAATTAGATATAACAATTTTTATTATAAACACATATACAGAATGTTTCTGACGACATGGAAATCGATTTAATTCATAAAGCTCAATTTTCTCAAAATTTGTTGTACACATGAAGTTTCAAATAATCGTCATAGTTTTTAAAAATCGTTTTGACCTGTTTTACAAAGTTATATTGTCTTACTTTCAAAACTGAGAAACAAAAAGTTGTAGCACGACAGAAGTGTAGATTCAATCGCCTCGGAAAATCCGGCTAAGAACATATTTGTATGCGTTGAAATCATAGATATTAAGTTTTGCAGTTTTGTCTTCAGAAAGCCAAGCTTTAACACATGAGCACGATGTTTTAAACGTGTTTCTCGTTTTAAAGATGCTTGGCTGACTTTCTTAAGTTCAACAAGATTTGGGTGACATTTACACCATTTATATCTGACGTCATTGTAAAGCTTTCTAAACAATGACTCCAGATAATAACAACCTCTTCTGAAAAAGATAAACTCTGTTCACATTATGCGAAAACAGAACAAATTCTCCGACATTATCACGTCTCTTACTAAGGATATGTAACAACTGCATTCGCAAACAACTTGTTTCATTTTGTTAGCGATTTCTAACTGCATTATGTGTTATGCTGTTTAATTTTAGAACATTATTAAGTCCTTCCACGCAGACATTTAATTTTTTAGGAAACATCGTCTCAGTTTTTTTTAATAACTCGCTTGACGATTTATACCATGTAATTATTCATGTTTACTGCATCATTATAGCCGGCTCTCGGACCCCAACGCCTTTTAGCAGCCCGTGTTGCAGCGGGAATAAAGTGATTGTACAAATTCTCGAGCATGCAGCGATGTTTTGTTGGGGAGTTGTACGGTAAATTGTCCAATGGCTCGTCTTAGCGTGTATCAAACACCGAAGAATGAAGACTCAATCGCAGACAAACAAGAGCCAATAAAGGGGAAGAAGCTGAATTACGTGTCATGGATGCGTCATACATCGTCTTGGGAGTAGATTTATCCCGTCTGAAAAGATGCAAGAATTAAGTATTTGAAAAAATAGTCGTGTAAAAATGCCATGTTTAACACGAAGATATGGTGTTGCCATGGACTGGTCTGCTTTGACTTTGTTGCGTTGACGTAATGGTATGATTTTTTCTACAACCTGCTTGAATATAGAACAAATGAATAAATGAATAAATTAATGAACACAATAAAATACAAATAAATAAACTAGATCAATAATTGTGCTGCTCACGTAAAAAAAAAAATACAAAAAATACAAAAAATGTCGTTAATGCTACGAAATATGTCTTACCTGACTTTTATTTGGTTAAATTCAGTTTTGTTCTGTTCCTCAAAAGTTGCGGTCACCCCACTTACCCAAGGGATCTTACAGAACGTTATTAAGTGGGCTAACGGGAAGCTTGGTGCTTGCTAGACCCATATGAAATATTTATTGACAAATCTGAAATATTGAACTTTTACAAATCATGCGTCATATTATAAATTGAGGTTGTCAATCGACGGTGTGTCAGTAAATTTATTAGGTTCAGTAGAAAATGATTTATTTGCCAATAAAATATTATATCTTCAGTCATTGCTCTGATTTGATTGCGTCTTTATTTATAAAACAAAGTAAAGTAAGTTTTTTTATATATAAAAGACATATAAGTCACCCACTCATATTTAATTTAGCTTTCAAGGATGGGGAGAAAAATACACATTTTGCATCACAAATAACATTACAAATGAAAACAATCTGTCAAATATTAACTCCAGAGAACGAACAAAATTCGTCTAGAACGCCCCATCATAAATGATGACGAGTACACCAAGAAGGCCTATAGATTTTAATAATTATAGAAAATTTGGTGGTTTGACTCAATATCCAAATCGCTTGTCAAAATTTTACTGTTCACATTTTCAGACACTTCGCGTTTTAGGCTGTTTCTTGAGTGGTTCACGACGAACGCTGAAATTATTCCTTTTTAAGACGTAAGCAAAATGCTCTATTGAGAAATGAACCTAAACTGATAACCAGACGGAAAATAGGTCAAAAGATTTATATCAAATTAAAATACCCTCTCCACTCAATTAGGACGGAGTGACATACATCTCATACAGAAACTCATCTGCAAATGTTCCCAAAAAGAGTTTCTGTGATAAAAAATAAAAAAATAAAAAATAAAAAATGTATGGCATATTTACCAAATGTTCACTTCGGAGGTCTCGGAGGAAATCTGATTGGAAATACTTAAATCACAATATGTAATGTCTTACATGTACAATAGTAATCGATATTGCACAATGAGTGATATTTAACAATACCCAACCGCATACAGGGTGAGAAGGGGCATCCAAAAGAGGAAGAAGCAGAAAAAGAAGAAACCCCAAACAATAGAAAACAGAAAAAGATGCCCCTCTCTGTCTGCAGGCTCTTGTGTATTCTCTTAAATCACCCTAATTACTCAACTGACGAAACGACCCCCCTTCGCTGGGGAGGGGGGGTGGGGGCAGCGAATACCTATAACAGTACCTTTAAGTAAATAGTGGCTAGTGTTTTAGTTTTTTGTTTACCAATGTGTCAAGGTATCATAACAATTGCTTTTAACGTGTTCGTTTGTGAAAGAAAATGACGTTTACTACCGAAATCTTCTCATTTTTATTGTAAACTACTGACAAAATACATTTTCGTTTTTTGTTAGCGTTCAAAATAGAGTGACATTATTATTTTGAGATATTTTTCATGTAGTTCGTATACATTTTTTTTTCTTTCGCAAGGTGATGATAATTACTTGACAAAAATACTCAAAGTTCAACAACTTTATCTTGACTGATTAATTGGAAAGAGCATGCGCAAAATATAATGAATTGATTTTTATTGGCAACAACCTATTACACAAGTCACAACTGTAAACATAAAACAGATTAAAGAATTAGTTTGTAATTAATTTGCGATGTTAATCAAAGTTGTTGATACCTTTCCGGAGTGGGAGACACATAAGCACTTAGTCATGATTTCTAGATTGATTCAAAGTCGCATTTTATTGGAAAAAACATTCTTATTTCAATACGCTCAACTTGAGCATCTTTGCTTGTGTCAAAGTACGTCCAGAACGTAAACATCACGCTTGGATTTAAAAAAAAAAAATATTATTTTATCTTGAACGTAGCATCAAGCCACTGTATACGGTTCTTCACGTGCAGAAATCAAACAAGAACTGTAATGCAAAACAAGAATGCCGAAGCACGGTGAAATATTGGCCATAGAATGATTAAAGTCAAATATTTGGACGCTGGAAAAAAAAGAGACGAGAAGGTTGCTTTTCGATTGAGCACGGACTTGTTAACGGGTGAAAAGAGAGCCCTATGTGGGAACCAGTCTGATTGAAAATCATGGAAATATTACACCCGGTGCGACCAGGCGAGTGTATCATGCCATTTATTGCATTGGGAAGCACCACTTTCCTTATTAAAGCAAAGGGTACCGATCACGTATTCGGTTTCTCTTAGACCTGACTCTTGATACCATCAAGTCAATATCTGATAAAAGATATCGATACAAATCCTAACAAAAAACTCATTGAAAAAAAAAAACCCTTGAATATGTTTGATATTAAATTCAAATTTAGTTGACTGCCCTCCAGAAAGGTTCGCCGTGAAAGCGGGGGGGGGGGGGGGGTCGCAATCTTGTGCTCTTGTATTAAAAATCTCTTCGTCATGTTTGCTCTCCACAATGGAGACGGGGATTCCAGTCAGATGCATGACAATCCAAGATTAGGAAGATCAGGGAGCTTAAGACGGTGTTTTGCATACAAGGCGAAAGAGGAGAGAAAGTAAGGGAAACTAGGGAGTTATAGAAATATATATCTAGAAGACAGAGGGCCCCAGGAGAACCACGTGGATTTGCGTCTGGCCTATTCCGCTTCGTGTACTCCTTACGCGGTTTCGCTGTTCTCCTAATTAGCGCCGCATGAAAAATTCATTGTGTGGGTCTTCTTAGGAAAGGCCGGCGGTCGCTGGCCCTGGGGTCCCCCGTTCTATTCTCTTGCTTTCCCCACAAATGATGGACACATTATTATGAGTTTGTAGGACACACTGTAGCTTTGTATCAGGAAAGATCAGGTTGGCGGTAATTGTAAATTAGACTAGGGAATTGTGAGCTACGCAGAAACCAAATCTCGAATAGTAAAATGTGTCTTGTAATTGATGAGCCTCGTGTAGTTCAAACTATAGTTAACAATTTGATGACGGTGTTCTTGTAGTGGTATTTGGTGATCTATAGCTTGTGATGTTGAAGTGTTTTGCTGGTGTTCTGATGGCGTAGATTTTAAATCCATTTGTGCTCGAGCTGTGTAGACGTGTATCGTGTTTAGTGTTCGTGCTTTAGTTTATCCATCGTTACTCCAGTGTTCTACAGACCTATGAAGTGGTTGGATGAATGTAGTTTGATGGTATTCAACGCGCATATCTCGTATTTCATAAGTTTTCCACACCAGTTCAAATAACCCACCTACAATATCATGTATATTCCCCTGACTGCTTTATATGAAAATCACATCTGACTCACATATTGCCCCCAGAGTCACCAGCCTGTGAAATCGCAAGCGCCCACGCCGCCGATTTTTCTCCCAGATAATTTTAAAGATATTCTTATTTCGTTGAAGGCCCTGTCCCCCCCAAACCTGTAATTAATCACTCGGAACGTTTCTGGGTATTTACTCGCTCTGGTTCCAGATGAGTAAGACATTCTCGTCAAGTGGTAAAGTATGTCACTTATTGACCAGACTACGAGCAGGTAATGGGTTAATCGGATGGGGCACTTCAAAAAAGTCTGCAATTTCACTCAGTTATTAACACGTTCGTCGTATAACCACCATCAGATCTTTTATTATCTGTTAAACTTTGCACCATAGAAGAGGGGAGGTTTAGAAAGAGTAGAAAAACCTGATAATCATGACCAAAGATCACGACTCGTTCACTGGTTGTTTCCCCCCATCTTAAAGCTTTAATCGACCCCCCAAGGAAATGACAAAAGTGCATCTACGATCCCGGTTGCAATTAACGTCGGCGAAATATAAAGGAACAAATCACATCCATCAAGCATCAATGGGTGTATAAACCACAGTGTTTGCCACATTGTTTATCTCAGTGTCTGCTCACCCATCCCTCACCCTATCCGTCACAATCTCTCTCTCCATGAGTAGGTGAAGGGAATTCCTTATTGTATGGCAACAAGATTGATGTAGACATTTCCGGCTCGTACGAGGCCGCTGAGCAAACCGAATCTCTTGGTCTAAGCCAACGAAACCGACCGGGCGCACTATCTACCACTGATGACCACGCCGGGGCCGACGAGACGCATAGACCCGCTACAGCTTCCCACTGATGCAGAGACTGTCATCAGCAAACTCGGACTATTTACTCTGTTTGATTAAAGAAACGCTCATCGAGTCGCTTCTCGGCCAGCGTCAAAAAATCTACCCTGGGTCCTCAGTGAGCAGAGAACTTTGCTCCCAGGCTCTACACCATTAGCCATCGCTGCTGTGACGCTTTCAATGTAACTTGACACATTTTAAAGACATGCTTATGTCTTCGGGGTACATTCAGAATTCAAAAACATCCGCTCATTTTTTTTTAGAATGCCAAATTGCGTCAGAGGTGACTTTGGCATTATCATAAAAAATTGCGAACAATGCCGTACAGAATTGCATGCAAATGGAAAGACATGTCATTTAGAAATGAGGTCAGAAGTGAACTGCATCGTCATAACATGATTACTGAACATACAGTGCTAATTACACGTCGATGTGGAAAGATAAAACCGTATTGTTCTTTCAACTAAACTGATGTTTCTAAACTGTTGAAATACATAAAATATCAGCACGACAGTCTGTACGGGAAAACAAGAAAAACAAAAGCTGCTGCGAATTGATTACCAACCAAAATGATTAGTGCTATAAATGCAAGAGGTGGAAGTTAATAACAATAAAAATAATATAATATGAACTCTTTTTACGTGCCGACATCCATAAAGTCCGCTCACGGCGTGGCACAAAGCACTACAATTAACATATGTATCATAACATAAACTACCAGCAAAAGGCGTCATGGGAGAAGAGAGTTTGTTTCTAAAGCCGCAAGTAAATCAAATAAATGTTTAATATTTTTGCATAGTACCTTCGCCTCGCTTTTCTCAATGCTTTTACTTAATGAAAGATGCGCCCTAATTTTGTTATACATATTGAAGAAAAAACACAAAGGCATAACAAAATTACATCACAAATTTTTTTTCTTGGCAAAGTGCTTTTACCCGAAATTTCAGCAGTGGGAGCTGAACGTTGTCTCGTTCAACTGTTCACCGAGGATATCAATTATTGACAATAATTTAAATGGCATCCAATTACACACGCAGAATATATATTTATTTTTCTTTTTGGTGGGGACACTTGTTTCTTTAAACTTGTAAATAATAAACTGGCCTTAGAAAACATTAATTTAATACATTTTCAATGTGTCGAAAAAGAAAAACTCAAACTTTTGGGGTTGATTTCGTGAAAGAAATAAAAACATTTTTTTAAAACTACTGTATTAAAAAAAAAAACCAAAACCCAAACAGATGTATTTGAACGAACGTCAACATTAGTTGCACAATGGTTGACAACTTGTTAAGACAATTAATAGCAAATCAAATGCCGAAAATATAATTAGATATTGCAAATTGCTTACAAACGTAAATAACATAATATAGTATAAATGGAAAACAAATGAATGGCACCGTCGCTTAGCCTTTAAGACAGATTATACTAAGGTCAAAAAATCAGGCCATTAACTAGTTTTTCGCAAATAAAATGTCATGACATTTACTAAAAATAAACTAAAATCAATTTTATACCTAAAATAATCTTCACAGAATAATCATATCAAATTTATTTGTCATCAATTCACAGGATGAGAAATAATATTTGTCTCATCACTGTAATTCAAAAGTAGATTTTTGTTTTCCCAATTCACTCATAAAAGCATTATCATAAAAGACGGATCATCATGATTAATTATTATTAGTTAATACAAAAATATATATTTATTCATAAATCAGGATAATGAGTAATGACTTTCATCAGTCGTAAGAACGACTTTCTTTTGTTGCCTCAGACAGTGACGAGGTGAAGTTAACAAGTTATCAATAAACAACATATATAGGGCAGATTTCAGGTAAATACAAACTGATATACGGATTAGGATACTGCTGACCTTACCTGGGGGAAATGTAAGTCGTGCTCGTCCGTGGAGTTCTTCGATGTGATTGGGGTTGGTTTTGGATTGAAGATAGTGGATACTGGCATCTTGTGTTAGATATTGTTTTTTGAGTTGTGGTCGTGTGAACTCTTCACTACGTGTATTCTCAAGCAATAACATCAATTAACTGTATTATTAACCCGAGAATACCCGTAATCAAGAGATCTTCATCGTGTTCCCCTCCTCGTCCTCACCCCATCAATTCCACCTCACTCCCACCATATGACCCCACTCCTCATCAGGGATCGACTGTCAGTGGGGTTACGAGGACGCATCAATCTTGGGTAGCCGTCGCCTGTCTCCTCCGCCACACTACACCACCCAGAGGAAATACCCAGAGAAATTAGCTGCAAGCTTGGGAGAATATCATCCATGCTTTGTGAATCATTTTGATTGTATGCTTGCGCATAATGGAAGAACTGTGGTTTAGAACGGAGTGCATGCATCTGGCAACCCAGGCTAGCGGTCTGACTTCATTACGGGCAGTGATTCCATGCTTGTCAATCCCAACCAATCGTAATTAGCGCTAGCCAGTATTATGCGCTGTGTTTTGTCTTCTGCTCGTGCCACTCTGCGTCTAACGAGGAAACCCGTCATTTATATTCTTAATGGCCGTTGGGTTTATTACTAGGAGGTTTTAAAAAAAGAATAATTAGTGAGGATAGACTACAGATCTTACCGGTGAATTCACAGTACGTTCACTCTCCCTAATAATTATCAAAATATATTTTGAGGTAAAATGTATTAAGATATGCAATATTTTGTGTACAATATGGAATTACATCACCAATTAGACACATACCTTATGCAGTGTGCACGCAGATTAGTCCTGCAAGCTGCAACCGTAGATGCTAACGCTTCCATATGGATCATCTGAACTGACACGTGCAAAACCTGTCGATGGCAGTGCAGTTGGGTATCGATCGGAAAATAGCTTTCCCTGACGGATGCAAAAAATTATGCGCCTGTCAAGAGAGGAGACGGGACCCCTTCGGCTGTGAGACGTACGTGCTGGGCGCGACGGAGCGAGCATAGTGAAGAAGCGAGTTATAGAAATAAGAAGAAAGACAAGAGGATGATGATGGTGCGATAGGAAAAGCAACAGCGAACGAAAGACCTCACCTGTAACGTTGCATTATGTGCTCGAAGCTCGTTGCGTAGCGTGCTGGATTTGGCACGACCGACAGCTTGATTATGACGTGTGTAAGAATATAACATCAGGTGGTTTCAAATGTGGAGTGTACCGGGTCCATACTGTTTCCACCACGGGCAAAACCTAACAGATGGTACCACCCAGTGAGTGGTCAAACACTCCAATACAGGTGCCGGCCCTCTCCTCACCTCCCAAACGCACTGATGAATAAATTAAAAGAGCAAATCTCCTGCGAAGGGGAGTATTAGCGAAATTTTTTTGGGGGGGCATGATGTGTTAGAACATCTCAGTCATTCACATAAATGCAATACGCTACCTTAGGCCAGTGGTCGTTGTCGCGTGTTCCTCGTTTTACGCACCGCCGTTGACTGAGTGCCGACGCGTAACGTACGCACAGGCTAAGTGCAAGTCGTAAGATAAATTGTTGTTGAAAAGCAGCCGGCGACGGAATATTTAACACTGGCCATTTATTTTCTCCCCTGTCGAAACGACGACTCGTGGACACGCCCATTTCTCAATCTTGCAAAACTGATTTCTTATGTGTAAAAGATCGTGACTGAGTGAATGAGCGTGTGTGAGGCCCGTGGCTTGGGGAGTGAGCGAGCGGTGGGGAGCGACCATTGGACGCTGTGTCTGATGTTAGAATGCAGCGGGCAACCACTGCGCATCAATGATTATTTGCATTGCCACGCGCTCATGTGCCCACCTGTCAAAATCGCAAAGCCCGCCCAGGCCAGATTGTAATGTCGGTCGTGTAGTTCATGTTACGGCGACTGACCGTCGAGAATTGGGGCAAACAGAGCGAGGCTTTGATTCGAAAAAGGGTTCATCTAATGTACGATCGAACATCTACAGAAGCTAACTCAGTCCATTCAACAATACTTAGTGTTGAATTTTTGAAATGCTCTCCGTCACCATCTACACGTTATCCAACACATGCACGCAAAGTGCCACTACCCTTATTGTTACAAATATGCAGAATCATAAGAAAGAGATATTGTAAAGTTAAAATGCCATTATAGTTTGTCATATTACATAATTAATATGCAATTAATAATTGATCTAAGAGAGTTGACAAAATGTTACTTGCCTTTAGTGAGTAACTTTCACTTCATTTACATTCTTGTCTGATCATTATAGTATAAATATACATATGTTTGTATTGATTGTATACATGTTTTTCATATAGTTATCTTTAATAGTTACATTAATTGATTTTGTTGTTCAATTTTTGGTGGTACTTCTTTTAAGCAAATGTTACGCCGCCATTTGTGCTTGGATAGACAGGATTTCAGTCACAGTGTGTAGGTTCACTTTTGCAGGCTTATTCAGTTATGTTCTTCTTATCTTCTTTAATCTCTGTCTTGGCGCTTTGCTCTTCCGCTCAACCTCAGCTGTTTCCTCTTCTTCTGTATCCCATCCCATATTTCCCTTCCAGCTTAAGTTTGATTTAAATGTTTGCATACAGGTACGTTTCCTTTATTATAGTGGCCTGCACCCATAAAATTACAATTAATGAAAAATTATTGAAAAAATATTAGGTTTCAATCTGAAAGCTCGCGGATTATTAAGTTCATACCAATACCAATCCTCCAGAGAAATATTTCCATCTGAAAGCTCACTGGTTCTAAATTCCATAGCCTACCAGTACCAATCCTCCAGAGAAATATCAAATAGTTCCGTCTGAAAATGTATTCAAAGTCGAGGAGATAGCATTTGGAGAACTAAAAAATAACCCTGTGCTCATTTTGATTGAAAATCTGTTTTCCTCGCTGTAGTCGCTAAAACATGAAAACTTAATTGTGATGGACGTTTAGTTTATCTACAATTGAAAGTTAGAGGATAGAGTTATACTGTTCTAAAAAAAACAATGGTGTATAATACACCATTAGGTTTGTCTGTATTTAGATAATGATAGTTGTCTATAACAATGATCATAATATGTAGAAATATATAATTATATTTACATAGTATGAACAAGCAGACTTCTGCTTTTGTTTACACTTTGTCCGTCATACAGCAAAATGATTGCCTAATGATTGGATAAAATTACCACGGGGTGTTTGTTGGGCATGAAAGGCGACAGCTAATAACTGCCTTATAACCTTAATAGTTCAGAGTTCAAAGTTAATAGTCTCTCTGAAGCACTGCACTCAAGAACAAGATGGCCGGTCCAGCTTACCCCTATAAATGTTTTTATCTTCAGCCGTTCTGGGAATGTGTTAGTGGTCTAGTAACCAGGCTCTACATACAGAGCTTCAGATCAAAGTCTGATGCGTCATTACAAGGCGTTCTATAGACGCAACATCAAAGGGAACCGGGCTGGTTATGGTGTGTAAAATATTATGATGCGGGAGGTTTCAACACCAAACCAACGGACAGCTAAGCATACATTGGTGACGAATTGCGTGGGAATACTTGCGCCCCTTGAGATTAAAGTCCGTTATCACTATCTGTGCCATGTTCCCTGTGTACTGTGGCAATTGTGAATGCAGATTTACAGTCGATTGAAAAGGGAACAGACTACACCATCAAGCCTAGGATGCGCTTCATTGGTTTGAGTAGGAGAAGCTGACTGCTGCAGAAAATAAAATTTGGCAGTGAACGATCTAGAATAATTTAGTGTGACTAATTAACCTTGGCTTACAAAAAGAGTGACCTTGTACATTCCACGGTATTTACTGGCAGGCAAAAAAATACACCTATCGTGTGGAAAAGTTTACACTTTGTGCTATAATTTCCACATAACTTAATAGAGTTATAAAAAATAACGGCTGAACAAGTCCTGAGATGTGCCCCTTTCTTTACATCAAAAGTTGATGTAAGTCGTACAGTGCAATCTCATGAAATGTAAGATGTTTTCTTTCATTGAGCTCTGCACAAATTGTGCCTACAGGAAGTCCAGGCTATGTGGCTCTTCTGTAAACATGTGACGTCACGGGTCACGTGGTCTTTACACTAAGAGAAGATACAGTTAAGCTTTTTGCTTTGTATTCATTCTATGACATCGATAGAAAACAATTTGCGTTTTGTTCTTTTTGTTGAAAAAAATGATAAAAGACCACGCGGTCTTAACCGGATGTTTGCTTATCCTCCCCCATCAGAGCGAATATCCACATCTCTGCAAAATATGATTTATATCATTTCGTAAATGTGTAAATATCCTTTAAAGGAAGCGGGTTAAATGGCCATAGTGACGGTGGCAGTTTCTTCTTTCCTTACGCCTTCTAATCGGTGCATTTCACGGTGCAGGCCTTCGCTGTGTCCATCGTCTTTGACAGGCCTCCCCACCGTGAATTCACAACAGGAGCCAAACGAATAATCCCAGCCGCATATAAGACGGCACTATTGATGCACGGAAATAACATATGACGATTCTTATATATGTAACATAACATAAGTTGAATTCAATGTGACGTGAAAACTCGTTCTGAAAAATTGGAAGTTGCTAATTTAGAATTCTTCATTTGAATCGACCGGTCTTTCTTTTCTTGATCAGAAGCTTGATCAGTTGTTTAATTATTATTTTCTATCAACCGCTCAGTAGATAGGGTTTTGAAATTTTCATAAACTATAAAAAGGTAGTTTCACTTTGTATAATGGCGAACACAAACAAGATGGCGACGGTGTTCATTAAAACTGTTTTGACGTCTTTGGTAGATAAACTTAGAATTTATTTAGAAAAACAACAACTAGTATTGTTAGTTGTACTGGTCAGTTATGTTATTTTATACCAAGCTTATATTATTTTAAATGATTGCCTGAACATTCAGAGTCGGTTTCCAATCCTAAGGAGGTTGAATACGTTTGGGAATGCAGTAAAGACGTGTGTAAGACACCGAACTTGCCAAAGGATTGTCATGTACGCAACCAAAATGAGCAGGAGCCCGGGGGCAGTCCCCCGGCCATGCATCCAAACGAGGGGGTAAGGGTCTTCATTTACGTTCTGTAAAACCTCCAACGGAAAAAGGACTGTAATCTGACGGTGTTCGGTCGGATCTCCTCTGCCGGGTAAATCAATGAATTACACGGGTCACGTCACCGGCTTTCCCCGGGGGCCTGTGCAAGATCCATCATTACATCTCGGTTTTTTTTTGTCTTGTGTCTATTGGTTAGTTGCGCGAATTAACCGTTGAGAAAGTCAGGCGACAGGTTCCGTCAGTTGATTACAATCAACAGAAATGGTAAAAAGAGACAGAGCGCACGAGCGAGTTTTTTTGGAGAGATGACTGGGGAGCGAGGCGCGCGTTCTTCCCGCCCGAGCGTTTTTTTTTTTGTATGCTGGCTGTTTCCTCATTTCGGGGACAGGCAATTTGTCGAAACTAATCAGTAGATGGGAGATTTGCGCGGGAAAAAGTACCGTCCTGTGGTGTGGTAGGCTGTTTGTTTAAGACTCTATGTGGGAATATTATCAGGTGGTGACAGTATTATGTGTATCATAACAGTTGTTCATTGAATCACACGCTCATCTCATGGAGCGTTGCAAAGTTTATACAACGAGTGTCGGTAACAAGTGCAATTTAAGACCCGAGATTCTGTTCCGCCGTTACATACAATTGATTTGTTTGCCATTCTCGCCACACTGAGCATTTTTGTGCTTATCATTTTATGTGCAGCACACAGTGAGAGTTTGTTTTACCAAATTAAATCATGAGTCCCTTTTAGGTTTTCAGGTTCTTTCCACGACATAACACGTCATTTAAATTTAACAACATAATCACCATTTCAATATTTAGAAATTCCCCTAAAACTGTAGCAAAATGTTGGCCAGAAACCAAATCTGATTTAAAACTATGACAGATTTGTTCAGAGCACAGGTTATTTCTGAAGACATTCATAATATAACGACCGAAACGTCGGTGCCATTTCCAATACAGATCATACCTATTTATAAATACAGCCTTTTAGTGTCATGCCTTGCAGACCTCTCTGAATTATGCATTGTCAGGATAAATAAATGCTACTTTCATTTTTTTCAAAAAGTGTTTTTCTTTTTCTTGATCTTTTTACTTTTATCTTCACGGAAAAGTCGCGCTTCAAATTGAAGTGTAAGGAAACGTTTTAGGCCAAGACTCAACAGCATCGATCCATAAAAGCTGTTGATTTTACATATGACTGGGTCTAGCTTAAATTCACCGTCTCTCCAGCAGCTAATTTATCGACATCTTGTCACATGTCGGCGCTACCGGTGGCTGAGACAAATAGAGTGGCTAGATTTACCCCCAGTAGAATGAAACTTGGGTGCGGAAAACAGTGGCTCAAGTCAGAACAGCATAGCGGATTGGGTTGTCAGATTAGAACTTGGGATTACTGTATCAGTGAAAACCTCAAGGTTTCAACTGCTTGATATGGATATCAAAACCATGCAATATTAAATTGAGATTTGTTTCTCAAAGTTGCTTGTAAATTAATACACCCTTCATCAGGCTAAGCTTTGAGATGTACAATATCAGCAGAGTGTGGGTTCGAGTCCCGGTCATGACACTTGTCCTTGAGCAAGATGCTTTACCATAGCTGCCTTGTCATTTGGATGGGACATTAGGCCGTATAGGTCCCATGTATTAGGATTGGAAATGCACATATAAACAGAACACAGAACACTTATCGTGGAACAGTAGGGGTTAACCCGCCCGGTGTTTCTGGTTCACATAGCATCCTTGTTTACAGTTTTCCCTCAGGCTAGGAAGCTACAGTGATTAAGTTCACTTATGAGGCATCCTTGGTTTCATTAGCAGAAATATATGATAATAATTAATTTTGCAGAAAGGACCGCAGAATATCTGGACAGGTATACTCAACGGTCAGAATATGGAAAGCTCGTGTGTTTCGTTCTGAAAGCTCTCTTTTCTTGAGTTGTCGTAAGGAAAACTTGTAACCCAAACAGGATGAATTTTGACGTGCTCTCACGAACGATTCGTCGCGAACAATCCATCGAGAATCAAGTTACTTATCTGGGACCAACTTGACTTAAAGTATTACAGAGTCAATGGAGGGCGCATGCTCGGTCCTGATTCATGGCGCTAGGTGTTGAGAGGGTCAAAGGTTATGTACCCATGGAATTGTTTAATTAAGCACGACCGGGTATCACTTTCAAATGTCACGTTTGTATTGTCACCTTAGAGAAACAATCCAGCTGCGAAATCTCTCCGTTTTTTGAGAAGCTAAGCGATGACGTCATTACGTTCCGACCAATGCAGGAGTTGCCTGTGGGATTTTCACGGAACAATTAATGCGTGTTTTTTATGGTGTGTTTCTTTTTTGACAATTTTAATGTGTATGAATCCGGCCCCAGGGAGTATACCGGATCGTTCCTATAATCCTGCCCGGGAGAGTTCCGGAACACATTGGAATATTAATCGGAAAACCGGCTTTGTGCATAGAAGCAATTCCGTACGTTAGTTAGTTCTGAATTTAGCTTCGACTTCTTCTCACTCTCAATAACTTCTTATTTTTCCAAAGAGGAGCTCAGCATCTCCAGCTCAGGGCATTTTTGTTCATATCTATCATTTTGAATGAATTCGAATAATGGCTAAATTCTTGTGCTTATCAACCTTAATTTTGCAGATTATATGCAGTTTTGTAACCCTATTCGCGGCAATAATTCCCAAGTCACTTACTTTGAAATGTCAAGAGATAAACACAATTTACTTCAACGTATTGAGGTTGTTCAACTTGAAGAAAGTTTAAAAGGTATCCGAGTAAATATTCAAACTTTGTAATTACTTCATAGACAGCCCCAAGTTTTACACAAATTGTAAATCTAACTTAAAACCAGAAACGTTGGCTGCGTTCTCTTTTTTAATATCAAAGGTTCGAACTTAATCCGGTGATTTAAATTTAATACTGTATATATTTTTTTCATATGAGAAACAAAACCTACCTGAACTCAACCAAGCACTTCTTGTCTCAAATTCATTCTTTGTAATATCAAAATAGGTGTTAATTTTTTAAAGGTATAGCCAGATAAAGTTCGGATCTGCATTCGGCTCGCTTCATACGATGATGCGGTGTAGAATGACGTGCCGTCAAATCGCTAGATGCGTCACGCCATGCGATAAAAATAACTCTCAACTCACGATCGCGTGAAAGCTGTGGAAACACAGCAAGGTAATTATTAGGAGGCCTTTTATTTTTGTATTTTCACTGAAAAACGACCGGTATGTTGTTTGTTTAAGACTTTGACGTCATTTTGACGTCACTTCATTGTGTGGAATAATGCTTGGGCTGACCATGCAGTTTGTTTAGAGGAGGAGAGAATAAATGGACGTAAATAATATTAGCAAACCAATAAAACTTATTCAATTGCGGAAATTGCCTAGTATATATCAATGAAATATCCGCAAGATTGATTGCAGATGATGGATTGATGAACGGCACTTGAACCTTGAACCTGCGGCTAACCTGACAAGTGTTCAACTATCTGACGTATCAAGTCCTACTTTGGGGATATCCGTTGGATGTTTTTGATAACCCGACGGTTTTGGTACTTGTATGCCGTTTGCCCGATGAACACATCCATCGTAGTGGAATTAAGAAGATCACCGAAACCCTAAGCCAAAATAGACTACATCTTCTTGCTTTTTAAATCACGTCTTACTCTTTTAAAAACACATTCTTTGGATTGATTCCCTCAGGTCAACCATAAACCATTCTCAAATTGAAGTCTGCATAATAATGGTCTAAAAGGCCTTGAGCGAAATAGTTTAAAGCAACATTTTCAATTAATTAGTTCGGAGTATTCAAACTTCTTAGACTAACTTCTGTTTAATTCAACCGCAAATAAGCTACATCACTACTCAAAGGGATTCACCCAAGGCAATCCTTTCTCCAAAAAAGAGGGGAAAAAACGAAGAAAAAAACCCGAAAAAAACAAAACAAAAAACGATATGCAAAAACAAGCTGGCCTCTTAAGATAGCCAAGATGTAGCCAAGCTAATACATCTTGACTAAATCAGCCTTTGCCACAGAGCACCACTCTCGGTTTAGTCTCCCTCCTCGTCTCGCGATCTATCTTCATTTACAGATGAGGCTTAAAACCCCGTAAGACACTTTCTCTTGGCATATAAATGGGAATTGCGGAAGCAGTGCTTGGTACACTACACTCAGATCAAAGTCTATAAATCTTCCATCTAAGTGAAGCCCTAAATTTATGCCCGTGTTATGAGAGAGATGCAGTCGTTATTGAGGATGGAAAATGCATGTAAAATTTAGAGGGGAAAAATCACGGGGGACGTCTTAAAAAACGTACAGGTTTTCCCCCTGCAGATTGGCTTATAGGCCTGGAGAATTATACGGGTAAATTGTCCGGCGCTTTCTTTTAGGGGATTTTATTTATTTATTTATTTATTTATTTATTTTTTTTTGGGGGGAGCCCGGGTGAGAACCATCATGAATGATGCATATTAACAGCATTCTATGAATATTTATTGCGATTAGAATGTTGAATGTTTGAGATATATTTTTTGTTTTGAGGGAATCAGACCTGCTATCAGTTAAGCGACGAGGTAGAGAACTGTGACTGTAATGACAATGCTCGCTATTATATTATCAAGTATAGTCTTCCTTGGACATGCAGCATATTTTTTCTGCAAACGAGTTGAGGAGTTGGGGGTTCAATAACCTAGTTTCCATTTGGAGTTTGCTGGATGTCAAAGGTTTAATTGAATTATTCCTCATTCGTGTAACCTCAAACTACAAACGTGAAACGGCAAAGATTCCCCATGAAGTTAGATTTATAATGATCCAGTTTAAGCATTTCCACCTTCCTGCATAATTCAATTCATTTCGATACGGTCACATTTCCCCCCAATTTAAAGGACGAACCATTTAATAAAAACCCTCAGAAATTATAAAAGAATTCTACTTTATGAAACTCAGCAGGTTATCAATGATCACCTGTATTCAGCAGAGGTGAAGTCTCCTGACACGAGTCAGGCAACTTTTGACAAATCCGAACCCAAATTTGCAGTTATCATTGACATCAGGTTGAGCCCAACGCACGCATTGCAATAGGCTCTGCATTTCATAAATATGGCTACACGCGGAACCAAGTCAAAGAAACCGAGCCAACCTACAAATACCGACCCAACCCTTACTGTATTATGAACCCTTAAGGTTAAGATCTATAGATATGATATACATAAATAGATATATAGCCCCAACCATGTACCCAGATATCTAAGCCCGGTCCTGTACCTAGATATATTGCCCAATTAGATTCGGGCTACATTTAGGTCTGGGTTACATGTAGGTCTTGGCCTCATTTAGGTATTGACTTCATTTATGTCTTGGATTCGTAAAGGTCTTGGTTATACTTAGGTCCAGGTTACATTGAGGTCTTGGCTTCATTTGGATCTTGTCTTCATTTGGGTCTTGACTTCTTTTAGGCTTGACTTCATTTAGGTCTTGGCTACCTTTAGGTCTTAGGCTACATTTACGCCTTTGGCTACATTTAGGTCTTGGCTTCATTTAGGTCTTGCCTACATGTAGGTCTTGGCTTCATTTAGGTCTTGCCTACATGTAGGGGCTGCACACACGATGCACGTGTTCAAACTGTAAAGCTGGTGTTCCGTATGTTTTCAGTCCTTAAAATGGTCTGTTATCTTTTGTACAGCATTGTAGCAGTTCATCTTCATTCTCTTTGTCTTAAACAGTAACATTAAAGACAAAGCATTTTATTTTAAACAGTAATAATATTTCAGGATAAGTACAAGTCTGACGGGGCTTTCCTTTTTTTCTGTTATTGCCAAATGTGAGTGTTGCCCAAGCTTGACTAAACAACATGTGACTCTATTTAATTTTAAAGAAAAAGGAGTGGAGAATAAAAAAACTCAATTACTTTCAAATTTTCTCGTGTGGGTGATGTTATGATACGATTAGTCTTCTGGAGAAGTCTTCTTGGAACCATGCAGTACAAATCACACAGTACAAATTTTCAATTTCACGATAAATTATAATGGCTTTTGTTTTACTCGTTATGAATTGTCCTTTCGACTGCTGCACATGCCCTCTTGCCCTAACCATACCCTCTGGGCATTAGCCACGATTATTGCATCTGTAAATACGCAAAACTGTCTGGCCGGACTGCCTGCAAACGGCAATTCGTTGCTTCGATTTCCAATAACCAAAGACTCAGCAACTTTCTTCGGCAATGAAATAATGCATTTTCTTTTCTTGTGTGAGGCCGGTTCGGCTTCTCTTGCGTGAAATAGTCATTATCTTCTGTTGGGATGCGAATCTTCAATTTGATTTGCTTCTAAATTGAACTGGACATGAGGAAGAGCGTTGTTGTGACAGCCGCTATTCCTTTTCGACTCACCGTGGGAGTTAAACGGTCTAGTGATCCATTGGGTGACGATGCTGCTTCTACAATGCATCGGGACGACATCGGGAAGGGATGCGACATTTTGAATGCGTGTCATTTTATGCATACTAAACTGAATGAGTCTCTGCCCTTGTGTTTGTGAAAACATCCTTGATTTCATTAATCAAGAAAAGGAGTGACTTCTTTATTACATGAATCGTGACCTACCGTGTCTGTACAGTAAGGAAACATAATAAACAAGAAATTCTTGGATCTTTATCACCGTGCAGACAAAAGCAACCCTTCCAATATAGTTTACACAAAACATATATAAATTTAAATAATTATAAAGAGTAGATAACAATGTTCGTTTTGTAAAAATTTTGATTATATATTTCTTGACAACTGGAGGATCGAAATTAATGCCCTCCTAAAAAAATTGCAATATTAAATACTTCTGAAAGTATTTAAGATGAATTGAAACTAGTCAGTGGACTGAACTGTAGATTTTTTTGTCTTACATATTCCAACATACTTTTTTTTGCAATTTTTTCATGATTTATTAAAAACTTTGTTTTAAAAGAAAACATACTCTGTTGATACAAAACAGATTTATTCACTTATTTTAAATAGAAAGTGGTTGAGATTTAAGTTAATATATGAGTTGATTAAGCAATTCCTTATCGCTAGGCTGGGATGAACTACGGGGGATTTTGTGTTCGCCTGACGTGGTCGTCGTTGCCTAAACGTCTTTACTGCGTCGTAAAGGCTGGAATCACTTACATACATCTTGTATACTTGACTTAATGTTTGAGAGAAGCTAAGAGGTTTTTCAAATGGATTTGAAAATTCCTTTTGAACCTTTGAGACAATTCTCAACAGACCTGTCTTTAGAAAAACAAACATACGGTGAATATGGCAACATTTTAGCACCCACCTTCGTAATGTATGTGTTAAAAAAAATTGTCTGTAAGCTTTACACACACTGAGTCGGAACTCCATTTCGCCCCCTTGTGATGTTGAAAGCCCGCGTGTTTTAACATCGACAAATATTTGCTGAACACTGTATTGGGGCGAAGGGTGAAACAGAAATGTTTCAAGACACTGTGATCTGAATAAATGTAGTTTTGTGTCTGTCCCCACTCTCTCTACCCCTGAAGCAGCAGAAAGCAGCTGAATTTTTTAAAATTTATTAACATTTTTTTTACTCTTCGCAATAATTCCGAATATAACTTATAAGTACCTCCCACATCACTAGCTTACATGCTTTGATACATTTCATACATGTTAGTTTCTCGTCTGTTTGGCTGTTTGTCTTGTTGCTTTGTTGTTTAGATATCTTTTAGTGCTTATGTTGTTTACTTCTCCAGCTGTCGTGTTGTCATATCACTTCATGTTCGTCTCCTCAGCTGCTTCTGTATGTCTTTCTGCTCTGTTTATTTGCCCTTTTGTGAATATTTTCTCTTTAAGTGTAGTGTTGTACACTTCTTTCATGTTTGTAAGTTTGTCTCCTCAGCTGTCTGTCTGTCTGTCTGTCTTTTAGTTCTGTGTTGATCTAGCCTCTTGGTGCTTGTCGTTTTGTCAGTCTAACCTACTCTTTAAATGTCTGCATTCTGGTACTATCCATCCCTGGCCTTTCTGTTTAGATGCCTGTCCATCTAAGCCGCAAGCAGACCTCGCCATGGATTATTTGCCAGCAAAATGTGGCTGTTTATACATCGGACAACTTGTTCCCTCTTTAGTTCGTCTTTCTCTCCCCATCGCTCCGACGGGAGAATAAAATCCTACAGTCAAATCGATCGGCTAGGAACAGCATTGACTTTACGTCGCTCACCGTCTCGGACGTTCCGGTGTCGTGGAGGTCCGGTTCGAGACCAGAGTCGATATCGCTGAGTTAGAGCATCCCCCCGAGTGCCTAAAGAACCTGTCATAAAGACGGTGTTACGTCCCTCGCTAGGGCTCGAATTCACCGGAACGGGGTGGTCGAAATCAGATTGCAGTCACAGGGGAGACGTCAGCCGAGGACATAGTGAACAATTCATATCGAATTATTGCTCATTATTCGCTATCATGTGTATTCCGTTGCTGGTTCTAAAACAAGCTGACAGTGTGTGGAATTGTAGACGGTTGCTATAATGAGGTGTCATTCAATATGCTTAGCGCGAAATGAGTTTATTTTAGCAACATGCAAATTTCATTACACAAAATGAACAATTCCCATCATTCAACGCTAACTTTTTCAAGCAAAATTGAAACAAAGGAAATTGTCGTTTGTAAACTTTGACAGAAAAAAAGTGATAGTATACTAATAAAGCAGAGGAAATTGAAAATCATATATGCATTCAACGTATCAAACCAATTATAAAAATACTCATTTAGCGACCGGTTTGAACTTGATTATATTTTACAGATTGTCTACCTTGATAATTGTTGTTTCTAACTGAGAAGAATCGGAGAATACTCGACGTTTCAACCAGTGATCTTCATGAAAAATTATAGTAGAACTTATGTATGCGGATTCGAAGAAGTTCTTGCCAGAACTTTTTTTTATTGCTCACAGAACCCACAGCAAATAGTGGAAGACAGTGAGCAAAACAGACAAAATACACACCCGAAAAATAATAATAGTAATAAATAACAACAATAAAACAAACTGTAACAACTATCAACATTACCAGCAGCAAAATAAAAAATTAAAAAAAACCAATGAAAAAAACCCAACATTTTACCGACAACCTGTCCTCTAAACCACGTTACAACAGAATGTATGAATGCAATTTTTATTTTTTTACCCCATAATTAGGCTCTCCAGAGTCAAGACGATGGTAATTACAATAATTAAGGAAGTCATCAAAATCTAAATCAGTATGGGACTAAAAAACACAAACCAAAAAACAACCTCCCTACTGATTTCTCCATCCAGCATCAAGAGCTTCAGACCAGAAGGTCCAGCTACGATAATCTAACTCATTAACTCACAGAGGCTTGCAGATTTGGAGAATGATGGGGGCAGGGGCTTAGCCAATTAGCTTCTTAATCAGGTGCTTGTAGACGACTCAGTTTATCATTACCGCGATAATGAGCACCCAGTCATTTCACTGAATGAAATAATAGGCGATGGGGAAAATAACTTGGTTGTTTTTTCCTTCGAGAGAGGGTTGGAGGATTCTGCAAGTGCTCATGAATGGGTTTTGACGAAGGAATGATAATTAATAAGCCTCTGTAACCGGCAGAGTCCCGTAGGCTTTCTTGGTCCATATGGACCGAGTCACTCTCGTCACAATGCAATATTTTGTTATAAACCACAAGGGAAACTGACTGGGTAAAATGTTCAAATAATTTGGGGTCGAATAACACAGATAAAGCAATATGTTATACACGAACGTGTGGCAATGCAGGCTGGCCCGAGCCGAAATGTAGCCCTTCCCTGTACCCAAGTGTAGTCCGGGCTATATCAAGAACCGAGCATTCAGAACCGAGTTATATTAAGGTTCCGGTCCACAATTAGGTGCCGCATACACGACTGAACGTAACACTAATTATTAAGATTACTCTGGTTCCCTGTGGAAGATACATCTCATAGTCAATGTGTAGTTAATCTTAAAGGTGCTCTATAGACGTGCCTCCTTTTAACAACTCAGAAGTATAACCCTTGACCTCCGAATACTGAAGCCAAAAGTTCCCTGGTTCAGACGTATAAGGCTGTTGACAAAGCTCAGCACTGTGTAGTAGCTGTTTAGAGGAACAAAGCTCAGGAATTCATTCCATCTAATTACTGGTCGTGGAAAGGACAACAAACCCACTTGAAAAATGATTTGTAAACAGTTGGTCTGTTGTGATTTATCTTAGCTGTTGTTATTGGTTATCATAGTTGTTGATGTGTATTTATTTCCGGTGTTGTATAGGATATTTGAAAGGACAACCAACCCACTTGAAAAATGATTTGTAAACAGTTGGTCTGTTGTGATTTATCTTAGCTGTTGTTATTGGTTATCATAGTTGTTGATGTGTATTTCCGGTGTTGTATAGGATATTTGTTGATGTGTCTTAAAGCATTTTTGTTACTGTTGTTATTTGCTGTTGCTGTTGTTTTGTTGTTGTTTTTGCTATTGTTGACGTTGTTGTTGTTTTTAATTGTTGGTGTTGTGGTCTTCGTCGTTGTTGTTGTCGTTGTCGTTGCCGCTGTTGTTGTTGTTGTTGTTGTTGTTGCTGCTGCTGATGCTGCTGCTGCTGCTGCTGCTGCTGCTGCTATTGTTATTGTTGTTGTTAATACTGTTTTTGCGGTTATAATTTGTGCTGTATAATTTCCCATGCCGTCGTTTTTAATTTAGCGTAGACAGTATGGGTTCACATTCAGTTCAAACAAATATTTTAATAATTTGTTTCTCCATGAAGCTTGATATCGCAGACACACATTTGTCTCATCAATTTAATGTAATAGTTCCACGCATCACTCACTCTAATTGATACACGAGCCGACAACGTTTTCGATGACTTTCAAAATACTACACAGAGCAACTTCACCCCACACCACACAATGTAATCAGTGCAGAAAATTAAGCAGAAATCAATCGTATAAACATACGGGGTGCCACTCTCACATTTCATAGCCTTCCCCGTTGGAATATTTCATATATACACCTTACAATGGAAATGATGTTTTTAGCTTGTCCTGTTTGTGTGCAAAGTCTAACATCTAAAGCTTGTAATATGTTTGTGATTTGCCTTTAAATGAACTGATCGTCTTCATGGTTTTGATTATGTTTAAGGCTTCCATGCCTTAGTACTACCTCGTTGTCCATTCAGTTTCATATCTTTTTATAGGTCTTTTTTGAGGTAAATTTATAAAATAACTTGAAATAATCAAATCTTGGAAAATAACTAATCTCAAAACGCAAAATTAAGGGCTACTCTTTAACATATGCGTCTTTTAAAAACATTTTTTAGAGCGTCAACAAGTAGCTGTTATGTGCCAATATGCTATTCATAATGTCCAAGTATACAATAACTCATGTCTATTATCCAATATGCAGTTTTGTTATTACTAGCGACGCTACCCTTATTTAAATTCAAAGAGAGTGCAGAAACAAGTGGCAGTTTTTATCAATATCATCGATGGTGTGCCTCATCTTGATTCCAAGAGAATACTCGCCTAGCAGCAGTTTTATCAACAAACTGAGGTGTGTAATTTTCTACTCAAATAGAACATAATCGTTCTCCGGAGCAGTTTTGACAACAAACCAAGCTGTTACAGTTTTGATCTCAAACAGAATGTATAATATATCCGTTCGTGACTATCGGCGTACCTTATCTTGCTTCATATAAAACAGCACATCAAGCGAAACCCTTTGAAAGTCTTTACCGATACTAGTTTTGTAGAAGAAGTTTGTGACTCTAACATATCTTGTATTGATTCAAACAGTGTACGCACACCAGTAGTTACAGTTTTGTTGTCATCGTCAAGGCTGTACTCTATCTTGATACATAGAGATTAAAAAAATTAAAATCATCATGATTCAAAATACACTGACGCTGACTGACGACTAAGTTATTTGTTTATCAGTCATTGACCTTTCATATTCTATATCGCCGTTATTCATTATTCTTGTTCCATCTTATTAATTTCATCTTGCCAAGTTATGAATACGAAATGTAAGCAATTAACTCGTTACTTATTCACGTTGAGTTAAATATAAACGTGAATAAACGCACGGATAAGACCAACTTTGATGGCATTATTTATCTTTAAAGGGTCTGTATACGTTTGGTAATGACTTCGAAAATGAATGTCAATACAAACTTACTTGGTAAGCAGTACAGCAGCTTTGACTAGTATAAAGCAGTTTGATAAACATTTCGCTTCGACGTACTGCGGTTATAGAATTTTGAATCTGCGAAACGTTACTGTCAGTAGCGTTTCTCAGATAGTGTGTTCCAGTTAGGGATTATTCTTCCTGTATTGACATTATTTGCTCCGGATTTTCGGCGATATCTAAAAAACGCGACCACCTTTTGAAATGAAATTTTCACAGGTTAGTTTTATTGTATATCTACACTAAAATATAGGCTTAAAACAATCAAACGGTTGCAAAAATCCAAGGTATACTTTGCCTTTAAATTTATGCCAAGACGGTGCACTGAGAGTCTCTTCGACGTTGTTGAATTTAATGCATTCTGATATTCACACATCTACACCACTGTTCCCACTACACAAACACAGGTTTTCATTCTGACCGTGGCCATCCACTGTTCCTTATTACAGAGCCATATTTCCTCTTTATTAACATCCCGCTTCATGTGTTGCAACAAGAAGTCAAATGCATGCTCCATCGGAAAAAGCGCGCCAAAATTACTGGGAAATTGACAAATGATTTCACGCGCGCTGATCTCCCTTGGAATTGAACATTTGTTGCATTAGACACGCCTGGTCGCACAAGCACTGGCCGTGTCGCAAGACTTCTACAGCGATCGTGACAGGAAAGTGAAATGCCTCTGTCATCCTGAGATTCTACTGGGAGGACTAATCCTGTTTATGTTTATATTAAAAAGATCTATGCAACTTAACTCCCATTTTATCCGCTCCGTCGAGCAATTCTGGTAAATTACGTCAGCCCGAAGGCCTCTTGAAATAAGGCACGATGACAAACTGGCATATCGTTAAAGATTCTGTTATTGAACATTTATACGTGGCTAAATCTGTGTTTGATTTGTTCATTCCCACCCAATCTACATGTTGGTTGGTTCCATTGCGCAGTAGTCAGTGATGGTTTGACAGGAAGAAAACATTTCACTTTTGATTAAACCATCCTTTTATGTTTAAAACATTTAGGATGACACAAGTGTCTCAGACTTCAACATGTGTCGCCATCTTGAAACGCAACACGTCTTATATTGCTCTCATAGATATAAAAAAGAGCAAGTATCGTGAAGTTTTCCTTCTCGAAGAAGAGAACAACACGAGTTATTTAGATGAGAGATTTTGTCGTCCCTTTGGTCGTTTCTTACAGCCGTGTTGACACTTCAAGGTGCCTTTTGATCCGTCGTACATTTATCTTAGGCTGATCTCTCAATATGCCGTACTCATTCAGCTGAGCAGGAATCGCGTGTTGGCAGACATTTTCTACACTCCGCTTCCCGCGCTTTTTGTTGTTGTTGTTGGGGGTTGGAAGATTGGGGAGTATTGGTCCCACTATGACCGCACTTGGCCTGTCTGATCTCTTATCGGGGTTTACACTACAGTGTCTTGGGTCGTTTGAAATCACCAGATCAAGGCCCACCGTACAAGAAGCCCAGTGTTTGCCAAAATGGAAAATTGAATTGGATATGCTAATCCCGCTCTTGGAGCGTTGCCATGGAAACGGCATGGGACTAAGTACCTTTCAGCCAGGCTAGATCTTGATGTACGCTCCGCTGACGGGTAACCTTGCAGAGAATACAATTATTTCTGCTGAAATGCTGGGGAAAATCTTCTTTCAGGATTAATTTGATAGAAGAAAAGGAAATTCTTTTCAGTGCAGGTCCCATATGGGAATTGAATAATGTTTTATTGTAGCGAACCTTGGCTAACTCTTATACTGGCACAATTGGGCCTTGTATTCGCAACATCCTTTATTTGCTTACGGTAAATTAATTATATGAATATATTAATAAAAATACAAGGCAATTTATAACACAAATAAGAAAATAATATATTTGGAAAGATGGTTTTTAGTTTAAATAAGGGTTGGTCAATTTTACAATCCAATCAACTAATGCAATCGTAGAAAATTGCATGGACTCACTATGTGACAAAGTAGTCAGACAGAGTTCAAATGGCACTTGTAACACGCTACCTTAAAAAATGAAAAGACAGTCAAAGACACCAAGAAGTAAAACTAGATCAGTTTTACAATACTTTGTACGTCCATGAAATGTTTAAATCAATGAACTATGGCAGTCTGATCATTGGCATTTGTTGGAACTTTACATTATCGATTCAAATGAGTAGTTTTAATGTCACCTTTGCTTATGGGAATTTTCGTTAAAAAAAAGATCTGCATTTTCTTTCAGATATCTCGGAATATTTCTTTAAAAAGTACCAAGATGATGATGCTTAGTTGGTAAGTTCTTCAGTTTCCTCTAACAATTTTCTTTTAATGTGTTTTCAAAAGAATGGTGTAGTTTTAACTTATCAAATAGTATGCACTTTTTGGGGAATCCTCTAAACTAAATAAATATCTTGTAAGATTCTGTTTCTATTCGAACTAAACGCTGAAGGTTCTCCTCATTGCATGATGCCGTTATGACTAGTTCGGCTAGTTTTGTTTCTACCTCCATGGTTTTACGAACACATTCCCCCATACCGTACTTCATCTTTAAATAAATCAACTGAAACGACACTGGAATTGACATCTGAGCGAAACTCGGCCGTCTGTACATGGGCATTTCAAATCCACAGGAAGGTCCGAAACGAAGCTCATGTTTAATTCACAGTCACACACCTCGGCTCTGCCGTGCCTACGGCGCCATCTTCAATTCGACATGTGAAGTTTGACAGGGTCTAACACGCGTTCAGAGCCCGCAGGAGCACCAATACATTGTCTGTAGCTTGAATTACCTCGCCTGGGAGAGAGGCAACTCGTAGGTGCGTGCTTCGAATCAGGTATCTACGGGGGAGAAATAAGGCCCCAGTACCCCCCCCCCCCGTCTCGTACTATAGTGCTAAAGCACTTGCGGGTTTATCTTTGAAACACTGTCCCCTACTTCGCCAGTGGTGTCAGAGAGTCTGGGTACGAGGACAGTCATCCTCTAATCCATCAGGCTCCGTGCAGGGCAATGATTAATCCCTGGTGATAAGTATGCACGTCGTGATATCACTGTATCCCATGGATTATAGGGATGGAACCTATGCAAATATTCCGGCGAGGTGAACTGGACATACAGCCCGTTTCTCATGCATCACCTTCTGTCTCCACAGCGTCTTTTACGATTCGACTAATCTTGATACATCGCGGGTAAATGAGACTTCTTCACTTCAACCTAATCACAGAGCAGGTGTTTCGTAGAGTTCATGTACGGACAGTGCAATCGGCAAAACCCAAGATCCATATGACTGCCAATTTATTGCTCGAACATTTAACATCTGCAAATAACAATTATCTGCTATTTTCTCAGGGTTATTCGAGGTCAATTCAAGTGTGTATTGTTACAGCTTGACAGAGATTGCCCAAAAGGCTGTGTTTTAAAACATTGACAACGTTTCTAGAAAATTGTTGTAAGGTCTGGTTGGGGAGTTGTCACCTGTTGACGCTCGACTCGCAGAGGCTTCGGATTCTAAGCGTTTTACAAGGGTCACTTTGCAGAAAGTGTCCCCTTTCAAAAAGGTTCTAGATTTCAAGCTTGGGATTAAATATAGGCCACTGGATTTTATGGGATTCGTGTGCGGTATATTATTACATTACTTTAAAAAGTGCAATATGGCTCGTCGGTTATATGAATACAAATTAAATAATAAATACATCCATGTTTGAGTTTCATTCCTGACGTTGGCAGCGCCCTTTCGGTGGTTCCCTGAACGAGGAATGTGGGAGGCAAATTAACCAGAAACCGGTGGGTCGCCTGTTAATGAGAAGAAAAGAACACAAACATTTGTGATCGTCGTAAAAACCCCCAGGTTATTTTGTGATTGACGCACAAAGTGTTTCACTGGAGAAGAGAAACGTAAAAAGAAGTGTTAAAAGTGTTGTTTATTAAAAAAAGAAGACCGAGAATTGAGATTGAGTATCTCAGAACTATTTTCTTGTTATTACGTAAGGAAACTATTACAGTGAAATTGAAATCATGACTGGAACTTGTTGTCCCAACTTCTTTTGTTTCGGCACAATTTCACTAATTGACGTTTAAAACAAGTCTGAAGTGTAGCTGTTAGATGTCATTTATGATTGTCATAATGAAGTATTTGCACTGCGTACGTATGCACTCCGTTGCCCATAGACATTATCCCTCGCCGTATTCACATCACACGATGCCAAATCAATGTGCGTAGGATGAACATCATGCATGAATTCTTTGAAAGCGGAAAGTGGCTGGCAAATAACTTCCAGAAATAGAGACACGCATAAAAAAACACACACCACCGCGATTTCTACAACTGTACTACCTTTTATCTCACTCTATTGCACGTAAAATTAGACGTACAGGTACATTTACCCCTGTCTACTAATCAACTTACGTAGTTAAACCCTTCACACGAATACTACAAAGTAGAGTGACTTTCACATTTCTTTCAAACTAAATTCAAATGAAAAAAAAAAAAATCTAACATGATGACACATAATTTTCTTTCCTGTATGGTTTATGTAAATGTTGCCGGTGGAAACTAATCTTGTGGGTGGATGAGAGCTCTTACGTGTTCTTATTATGAATAATAAGAGAAGCTAAACCACTCCGATCTCCATGGTGAAATAAATTACTTCTCAGCGAAGACTTCCAAAATACTGATTGATTCCAAATTGAAAAGCTTCATTCTGGACAATGCAGCATTTCGGTCCACCTAATTGGATCCCGTACAAAGAGCATGGCATGTTTCCTAAAAACCGTCGCTGTGTTCCAAATGGTAAGCAGCGACCTTCGTGGAGTCCTAAATTGAGTGAAATTCAGAGAAAGCATGTTCCCCAACCCCAAAGAGCCTCAATTCGCCGTGTAATGGTCTAGTGCACGACTTGCATTACGTTAGCTATCAAATTGACTCAGTGCCTGTTTCCATGGCTTTTCTTCGAAGCAGCTGCACTTTTCGATACACGAAGCCCCCAAATCAAAAATATTTTTCGTGCAGCAGTGACTTGTTATTGGAAGTCCATATTTCACGCTGGAGAAGATCCGTTTTGTTCCGCACTCCACTCATTGTAAACGATTATAATGCATCATTGTTTCACAGTCATTCAATTAGTGTGTTCGGTTTTATTTATTAATTAGGAGGAAACATGCAGTAGTCTCACCTGTCCTCTCGTTTTCGTTTAACAACTTTGTTTGCTTAAATTTTGTTTAAAATCCATTTGTTCATTGATTAATATACACATATTAAAAAACATTGTGAATGGCCTGAAGTTTCGACTCCAGCAGAGTCTTGCACAAAGGCAACCCCCCAAAAACAACAACAATTAATTTCAGTTAATGCCCCTTTTCAATATTTGATGTGGTATTGCAATTACTACAGACGCAATGGGACGAAGCCATGCAACACCCACTCCGCACAGACGACCCATTGTCGTTGTCATTGTAAACAGTTGACCTAAATTATAGCTCATAAAGCTAGCAATACTCACATTTTCCTATATTTCCACTCTTATAAAAACCACCACATTATAATTGACAATACTTGTTTTATACAGAAACAGCGTGCAAATAAACGGAACAGAATATTATGATATTTTTTGTTTACTTCAATTGACGCAAGAAGAAGAAATAAGAAAAGGGTCGAGTTCAAGATATTGAAATTCTGGCTTGCAGAGTGAATGTTGATCTCAATCCACCTTAGATTGATTTTAATGGAAGACCCGCGTCAATTCAAGTCAATCTAGCCTGGATGTCAACCGTTACGAAGAGGACAATTTATGCATCGTGGACAGTCCAATTGAAGGTTACTCTGACCCTGTTCTCGATAATTCCCACTGCATTCCCGCGAATGACATTTACTAAAGATGTAGTTCAAACTGATAAGGGGGAAGTTGCTGTCGTCGTGTCAAGGTTACGTCTTGATGCGATGATGGTACTCGGGGGAGACTTTGTTGTTTGTATGTCAAGCGGAAGATGTTTCACTTTTGAGAAAAATATTCCCAAATCGGTACCAAAGTCGAGAATATGCGTTATAGCAATTACAAACGAAACATAGAAGACATGTCATTGTCACTTGTAAAAGCCTGTCATCGTGTGAGTCTGGTTCCCAATGTATAGCAGCAGTAATGTATTCTGATTCCTTGTAAACCAAATATGGTTCAGACTATTTTGTTTAGGATATCTAGTCTTGACAGCGGCTGCGGCAGTGCGGCAGTGCGGCAGTGTGACTTGTAACCCACACGTTAACATGTGAAGCATATGAGGCCCATATAGCAACATCAGTTGTAGGCATAACCGCCAATTCTTACACGGTCTTTGAAATTGCAGAAACGTATTGGCTTCTCCGTGGTATGAATCTAAAGAGTAATTACCAACTTGTCATGGTGTTTTGTTCTGTTAGAGTTGGGGTTAGGGTTAGGGTTTAAAACATAGATAATATTTCTTTAAAAATAGAAGATTTCAGTATAAGTCATTCAAGCATCTCCTCGTCTCCTAGTTCTTGTTCTTGTTTTTTCCTTTTCTTGTTGTTCTTCCTTTTCTCCCTCCACTGAAGACGCCCCCCCCCCATTTTGGGTCTTGTGTTAAAACTGTCTGCTAGACAATTATTAAGCTCCTGCAAAACAATTTAAAGTCACCGGAACCTTTGAATCGAATTTCAAGAAGAAACGAAAAGTCGTATCTTCAGTGAGTTTCCACGAGGTATTGTTATGATGTACGCATCGAATTATGAGGCTTGGGATGAATTTGACATTCACAAAATGTATGTCTTAATTACATCCTGGCTGCATCCTGGTGTTGTGACAGTGACTTCCTACTGTGACGTCACTAAACAGCGCCCCCTATTGAAACAAGTGATGTAGTGGTTTTTACTTCATCGTCGTCATAAACGGAGTCACCGACCTACTGTCCCCACTAGGTCGCCTACATGAGGAAATATACTTGAAAAGAAAATCAATACAAACGACTCCATCAAGTGCATGGGTAGTCGTATTTGTATGCAGTGGAGATTGATACGTTACTTTAATCGAGATGAGGTCTTGGTACTCGAGAGAACGTCTTCTAAGAAATCTCAAGCTAAAATCTTCCCTCAACATCGGAGAAAATGCTTATTTTAGGTTATCTGTTTCCTGAAGGAAGGAAAAATCAATTTAAAGACGCAAGTCGTTTCAGATTTTTCTTGCGATCGTAAGACAGAAGCCCTAGTCGTACGTAATCGCTGTTAGGGGACAAAGTTCACTTTGGTAGTCGATGTTTTAAAATCGTGCCTGACACAAATAAACTGTTTTGAAATGAAGGTATATCTAGCCACTGGAATACTTTATGCGTTATATTTTCTACAGAAACATTTCAAAAGATTAATCACAACTCTTTCATTATGAAGAGCTTTCATATGAAACTCTTTTTTTGTAATTGCCCGAAACGTTCGTCTTGGGTGAAATGTTTTTTGCTTTAAATTCAGTGATCATAAGATTAAAAAAAAGTAGCGTTCCATGACAATATATTTTATTCCCGTAGGTCACACGTAAATGTACCAAAGAAACCCCAATTTTACCCTCGTAACCTTGCTTTATACGTTCATTGTGAATGTCTGTTACCTACGTGACTTCAATTCCCTAGAATTGTCATGGCATTTTGTTCGTTCTTTGCAGCCAAGCTCGGACAATTTCGTTGATGCTGATGCAAATACCACACATCATAGCTGTTTTCTGGTTCACTTTGGGTCACTTTGGCTTGTTTTCCCCCGGATTAGTTAATTCAACCCATCTTGTGTAAATGTCAGTCCATTAGTCCATGAGGCCATCTCTTATCGTATATTGTGTTAATGTACTCTAAATCACACTCTCTACTAACGAATGTCTATCAGCGAAGCTAACGTACATTACCGGTAGTTTAGGACGATGTCTCTCTCTGCTGTTTTATCAGTGATTTTTTTTTGTTTTTGCAATCGTCACTCCATCACCACTACCCTTTTCTAAGATGGCGTTTCAATAAATCTTTTGTCTCTGAGGATCTGTTACCACGACAGAGTTGAGCAACTTAGCAGGCCGTCTTGATGACATAATCCCCCCTCGTATTGCGACCCAGCGCCACGCTAAGTCGAGAACTGACCAAAACTCGACATTGCCGCGGCCTCCACATGCGCAGTGGTCTCAAATTGTACGCTACTAAACGAGAGTTTGAATATACCGGACAGTCAACACGATCAATGCATACGAAACCCACTCTTAGAATTATGCTTTTGTGGTCGCTGTCTCCTAAGTACAATCGGTGGAAGAGCTCGCCTCTTCCTTGGCAGTAATCTAGCTCCTGCCATTCCTTTTACTGAGATATCCCCCTCAGGAGATTCTTCATACTTCCGGCCATTGGATGAGACAAACGGAATACTGCTTTCTTATCGATGTGCATTATCTCCAATCCAAGAGTATGACACACTGTAGGGACAAATGCCATCGATTAAAACCCAGGGGGTAATTCCAAATGCACGCTGTCAAATTCGCATCCTTTTTTTCACCAGAAATAACCCCCCACACTGACTACAGCTTTTAGTGTATTTGTAAAGAAAGGTAAGGTAGAAATACATAATTTCTTACTTGGGTTCTCCTGGGCTGAGATACGAATGCTGTATTTCTTAGTGGATGCCTGAGTTTCATGCCGGTGGATTCCACGCCAATGCCTTCTTCCTCACGGATGCAAACACAGGGGGCGATCCACCATCCATAGCACATGAAAACATGTTGCTTCGATTGACAGTGCTAGACAGTTCAAGCACATGGGTTAACATTTAGCAGCTTTAACCCCAGTTGCTGGGACTATTGGTGAGGTGATCAACCAAAACATAACATACACACACCTCGTCAATCCAGATCAACAGATTCACAGAAACATTTTACAGTTGAACCACACCCCAAATAAAATGACAGCTTTTACAGCCGAAACACGAAGGATTTCGGTCGGAGGAGCAGCAGGCTAGTGCCCGACGACGAGAGTACACTCTGCCACAGCTATCCTGCGCATCTTCCGTGACGTCAATGATTACGTAGTTATTTCGTTTTGAAAACTTGGAGACAGAGCAAATTGGATCTTGAAAAACACACGCACTGTTGAATTTGACGTATAATATGTGTTTTATCACCGCGCATGGGTTATGACACAGTCTACCAGATACAACGTTCGCATGATGAATAATGTTGCAACGTAACAAACTAATTCAAATTATTTTTTATACTATACCTTTTATATTTTATATTGGGTAAGAAAAGGTTAATTATATTTATATATTTGATCTTTAAGCGATTGCCTTCGTTTCAAAGTCAGAACAGACAACAAATTCAGGTCAAGGATGAAGCTGACAAAGGAGGGAAAACGTTACAAAGATGTTTCTACTGAGAGACATTTCTATGCAGATATCCAACTGTATCAATATACAACAGATGTTAAATCATAATAAGGGAGTAGAAAAAGACGTTGAATTTAATATAATATGCAAATCAAAAGTAAAAAGTTCAAGAGAATGTCAGTATAGCTATTTTATTTTGTTGATTATTTATTTTCAAAAGTAGGACTAACGCTAATAACCACGATACTGAAAAATACATCGCCCAGAAACGAGGCAGGAGTCCACCCAACCCTTAAGGGGCATTGTCATCCCTTATGTTTCTCCACATTATGTTTCTCCAGTTCAGTTCAACAACATTTTGTGCTAATTTCATAATCCTTGGGTTACATTCCACAAAATAATATGCTTGGCTTAAAGTAAATCGGCATAAACAGGAAAAATAGTAAAATGGAGGCGTGGCCCGGTAAGCGGATGCTTGTGGGCATTGGGTGCCACGCAAGACAAGGCAGACGGATATGCGAAAACGAAAACTCCGACTATTTGACAATGTTAAAAATATTTTACAACACAATAATTCAATCAGGTTTGACTTGACATCTTTGGTGAAGCGAGCAAGGAGAAGAGAACGAATGTGTTTAATTCACACTATTCTTGTGTAATTCAAACCATTCTTATCTAATGTTTTTAAGTACTTTTAATTTCATTTCATTTATTAATTCTACATGTAAAAACATTACAATTACACCGTCAAAATATACTTTACTATTGATGGACCAATTTGTAGCTCACCCACCATTTTGTTATTTAAAAAAATTAGTATCTGTTTATGTTTTCCCTCTTTTATCTCATGTCCCCGTATTCTTTTTTTAAAATTATTATTGTAAAAATAAACCTTTTAAGGCAATTTATTTGTGTATTTGTCTGTGTGTGTTTTATTATAATAATTCCGCAGTCCAGCGGGTTTTCTCGTCTATCTGATCTTGTACTTGTTTGTGTTTTTAAAACTGTAAACCATACACAATCAGCTTTTGGCTGTGACGCATGGTAAAAATAATTAACCATTGTTAATAACTGAATGAAATGTTTATGCATTGTGGTAGGAAAATGTCTCTAATCAGCAGAAAAGGTCCGTTCATAAAAGGATAAAGGAACGGTAGATTGAAATTGATGCAAAAATATAACAACCTGAATATTTTGGTTTTATAACCAAACCCGTAAGCCAGCTACCGGATTCGCTTCGGGGTCGGATGAGTTCGAAAGCAGAAGCGAAGAGAGGTGACCTTGGCTCTTGCATGTTCTCGGGTAGAGATATCATACGTGAAAAAGGAGAAACCACGATTCACATTGGGTGTTGAATGCATTTCGCTGTCGCCTCACGTACTAATTGTGTGTGTTACTTGATCCTAGTTCATATTATAAAGAAATTAATGTCCTGTCCCGCAAAAAATTCTCCAAGCTGATACATGAATATTGGCGCGAACTCGTTTATCTTCCCATCCTGTCCGCGCCCAATTGAAGAACCTGCTTTTTACCTAAGGGCAAAATACACCAAGGAGACAGTGTGGCGTTACAATGTACCATCTGCAGTCGGCCAATGATATTAATTGAATACCAAAAGAACATTAATCTCTACGAAGGGAAGATAATTTTTTTTATCATTGTTGCTGTACGAACACATGGCTTTTTATGACCGTGTGCTGGTACAATGTCATGCAGACTGCTGTACGTCTGGGATCCAGACACAGACTAACGATCTCTATGAAAATTCTCCTTCGAGTAGAAGATCTTTCCAATCCACAAGCCCGTCTTTGACTTGGTCCCCCTAAGCCATTGATGCACACCTGATGATGTCATTACATGTTTACATTATAGCCGAAGGATTAGTGAAGCATAGCTGGAGTTGGTACCGCAACTGGAGCAGTGTTTTTATTTATTTGTTTGTTTGTTCTGACTTGAATTGCTACTTTTGAATAGTGTAACTCATCCAATGATGTTTTATAACAATAATTGCTCATGATCTGAAAGATCAATACATTTGCATTTGAAACGTACACCTCCATTTTGAAACTGAAATTTGTTTGATTTACAGATGCAGTAGCCTGTACAAAGATGAGCGAGTAAAATGTCAAATGCTTAAAGTTTTTGGAACGGTGAGTATAAAAATAGTTCATAGAAACCAGAGACATCATTCCTAGAAACAAAGTTCATCAAGAAAATCCACCGATCAATACTGGATCGGCGACAATATCTATTTAACAAAAATCCATAAACCATCTCTGTCTACTTTCTAAAGAACCGGAATGGTAATCACTGCTAATGCCAACAAAACACAAACTGAAACCAGCCTATTTTTCTTCGTCGGCCTCGGTTTATATAGCGGCCTGGATACCACCTCAAGGCACCTTGCTCTATGCTAAAGGTACGGATGTGACCTTAGATGTAGTCTGTGTAAACAGATCCTAACACCCAGGAGATCAAGCAATACTACAGTGCGTTTACAACCAGTCTGGCTGCAGTCAAACCGTTGTTTGGCCACAGTGTTCGAATAAGCAACTAAAATCTTATCGAAAATACAGGGTGCGTGAAACGCGAAACAAGTCAACTAACCGTCCCCGGTCGGCCGTGCAGGAAACCCCCGAGGGAGGGAGTACTAACCAGTAGGTAACGCTGAATGTTCCAACCAAAGGGCTCATTGCCTGCGGACAGGATGCTAGATAAAAGATTACAAGCTTTGTTGGCTGCTTTCAACTGAGCTTTCGTCAGCCTGAGCGAGTTTATATCGCTCGCAAAGTTGCCAGGGATGAAAAGAGAGAGAGAGACTGGTAAATAAGCAGAGCCGCGACGAAATAGGATTGTTCTGAGACACACCGTCTCGAGGCTATGTAGAGACGGCACACTGGCAACTGTGATTTCTTAGACTGCGAGATAGCTGAAAAATCGTTACTGATTCGGTTATCACGGCAAGTAATTTCGTCCTAAGTTAGTAAGTCTTTTTCTGCACGGTAATGCCTATGTGACGTGTTATAGGACGGCTCGACGGTGTCTGTAATGAACATTGGACTTTTCTTTTATGTGTTTGAGGGAACTTTTTTTTGTCTTAGGGTGCGCAGCGCCACCAAGCGGTCGGATAATCTAATCTGGCGAAAACTATACCTCATTTTGCTGAATAATTACCATGGGTTTTATATCTTTCTTCTTTTAACTCATTCCTATTAACCCTTATCTAGCAGGGAACATGACAAAAACAAAGTTTTTTTTTACAAACATCATCTTATAACAACATGTCTTATACATAACAAATAGTAACTAAATATTGGTTTAATTGCAGATGATATTTATTCAAGAACAATGGCTGAATGTTTAAACGTATATGAAACCCTTATGTTTAGTAATTTTGATCATTTGTATGATGATTAATGATATGGATATGACTTGGGTGGGATTAGAACCCACGCCGTCCACGTCATTGCGGAGGTAATCTACCGAGTAAAGTATTAGACGTGCGGCAGCTTATGCGCAATCTAAGATCTCAATATTTCATGCTTTCATTTCCAGAGTGTCTTGAGCAAGTCACTGAACCACAATCTGTATCTATGAATCACACCCTAGCTATAATGATTCAACCTTGGGGGTAGGCAAATAGGGATCAGACACCGTCAGGTGCTTGTGATTGCGTGGGCTCCTTTTTCGGACCTTTTCAGATTGACGTCTTTATGTTATTGCATCAAATATTCACCAGGTACTTTCGTGTAAAACGTCTTTTGCCTAATATCACATTTAATATTTATAGCGTTATAATTCGTTTTCAGTGGATGCTTAGTTGAATTCTATGCAAGATTATTTGCCCTATTCAAAGAAATCGCTGTTTGTACTTTAAGTTGACGTGAATAATTGAAGTTCTAACCTTCTTCAAACACGGACGATCTGTGCCTGCGATGGATCAAACAAATTAAACACAAATTGCACTAGATGTAAAATAAAGAGTCCTCACAAATAGTTGCCTCACTGGGGAATCTCTTTAAGCCGCTATATCCTAAAGAACGCCAAGGGGTTACTAAAATAATATGTAACCAACGGACCCAACGCATATTATCCCATTGTCATGGGTTCCGCAAGCTTTGTAAATGTTATTACTTTTTCCACGGAGGGTATTTTCATTTTGCATGGGGAAATAAGGTGACGAGGCCCTCTTGTTAGCTTTATGGTCTTACAGTGGACAGGCATGTACTGAGGCGAGGTCCCGCGAGACTTCAGCCTCTCACGCACACACACGTGAAAAGAGTTCAGCGACACCTGTGGACTTGGGGCCCCTGCGACTGTTTTATGTCTGGATGTAATTACAAATGATAGTCGTCTTTTTATGACGCAAAAGTACATTTTGGAGACATATGACTATTTGAGGAGCTTTCAATTTCACGAGAAATAATGTGCTGACTGTCCACAAACAAACATTCATAGCACAACTATGCTTCACATTCAGTTTCTGCAAATGTCAACTTTTATTCTTATGCAACGGTTGCAAATGGACGGCAATTTCGCGCAATTGAACGTTAAAATGCGTGATTTTGTTTCCTTCACGCCTTACGTGTGAACCGACAGATCCCCAAAATGTTTAAATTGCGCGAGACTTGCGCTGTCAATTGAAGTTAAATAATAGTCAAAGCTCTCGTTGTACAGGTCTCGTTGTAAAGCTCTCGTTGTACAGTCAAAGCTCTCTATTGCAGCGCATGTAGCTGTACAGATGGCAGTGAACAACATGTTTAAACTAGGCCAACATTGTTGATAGAATCTTATCAGATTGTATGTCAGAGAGACTTGGAGGTAACTGGATTTCCTTAATAAAAGAATATTTCAATCTTGTGACACGTTTCTTATGCGTGGAATAGTGAGTGTTAGTTTTTAATTAGAGCCTTTTATTTTTTTGTATCCGGGCCAAATCAGTAAAAACTCCGATGCCCGTTTGGGCTGTGCTTCTTCAAATAAAAATACAAACAATGCAGAAGTGTATAACGGTATGAATCTCGCTAGAAACAAATACGAGAAATGAATCTTGAAATATGTAGAGATATATATGGAGGTAAATTTATACTAGAAAGATAAGACAATTTGCGGTGAAACCATGTAGTCACATCTCTTTTGAGTGATGGATGTTCTGAGAAGAATCGAGGGCTCAACGTTTTGGATCTCCAAGTCATACATTTATACTGTCAATATATATATATATAGCTCTATATAGCTCCAAGCTTTTCGTGCAAATCTTGGTAACGTCTTTCTAATCCACGTGTCTCTATTCTGGTTACGACGTACGTATTCAAATGAGGCAATTATGTTTGTCTTTCTTACTTATTATGTATCACTGCATCTATGCACATCTATTAACCTTTTTAGCGTGTATAGTGTGTGGTTTTGTAATTCTCTAACCGATCCACACACGTACTGCATCTCTTTGGATCTCCTTGTCTGGTGCATGTATCCATCCATCCTACAATCTAGACTGTTTTAAGAGGAATATCAATTCCTACCTTCAGCTTCCCTGAGTAATTTTCTTTTAAGATATTTTCTTCTTGTATCCCCTTACCAAGAGTGGCTTTATTAGCCTTGTTTCGGGTGAACCTGCATAAAGAAAAGGGTCTTCGTTTAATTTTGTTCAACGTAATGCTGACTTAAAGGCAAAAGTACCAAGAAAGATGCAATGAAAGTCAACTGTAAAAGTTTCAGTTGAATAAAATGTGTTCTTGATGAAAAAACAGCAGAACCCCCCCCCAAAAAAATATTTATATTATGTAAAAAAAATAATAAAATAAGAATAGTCACGGTATTTTCACCAAGGATGTCACATCCACACACTTTAACGGGTACCAACTGCACCTATAGCCGTATTGAGGGCAGCATTCAAACAGACACCACGCAGATTTCCAAAGGTCGCCTGCAGGCGATATTTGGAAATTCAAATCTGTCGACTTACTTTTATTGATTTCCAATCAACGATTGCACTTCAGACACACTTCGCAGGATGATTATACTGACATTACTACCTTTATAATAAATAGGCTTTCGGTAAACAAATTACACAATTTCTTCTCGAGGTCATTGCTAAAGTATGACCCGACCTTTAAACTTCAAGGGCCGTTGAAGTTGTAGGCTAGCTCTAAATAATGAATAGTCACGGCTCTTGGACATTTATTAAGACAGCTAACTAGACCATAATGAAACCCTCTTCAAACAGCCGTCGAACTTATTCAAACTTACAAGTGTATCGTCAAAAGACCTTTGGGAGATTGTCTCGACAAACAATAGATGAATTCGACTGTTTGTATCTACATACATACAATATACTTACAGTTTTATTTGTTATGAATAAAATTAGTAATTGGTTCAACATCCTCTGTTTCCGTGGGCTACGAATATCAGTCTCTTTTTGTATATATGTTTTGTTTTCTTGGATTTATCTCCTTCTTAAGGGTTCAAGAATGACAATTATTAGCTCTAGTGGGTCTAGATATCAATGAATATCGTGTCTCGGGGGTGTAGACGCGGTTGGTTAATTTGTGTCAACAAATCTCCATCGAAATGAAGAGAGGATGCCAGATGAAGGTGTCAACTTCAAACCTACATCTTGGTGGAAAGTAGTATTTCTCCACTATTGCACTTCGAATGGTGCATGAGCTCATTTTATGTTGGTCAATTATTAATGGGAAACTTCGTACTAGATTTTAAAGCTATGGGGGTATCCATTGTGGAAAAATGTGCAGTGAGAAATTATGTTATTTGGTGTCATTTTGTAAAGAGCAAACTATTTCTAAAACTGAGGGCTGGACATTTCGAGGTTAGGTGTTTACGGGCACGTCTTAACTCGAACGTTTTATCTCGAGCAAGTACCACTCGCTGAAGTTTCCATGGGGGCAGAAAGTGCTGCACGAATACATCACAATGCTGGGAACGCTGAGACTTGACTAAATATCTTTGACTAAGAAATTCCACTTCACCTTCTAAGATTCAACTTAAACTTCAACATATTATTTTACCACTGTATCAAATCTCATTTGCAGTGAGGGAGAATAGCAGTTGTAGAACTTAATTGGAGCTGTAGAATAAATCATGGATAACATTGTGATTTGTGAAACTGTGGAGGGGTCAATACAGAAACACAGTTTGTGGTAGTCACCAGCACACTTCATGTTTTTCTCCTGTCTTTCTTCTTCTTCTTCTTCGTCTTATATTAAGCTTGTTCCGAACTGGAGCCTTTTTTGTTTTTCTAAAAACTATCAGGACAATTTCATGCGAATAGGCCTGCAGGAAAAACTTTATATTTCAAAGTAAAAACAACCTGAGCTCAGGTTGTTGTTGTTAATTCAGACGTTTATGAAATTACTCCGTGATGTATAGAAGCATTTTGAGCGGATAATCTTTTCTTTGGGTGACTTGGAAGTGACTTATAACCATTTCATGGGAGTTATTTTACAGTTTGTTCAAAAACCTTACTACCAAGACTGCCGTTTCTTCAATATTCCCTTTTTACTTCGTTATTTTTATTTTGAAAAGGAAACGAATCCCATGAAAACACTTGAGAAGTCGGCAAAAAACCAGAACGTCTCTTTGGTGCTGCAGTTTCAAGTTAGATCCTGAACGCCCGCTTTCATGGTCGACCTACATTAAATGGAATAAGATTGCGGAGTAGCGACGGTTCTTCCCGCTTAAATCTCTGTCGTATGCCACTTTATCAAATGGAAAATATTAAAGTAATGCCTGATCAAAGCACATACATCACAAGTCAGCCACGTCTCTTCGCATTCGCAATTAAGAACACTTTCTGGAACGACTGAGTAGGGACGTCAGGCAATCTTATATAGTGTCTTTCTCCCAAGAGTCGGAAACGGAGAGGTGGAACGGAGAGCGTTTTTACGGTGGCCAATAATTAACTTCCGGCTGGATGATATGTGCCAAGGATGCCGAGGTGGGGCCCGGGATGTAAATATGTTCCTTTTAGGTCAAGAAATACTTCTACATACACACTTTATTTTGTGTGTGTGCATTTTTTCTGTGATTGAAAAATGAAAAAGGGAATTCAAGCATGGCGACGTGGGATGCTCGTTTAATTGGAAAATAAACCATGGCACAACTATTTCCAAGAATTAAAATTAAAAAAATACTCTGTCCTGGTTTGTATAATAGGTCAGGCATAGTCGTATGCACCAAGGAGAGAGTTCCCACAAGACCGTCAAAAGTTTGGCAACTTTTGGCAAATATTTGAACTTCTCGTAAATGAAGATGTGTTAACTTGTTATCTCCGCAGACAACAATCTTAGAAGATCTTTTGAACAAAATTCCCCATCTGTTCATTCTTTGTATATCTGACAACCCGTTCCCACTAGAATTCACGCTCCGGGCAAAGATATAATTTTCTTGTATTTGAAATGTTCTTTTTGAATTGGCTTCAAGATGTTTTGCAAAGAACCAAAGGTGTTACATCTCTCAATTGCACACAGCACCGTTCTTTATGAAAAGCTCCCCTGACGACTCTTTTCAGATCGAGTTTGTTGTAAAAGATGATTACAAAAATCTTGGTGTTTTTGTCCACAAACTTCCCCAGATCCTTTTAAATTGGTTAAAATCTTTCTATGTCAACAATTGTCTACAACTCTTGAGAGAATTTCAGTTCATTTTCTTGGACGCTGCTCACTGTAAAGTCTTCGTAGTGATGTCTATAATTTCCCAGATCACGGAAACTGAGACGCTCAGGGAAAAAGGCTGATCCCATATGTCCGGATTATCAGCAAATGCCATGATTGCACTGGGAAAAAGGGAACCCAACAAAAATGGTGGGCGATTGGAAAGACATCGAGTTGTCCAGCATCTGGGTTAGTAAATGAAGGCACGGTCAGTATGGACAAAAGGCTGCCTAATTACTTCTCACCACCCAGGAGTACTATAGAAAATATTGTGAGGATGTGAATGAATAGCACAATACACACCCATTTGGGTACCGGTACTGCATACTCCTAAGGAGCTGAGTTTGGTTTTAAGGATGTTCAAGGTCCAATGGATGTGGAGGGCGCAATGATAATGGATAGAGGAATAATTAATCATTGTTATATACGGCAAAGACACGTTTTGATTTATTGTCCAAAACGCAGACAATTCTCGGCCCATCCCTTTTCCTACATCGTGTTATATTCACCCACATTATTTTGTACAGCTTTTCACCTTCGAAGATTACAAAAACCTTTCCCCAAAATGTTTTTATTATTGAAATCCGATGCTTTCGTTGCTATTATTATTGTATTCCGCGGCGATTTTCTTATTACTTTGGCCGAAGGGGGAGGAACAAGTATTATTACAAAGTAGACAAGTTTGCTATTTTTCTTCCTTTCCTTATTCGATTGTAAAAGTGCACCTGTATTACAGACCCATTCCTATATCTCAGGTTCAACGACACAAGTCCTTCTAGATGTCATAAATGATTTCATAGTGCTTATTCATAAATGCTTAACCCTTTTTTGCAAGCATCAGAGTGGGATTGTATTTCTGAGAGGGACACCCAACACCGGGCTACTTCCAAAGGTTGGATGTCCCAAACACGCTAGATGTTGACTTACTTTAATACAACGAAACTCTGGATTCTAGCTAACAAGGGCTCGTTCGCTAAGAGATATGTGCGTGTAATCCGAACGTTGAAGAGAGTTGGACAAAATCCGCAAAATACGAGGCTGGGCTAAGAGAAGGGACAAAATGAAACACTAGAATACGGAGTACGCTGTGAAGGGGTTTGAATAAGATTGAAGCGCGCGGATAGTGTTCTTAGGGCGGGGGAAGACAGCGCGGAGCCTGGGCTGTTGATCTTAGCTGACGTGCGCTCGGAGACCGCGTTTTATTGACATTCATCTTGCATTCTAAAGAGAACTGGGAAATGAAAAAGAGAAGAAGAAAAAAAAATCAAGGCTAGGCAGAACTTTGCAAAGGAGAAAAATACAAGAGAGAAATTGTCCGGTCGGATGAGTCATCCCTAATGGAGGACGACTCTTCTGTTTTAGTAGAGAAAGTTAACCCGTCGTGGTTGTGTATATACACGGTTGATGGGCAGAATTATTTAAATTGGAGAATCATGTAGAACGTGCACAATGTGAAAGCCCCAGGCTCTGTCCTCATCTTTGCCGCATTTTAGAGGCTAGTAATTGGTGGACATGTAGCCTCTCTTGCATGGACTCCTACCTTGAGCTGATTCCATTGAATAAGACGCCAACTCTCTCAGCTTGTACTTTCAAAATTGATTGCGGGAAATATTCAACAACGGCCCCAAGTCCTGGGAGTTTGAAAATGTGAGGCTATCATGGCAGAGCGGTTAGCATCTTACCATTAAAAAGCAGTGTGTTTCAAATCGAGGTTAGATTAGGAAACTAGTCTGTGGCCTCTTTTGCTTAATGAGGGATGTATATTGTGAACACAGGGACCTTGACAAAGATGGCCGCTGCGTGAATGCAGAATAGCTTCCAAATCTGTAAGTTTGACATTACAGTTTAGTTCATTCCATTTAGTATTACCTTTCCCATCCATTGAATGTAGCCAAATCGAGGCTCGAACGAATATAGTCTGGCTCCTTTTGATGAAAATGGCATCGTACCTATAGGTCTGTGATTGGGTGCAAGGGCAGAGCTGCCTCGATACGACTTGTAGATTATACTTTTAATACAAGTTTAGTGAGACACTAACCTTGACAGCTCGATCGGTGACTTAATTCATGAAGCTCTTTCATATACCGATTCGTGGCAGAGGGAGCCCCCCCCCGAACAAACAATTGTCCATACTCGAACGCATTCTTTCCCTCTTGTACAAAAGTATACTCCCCAAAATCCTCTCAGAATTCCTGAGATTCCAAGAAGATACAGTAGCAGGGGGTGCACACACCATTCCACTGAACCCCCTTCCCATTCTGCAGTATGCACCTCATGTCATCATCACCAACAGCAAGGACTGATCGGGCTGTGTTCGTCCAATGTTAGATGAAGCTCCTGTCATGTGATTTCCATTCTCTCCTCCTTCTTGCTGTTCGCCTTCTTGGTATTCCAACCTTGTGTCCATGTCTGTTTGGATTTCGTCTCTCCATCCCCTCTTCTGTCTCCCCTCTTATTCTTTTTTCCATTTCTAGGTTGCCATTCGGTTAGTCTCTTGGCCCATCTGTTGCCATGCCTTCCTGATAAGTGTCCTGCCCATCTCCATTTCATTTCCTTGATCTGTTTCATGATGTCTTTGATCTGGGGTTTTTTGCCTCATGTTGGAATGTCTGAGCATCCTCCTTTCCACAGCTCTCTGTCTTGATATTAATTTGTGTTCCATCTCTTTGGTTGTTGAACATGTCTCTGCCCTGTATGTCATTGGTGTCGGTATGCACTGATTATATATTTTTCTTTAAAGTGACAGTGGTATTTCCGTGTCAGTTAGTAATTCTGTGGCTGCCCAAAGCACTTTCATCCCCTTGATTCTTTTCATTATTTAGTATCCTCCATTTTCAGTGTTTGGTCGAGGTATTTGTAGTTGTCCACTTTCTCTATCTGATGGTCATCTATTGTTGTTGTTTCCGACGTTTCAAAGTTGGTCGTGAGCTTTGTTTTACCCCTGTGCATTTGTAACCCAGCCTGTTTACCTCATGTATACTTGGGAATGTGTCGTTACGCTTGCTCTTCATGAACATTCTGGAGATTCAGTTAGCTTCCTGGGACTGCAATGTACGTGTGGTGAGCTGCAGTCCATGCATTTCGGACAACCATGTGATATTTTATACAACATGCATGGCAACATTCACACATTTCAAATCACACATATAGTCTACGTACAAAATCCCCACTGGTGTTAAGGCAATCCAGGGTCTACATAATATATACCGGGGGTATGTTATTTCCTGTGTATGGTAAAAGCACCAACTGTGCCATACTTATTTTTCGTATCCATTGATTATCGTTTGTTTTGTTGAGGCAATACCCTTTCTTCGTTCATACATTCGAGTTTGTCATTTTGTGTTTCGATCCATCTTTCTATTTCCGGTGTTTGTGGCGCACCAGCCAGCTCCTTTAAGGTCCCCCTCGGCAAATCTGTGTTTGTTTCACCTTTTGCTTTTTCATTCTGCTCTATTGTTTCCACTCATTTTCCACCTGAACGCTTTTGTTATGGGGTCATTCTTAGCCTTCGACAAAGACTCCGCTAAGGTCGAAACGTCGGGCTATTAAGTATTACATATTTTCTATATGTAAACCCTCTTCCAAAGGTATCTCGACACAACAAACATGCATTGAGAGAGTTGCAACATGGAGGGACCAGGCTTCTTGGTCACGTGGTTGCTGGACGCCATTGGTCACAATGCAGCGCAACCCAATGTTCAGTCTAGTCTGGCACCCTGTGAGTGCACATGCACTTTTTTGGGACCGAAAATGGATTGTAATCGTTATATGTCGCAACTCTTTTCAATACATAGCTCAGAAGAACGTATTGAGCGCCCTCAGTGACATTAATCAATTTGATAACCCCAATATCGAACCCAAGGAAATCAGACCCCATATTTTATTTTAAAAATAAAATAGAAATAGGGCAAGCAAAAACTGAACAATAATCTGGACAGATGTCTCATTAATCGTATTATATAAAACACAAAACACTCCGATCATAAAAACCTCACTAATTAGAATTATATAAGATGGATTACTGTAGCAGCAGATGTAGACTACTTATTAGTAGAGACTCAACAAGTGAAGCAAGGCCCTGTGAGGTTTCGTTTCTCATAATGTATGTGATTACCAGCGGCATCTACGGCCGTTTTCGAACCACGGCTTGTGATTGGGCTCCGGCTTGAGCTCCGTCCAACCGTGTGAAGCCCCGTAAGGAAAGCACGCGCTTTCTGAATAACTGAAGGAGCCGAACCCCAAGCCCAAGCCCAAGCCGTCGTTTCGAAAACGGCCTATGACTGTCAAACCTCGCTGTAACCACTTCCTTGTCTGACTTGGTTTGAATGAAAAAACTTATTTTGTCTGACTCGGAATGGGTCAGAACCACATGAAACCGGATCATCCCAGAGTCGGGTTGATGTCCAATTTAATCGACTATCTCTCCCTGTGGTAAAACTGTGCAGGAGATTACCGTTGTCCTTCAGACCGTCAAGAAACATCTCAAAGTCAGTGTTGATAAAGTAAAATGATAACCAACCTTTAGGGTTTACTTTTAAGTTGTATATTTTTAGGATTATATTTTAGAAACTAGAATTAACTGTTACCAGCTGCATACCCAAAAGGGCTTATGGTATTAATGCAAAACACTGTTAATGGTCCTCACGTTTCGACCCTAGCAGAGTCTTTCTCAAAGTGCTAAAATCATTTTAGCCTTTTTTTATTTTAGTCTGACAACGTGCCAAAAGTGTACGATATTTTCGTATAAAAATAAAAATGACACCATTCAATCTAACCTCCCAGCAGTATTTACAAAAAATCTAAGTAGCTTTTTGTGTATAATAGGATAAGACACAATTTCCCCCCAAACTCGTCCAAACTAAACATTAACCTTTACATGCCAATCGGTACTGTTACCCCCTTTACATCAATACCATGTCACCTCTTGTTTATATGATGGAACTGCGGGGGCTCAGCGAACTGTCTGATGGCGAAGCTCAGAAGGGCAAAACAACTTAATCAGAAACAACTTATGTTATTGCACATCAAAGGCTGCGTCCGCAGTGGTCCGTCCGCAACACCTGCACATTATGGAACACGAAAAAAAAAACCTTCCAGCCAACTCTCTCCCTTTCACTCGACAAGACGTGGCTTTTAACGGTCGCTTTGCCACGCGATGGTGCCGGGATAAGCGGGAAAAATGAGGTTTACAGGTCACAGTCGCATTTGGACACTGATTCATCTGGATGTATTTAATAGTCTGATTTCATTTTGAGTTAGTGCCGCTCAAATTCATTTCAAACGTAGAAATATGAACTCATCAAGAGTAATACTGAAACTGTACTTAGGGTAAATCAGAAAATAGGATTTAGTGTTTTAGTTTAATACTTTATCTTGTTTTCCCTTAAATTATTAATTGTCTTAATTTGTTTTTAAACATAATGTGTCTGAAGCTGGTACAGCATCATGCTCTGTTTTATAACTAAATAATGCTACGTTGCCAAGAATCACCGATGGGGAAATGTTTGAAGATATACATCTTGGTTTTCAGCCGTCTTGAAGTGTGTTTGGAGAGGGTCCTTTGGTTTTTATTTGAAAGGTTTTTTAAAGACTGCAAACATCAATGGTAGACACAAAATGTACAAGCTATTGCCGTTTATGTTTCGTTAGGTAGAACTAATTACAAAAAAATACATGCACAGGATACCTTACAATAGTATTAAACACAAAAACCGACACCTCATCTGTATCTGTGACACCATCTAAACGACTGAATTAAACCAGTTATTTTGTTTAGGATTTCCATATTTGCTTTTTGAAATAGCAAAACACTAACATACATTTCCTCATGTTATTATTATACGCCATACTAAATGTGCATAAAGTTAAATACTGGAGATACCTGCTATCGTCGTACGATAGCAACCCTTGTGTTGGTTCATAGGAAGTCTGTAGCTTGCCAATTTTGGAGTGTTGTATTCACGCGGCTCAGCTGTCTCTATTGTCCGCCTGACTTGCCCCCTGGGGACGCAGGGAAGACCCTGAATGGACGGGCACTACTCAAAGGCCCCGAGAGAACCAGCCAAAAAATCCTTTTCCAAGACGCTGACAAATCTCTCGCATTATGTTAATGCTGGTGAACAATGTCGCCGTTATGGTGATGTGCGGGAGTCTGGTCCTTGTGGTCAAGATATTTGTCTTGGTTCTTCTTCTTCTTCGTGTTTGTAGGGCGGTGATTTGGCCTTGTTGCCATAAAGCGGATGCTATATTGTCATAAAATATGTCACTAAAACCACCCATGTATAGATATATTAAAACATGCTGCTAATTCTATGAAATTTTAATCTAAATATACATTTCTCTCTCTCTTTGTCATTCCGGTTTCGTTTTCTTTTTTTATAAATTACCATCTCAAAAAGATCTTATAAAAATTGCTAGTGGATTCGGATAACTCGGTAAGTTATGTATACCCGATCACAATCAAGCTATGGTAATTTAGACATATTGGAGTCGGATATTAATTAGTTTAGAATGAATATTTATCAATATTTTTTTTGCTAATTTTTTTTCTTTTTTGTTTGATTGCTTAATCTGTTCCAGAAGCAGCTCTCTTAGAATAACATCAATTCATACATTTTCATATTATCATCGGCTGACGATATTTCATGATATGAAACACGTATGTTAGCTAATAAATAAGGCGCATGCTCCTTAACCATAAAGAAGCCAGGAAACCAATTTCCTTTAAAATTACTTTCAAATTCGAGAAAAGACTTTTGAAGACATTAAAATCAACTTTGCTTTTCGCCGTAATCGAAAATATTAACGTGTACAAAGACAATAAAACATAAAGCATTTTGTTCTTTATTTTCGTCTTAACCAGAACAAGCTGATCTGAGGTCATTTTTGCTGATTCCTTTGTTGAAATTATACGATTGAATCGTATATACTTGTTAAAAACCAATGAATACAGTTATACAAAAAAAATCATAACGTCAGGAATTGTCTTTGAACATTCCTTGAAAGTCGACAGAGGGCGGAAGCCACAATAGTTGAAGAACAAACTTGTCAATTTTGTTTGTATTTCTTTTCCAGGTTAATTTCCTATAGTGAGATCGCAATCATTCAAATCTTCTATTTTCAGTCAGCAAAACCAAGCAATTCGAATCAAAGTAACATCTTGTCAGTTTTCAGGAAGAAACAAACAAGTTGAGATTGGGATTTTATTTAGTCAGGCAGTGGTTATTAAAACCTGCGGGTTTTCTGTTATTAACTTGACTGATACATCATATTGTGTCGAGCTTTAGTTCCGAGATACCTTTTCTCTAGCATTGCAATACATGTAGGATTTAATGCATGAAAAACCACAATAAAAAGAAGTAAACAAATTTACAGTTTATATATTTACATACAAAACCATGCCAGTTATTCTTCGGCCAATTAGTTTTCAGGCTACTGAAGTTGTATATATTAATGCAATGTAATTGAACACCTCTGTCTAATAATGATCACGACGTGGCGGTCATCAAATTTTTTCCTTGAAACCCCCCCCCCAAGTATGTTGTGTGAGGAATGATTTTAGAAAGCTATTCATAAATTTAAATGAATGTGGCCTCATATTTCGTTGCCATAGCAGCATCTTTGATTACCATAGCAACTCGCTAATTATTGTCTGTCATGTCTGGCAGAGAGACGGGAAAATTAAACTAAAATAATTGGTACAGAAGGGAAGGATTCTTGGTGTCTAGAAATCCCGCCGAGGGAATTAGCGAGCTTGATTTAATGAACAGCGAGTCTGATTGGTGAGGTCCAACTGCACGCTCGTGGGTATCGGTGCATGTTACTCGCCATTAAGAGTCTAAAGGTACTCTGGAACCCACCCCCCATCAGCCGGCGTGATGAGGGCAAGTGTGTTTCGGTAACTGTATAATCAGATGAGGATGGTTGTAGATTAAAGACAACTAAGATGATTTTTGTAACATTAATGATTGCTGTGTAGAAGCAACAACCAAACCAGCTTTTGTTTTTGCTTCAATGAATACGCCCCTGGCATTTTTTTTAGCGAGACACTTTCAAGCTTTCATATTAATTGTCATCTGACCACGCCCCTTTCACTCCGCAGCCACACCCCACCGCTTGATCCCCCAAAGTTAAATCACAAACGGTTGCTCATTATTTGTTTGCATTAACCTCCACCTCCAACTTTTTGTTAAGTTGAACGCGGAACTGACTTGAAGGAAAACAACATTAGGTCAAAACTTTTCCCATCATAAGTTTTAAAGAAGCCAGCTTTTTGTTTTTTACATAATCTTCAAAACATTGATAGACCTTGTGCACATGACGTTGTTATTTTGAGTTGGGCATCCTGGGATCGAGATCAAAAGCAGGTTGCTCATTGGTCCATCTTATGCGTTGTGCGTATGTAGATGTGTATTGCCATCCTTTCCATAAGGTCCATTCCATTCTATGGGGAGGGGTGACCACTTAGAGTTACGTGTTACCTCTGTAGCTGTTGCCTTCGTCAATATGTTGATGTTTGAACATGTTAACTCGGTGACATTTCTTAGGTCTACTTCCCAAACGGTTGGACTGATTTTTTTTGTATGACTGGGTTTTTTTTTCCACAACGAAAATCTCAAAAGAGGGCGCTTTGAATAACACACTCAGCTGCCCTCTCCCGATGTTTACCAACGTTGATGGCGCTAGAGCTTGTTGCTAGTTCGATCTGCTCATGGATATGAGGTGGTAGCGGGGGGGGGGGGGGCGGGGGTTCTAGACGTTAAGGTGACAGTTATTCTTGAAGCCTCATCGATGGAGGGCACTATCACACTTGGTAAATAAGCAACTACGAACTGTGCACGCTGTCTAGTCAACGTTGAGTTATCATAGGCAAAGTCCACTCCCAGCCCACCGCGACCTGTGGGTACCTCACCTCTATCAATTAAGTTCATTTTACGCCGTATCAAGGAATCCAATGTGGCGATCGGTGGTTCGGCCATAGCTTGGTGCACTAGACGCCAATGTTAATCTTCAAAAGTAGTTTAATATGCTGTTATTGACAGCTCCTTTCCAGAAATATAGGCTACAAAATTAATCATTTCGAAAAATCAGGCATAGAATTTTCCTAAAAATTACTTTGTTTTAAATTTATACACAACACGTAATATCTAGTCGTAAATACGAACCATTAAAATTAATTAAAGCATGTCGAGTTTTAGCATTCGAGGTGTTCAACTGCCGTTTATAAAACCTCAATCTTGGAAAGCATCAAACGATCTGTTAGAAATAGCCTATGTAATCTCTTCCTTAAAACAGAATCCAGCTGCTACTATTTGTTTTGTGTTCGTTCAACAATAAACCTTCACTACTTATATACAGCGCCCAAAACATTAGGGTAAATTGTTAGGGGGCACACGTGGGTGTACCATTTTATTCAGGGGGCACATCTGGCCAATATTGAAACCGTAGTTAGCATCTTTTTGTGAATGTTACCTTTTTTCTTTTCTTTTTTTTTGGAAGGTAATCGCCCGTGAGGTACATTATTGCCTACGTGTAAGTACAAAACTAGTTATAAAAACACTGAAAAAACAGGGGGTGGGAGGGGGGGGGGGCGACAGACATCAATCAGTGTGTGTTGGGGGGGGGGGAGGGGAGGGGACATGTACCCCGTGCCCCTGTAAGTTATGCCACTGTTAATATTAGTTTATAAAATACCAATGGTTTTGAATCAATAGAAAGCATATACAGCATCATTACATCAGCAGTAGCCATGCATTAACTTTGTCATCAATTTGTTTTTTTATAAAGATAACAAAAACCACAAGAAACAGAAAATATAATCATCGAGCAGATTTCACGTAAGCCGAGCAAGCTTTAAGTGTTCTGGAGCGCTCGATAAAAGCTGTTTTGTTTGCCCTGGCGTTGCTTTTATTTTACCCGTCGGAAGTTATTCCAATCAAGCTATGATTGATGTTATAACTAGAGCTGTCGTCAACGGGGACGTAACTGCGAGCGACTGAAGTCAGGTCATATCGTTAAAGGTGCCATCGCCTTGGTGTGGATTTTGTAACTTTTGACCTGTTCAAGAACTGGAGGCGTACAAAGCACATACTGCAAACTATCATGAACTTTCCGTCATCTTTCGCTTTAACATGCTGAGTCAAAGGGCGATACATCTTGATAGTTATGTACGTCGACGAGGTACAAATGATTAATATTCAACGTGGAAACTACAAACGTCAATGTCTGCTTTGCCTTAAGTCCAGCCAAAATGTTTTTCGATTCCTCAAGACGTCCAACCTGTGGTCTGGCCTCGCTTGTGCAAATGCATCGAGAGGTCAGGGCAAACATGGACGCCGTTTGTGAAAGGATAACTAATTCATCAACGAGATACCTAGATAAATAATTTCTTGTATTTTGAAAGTGTTGCTCTAAGCAAACAATTTCTTCTTTTTTTTAAACGCAAAAAGAGACTGCTGTAAACTCGGTTTTTTTCAGGTTTCACAAAAACCTCAGATGGGCCCACCTGCATGGTTTTTTCAACCATCGAAAACTCATAAATTCAATCAAAGTATCTCCCATGCCCAATCACCTAGATCACTCATAAATGAATTTATGAGTCTGCAAAATAGTTGGTAATTGAAATGTAGTTCCTTTCGTGCGACTCTGGGTATGCTGGAATTGCATTAGCTCCCAGTGACAACTTACTGTACAAAATTGTAAAAATCTGAATGAGCAACAAGACATTAAATGGTGTCTGCATGTCTCATTGGTCAGTTCCTGCTTTGTTTATCCAGTTTGCATACTTACATATCATTATCAATTTGAACTGAAAAGAACTTCAGTAAAAAATTGTTGGTAACAAGTACCTTGCATTGTAAAATAATTCGACACGGTGTCGCTGGTGTCTATTTTGATTTTTTCTTTGGTGATTATCAAACCTAAGAGGCTTTGTGTTTTGATTTAAAATGTAATGAAATCGGCATTCCACCCTAATCAGTTACGTTTTTGTTTATTATGAGTATTAAGAGAAGGGAGACTGCATTGTAACAGTTGTGTTTGCTTATCTGTTTTTAGAAAGTGGCCATAACGATATGGAACTGTAATATATGATAAGCTAGACGTATCAACTCTGTTGTTTTTCTTCATAAAGAGGGCAACGGATTATTATCGAGTCCGAAGAACCGCTTTCTACCTAACTCTTATTATCGAATCCTGATAACCGCTTTATATCCAATCATTGTTGTCGCCACTCACCAAGTTTTCTTGGGCTCTTTTGTTTGTCTTTCCGATTGCTTTGGACGTATTAAGGTCTTGTGGGCAGTTGAGACGGCTGGATCAAGAGGTTCGCGGTCTTAATTTTAATGGAGGCCTACGTGACGTATTTTGAAAGTGAGCAGTAGCCAGGACCCCTTATACTTCAAAACCAATTAAACAACTTCAACCAAAAAACTATTAAAAGTCCAGCTAACACTCAATACCACAAAAATATTCACGAAATGTTGCCTTCTGTTGAATAAGATTATGCCAAACTATTTTTTTCAAACGAAATAAATATATATTTTTAAAACCCGGTAACGAGAATTTGACGTTAAATAATAAACTTTAAAAATCTCAATTGATTGACATTTGCTCATTTTGCCCGTTTAAACATAGTTTAAAGTAAACTTTTGGTACAGTAAGTTTGGGCCAATCGCCCACAAATTGCCCGAAATAGTTGACTTCAAAATTGCTCTAGCAGTGGTTTAACCTATTTTTTTCTGCTTGGTATTGCTCAATTGAGTTTCTTAGAATATGAATGTAAATCATTAGACTTGACATCAAGGTGAACTGTCGGTTGACGAGGTCAAGAGAGTAAATAATTAACTTGACTATAATCTGTTAAATCAAATGGGCACGACTTCTCGGAAATGAAAACATTTCGCAACCTCCCAACTTCAATTTTGACCAACTGCTTTTATTCAGTGACTCAGGCGATTCCAAGAACAAAAAAGAAAAGAGATGCTGTCAACCTCCTTTCCCTTCGCTTCATCTAAACGAGATGCGATCAATAACTGACTTGTTCATACACTGTACCGGATGAATTTGTAACGCAGTTTGAAGCCAAAAGGATGATGAAGCTGACCACGTAGAGATACACCAGAGTGTGGAAACAGTCGGGATCAATTTTCATAATTGTCGAATGTTTAATCTGAAAGATTAAATGGCGTGTGAGGATCCGTGAAAACCATTTTTGCATCGTCAGAGAAAAATCTGCAAACAAATAATCAAAGGTATTATTAATAAAACAAAATTGTAAGCCTGTTGTAAAATAATGAAGTAACCAACCTAAATAGAGTTTTCCCAACGTTTTAACGTCGTGAGCAAAGCAGTGCAAACAAACCAATGCTATTAATGATTTTACTTGTTAAAATTTCCAGTTAAATAGACACTCACATCAAAATAACTTGCAAGTGTAAACTAAACCGTTGCAAATAAAGCTTTCTCAACCCACCCCATTAAAAAAAATAAAAAGATAAATAATTCACAGGCAATTCTGAAGCAGTTTTAAATTAAATTAAAACAAAAAGACCAAAAAGAATGTGAGTGCATATCTGGACACCGTTGATGGACGATCCTTGTTAATACAAACGTTTGTATTTGAGCAGGCTAACTAAATAGGCCCCGAACTAAATAAATAATTGTACAAAGCTAATAGTACCGGACGTCAGAAAAAATCTTCCGCCGGAGGATGGGACGTCAATTCTGAGACAACTTGACAACCAATAACGAGTTGCCAAAATAGATTTTACCAAAAACTACTTCTCTAAACATTCTCTAAAGTTCAATACCGTTGTTCGCAAAATTAACAATTTACTTTTGCTACGCATAAATGTGGGTTCGTAAAAAAAAAAATAAAAAAAAAGTTATACCAAAAAGGAAATGAATATGAATACATATTATATACATAGACTTTTTTGAAAAAAGGTACGTCTCTCCTTTCCTTTTAGTGATGAGCTGTTTTTATTTGGTTATTGAAGCCATGATTAAAACAGTAGCGTGTCTTCGACACGCCGAGTACATCCGTTTTCTCGCGCCCCCAAAACGACGACGGTGGTAAACCTCGCGGAAAAAAAACTTCCTGAATTTCTAGTAGTTGTGGTTGGAAAATTTCATTTACGGGGAAAACACTTCCTCGGTCGTCGATGAATGCATAATTTGTGACTCACTCGGTTTCCCTACGGTGGCACAGGCAACGGGTTCGAGGGGTAGACCGAGGACCAAGGCTGGTCAAGCCTCTACTGCAGTGGTTGACTGTGCTATTTTTGCTCTGTCAATCAGTGACTATTACAATGATGTAAAGCGACTGTAGTTTGGTAAAGGTGTGCTAAAAATATAAACAAGGGGAAATCAAATTATTAAATATAAAAATATCGAAAATTCATTTGTTGGTTATTGTATAGGCTGGGATAGGACGACTCGCGCACTGGGTGCAAATTGGACACAGTATAGGTTGGAAAGTAGAGGACCGAACGGACACAAGTACGTGTACAAAAACAAAAAAACAATAGAATAGCCCCTTCCTGACCCCAACAATTCTAGCCTTCTAAACCAATAAACAGACCTTTGACTAAACTCTTAGATAGTAAAGATTAATTTAAAGTGGTATGTCTTAGATCCTCCCAAGTTAGGCATCACATGTTATGATCCCTTATGGAAATAACCGGCTGAGGTTTAAGCTTAACGTTTCGAAAGGTGAGCTCTAGCCCTCGTCGAGAAACATGAATTCCAGGAACCAGCCCAGACAAGCTTAACTGCGTCGAGTCCATCAGGCAGAAATAAACCCAAACTGTCTCAAATGGAATTCATCACCATGGTGTTTTAGGAGTTAATACGTGCGCATGCGCAGCAGACTTTTTTCGCGCTTAACGCTAGACCTCTGACGCAACCATGACGTTCTTTCCACAAAAATAATTGCAGAAAATAAAAAGAAGTATCCAAGATATGGTTCATTTTCCCCTGTAACTGTGTGATTATTAATTCATTTTCCCCCGTCAAATAATAACCATCCATCGCCCACGAACCCACCATGATGAGGGTCGTCCGAAGTTCAGTTACGTCTTTGCCCTCCGCTCAGATTCAATAAAGCTCTGGTAATGGAAACAGGTCAGAGAATTGTGTTTTCGATCAAGAAGAATTATGCGACATAAAAACAGCAGAAATAATTTCTGTTTTGCGTGCTCTATTTTTTCTTTACCGACTTTTAATATCTGCCCCTTTCAGATACAACATTCCAACAAATTGAAACTGCAGATTCAATTTAAAAATACATAACAAAAGGTGTTTTTTTCAGCCATAATTTAGCAATTCTTTAAAACGTATAAATAATCCCTTTGTGAACTTCAAAGGAAAGATATATCCACCACCCACACGTGTCGTAACCATGTGATTAAAATAATATAATTTGGCAATTAGTACGTTAACAGGCTACTGCAGAGTGTATCCGTGCATATTACTGTAGATGTCAATGACTGAGGGAGGCAAGGTGGATTTTCGGAATGCTAAAATGTTGTCGCAACAGTTGTGTTCCCCGTTCCAGTTTTTTTGTTGCGTTCCTCGTTCAAGTTTTTAATGGTAAAAGTTTATGCCGCTGATTTAAGCCTTGTCAACGACCTCACCGTCCTTCAAACACACATTCGACAAAATGCAGTGAAATTTTTCCCGCGAAATCCCCCAAGTTTAAATAAGCATCACAGCCACGTGCGACCAGGAGAAACGGAGTTTAGTGTTGTAAAAGCTACAAAGCTTAACGATATCATGCACTCTTGTTAAGTCTCAATAAGTATTTCGAAAAGTGACATCGCCACTTCTGGAGCTCCGTAGAAATAATAGACTTGTCCAGAATTTCTTTGTTTATTGTTTGCTGTGATTTATTATGATCCAACTATTTCTCGAAACTATTGCCAAACTCGTGATCATAAAACATTACAGAATGTTTGGTATGTGACACTTAATTGTCTGATGTCGGGCCAAGTTCTTGTCAGTCATCAAACGGACGAGGTAATATGTTAAATATTTGATGTAAATAAATTTCACATTTTTATGACTTATTTTTTAGAACTTATTGAGTACTTTTGTATTATTGTATGTATTTACAATGAATGAAAAGTTTGAAATACATGCATTAAGTGCACGGCATGAATATTGAATAATGAAAAAAAGGGATATTGGCAACAACATAATATGTTTGTTTTGTTTACTTTCTCGATGGTTGTGTTTATAAGTGTGGTGTGATCGGTTTGTTATGCAGTAAAAGCAGTAAAAGCCAGCTTCAAATGTATTCCAAGTTGTATTTATTTATTATTCCTACTTTTATGTAATTTTCGAAATTGTTGTTGCCGATGTTTTCTTTTTAAAATTTTTTGAAAAGGAACACCTAAACTAGGGATTTATCTTCAAAACCACCTGTTAGCCTATAGCTTAAGTTTTGACCGCAAAAACAACCGAACTTGGCCTTTGTCCAGAATGGTTTGATTATCTTTAAAATATTTTGAAGTTTTACCTAACAGCCCTTCAGGCAAGATGTTAACTTGTATAATTAATGTCCCTGTAAGTTTTGCGATTTCGCCATTAAGTCTACATTTTGGGCAATAGAGAGCTATTAGCAATTCGCATTAATCATGCAGTAACACCAACCCACGGTAGTGGCAAAATAAAGGCGACGGTATGGACACGTAGAAAATAAAAAAGCGATTTATTACGTGTACAAGATGTAGCTTAACCTTTCCAACTGATTGGGAGGCAGCGCCCTCAACCGTTTTCCTCGCGTTTTGTTGATGGTAACCTTTTGTAGAGGTTTTTATATTTCGCACTGATTGAACTTTTAGTACTTTTGGTTATATTTGTGAGCCCAATTTTAGTGTCATTATTGGCAAAACTGGTCCATGTCTCCACAAACAAACTAATCAATCTGTAGCGATCTGGATAATGCTTTTGTTACGCTCACAATACTAGCGATCAGTTCAATTTTTGATTCACCTTACTTCCACAATTATTATTGATGCAACTGTAGCTGCTTGTACTCACAATTTTGAAAGTGTGCCACAAATATTTTGAGGTCCTGAGACTATAAAACCAGTAGTGATACTATGGTTGTTGTCTTTTTCATATTTAAAAGCTTTCATTTATGTTTACTCCCAACTAACACCCTCCTGTGGTTTTAACCTTATTTTTTTTACTGACATTGTTGTTATTTTGCGAACAGTAAGCACTTGTTTTTATTGAGAGTTTCGGTTTCTATCTCTCTGACACATAAAGCATTATAGTGCTCTATCCTCTGTAAGTGATACTGAATAAAATAAAATAAAGAAATCCGCTCAAATATGCCTTATCTAAATGACTGTGCAAAAAAAGAAATCATTAGATTTGCACAAGGTATAAGTTAGTGCAGCAATCTCTTAAGATGACACGAAATAATAGATATGAAAAGTCCGTGACCTTTCAAAGAAGGTGGCAAATATTGACCATAAACAAGGCATACATGGGAACAGTCCCCAAGGTAAACACATACCAGACTCGTCTTGACGTCATTAGAATGAATTCGCAGCAGTTTGTCATTTTTATGACTTGGGATTTAAACGATTATCTACATCTTTACACAGCAGTAAGTTAGATAAGTTGAGTATGACTTCGCTAAAATAAACCCATCTCGACACCTGAGCAGCAACCCTTAACTCAGGAATGCATAAGTATCATAAATCACTTTATTTATGTTTATTTATTTACATCAACAGACGTAAACACGCTATGCAATGTTTAGAAATCGCAAAGGGCATAGATCAAAGATATGATAACAACAAAAACATCTGCTTCTTTTACAAGAATGAGACTTTTAAGAGCAGTGACTTGTTGGTGAGTAATTGCGTCACACGCATGCGTATCTGCTGCACGGCTCAAAAACTGGCATAGCCTATTATAACGTTTGTAATTTTACCAGCCATTTACCATTTCGTAGTTCAAAAGCATTTCTTATGACAGAAACGTTTAATCTCAAGAAGAACGTATATAAAGTCAAGATTGTTAAACTTTTCTTGGGTAAGTTAGTAATTAAAGAAAAACTAGCTCAACGCAACCCCTATGTGCTTCTGGTTATAAGTGGAGCCAGTTTGCGCGATGTTCGCGCGGTAAATACGTCACACGTTACGTCACATGCATAAAGACTTGATTCCCCACAGGTGCAATTTGTCCGCTGCTCTGTGGAACAATTATGTAGCATTACATTATAGAGTTTGCAGTGTACGATTTTGTATCTATAATTGTGAAAGAGTGTCATTCAAATCAGTTGTTTTTACAAATCGGTTGTTTTTTTTACAAACACGTTTCTCTTCAAAAACTGTTAGGCCCCTATTTAAGACAGATTTGTTTCTTTAACTGCTTAAAAAAACCGACTACCTTGAACCTAGGTTCAACAATTGACCAAGAAATCGACTTCTAGACACGAGCCCAGTCAACGTTGTTTGGATGGGATTGTGTATGATGTAATAACAATAATCATAATAATAATTGTGTGTATAAAACACTCTGCAAGCTAGTACTGTTTCAGTTCAATCTAATGTATAAAATAATTACTTTGGCTTGTAATTGCGTTTCTTGGGCCTCAGCGTTTTAGATCACTTTGAGAAGGGATTGTGCTCACCAAAACAAGCACTTTGCACGATATTCGTAAATTATCACATGCGTAAACTTGCGCGAAGACTAACCATCTCACCGTGTTTCAAGTCACGTAGGCCTATAGGCTCCTCTCGGCGAAACTGAATGGTTAAACTCTTACGGATATAATGAATAAAAAAAAGTGAAACGAATGAACACCACAAACCTTAACATGAGCAGGACACATTCTCATTGTTAGATTATTTTTGTTGTTGAAGGAAAGCTTTTGCGGGGGATACTCTAGGACTCTGTATCAACTCAGAATAAGAAAGAGACACTGGTAGAGAATAGAGACGTGCATGTGGGTGTGTGGGGGAGGGGGGGGGGGGGGTGAAACGTAGGAAGATTGATCGCTTCCATTAAAACCGCTTGTCTCCCAGAGACATTAGGGTCGAAAACACCTGACTTGTGACCAAAATACACGACCGAAAATTAACAACCGTCAGTGGTCAGAAAATAAATTTAATTTCCACTTCAAAGTTTAGCCCCGAACGAGCTGAAAGGCAACTGTAAATCGTTACAGTATGACGTTGAAATGCTGGTGGCAGAGGCTGTCTTAATAAGTCGGAGGGGGAAAAAATCACGCAATTAGTTCACTGTTTTTTGTTTGTTTGTGGTTTTCCCCCCTTTTTCGCCGCCGTCCGCCGTTCCGTTCCGTGGCTGTTCTAAGTTCACTTGTTCAGGTGGTTATGCGAGTGGGCGGGAGGGTGATGGGCTTCTTGCTACTCTAACCACTTAGTGGCCTCTTGACTAATTAATGAGACAAATGTAATGGGTGCTTTGGTTTCTGTGAAGGATGTATCCTGGTAACTGAAAATTATCAAACGGAACCGACTTTCTAATAGCATGTATTCCGAACGGTGCTTAACTTTTTAAAAACCATCATGATGTAAATTTACGGAGACAATGTCTATTTCGTTTTTCTTTCTCCTCCACTCCTCTCTTTTTCTCTTCTTGAACCCTCTGTTAAAGATAAGCAATCACAAGATTATCTAAAACTGTTGTCAAACTCATCTTTTAAATACAATATTAAAAAAACAACACTACTACGAGGAGTAAACATTGCACGAGAGAGACGGTTCGTAACCAGAATTAGCAGATTTTTTTACATAAATGCCATTGTTTTGCTTACTCTATCTTAATTGAAAAGGCTGTAACCGTTGCGGTGGATTTTACCAACATTGCAAATGTCGTGCCTTATCTTGATTCAAAGAGTGTAGACGTGTCATAAAAGCAGATAGTTTTCACTGACATGTCTACACTACTGTACTTTCTCTTGATTCAAAGTACATCATTGATTACAATAATGTCAATGGTTTTCTACACTGATTTCGATGCAACATACACTGGAGTTGTTTTCCCAAAGATACAAGGCGGGGGTTTCCCTGAATCCCTTGAGGGGACTTGCTAAGTCATTCCCAGATTTACTTTAAACCACCTCTTTTATGATCACAGAAAACATGTTTTTATCTGTTGGGAAGGGAAGTTTATTCAAGTCTTCAAGTTTTTTTGGGGTGAAAAACAAGCTTGCAGTTCAAGAAAGACCGTGTTAGCTAGGGAACGAATCGTTATTTTTGAGGGAATGAAATATTTTCCACCTTTTCCCACCTTTTCTATATTGTCTTTACTTGTCCCTTTAGGGGCTCCGTAGTTATCTATACTTTCTCGAAGGAGAATTGGAAACATGAGATCTGAAACAATGCGTCCTGTTTTATCTACCGCCGCAGAGTACAGTGGTGGATCGGCGTGTTAGGCCTATGTGTGTGTAATTATACTCGTGCTGGCGTTCCAATCAGAACTTATAGCATGATTGCTATCACAAAAGAAAACAATGGGGTCCACTTTTGTCGGAACAAAAAGTTGAACAAAGGAGGGTCCTCGATTGGAGGTCATTATACACTTGTGTGTGTATTGTGGGGGGGGGGGTAGTGGGGGGGGGGGGGCTATCTCACTATCCCTGAGTGAGATTAACCTTATCGGGACATATTGACCAACTAGTCTGCGCTCGTCACCGTCAGAAATTCTTATCGAAACTGAAATTCTACTTAGCAAAAGTAGACTAAACAAGTATTACCGCGGAACGAAATCAAAGTAATACTGCTAATTTGTTTGCCTCCCTCCGATTTCAATCACGGGTCTCTGTCTTGAAGAATTATCACACCAATTTAAAAGAACACAACAAAAACACCGATAATACACCGCCGTCATTTATCAAGTTATACCCATATGTATAACCCTTTATTAAATTTATAACCTTTTCAGCACTTTTTCTTCCGAAGGATGCACGGGTGTACCTACTTTCATAACTCCAGAGGTAAGTTTGGTGTAAATTTATTTTTTCTCCTCAAAAGAACAAAGTGTCTTGCATAAACACCACCGACGTGTTAACAATTTCAACACCAAACTTTGCAATTATAACTATCCCAAGTAGTTTGCCTCGTGCTCGCTTACTTCATTAAAATGCATAGTCATTATGCCATAACGTTATTTATAATTTAAACACAATCGAAATGAATTGGTTATAACATCTCTCGTAGTCCAATGAATCAATTATTAGTGAGTAAATACATCGGTTATTAAGCTGTGGTTTTTTAGGAAATTTAACAGGTGGAGAAAATTAAAGTGTAATTTGTAGTTTGAATACCAATGGTTTCCCAGTCAATCTTTAATAGATCAAACTGGGTTTCACACACACACCCACCCACACACAGTTGACATTTTATATATTAAATTGTTGAAGTGTCTTTTCCCCGGTGTAAAACAAAATCATTTATACTTAGGTTGAAAATTGGTATGACAATTGGTGTTATGGGGGGGGGGGGTCTGCAGGGGGAGCCCCCTATCCCCTGCTCAGAGCCCTTGCTTCCTCCCCCCAGATTGAAAACACTGCACAAAACAATGGTTTGTTAAATACGTACGAACCAGCTTCCCCCCACATAAATTATGTCTCTGCCCCCCCCCCCCCCCCCCTCCACCACCGAAATAAGAGTTGCACCCCTCGGTATATTTTTGTAAAGAGAGAAACAATTTACATAGAACTGTTATAAGAACACCGTTAGACTCAACCTTGTTTAATGCAACGTAGATTGAATATCACTAAGCAAAGTCTGTGTCATAAGAGAGCAGTGAGATTCACCATCGACCTCGGTCGTGAAACATCCATCTTTCGTTTCCCCCATGTCAAAACAATGTAACCAAAAACGAGGCTATGAGGACAAATAGTCTTACCACCATGCTCTAGATTTTGAATTTGCATTGGATACAGGGGACTGGACACGAACAAGATGGTGAAACGTCATACAGGGCCCACTATTACTGATGATGAGCTTTAGGAAATTGTACCCTGATTTGCCTGACTATACACGGTAGGGCGTGTGACCATGTCACCAAAAATAAGCAGATAATAGCCTTTTCGAAACACCGTTTTGGGCTTGGGCTCCAGCTTTGGGCTCCGGCTTGGGCCTCGGTTGCCTCTTTGAAGCCACTTCTAAATAACAGCCAGAGCCTAAGCCATAACTCAAGCCCAAGCCCTGGTTTCGAAAAGGGCAAATTTGTACCAATACGAACAGGCCCACTACTCCATGCATAAATCCTTTTCGCCGTCGTGGCTTGTAGCTGACCCGCCACTTTTAAAACTACCAATATTTCTAACTGTCCAGCTTTAGCCCATTTCTTAAATACCTTACATTTATTACTCACAATCATAGTTTTGATTATTAATATTGCACTTGTACAGTAAAAACACTTTTCATCTTAGTAATATATTTTGTTGACCACCGTTAAATCTACGTGGACAATCCAAGTTGGCAATAAATACACTCTACGCACTCTTTCTAAGAATTTAAAATTCGATGCATCAAAAAGGGTTTGGGAAAATTGACGTTTCGATTAGCTTGTGTACATTACTAAAGAATGCAGATCCTCAAACTCCACGACCTGGTTAAGGCAGTGTTTTTCAAATTATTTCACTGACTTTAAAGAGGCTGTGTTGTCATGGTCATAGTCTGCTTGTGACTGAACATAGAAACATGAACTCTCACACCCAGTTGCCACACGCGCGCGTGCGTTGACGTCACATCACAAACACAAGCTTTAAAGGGCGCATTGATAGCGCGTGCGCGTGTGCAGTAACTGGGTCAGAGTTCAGATTTTAATGTCTGGCCACAGACTTACTGTGATCACGACGACAGTGTCCCTTAAACTTTGGACAATTCTGGTCAAGTCCCAAAGAATAGTTGCAATAAATAACAATAATAATCAAGAACTCCACTACAATGTACTGTTACACTATAATATATATATATTTTTAAAACAAAGTCGCGTGTTCACACACGTGCTCATTTGGAATGATATCATACGAATATCTCCTTTAAAAATACACATTATTTAAAACAATAACACAAACATTTATCTATAACCATCAAAATATATACTATGTTTATAGGTCCAAGTGAAAACTTTAAAACGAGCACCAACGATAATTACCATATAACTTACCATAGTGATGTTATATGCATTTCAAACTGCCATTCACTGTGCAATAAATATCGGTTTGTACATGCCTCAATTTGCAGTGACATGTAGATTCAAGCAATTGGGGTGTATGCTGTAAATATCATATAGTATATTTGCATTTCATGCATATTCATAGAGTACAAACACATAAATAACTTAGCTTTAAATGAAATAAATAAAAACAGTTTTCTGTAGTATCTCCGATCCATCAAGTACGCTTGGAAATGTGTACAGGAAAGATATAAGTGAATAATAATATAATAATAAAGAAACAATAACTGAAATGATTCAAGGGGCAAGAGGAAAACAGTATTCGATTACGCCCTCTGTGATGCCTGTGTGAGCAGGGCCGATTTCACAAAAAGTTAAGATTGATTTTAAAAGTGCATCAATCATAATAGCCAAGCGAAGTGTGCTGTCACAATACAAATCACTATGGTGATACTGACAACTCGTGAAATCGAGCCCCGGAGTTGTAATGGTGAGTCACAAGTCATTCAAAAATATTGACATTATCGATGAATTTAAATGAATTTCTAACTTGAAACGTGCATGATTGTGAGCAACTCATGTGAGGATTTTCACTATCTACTGACTTTTCATTCCTTCTGAACTATTGGAACCGTTTATTATTTATTACTATTTCAGAATGATCTACCCACCGAACGTTTAACGCATTATCACGCTTAACTGCTGTAAATCAACCTGTAATCCTAACCTTTGACCTTAGTGAAATCCCCGTCACGTGAGGCAATGTACAAACAACCAGCTCTTAGATGGTACGACACTGTTAAAACAAAAAGTTGCTTGATGTACCGGAGTGTGCCCTTTTCATGGTGGTGTTGTCCCAAATTTCTTTTTAAAAGTTGCGTCGTGTGTTAGGCCTCAAAACTCAACTATTGGCGTGTCGTAGCCGGCCGAGCGATTACAAGCTCTGGACTCAAGCTATGTTGTTTCTGATCAGCAGAGTGTGGGCTCGAGTCCCGTTTTTGACACTTGTGTCCTTAAGCAAAACACTTAACCATTATTGCTGCGTCCTTCGGATGGGACGTAAAGCCTTTGTCCCATGTGTTGTTTAATGTACGTAAAAGGACCTAGTGCACTTATCGCTAAGAGAAGGGGGTTCACCCTGCTGTTTTCTAGTCCACCTAAAACCACTGCACCTCGGTTAATTCGGACATTAATCTTAATCTTAGTCTTAATCTTATCCATAAGGTAATGGTTCAGGCTACAATTTAGCAGGTCAAAGGTTAGAATCCGATTTATATCGATTGATTCAAGGAAACGCAACGTTATAACCACCTGTAACAGAACTGTGTATAACTTCGTTAACCCTTTTCTATAAATAGATGTACCTAGGTTGAGTGGAGGCTGCCTGCCCTACCACCCAGTCGTACTTGAAGGGGGAATCCCCAATTCTTCGATGACTGTTAACTAACTACGAGGTGTATTTGCTTTCATAAGCATTTGCATTCATCAACAATCATATCTTGTTGTACGACGAGATCAAGAGCTTCTGTGGAGTTAAACATCATCAGAATAAGAGGGCTAAGTTTTGTTGGCGCACAGCACGGAGCGTCCCAGTCAGTGGGGTCGAGGTCGTGCATTAAGCTCTTGACCCTTGAGTACGGTGTGGCAACGCGGTGATTCTTGGGGCACGTCCCCGAGCACTCGTAGGAAACGTACGACGTCGGGAAAAATATCCAGCTGTGCCATCCAAGCTCCCGGAAAGTCACCGTCTGCTCGTAGCGGCAACACTTCTCCTCATTGTCACTGTCGGTGCATGTGTACGGATCCCTGGGTGCCCCTGACTGCCTCCGGTCCCTCCGCCGTGATTCAAAATCTTCTTCATAAAGTATCTCTACTCGTGGGTAGTTAATTGCCATTCCTGATGGACTGACGAAACCCTGCTCTAATTGAAATACTTTTTCAGCAGAGTGGCCCCTGACGACCACGACTAGAGCCAGCTCTGTGCCGTTCGGGTGATTGTTCAACCACGGCCTTACGGCTTCCGTTATACGGAACGTTTTCCAGCCGGTGGACCGCAGCGACAGCCTACGGGAGTCCAGGAGCTTATTGTCCCCGTCCAGGCCACCGTTGCGGAGGTACACGGAGCATTCGACCCTCTTGTTAGAATGGCGAAGATGTCGTGAAGTAACATCCAAATAAAGCTTGAGTTTGCCGTCGATAACCTCGCCTGATTGCCTCGTGCGACTGCTGAAAAACAGTGTGACTGGCTTCGAGAGGTGGTCGAAGTGGATTGTTTCCCGTAAAGAACCTATAAATAAATGAACAAATCAAACAGTTAATAAAAAAACAACCAAACATTGAGAACGTTCGTGTCCCGCAGAGTTTTAAGTAAGTGACCACTACCAATATACAAATAATATTGTTGGAAGTTTAAGAGTGCGCCCTCATCGTATCCTACACAGCTCGGACAAGTCTGCGTTCCTCACGATACCGAGCATTACAACAGCAATCGTCCGTCATGTAAGAATTATCGAACATTTCTGAATCTCGAACATCTCTTCTTGGATAATCAAATGTTCCAGTCAATTCTCAAATTTGGAATTCCTCTTGGAAAACGGTGGCGCTATATCACGTGATTTGAGTGAATACAATCTCCATTCAGTTGCGACCAAACTTCATTCCCCCCCCCAAAAAAAAAAATCTTCATCGAGGTAGGGAATAAACAGAAGGACAAGTTCTTCTCAGAACTAAAGGGATCTCCAGTTTTACAACTACTCTGCGGCAGCAGAACAGCAATTATTTAAACTCCATTGTCTCCCGATTGCTAAATCTATCCAACAGACAAATCCTTATAAGATCAATCTTTACAGCAAAGTAGATGCTATCACATGGTGTTACCGCAAACCGAATAATTATCAATACTCAATCGTTGTAATACTTATAATTGCATAATATCAAGATTGGTCACGCCTGGTACTGCTTCGCCTGGTAACCCCTGGTACCACTACGCCTTGTAGCGACTGGTACTCCTGGTACCACTCATACATTCCTATTGATATTAATATGGTATTAATTGTAGCAAGTGTTTGCAATTTCGCATAAGCTTGCCATTCACCGCATAAGAATGGGTAGGTACTACTACTAGGAGATGCTGTCATGGGTCCTTACCCCAATCGGAGGTGCCTGTGGACCCCCCCCCCCACACACACACCCTGACAACCCCGGACTCGGAGAGCATGACGTAATTTAATGTAAATATTGCAACGTCTCCCGTGTGACGTTGACTCCACGTATGGATCAGTACAAAGCTACATTGTGTTGAAATGTATTGTAGAGGATTGGTAAAGATTAAAAACATTGTTTAATTTTAGCCTGAAAAGCTTACTGATTATGAAGTTTATACGAGAACTTGAAAAACAACCAAGAAACATACAAGACAAGAGACAGTAACTGATGACAGGAACTTAAAAAAATGAATTATATCACCGTTGCCCTCAGGTATTAAGCTCCCGATACAAAAATGAAAAATAAAAAGTATGAACGTACGCATTTTTTTAAAACAGATACATAATGATATCGAAATGGTTTATTCAATAAAAAATATTGAGACATTGGGGTGGAAATGGTAGTTCTATTGCATAAACATTTATAACCAGACGGATTGGAGAGATCAGATTAAAAAGAAAACTAATAAAATATTTGGAAAACAGTTTTAAAAATGAATAGGCAATTTCAACATAATTATAGAAGTCAATTAAAAAGATTAATTACTTAAAATCATTAAAAACATGCTGCTAACAATCGCAATGAGTACAGACACTGACTTTGAGTTTCCTCATCCAAGTAGTTGTAGGTAATAAAACAAACTCTGAACGGAGTTGTTTGGGTATAACTCACCCTAGAGTCTAGGGACAGCGTGGACGGGTGTATGGTGTAATCGTCGTGTATAGGCTTTTAACGTGAGTGAACTTTAAATCGTCATGGCGGGTGTTAACAAGTAGTAAAAGTACGCTTTGGGTAACAGTATCACTTATAGTCAGTGCCCAAATTCATAAAGCTGCTAAGCAGAAAATACTGCTTAGCTATTTTCTATGCTAAGCAAAAAATGAGTGGGGCACCAGTCATAACAATGTAAATTTTATGGAAATGTGGCTGGTAACCAGTTTCTGTTAAGCAATATTTTTCTGTGCTTAGCAAGTTATTGTGCTTACAGGTTTTATGAAATTGGGCCCTGTTCGTGTATGTTGTATTCAACATGTAAAATGACGTACCTTGATACAACAAAAGGTAAAGTAAAATTTATCTTATAAAATCTTACTTAGCATGTACAAAATTGCTAGACAAACTTCGCTTTTCCGGTCGTACCATAATGTTATCGTTATAATCTATTTAATCCGTCTGGTTATAAATGTTTATGCAAATAGAACTACCATTTCCACCCCAATGTCTCAATATTTTTTATTGAATAAACCATTTCGATATCATTATGTATCTGTTTAAAAAAAAATGCGTACGTTCATACTTTAATGTTTCGTCCCCATTTTATTATTACTGTTATTTTTCTTTTTAGCGAAACACCAAACTTTTGTATGGCTAAGGAAATACCTAAATACAAATTTCTTGACTTATTTTGCATAAATCAATAGATCATAGAATATCGTTGTAGATCGTGGCCAGAGGACAAATAAATTTGGTTACAGATTCCTTGTTCTCTCAAAGCAGTCGGTTCGAGAGGTTTTTCCTATGGAACAATATTTGCGTTTCCGTTCCTGCCCTCGCTCTTCGTCGATTTCGTTCCACTTATACACAAACAACATTCAGCATCACTAATTCTCCTGAACACCAACTGATCGAAACGTCGAGTTGTAACCACGCCATGAGCATAACTGCATACTGACCTTAGAATATATTTTGACTTTTCCATGATCAATTTGGGTGTGGTTTTGGCTCGTTTACTGCGGGCTTTTCAGTTTGCTCTCAGAAATTTTAAATGTTGTTTTCTAAAAGTCTACACGGACTTTTAGGATGTGCACAAAAACAAGTGATACAAGTAAAAAGGTAGCTATAAAATAATAGAAAAACCTCCCCCAACCCCCCAAACAAAACACGAAAACAAACAAACAAACATACAAACACAAACATCGAAGCACCCCATAAATAGATAAATAAAGAGACCCATAAATAAACATATAAATAAATATATACATAAAAGAAATCTTAACAATAGTAAGAAATTAATAAATTGAAAATAAACAGAATACATATATTTAAAAACTGTTAATGATAACCCTAAGACAAACAATAAATATTCGGGCGTTTTTGCTTATCTGGCGGGTCGCTAACAGCTAATCATATTTTCATGGCCCGCAATATTGAGTAATGTCTGAACGAATAAAGGTGTCCTATTTATCACTGCTGATGGGTGGTCGGGAAGCTCAGGGTACGTGCAGTCTTTCGCAATAGCTTTGTGACAATCGAGGCCGGGTTGCAACAATTCAAGCCACGTGCTTCCTGCATACTGTACTTTGTTACAAGATAACTTAATCGAGAACTCGTTGCACTTGAACCCTATAACGTTTCAGCTATCTTACTAAAAACCGTGCACACGTCTTTCACAAATTTCAAACTTAAATCTGCTATCATTGTTCCTGGCTGAGAACTCATGAGATGACCTCGTTATGTTCAGCAAAACTGTAAGGAGTGAAATATTTACACGCACCCTGTATTTTATCTTGCCACAACTTTGATAGTGTATCTTGGTGCAGTAATAACTTAGAGATGACATCGTTACAACTGGTGCTTTAGCATTAGTGTCTTTGATTCAAGATAAGGTATTTAGTACCTATTGTTATGCCAGCAAAACTGCTTCATCTGTAACGCTTGCCTTGTTTGAACAAGCCGAACAAATACAAAGCAAGGCTTTTGCTTTAACCTTCTTGAAACAATACGCGCTGCACGAATTATATTTAACTAAAATTTAGTTAACTTTTATAAGGTTAATTAATGTTTTAAATTCTTATAGTGAGAGTTTGTACTGAAATAAAAAAAACTATCTTGAGGTCATGCACCTTATGTTGAGCTCCCGTGGGTAGAAATAAATTGTCCACATTATCATAGTTACTTGCGATAACACCAATGTGGTGCATTAGCCAATGACATACAATTATGGACATTCTAAACCAATACGAGCATAAGAGCAATAATACGCATTTCAATTATTTAGAGGGGAAAAACGGATTAGTTTAACTAATTAGATAAATTAACAAATAATCCACTGTATCCTCTTTTTAAGATTATACCACATTATTTGACAAGTTGATCATTGGTACAATTCAATATTTCAACGTAAGCCTAACTGGGGAGTCAAAATATTAATCAGTGGAGATATTATGGAAGGTTTACATACCAGTAGCGTGAATTTGATGCACCCTCCTCTGTTTTTCTGTTTGATGATAGTCTTGTCTCTTCGGAAAGACTGACTTGGCACCTTGGTATAACCTGACTGTCTTCTCGTAAAGACTCCGTGCTTCCTCCATCCACTCAGGGGTAATTTTGGCCCTGGCCCTGGCGATAACTTCAGGCGATGGAGGCTCTGTCATGTTCAACGAAGCCAGGATGGACTTCTTGATGGCCTCGATGCGGGCTTCGTGTCTACCACTCCTATCCGAGTCCGTACTGTTACCTCCACGGTGGACGGGTGTTCGGTAGGATGGATAGGACGGCATGCTGGCGGTTAGCTCCATGCATAACAGCATTGTACATAGCAAAGGAATTAGTACTGTGTGCGACTCGTTGGCAGGGGACGCCATATTCCTCATATCCGTTTACAAACAGATCGTAAGGCAACATTAAAGAGAACAAACGCTGGAGCTTGCGCTGACAGACTACCCGGTCTGGCTGCGAAGAACCGGTTTAAAGCACACAGCTGAGAATCGTGTGTCCCATAGCGCTCCATCCAAAGTTTATTTCAAAGTCATCATGACGTGGCCCCATACAATTATTGCGGCTAGGCTTGTTGGTTGGCTTGGGATTGACCAATCACAAAGTGCCCTTGACTTGAGCTGACAACTTTGTGAGCCCACGTGACTCACTATGCGCACACCGCTTGTCATTTCTAATGTCAATGAAGCATTAAACAACGGTCGTGCAAACGGTAGACACCCCATCATTCATTATTCGTTCTTTTCATCGTGAATTGAGCTCGCAAACGCCCTCAAGTACACAAATATAACAGGAATGTATGGAGAATGACTTAAACAAATCGTTCTTGCGAAATAATGTATGGTGTTCCAATGACCGTGCGCGGACGTAATCAGTCAAACTGACGTCATCATGATTGCTAGCTGCCTGGTCAATACTTCACGGTCGGGTGTGGGTATTGTTCCACAGTATTCGGTGATTGAGCCGTAAATCTACCGACTGTTTTGAGTAAAAGGCGAGATCTGATTACGACCGGAACGATGTCACACAAAGGAGGCAGAATTGTACGCTGTTACAACTTGGGTCATTTAATAGTTCAATAAAACTGTAACCAAATAAAACATGGGGTTTTTAACGAGCGGAAAGACGGTTTACCTTCATGGTGAACGGGGACAGGGCATTGCGGTCAAATTTTTGTGGGGCACTAGGTAAGTGGTGAGCGGGGCGTGGCGGTAGCTGTACATCCCGGTGTTCATTACACCTCGGCCTGCGGTTGCCTCCCATCCAGACGGGAAAGCGTGTCATAACTCAAGCTATTCCCTGAATTTTATTCATAGACGTTGAAATCACTTCGTTATTTCGACCGCTTGTTTAACGGAAACTACATATCTAATTGTAAAAATTTCGAAAAGGCGAAGAATCAAATGAAGTTAGTTTTAGTTTATCTTCTAATTTAACACGAACGGTTTCATAGGTTTGTTTTCTTAATTCTAATGAATATGATTTGAGTCAGAGCAGGCCTACAGATTCAGATGATTAATTACTGAGTATTACTTTTGATTTATCGGTCTCTCGGATTTGAACATGATTGTTTCATCTGCCTTCGCTGATGTTTCAAATTTGATTTAATTGTATCAATTTGTTTTTATTTGTCCATAACTCAGAGGCTGGCTGAACGCTTTGATACAGTTCACCTTCACAAAGTTAGCTGGTTGAATCTATGAGGCATTCTGGAGGTTGAGACATTCTCGAGGTTGAATCTATGAGGCATTCTGGAGGTTGAGGCGTTCTTGAGGTTGAATCTATGAGGCATTCTCAAAGTTGAATCTATGAGGCCTTCTGGAGGTTGAGGCATTCCCAAACTTGAATCTATGAGGCATTCTTGAGGTTGAGGCATTCTTGAAGTTGAATCCATGAGGCATTCTCAAAGTTGGACCTATGAGGCATTCTCTGGATTGAATCTATGAGGCATTCTGGAGGTTGAATCTATGAGGCATTCTGGAGGTTGGGGCATTTTCGAGGTTGTATCTTTGAGGCATTCTGGAGGTTGAGGCATTGTTGATGTTGAATCTATGATGCATTCTCGAGGTTGAATCTATGAGGCATTCTCTAGATTGAATATTTGAGGCATTATTGAGGTTGAATCTGTGAGGCATTCTCTTTAGGTTGAATCACAGCTAATTGATCCATCGGCCCTTCTCTGTCTATCAAGTATACCTATTGAAATAAAATCTGTTTGGATTGGAACCTACGACCCCCGATTGCCAGGTGACGCTAGGGAGACCAGTTCAAACCCATAGCAATGGATACTGAAAATAATATCTGATGTAATTAGTGCGTTTAAGACAAAAACAATTACTTTAGTTTCTGTTGTTACATCGGTGTAGTGCAAAACCAAATAATATTTGTCTTTATTACATAATGTATCAACCATATAATAAACCAAGTAAAAGCGCAAGCCCTCACGTTGGTTTCAAATCGCCGTAGAAAACGACCTTATTTAAACTTACACTAGGATAATTATATAAATAGTTCAACTTCGATTGAAAGCAATGAGTTTGTAACATGACGTTAAAAGATTCAAGAGATAATGCCTGATAGATGCCTGTGTCCAATGTCGGTTAAAGATGGGACCGTCGTCATGATCGTAGAAGACCCGTGGCTGCACACATAGAATTGTGAGCACTAGCCGAGTTACTGCGCGTGCGCGCGACGGCCGTCACACCGCAAAGGCTGCTGTTATTTGTCTTGACGTGATGTCATGGCCACGAGCAAAATAATTACCACCAATTACAAAATAAATACAAATTATGCAATAATTTTACCACGTTCAAACGCTTGTTTGTGTGAATCACCGTAATTGGTTCCCGTAATGTATCTATGTATTTTATAAATTTGTGTTGAGAGCAACGTCGAGCAAAATATAGCTTGTGAAGATTTAAAATACCACTGCTTATTTCGATAAATGACCTTAATCGATATAGGCCCGATACATGCACTAAATCTGTGACAAAAAAGTAAAATGTTTTTCTTCATTCTATTTGTCTCAAAGTCTCTGAAATGTTCACAGGAATGAGTGAAAACTAGAGGAGTGAAACTGCTTTACTCTTTCTAAAACCAAAGTTTATTATCTTTTTATTTAAACCATGAAGGTTAAAATAAATGACGACGAATCGATCAAAATAAAATGCACCCGATTGTGTTATTTGGAATTTGAAACATATCCATCTTTATCCCTGACATTTCGAGAACAGAACTTTGACTTTATGCTATTGTTTTTCCACCTGACAGTAATAATTATTTCATTATTTTCCCGAATCTCCCTCACCACAATCACAGCCTCGTCCATCGATTTTGTTCCCGAGCAGCATCATGAGCGAACCAGCTGCTTTCATATCGAAAGACTGTAATATTTACTGGTCAGAGTTTGAACTTTGGCTTTTAATTAAGCCTCGCCCACTGTTTGTTTTTTATAAGGTAGAATTTTTATACAAACATCGTGAATCTATTTATATAGTGGACCTCGGGGCGTGCCTAGTGGCATTTGCGCTTGTGGTCAAGCGTGCTGGGGGCATTTCACACCGATTATGAACGCTGATCATTTTCATCGCAGTTAAAAATAGATCACTATCGCCAAGTTGATAAAATGTGTATAAATAGGATGAATTTGGCACGATGTTGTCACTTTATCATCTGATCAGTTTGCTGATTATGTTTACTATTTGATATTGAGTTCTCTTCTCAGGTCGTAGGTCATGTCTGTGTTTTTGTTGATGTTGTTGTTGTTGTCGTTTGTTTTCTTTTTTAATAGTCCACCTGTTAACTTACACTTCCGCCAAGCTTTTGTCGTCTTTGTCGCATACCCTTTACACATAATGCCAATTGTTGCAATAATGTCCATGTCACAAAATGGGATCAGACTATTTTTGCCTGCCACTCTCGGTTTGGCTTCACCACAAAAATAAAAGAAAAGAAATTAAAACACAATGGTCTCACTTTCAGGGGCAAAATGATGGGGTCGGGGTTATACGAAAAAAAAACCACGAATCAACATTTGGTCAAATCATTTGTTTCGCTCCCATTTCACTCCAATGCAAATCGTCATACAGGACTGTAATTGCGTGGCTAGTGTTTGTGGCGCCCGGGGCCATGATAAGAGGGCGGTGCTCCTTCGCTTCCTTCACTCACTTTGTCTTTGAAAATCTTAGCTTTATCTTGATATATTAGAAGTAATAATCGTAGGTTAAGATATCAGTTACGATCGAGAGCGGCACTTACGGTTTCAAAGTGGATAATCACCCTTGTAAACAAAAACTTGGTCGATTTCGCGACCCCTAAGGCCGCGCCCGGGGGATGTGAACGTACCCCTCCCCTTCTCTCCCAGCTATATATGTCACTGACCGTACAACCTGTTTCCGTTACAACCATAATGTATGACAAAATAAGGAACAGTTTGTGAACTCAAACGTACAAACGCTATTGGCCCAACCAGTTGATTCTGGCTGATTTGGTATGTACATTGTATACGTTTTGTTTTGTTCCGGGTTGTCTGATCATTTGTCCATTCTGAAACATAATTCAGTAGAAACCGAGTTCAGCTGCACGACTCCCGTAAATACAAAATCGAATATCGTAACATTTTAAACTGAACACTTTGATAGGACCCTCTCCCAAAATGGAAAACCCCGAATCGTTATTTCTTGTTTGAGTAGTCTGTCCATATTAGGTCTTGTGTGGTCACCGTCTGCGTCGCGTTAGCCAGGAGGGGATCGGTGTTACGGCCGGTAGACACGGGGGCGGGTGGCTTCTGGTTAGGTTTGATCTCTCTACAGGCGGAGAACCCATGTCCGGCCGTGCTGGGCTTCAGCCCATAAACCCCGTCATCCACCCACGCGCTGCTGGGCTCAAAAGGATATTGAAGGTAACATTATTTACGGGTCTCTATTGAGTTGACAGTTCTTGCATGGATAGGTGCAGAATGCTTTGACATTGTTTGAAAGGAAGTTGGGAGGACGATTGCAGTAATTTAGCACAGTGCTTACCACGCCCTAATGCATAAAAAACAAGTTATAGCTTTGCTGCATTTAAAAATGTGTGAGGAGTTTTTGTGCTTATCAAACGTCACACTGGGCTACTGTGTCTGCACTCGCCATTTTGGTATAGTCAAGATTGTACGTGAAAATATTGTGTACGCGCCAAGTTGCCTACTCACGGGGACATTGACTCCCAAAGCGACGCAACCAAATTATTTAAATAATGACGTCAGGTGAATTGGGTTAATAACTGAGAAAGTTATGCGTGTATGGCCAATAGAACAACACCACGTAACTTGACATCCCCGCCCCAGACGACCACACGAGTCATTAACTCACTGTGCTCCGGTAAAGTACAATAGGCCTTACTTACATACGGCGCTTAGATGACTGGTTACTGCGTGATGGTATGACATTACCAATCAGTCTGAAAGACCAGGGAAGAAGGCTCTCACCGTGTGTCAACCTCGTCCCCGGGGTACCCAATATTTAAGGCAGGCGCCATATTGACATTATTCACATAAGCACCCTACTTAATATTGGCCACCTCGTCGATTGCTACCCTCCCTCTCCCCCATCTGTCGTGAACGTTAAACCAGGTTCAAGACTTGCAGGAAAAAAAAGAAGGAATTAGGATGCTAACTTTGCTACAGATCATTCTACGCAGGCGCATTTTCAAATGAATGTTTGAATTTTTGTTAAGACTCTCCCTTGCGGAGAATATTTGATCAACGTAGATTGACGTCTTGTCTTTTTTGAGCAGCATTAATTATGAACCGTCTTCGAGCTCACGTTGAACTGATTCGGCACACACACGCCAATTAGCGCCTCTGGAGTGAAGACTGCGTCTAACAGTCACGTGAGCAATTTATCGAGTGACGTGTCCCTTGTGATTGTTTGAATTGTGGGCGGCCCCGCCGATGTCATGACGGTGTATGGACACAGCGGTAGTGGTCGATTATGTCAAGACGCTGGTTCGGATTAAGTCTGACTGCAAAAACTGTGGTGTTAAAGTTGACACCATGGTGTTGTCACACATAGATATACCTAAGAGAGAATCAAAATTGACACCATAGAATTGCGTTGGCAGAAATCAGTGTTGTTCTTTTTTTTTGCGTCTATATTTGACAACACCCGTGGTGTAATGTTTAACACCCCAGTCTTTGCAGTGTAAAGGGAGTAAAGATGATACTGCAGCGTTTCCCGTAATGAATTAAAAACAAAGTTAACATTTGATACCGTTCTGAATGGATCGGCTAGGCCACCGTACAGAAATATCAATGACATCCAACCACCCATGAATGTCAAAAAGTCCATTTTCGACACAAATGTCACATTATTGTAAGGTAATAATCTATCTGATAGGGCCTAATATACATTTCTCGATCAAGAAAGGAGTTAATTTATAGCCCCACAATTTATGGGGCGGGCTTAGAAGCTGCAGGTCCCCGATGCTCTACTATGGCGTGCAGATTGGGTGACGAGCTTTACCTAATGTTCACTTTCGACCCAGTTCGCAACAACCGCAAATCCCTGGACATGTTGGGTTACACCCCCCCTCACCTTGTCATAAATGTCAGCCGGTAATGAGCAGGAAATTCTCCCGTTACCAGCTGACAACGGTTCATTCACTACCAATCAACCAACCACTCTAAGGAATGTCAAAGTTCAAGGGCGGTTGTTCAATTAAATCATGCGGATTTTCATCTATCCGAAGCTATTTCGACTCGTACCGGATCAGTGCCGGATTCCAGGTCGAGTTGACCCCAAAACGAGTCATACTGACCCAGAGTATAGCCCATTACGGACCCATCTTCGAATCGGTTCCAACCCGGCACTCGTGTCGTTCAACACACCTTCTTTGGGGGAAGCCATTTTGGTTTTCTTCTATTCTGGTTAGAGAATAACCAAATCGAGGATGGACGGAAAACCCAGAATGGTTCCCTCTCATGAATTGAAGCTATAAACCATCATTGCTCTTGGGGCTCCATAAAGCTTGTGGGTGTTCGTGACTAGTTCCCAAAAGCATAGACCTTTTTGTCAGATGGCGTCACTGTTTTATTGCACGCCACGCGGGAGTCACGCGCACGTCACGCGCACGTCACGCACACCCATTACTAGGACTGTGAGAACATGCGCTACCCAAAGCAACCCTGGATGTCACTATCAGTAACGTATCTGTGCACATACTCCAGCATGGCAGGCCTCCCGCGTTGAACTAGAAATATTACGTCATTGGGAAGCGTTTGATCTCTATTTGGAGATCAATGGATGGGTCTATTATTACCTCATGTTATGGTGCGGCTATATTTCTCTCCCATTCTAATTAGTATAACCAAAACGAGGCTGGACAGGCAAACATAGTCTGAGCCAAATTTGTATCAGTTTGTTATTTACTATATATGCACGGGGAACATGACGTTTAGTTAAAATGTTCCTATTTTATCAGCAAACACCAGCGATATTGTAACATAAAGTCTAGAGTGTTTGCCGTCTCATGAACTACGGACGGTCGTTTTCATTCCATTCCATACTCTCTGTTGTTTTATCTTAGGGGTATCTTTGAGTGTGTCTTTCGGATTTTGTTAGTGTTACACCAACACCTTCGAAGACTTTCGAATAATTCAGCGTAGACTTGTAGAAGTGTACCCCCTTTGCGATTCGAGCACCACAGACGTAGCAAGAAACAGAAAGTCACACATTGTTGTTACCATAGTCTTTCACCATCTGTATTCATCGTTAAAATTTCGTGCTTACAAACTTATTTTGTGGTTAAGGCCTTAAAAAACCTTATAATGGACTTCTATCATTTATTTATTTTTGATTTTGCAGTAGACAAACAAAAACAAACGTTATTTTTAAATTCCGTTTTTCAGTGCGGCCTGGGAGTTGTCTGACAATTCCATTTTGGCGATTATCGTAAAAACCATAACCACATCAAAGACAACCACGATGAAGCGGTACAGTAAATTACTGCCATTAAGGCTTAACACGTGCGTCTTGAGAAGGCTCTTCAAACAATTCAAGTAAATTCTGACCTTTAAGAAAGTGCTGAGGCTATTAATGGAACCAACAGGCGTAAGAAAGCAAGAGAGAAGACCGAAGTATTGATGCAACCTTTTTTTCATATAATATTGTTTCTTATTTGTGTGGTTTTTTTTTCTCGCTATAGTCCAGAAACGTCGATGTAAGGAACGTATCTGAGCACAACATTAGGACAGTATCTTTGCCGTAGATTGTTGAATGTGAGTTCATCGGAGGGTGCCGCCATATTGGTTTTCTCTCATTTGAACCAAGTGAACCAAACCGAGGCTGGAAGTGAAAACAGTCTGGTCTCCTTGTTGGTTCAGTGTGAAACTGTATATAGTTAGGATTAATTTTGTGGCAATTGAAAAAAGCAAACACGACATTGTTGGCAGCATGGCTGGCTTGGAGTCCTTGTTGATTTGCTGTGAGCAGAGATCACACGTCAACCAGGTTTAGCTTAGACAAACCCACACTAACTGAACATTGCTCTTTATCCGAGTATAATAGTTCACTTCTACCCACAGTTACAAACGATTTTTATCACGTTCACTTGACACATAATATGCGATTGGAATGTTGCAAAGTGGCATTCTTGAAAAAGGCGAAAAACTGTGTATAACTCAAGATTAAGTTGAGTACCAAACGAGCAGTCATGCAATCAACCTACTGAACTTCAGTATGTGTGTGTATGTAAAAATATTGTATTAAAACCACGATATGATTTGTTACGGTATTTTAGGCGACTTGTTCAATGACACATAAACAATTGGGGTGTCACTAAGCACACCCACAAACCGTTCCAACGAAATGAATGAGTTATTCATGAGTTATTTTGTGTGTTTATTGTTGTTGACTGGAACAGTATGAATGGGTTTTCATCGCCGCAACGCTGCCTATGAGTTTGCGGTCTACAGCTGAGTGGGATCTGCCGGCCCGGGTGACTGATTCATAGTCGAGGAGGGTATACCCGGTATTCAACTCCACTGACCTACAAATGTAGACATCAGGCGAAAGATCCTGCCAGTATGGCTGTTATACAATTTCTTGAAAGGTTCGAAATTATAGAAGTTTTTGAGACCTGGTCTACTAAAGTATCGATTTTAAGATATACTGGTCGACTTCCTACTCTTTGGAAGTGAGTCAAAGGCGGAGTAAACCACTATGCCTGCAAACTGCTGGTTTTGATGCGGTTTTCCAAACGAATTCATGGAAATTGAAAATAAGATCTGCGCTCGATTTCACAAAGCACTGAGAATTATCGTAAGATGAGTTGTCAGTAATACCATAGCGATTTTTATTGTGACATCACACTTTGCTATAGCAGTTAAGACTGCTTCACACTTGGAATCGATCCTGGCTCTTGTGTAAATCTTGTTCAGTCTGTAAAGTCTATACATTTAGTTAAATCAAATGCTGTCTAGCATAATTTATTCATAAGTAAAACAAAAAGTGAGCAGTTGATCTTTTTTTATATTTTCTTTACTCTACTCGAACAGAGGAGCGTGTTCAGCAACTGGATGAGGGTTACGGACATTGTCAGAAACGCAGGGCAGCCCCCTATTCTTTATGATAGTATAGGTACTGTGTTCTTCTGCACCCTGCATTACACAGCACACCGGGCCTCACAATATGAATGTAACAAACCTTTTTTCCTCTGTCGTAGAACGAAATTTCGTAATTAACTCTTAATTATTAAATATAAAATTGTAATGTTGGTTGAGTGTTACTCGCTCATACAAAATACAACGGGCCCCCATGCATAGTCTCTAAAAATGTCCCGTAGGTAGCTAGCTTTATCTATAAAACCGTATAGTTTGAGACCATACGAACTTCACACGAGAGAGCAATTTAGCAAGAGTCCCTTGCTAAATTGTAGCATGGTTGTTAAATTTCACAAAATGTACCTCGTGTGAAAAGACAACAACTTTTGTAATGCCCAAGGTCCCTTGCAAAATCTTGTCCAAAGAAGGCAGGACACCGGTTTAATTGGTCTTGATTCGAAATCACCAGAGAGATTTCGTTAATTTGGGTTTCTGTATCTCGAATCTATAGTGCGAGTCGAGATAGAGTAGATGCCGTGTGTGCATACGGGCATATAGTCTCCCCCCAACGGAAGTTCAAGTTTGCACAGTTAGTTTTCCCGGTGAAAAGAGAATTCATTTCGTCTATACCGAAAAACCACAACTATTTGCCTCGAGTGCCTTTCAGCATCAATCAATTAAAGTGTGTCAGAAATGAAATTCTTAAACTTCATATGACCGTTCGATATCGCTTAAAGGTGATCTCCTGAACCGCTATAAAACCATAGGCCTAAAAACAAAATAATTGAATGAATGCTCCCTTATGATAGTTATAAAATGACACTTTTCTCGATTTCGTTTGTACACGATCATTGACAACATTTGCAAAAGTGATGACTGTTATTGTTGTTGTTGTTTACCCCTGTCGGCACTAGAAATAATTGCAGATATTTAGAATACAACGTTGCGTGTGGGGCCTATGTCATTAAGCAATGTTGAAAGAATAAACAAACTACACTGAAACGATAGTTTATACTGAAAAGAAGATTTCAAAAAATGAAAGAAAATGAGATTTGTACTTATTTATTTATTTATTTTATTTATTACTATTTCATCTTATCACAGCATGCAAAAGAAAGATCACACTTTTCTTTGTGCCGGTAAATCCTTAAGTCCTCACATATGATAAAATAAATAAATAAATGTAAAAATAAAATTAAAATAAGTAAATATAATATTTTTTGTTGCTGTAATTATTTGAAAGGTCTAAGAACTTACTGCACCTGACGACATAATTATTTGTCCAATATGAAAATGTATGATTTCTTCGTTACTTTCATAGTTGTAATACTAAGGTCCTTTCCCTTTAAGGCTGGCAACTTTACGGAGTTCATTGTAACCGCAATTCGAACACTACCTGTCACTAGAAGAAAATTAATGTGTCCTTGGTAAATAAAAAATGCACCCCATTCTGTTTAAGGGATCGATTGTAAAGCGGAATCAAAGTGAGACCTTTAGCAGTGGTCTGTATGGTTTGGAGACTAAAAGAGATGGGTCTGTAAAAAAAAAGTACAAGGTACCGCACCGGTGCCCCCCGCCCCCCCCCCACCCCGCTCTCTCAAAGATGAAATTCCATATAGATGCCGAAGAGAAGTCAAAATCAACATCATAGGGTGTTAAAATAACACAAATTTAACCGTTTTGGCAGAAATTAGGGTTATTTTAAATATGGTGTACATTTGTATTCTTTTTGGGGGTATATTACAACGTGTGACAACACCTGTAGTTTCAATTTTAACACCCAGTTTTTGCAGTGCACCGGTGCTTTCGAGCGTAAACTAGTAAACCGTATAAATGATTCGTATTTGTAGATCCATCAAGAAGAGATATTAAGTTTTAAACAGGATAGAGCGAGATAAATCAACTTAAAGAAAATTATGTTACCTTTTTTCAGGGATCTCTTACACGCTACGATGGCAATTGAAATTGGCCATATTGTTTTACAAGTGCTATTTTTGGTCTTGATGTTGGCAATATTTTAAGTGGATTTTGAGGGGAATTGATATTGATGTAAACGTTTATACAATAAGTGAGCTTTCACTTGAAAAATAATCAATTTTATTGTCGGTTACCAATCCTGTGAACAACCATGGGTATCACGTGCGCCCTCTTTGTGTGTGTGTGTGTGGGTGGGTGAAAGTTTGAATGGTCTGAAAGGATTAATTGGGAGCTATTACATCAATAATTGACTTTCCCCGGAATCAAGTATCTTGTTAATTGAGTCCGAGTCACCAGCCCACCGATAAACCATGACAATTAATTCACCGTCTAGGCCATAATGCCAATATGTATTTTGGCAAGTAGGCGTCTTATTTCCTCTCTGAGGCTTTCAAAAATTAAAATCCAAAAATCGGCCTACACAAAGCAAAACACATTAACACTCAACTCAGGGTTGGTAATGTTTGCATGGCCAAATAAATAGTGTTTGCATCATCTAGGCCTCTCCTACAATGGGAGAAGAAAGATGGGGGAGGGGGTTTCGCAGCTGTGTAGAGACAAAAACAAGATGAAAAGGTCAACCCGGTGTTTCCATCTGTCTTTCACGTACAGCGGTAATACAAGTGGCAAAACCTCTTGAAACTAAATGAAAGCGGGGGATGGAGTTTGGGTATCCTTGTGGAGTGTCATTATTTCATGTAAACCTTATCATAAAAATCACTATGGGACTTTCTGATCCCATGGATTCGACTATCTCCACCAATAGAAGTCCGTTCTATCTTACCCGCTCCGCTGAGACAAATTTACGATTTCAAAATGGCTGACGGAACGAAAGCTGTATCCGAAAGCGAACTCTTGGTAGATGCTAAAAGACGCTATGTTCAGTGTAAACCGTACACCCTGGTTGGTGTGATGTACTTCCAACACAACCACGTCCACTTCCCATGTTTTGTTCCTGTGATTTGGGCGGGAACTTTAGTTTATTTTATTGTTTGTGTTTAATTTGTTTGTAACAGTAACACACACAAAGTGGGTAGCATCACACTCACAGGGCAACACTGATAGCAGAAGGTGCGTGAAACTAGGCTGGGGCACGTCGATGGCGCAAAATCACACCAAGAGAGGGCGCTACATTACCTTGCTTCTTTTCTGTTTAATTTTTTTTTACAACATTATATTCCCTTCTATATTCTCGCTGATTTGAATGTGGGGATGTATTGACACAACCACCCTGCAGTTTATTCACTGCACGAATCAGATACATGTAGTTCAACAGCACTGTTTCATTCTTGGCATCAAAAAGACCCAGATGCAGCTCTTTCAGTTAATTATTCATCAACAAAAACTATCAACATTTTGAAAGAGAGGTTGGACCGCCTCTAAAATTTGGTTGGTGAGTATTTCATGCTCACAAAACTTTTGTTTTGCAATAATACATGATGACCGACTCTCAAATACGCAACACGAAAACAATTATGTCTGCAGAAAGGCTTGCCGTACTTGTTACAAGAACGTCAAGCCTTTAAGAATTTCATTTAAGTTTGTTTTGTTCAGTTGCACCAACACCTCCTTGTTAATTAATTGTCCTTGTGGGGCATTTAGGAGCAACAAAGTACAAAGTACCAAGTAAATGTCACTTAAAGGTTTTGTAAAGAATCAAAATATGTCTTTATGGTGCGTAAAACAATGCGTTGCGGGCTGGGGCCGGTGCAGTAATCTTGAATCAAGACGTCAGTGATCGATATAGTGGATAGTGCGTCAGCTCGTTGGTGGGCGTATAATTATTGTTACTTCATCATCTACGCATTGAAATGTACACCTCAGCTGTAATGAATGATTCTAAGGTCACACAAGTAATTAACCAGACGGAGAGTTATTAGGCAATTAATGTCATGAAACTTGGCATGGGGTGCAATCTTGTTGCGGTCTCGGGGGGAGAGTGATTGGCTGTTGGAGTGAGAGGGTTTGGCCTTTCATGGCTTTGCACGAGCTAATGATGCCTTGACAAGCGTTTACCTACACCTTATGTCCTACTTTAAAAAAAGGGTTTTGATATAATTTGTTGTCTTTTTGTTTACAGTTCAAGTAGAAATCAAAAGAGTTTTTACCACTTGGCGTAATTAGCCAATCAGACACATTGTAGGGAGATCAAATTCACTGACGATTTGTTTTCACTCGGTGTGATTTATTTTATAATTGGAGGTATAAAGAAAAGACAAAGGGGATTTTGCATAATCTAGGTATTAAACTTCTAAAATAACTAGGGTGACTGATTACATTGTATAATATACAAAATAATTAGTAGATTGCTTACATTATCAGCAACATTACGAACTTGGCTTGAGGGTGACATTCTTGCGAGTACTGACATACCTGTGTGAGAAGGCATGGTTCGGAGAATGAAAAACCGGAATTGAGAAATACTCTCAGCGTTCGAAGACTTTCAGAGTCCAGCAGCATTGCCCTGAAGACGACCACACTGCATGCTCGAAACGTCGAGTCTATTATCTCAACTCCGGTTCTTCTCAGAACGCACCCTTTCTCTCACAAAAAAGAACATACTTCAACAATGATTGTCACCCAAATGTTGCTGTACTTACACGATTCAAAAAGCTTCAAATTTAACTTACTATTAGCCAAATAAAAATACAAAAATTGCAATTGCAGCAAAAGTAATTGAAACTGTACACGAAGGTTTAATACTAGGTTGACCTCCCAGCACCGTCTTCTTTCGCCAATTATTGAGACTTGTCTGTGATAGAGACGATTGGATTTGTCGAAGTGAAAATATGAGATTTCGAAAGGAACAAACCAAACATGTTATTTGATGGCAAACATTGACCACTCAAACAGCGGAACTACAACGGGTTACGGGTTACCTCTCGTTGGGGATGGCAAAGAACTAAATCAGATAAAATTTCATTTGGAGTTTGAAAATAAGGTTACGTCAATATACACTGACCGTTGAGTTCAGGAATTCGGGTTTCTGTTTGACCATCAATGGTTAATTCTATAAGAATGATATTGGCTTTTGGGGGTAAAAGGACACTTTGATTGAGTACTAGGGCTGACCTATACCAGTGTGAAATAGGCTTTTCAGCCTATTTAGTACAAATTATGCTGGTTTTTCCGAGGGCCAATAAAATCGGAAATCAGACTGCATATAGGAAACAAGTCATGCCCGTTTTTATTACATATTTTGTGAATGACATTGCTTAAGTAACGGGTGTGTGATGCGACCCAACGCCCCCTCCCCCATCAACCAATTTCCCTCTTGTTTTGTCACGAATTTCTCGCGAATCCAATAACCAAAAGAAATGGACTTGTTAATAAAAGAAATAGACTTGTTAATTCATGCATTCTTGTTAATTCATGACGTGCCCCAGTTGGGTCATAAATTATGGATGCTGGTCTTTGACAATGGTGTGGTGTGCTTTAATTCAACTGCACACAAAAAATTAATCATTGCATTTGAACTGTATAAAGAAATGGACCAAAGGAGCCTAAGCTAGAATCGAAAACAAAGCTGGAATCGAAACCCAAGTTAAAATAGTCTGTTCATCCGTTTATCCAGAACCCTCCCCCTCCAACTTTTAGACTAATAAATTGGAAAAACAAAACGTTCGGCCCTTTCCTTCACCACCAAGTACAATAGGAAACACTCCTACCTCTCAACGTGTAGCCTGTCCAAGCTAGAGTGTGCATGCAGAGGCCAACTAGCTGGGTCACTTACTCAAGTTTGGGCAAAGTCCAAGTGCTACCCAACAACCCCCCCCCCCTTTCAGGCCACCGCAACCTGAATGTTTGCCCCATTTCCTTGATTCACTGTTTATGATACTTGAAAAAACAGTTCCAGAAGTACTATCTTTGACCGAGTAGAATATCTTGTTGAGAAAGTACCTGTATTTCAATCAGATGAACGACCCATATTTGTTAGTTACATCTTAGGGTTTGGCCTTTCTTTTATCATAGAGCAAGGATTTATTTTGAATTGACTTACCCCAAACTAATGATCATAATCATTCTTCCACATTGATAACATTGGTGTAGCTTTCTTGAGAGAGGTTAAATCACACCCCTCTGTCATTAAAAATCTTCAGAATATCTGTATCTGAATTCTTTAGTTTCAAACTGAGTGAATGGCTGACTGTGTTCAGAATGAACCACTCGGCCAATCAGCACCTGCATCTGTTATTGTTGGTGATAAAACAACAGTCCCAGAGTCCTATCTTTGAATGATGATTATGCCTATCTTGGTTTGAAACTTATTCAATTTCAAGCAGATGGTTAAACTCTGACCTACATATTGAAGCCCATCACCCCAACGGCCTTAAAAACTGATGAGGTGAAAGTAACATTGGGACGGTGTCATCACATCTGGAAATAGTTACGATTCTGTTTTTTTTTTTGACTTGTTGCTTTTTCTACAAAGTGATTCAAGATTTATAGTCTTTGATTTTAGATTTTTAAGCTGTTGTTGATCCACTGCAGGATGAAGGCCTCAGCATGATGTCTCCAAATGTCTCTATTTTGTGCTTGTTGATACCAATTATCTGTCCCCCAGAATTGTTGCAGCTCGACTCTCCATGATCTTTTTCTCTGGTGCCCTCTATTCCGTTTGTCCCCTTAGGGCGTCCAGTGATTAATTGCTGAGCTCCAACGGTTATCTGTTCATGGCTATGTGTCCTGCCCAGCTCCATTTTCTCTTTGTCAGTTTCTAAAATGTCCCGAACTTTGGTCTCTTCCCTAATCCATTTGTTTGTTTTCCTGTCCTTGTACGTGATCTTTAGTATGCTTCTTTCCATGTTGTGTTGAGCTGTTGCTAGTTTTCTTTCACTTTTTAATTTTAAGGTCCAGGTTTGGGCTTTTTGGGAATGGTCTGTATATGTTCACAAACATCAACATTTCTAATGCAGAGGGTGTTTCTCTGTAAGTGTGATGTGGGTACCAGGTAGCTGACTCAGATGGTTAGGTTCTCAGCACTATATTTTAAGGTAACCCAAGTTGTTAAGGCCTAACGAACGTGTTTCTTGAACTCAGTCCGGCTTCGTTCTTACAGAGAAAACTTCATTCATTTCCCAGAGCTTTCTCCATCATGGTTTTGTAAAGTTTCTCTGCTCCAACATTCTATAAAGATTATCCTTCAGAAAAGCGCTGAGGTAACTTCACATGGTTCTGTGTTTGCTGATCTCAGAATTGCGGAATTATTTCAAGGTGGTGGTTGACCTAGCTCTGGGTAGACTCTGAGGGCAGCGACTCTTCCTGCATAGATGACGTGCCCCCAAGCTATGAGGACTACACCAAATATAACCTGCAGTACATACAAATTACATAATTTCAATTATATCTTATTATGTCTAATAAAATACAATTGATGGACCATCCTAACGCAGGGCAAAAGTGAGATCTCAAGGCCCAAGACATTTTTGTCTTGGTGAAGTAGAAAGGATATTGTGTAAGAGAAAAATAACAATTAAACTTCTTTAAGTTGAACATTTCTACGTAAAAGCTCACGCTTTTACCTGTGTGTAGGCCTACACGTATACCACCAGTACCACCTACCAGTCTAGTGAGGAGTACTACTAGTACTAGTACCTAGTAGTAGCCGACCTTGTTGGGCTGTTATGGCTCTCTTAAAAAGTCTTTTAACCTAGGTCACAAAGACCGATGTTAAAAATAGAGCCATAATATTAACATTAACAGCCCAACAAGGTGGGCTAGAGCGGGGTGGGTATAGGCCCACAAGTTAAATCTGGACTCCCTGACCCTAATCCCTCCGACTCTTGCACATTAATAAGTAACAAATTATTAATAATTATTATTTATAGCCCCATCCATAAAATAGGGCCAACAAAGTGGATTGGCTCTATTTATGGGGCAACCCCGCTTCTATATATGACTACTTGGACTATATGACTATATGAGTATGACTACGACATTGAACATGCTATAATGTTGAATTTTCTCTATGGTTGAACATTCAATTTAATTTCATACAATGATGTATTGACTAGTAGTATAGTATAAACATCAGAACAGTCATTGTATTTGTAAATACGTCATCATACATACATGAAATAAAATCTGCGTTTTATCGAATCAATTTACTCACCATAGAAACAATTATTTCCTGTGTTTTTTTGCTAAAAAGGGTCATGATGAAAAGTTAACCACAGTCTATTATCAAAATTCACAAGAAGCTCACTACTCAAGTAAACTCGTTTTTTGTTGTTGCTCGTTTTACATTCGTCGGAAACGTTCCCAATCACGTACAAATAATGTTGCTGTACGATCGTAAACACTCTCCATAGAAAACCATTCCGAGCTGCTATGTAACGACATTTGTGGTTGGCTTTGGTAAACCCTTGGTCAATCCTTGTAACCAATCACATAGGGTTTTAGTTTAGGCACCAGAGAACGGAGTGATTAGTCTGAGGAACAAAACAAAATATAGCACTCTGTACCAACAGTGAGTCCGTTACCAGATTAAACTTATCACCTAGTCGCTTGTGCATCATAAAAAGGATGTGTGTATAATCCATAGAGGTGTATAATCACAGATTTACGCACAGAGTACTGGGCAAGTTGCGTAATCTGCATTCGTTTATGTATTCAGTCAAGTCATCAAGACATGCAAGAGGTCTGGCGTTGAGAAAAAAATGATTATAAATCCTTAAATTCTGCCGAAGATTTTATTATTTGCCGTGGTAAGTAAACCGTATGTATTTTTAATTGAGTAGGAGGACAGCGTGGTCACAAAAAGATTAAATTTATTAATAAAATACACGCCCGAATTGACGACAGTTCCTGTCGAGTCAACTCGACCTCGGAGAGTAACTGTAATGTATTAATATACTGCTGCTGTACCCCCTGTGTTTCGTCAACACGAACGAGTCAGGGCTGTCATTAGACCCAGTTACTGGGGCGCTGTACACCTTTAAAAACATTTTTTTTGACAACTACGGTCGTCGTACACTAGCGCCCCAGTGAACGGTTAGACCCCTATTTCGAACCCCCATTTTCTATTTTGCTTTTTAGTTTATTAATATTAGACCCAGTATTAATTAGTTAGAGTAAATTTGGGGCGCTGCTTGAGTTGTTAACTTGTTCTGTTGTACTTGTACTCCTTTTTTCGAAATTTGACAGCTTCGGTCGTACTACTAGTACTACCAGTGAAAAATTGTATATGACCGTTTCTGACCCCAATTTGCTATGATTCTCACCACACCCAAAACACAAAACCTATCAAAAAGCACTGCTGTATTGTAGAGTTTGTTAATGTTAAAAAAATATATAAAAAACGTTTACAAAAGTGCTGTTTTCCACGTTAATACATAAAACCCCCCAGTTTTGATAGGCCTATCTAAGCAGTTTTCCTTGCTAACAAAATGTACTCCAACATTACAAGAAAATTACTTTGAAAATTGTGTTTGTTCAGTAGATTGAGGATGGCAAGCCCAGAAGCGACCCCAGAACGGCTGTCGTCCACCCTCAAGAGCGATGGATCATCGTCCCGTAGTAGTTCACCTGATTCTGACTGCCCCATCTGCCTTGGGAAGGTCAACAATAAAGCCTTCACAGATGCCTGCTTTCATACATTCTGTTTTGTTTGTCTACTTGAGTGGTCAAAAATCAAAGCAACTTGTCCACTGTGCAAGACAACGTTCAAGTCTATCATACACAATGTGGTGTCAAATGATGTCTACGAACAGTACCATCTTAAACCGATGAACAGTGGTTCCTTTGGGACGGATAGACGGGGGAGACGGTTCAGATACTCCACAACAATGACAGAGGAGCACAGGACGGAGTTGACGTGGCGTCGTAATCGTGCGTTAGGCAGAAGCCTCCAAAGACCTTACCAGATTCACATACAAGCGGCTTCTGAGGAACGTCGTCGTCTCATCTACAGAGCCAACCTGTGGGCCAGACACATGGGCTCCAATCCCTATACTCTTTACCGTGATATCTCCACTGAGTTCTTCCGCAGGAACCCTGCCATAACCCATCGCTTGGTGCCGTGGCTGAGGCGAGAACTTAGCGTACTGTTCACTGGAGAGGATCATGTGACCTTCATGACTCAGTATATCTTGTCACTGCTTCCAAATGTTCACCTACAAACTGAGGAGTTCCACGATCAGTTGCGCCCCTTCCTGTATGGCCAAACGGATCATTTTATCCATGAGTTAGTCAGCTTCGCACGGTCGCCTTACGACATGAACGCGTACGATCAGGTCGCTCAGTATGACTTCACAGCTTCTCAACAGACGAACCAAACAATGTCACAGTTACCGCTCTCTGGCCTGCAAGGCAGCTCAGATTACAATGATGTAATCAGTCTATCATCAGAAGATGACGTCGTCGAAGTCCCCACCTTGAGCAGTCTTCTAGGATCGGACAGTACCTCTTCGAGTACCTCACGAGCAGCAAGTGAACAAGTTGAGGCACTAGACTTATCAAGTACTCACAACCCTGAGCCGCCTTCACTCCAACCAGATCCAGACCAACCTGGCCCATCGGGAGTCTCTTCAAATCCACCTGTTGAAGTGAAAGCAGAGCCCACTTCTATTCCAAGTGTCATCACCGATGATGACAGTGAGATCGAAATAGTTGGAGTCCTCAAACCATATGAGGAACGCACCCCAGAGTATGTGATCATTTTATCCTCCAGCACTGAAGAGGAGCTTACTGATGTAAGACAGAGTAAACAGGGTGGTAAGCGGCACCAGAAGAAGAAACATATCCAGGACCCTGAAGGTAGTCTAGAGCATCTGGGGTCTTCTAAACATGGCAGCCAGTCTGTCGAGAATGGCCAAGAAGAACACACTCATAGACATTCAAACAAGAGAAGACACAAAGACCGGAAACATCACCATAGACATAAAGATTCCTCAACATCCTTAAAGAGTCACAGTTCTCATGCAAACCATGCAGTACAACACCAGGAAAGGTCATCACATGCACATTTAAGAAACTCACGATCGAGGTCAAGATCCAAGTCAAAAGGTAGCGCTTCGTCCCTCCATACTTATAGAGAACTGGATAGAGATAGAAGTAGAGAGCAGGACAACAGCAGGAAAGATTCTTCTAGTTCTTCTCATGGGTTGCACTCCAGAGGCAGCTCAAAGAACAAATCTGAGTTGAAGGTTTTCTCAACCGTCAACGCTATTAACGGAAATTCTCGAGAGGCTTATGATGTTGGGCGAGGATCCCATCACAGGGAGATGTTGTCCGATGACAGAGAAAGCTGGGAATTACTTTGGAGAAACAGGAGCCAGAAGGATGCTCTTTTAGAGTATGGAAACCATTCTGAGCATTCTTCAAGGAGAGAAGCTTTCAGAGATGAACATGCGCACAGTTATCATGACGCATCAGTCTCCAGAAAACAAAAAGACAGTGACTCTGAAAATGGTAGAGAGAGAACAAAGAGCAGACGAGTCGACGTTTCTAAAAATTCACTTCTGCCTCTCACCATGGTTTTAAGTCGGAAAAAGAGAACGATATCAGACAGGTTTGAAAGATCCAGTAGTAGCACCGATGTACTGCCATTGTTGTCAAGCCACAGCCGGCACAAGCACAAAAAACACAAGAAACATAAACAGCATTCAAGCAGGGAAGATAAAAAACAACTTAAACATTCAGTGATGGATTATAGAATGTACGCAGACAGGGTCTTTGTGCAGGAAGATACAGCGAATGATGGAGATGAAAGTTCAACATCAACGGAGGAAGATTTTGGATCTAGACAGCCGTTTGATTTCATATAGGCCTTAAAGACCAAGTTCAAACCAAAGGGTTAAACAAGTCTCTTGACCATTGAATGCTTTATAACTTGCACTCCTCATAATTAGGTTGTTTAAGTGTAACCAATGGTATAGCTCACCATGAGAGAAAAAAACTGTTGTTGACTGTAATTGATTGACTGATTGATAAATTGGTTGATTGATTGATTAATTGACCGATTGATTGATTGATTGATTGATTGATTGATTGATGAAGACCTTGTGCGGTCGCATGGCAGGGGTGAGATTTGTTGGACTTGAAAATTCCTAGAAATGGCTTGCGGGTTCCCCTTATCCTAGACCCAGAACCTCCCAGAGGTTTACAGTCTCTATGCATCACCAGAAATACAAAACTACAAGTTTGGACACAGTGCGGACTGTTTCTAATCTCCCTTTGGTGACTGCTTTCATACATTCTTTCAAGAAAGTTTGAAGACTCAAGAAAATCACAAACCTGACGTGGGCTTTCTTGCCAGTTCACACTTTTCCATGTTGAAATTGTGCCCTTTTTATTTGATAGTAAATTATCTTCACAGGTTGTGGTACATGTATGTATGTGACTAAGTTTGTTTTTTAGGGTTTTTTCCAAAATGGGTTGTTGCTTGTGTCAAGATAAGGTGAGATGTAGGTTAGATGGGAAAACCATAGTGTAAGTGTGATTGATAGGCCTAATAGTTGAGTAAGATAAAGGGTTCTGGCCGATACTTTCTTCCCAAATGCTGTCCAAGGACCTGTGGAGCACTGAACCATGCAAGTGCGGCAGTTTGGTTAGGCCAAAGTAAATACCCTAATCATTGCAAATACACCTCGAGTTGATTTTTTTTTTAACTGTATAAATATCTTGAAAAAAATATCCAAAAGCAATAATGAAGTTTAAAGAAATGTTAAATTGTTTGCCATGACGACGTGTCACAGATAAGCAATATTAGACCTTTTGGGACTAGGTCTAATGACTTGGTCCACATAAAGTTGTTTACAGTTTCTGTTTAACCTTTGACATGGTGGTCATCTTGTTTTACCGTCCATTTAAAACAAATGAAACAAACCTTGGGGTCTTTTCCTAACCTCAGATACGGCTCTAGGCTCCGTTTGATGTTGAGGCACCGTGCTAAATTTACCCTCGGCTTTGAAGAACAAATTAGACTGGGCCTCTTTCGATGTAATGGCCCACATCAAGCCCTGTTCTAACTCTTGCGCTATTTTAAGCTACGCATAAAGGGGTGCGTTTTTTTTGCGGCTGTAACCAATAGCTGTTTTGGTCATTGGCCAGTGATTAACCAATGACCGAGTCAACCGAAACAGTTTTTGGTTACAACTGCAAAAATGCACCCAGATTTGCTTGAAGATAAGATCGTTAACACAGGCACGAGTGGAATACAGAGACGTACAGTGTAGGGTGTCTGCGTTATCAGTATTGAAGAATAATTATCCACAATGAGATTAATCTTCTCTTAGTGCTTGCTCAAATTAAAACAGTTTAAATGTTAAACTGTGTAGGTATTTTTCTCACTTCAATTCTGGTCTTGTAAATATTTTGAGCTCCAAGCCCAGGATCCCACCCCCCCCCCCAATTTGAGTCCTGTAATAACAAATGGAGTTATCATGACGGAAACAGTCAATCAGTGCCATTACCGTAGTGTGATGCAAGGAAATTCTCTTCACTTTTGTATAATTTGCATGAAGTATGAATGAGCTTGTTTGCCAATGTTGGCACTTAGCGCTGTTCCCCATGGAGCTTGACACGTCCCTGGTGTACACTGTTGAAAATTTAAATATCGAAGGTTAAACCTGCCATTTTAAAAATTGTTTTTATATAAATTGTATAAATTGTACATGATGTTTTTACGAGGTGTACATTTTAAACTTAAGTTCTGTTCTTTATTTTTATATTTCATATTCCTTTTGCTTGGATTATACTATTAGTCTTGATTCAATATGCTAGTTTGTTTAAAATACAGCCCCTATTAGCTTACTCACTGATGGATCACAAGGAGTTGATCAGAACATTAAATAGCGTATTGAGTCAAGACTAACTAGACTCATAAGGGATTGAAGTTTTGGGGTTGCAAATAACAATTAGTTTCCTACACCATCCACCATTTTAAAAATTCAAAATCGAGGCAATTATGCTTGACTTCCAAATGGTATCTGGGATTCTAATCATAGTTATTATATATTTCAAATGACAAATTAACAATTTTAATTATGGAAAATTTTATATACTATCTTTTGTAATGAAATTACAAGTGACTTTCTGAAGTTCTGATATTTGTTCATTTTTTTACTAAACATAACAGATGGACAACCGAGTTTGTTGCAAACGTGAAACTTTTTTTCACAGTCTTTATTTTAAACGAAAGTAATCAAGAAATACACTTTGTCTATGGATCCAACAGACAATGACAATTGTCTTGCTGCTGCCATCCTTTATTATGTTCACATTCATTAATAATTTACAAACAAGGCATCAGACTAGGTTCCTTCAAGCCTTGGCTTGGGTGTACTGATTTGGAACACAAGATGGCCGCACCACGACAACAGAATACTTACAAGAAGCAATAAAATCAACTGATTTCAACAATAAACAATTTTCACATTGTTTCTGTATTTTTTCTTTCCGACATGTTATAAAAATTCTCTCTTCAAATCACAACAACTGAGCGAATAATAATAAACGCTATTAATTCTCCTAATTTGTTGGGCTTTAGGCATTCCTGAATCCATCTCAACTCCTTGGGAGTATGCAGCACCGGCAGCCAAACTGGTGCACAGGTTGCTAAGCATTTATATCAATGTGATGATAAGCAACAATAGTCAAGTGTCTTGCCAAAGTACACTTGAGTTGGATGCCCTATACTTATCACCTGCGACATAAGTACTGCACACACAGGCAAATCAAAACATACTAAACTTCTCAATTTTTTTTCCAGGAATTTCTGTTGTTTGTGTGTGTAGCTTGTACCAATCTGTATGGGCATGATGTATTTCCTCACCAACACATTTACAGGGATGTGATTTCTCCATTTTTAACTGGAAATCCAGTTTTTTTTACACCCCCCCCCAAAAAAAAGAAGAAAATATATATATAATATATTTTTCTAAATAAATGCATGTACATGTAAGTAGGCTTCGAGCTCGCAAGTTTTCGCCCTCACAAGCTTTCACGCTTTGCGCTCACAGTTCAGGTTTTTTTTTATCAACAGCCTATCATATCTCTGAATTAGCACAGTTCTGTCATTATTTATATCTATCCACTAATGACATCAAGACATTCCTAAAAAGACTTGTGCTGTAGCCCTTAGGCCTGAAAATAGTCGTGTGAAGAAAAGTTGATTATAAAATATCCAGTTTTGTAATGGTCAGAAGACCACTACCTGCGTAATCTCAAGAAGAACGCATGTCTACACTCGTTACTCTCCTGAGGGTAATACTTCTCATAGAAATCCAGTACAAACTCCTCTGGTTTGAAACCAAACTTCTGGTAGAGCAGCATGGCCGAGTTGGTCGCTGATACATGAAGGGTCACATCTTTCCCCATACAGGTCTGAAGATAGGAAACAGAAAACCCCAAATAGCGCAGCATTAATTACAAAGTTGAATGATTTGTCAGGGGTTACGGTTAACGCTCATATCAGGCTTAATTTGATTGAGGCAATTGAAATAAAGCAGGGGTGATTTGGTTGATTAGTTGCCGTTTCCTGAACAGTATTTCTGGAGGAATAGTTGTCTGGAGAATTTGCAGTGGTATGGAATTTATAATCAATAAACTTCAAGATCAGAGAGAAACTAATAATTTTCTTGAAAATAATAGTTACCACATAATTCTGTACTTTGTTTTTAAAGCTTATGGGCAACATTGGTAATTGTCAAAGACCTTTATCCACATTTGATGTGACCCACGACATACATGAAATAACAAACATGTCAAAGTTCAATCGGTCATCAGAGTCACAAGAAGGAAGTAAAAAAACCAAAACAATTTTAGTTGTCATTGTTTTCAAACATGGATTTCGGACTTCTGAGATCAAAACTAATTGTTTTACTCATTTCTCCAAAACTATAGCTTTCAGGCAAAAATATTCCAAGGGAAATTTCCCACAATGACCATCTTTATACTATGTTATTTATGTGTGATTCTGTGAACAGTTATACATGTATTTTCAATCTTACAAATGTTGCGCGCATTTTCATTTATTGAAAATACTGCAAAAATCAAAGTGGAAAAAAAGTTTGGAATTTTAATGTCAAAACCTACCTGTATGAGATGGTACACCATGAACGTCCCAATGCCAGCGTCTCTCCACTCTGGATGAACAAACAAGAACGAGATGTACGCCTCGTTGAACTTAATGTCTGGCACCATGAATCCAAATCCAATCACTACCTTACGATAGAGGACCACCACGCTAAAGTCAGGGTACTGAAGGCATTCAGACACTGTAAGAAATGTTGAGATTGTTTGTAAAAATAGAGCAAGAAGGGAGAAACAACATGGAGACATTTTGACTCTAAATGGTGATAGAAACTTGACTTTAACCAATCATAAATGAAATGCCTGTTTGTAACTTCATCATTTAGGTTGTGACAATTCAGTGTAGGGTTTAGCGATATTTCCAGTTTTAAATTGAACTTACAATCGATACCCGGCCAGAAGAACTCTCTACAAAGACCATTGACTGCTGGAATGTGCTGGGGTCGGAGGTAGCAGTAGTCAATTGGTGCTAGGGGTCGGGGGATGAACTCGGGATCACTCTGATGCCTACAGTGATGGGTAATCTCTTTCATGAGTCGTAGCTTCAGGGGTTGGGATTCGTAATCTCGTCTGATGAAGGGCTTAAGTACTCTGTGTTGAGAACAAGGATCATAAGGTGGCAGTGAGGTTTAATAATATTAATGTTGTAATAATATCATCTGTATTTACAGAGTGCTCTCGGCGGTCAAAAGCGTGTCATGTCTTTTCATGTGGCGTGATGTGGCTGAGTGGTTGAGAGCACTGAACTCAACCGCTGATCAGCAGATCACACTCGTGTCCTTGAGCAAGATACTTTACCGTAATTGCTCTTTCCTTCGGATGGGACATTAAGCCGTAGGTTACGCGCACTAGTATCAGTAGTGCACGTTAAAGAACCCAGAACACTTATCGTGGAAGAGTTGGGGTTAACCCTGGTGATGGTTCACATACATGTAGCAAGCACCCTTGTTTATAGGTTTCCTCTGGCTTGCGAGCTACAGTGATTAAGTTCACTTATGAGGCATCCTGGGTTTTATCAACAAAAATATATAATAACAATAATAAAACAATAAAATGTAAAGATGGGACTGGCTCAGTCATGTACTGAGGACAGAGAATGATCACTATTTGACTATCGCACGACGACCTTGACATTATGAAGGGAGGGCAGGAGAGCTTTACACTTGGCACTGACAGCTGAAAACTTTCTAGGAAAAGAGCCAAGTTATTCATGTTTGTTATCAATCCCAACCCTGACAGATAACCCTGTCCTTACTCCATGGAGCTAACTTTACATTGGGGTTCACCCTAACAACCCCCAAAACAAACAAACACCCCAACACCCCAACAAACAAAGAAACAAACACACAAAAACAAATAAACAAACAGCCCCCAAACAAAAAACAAAACAACAACAACAACAACAACAGCAACAGCAACAGCAATAGCAACAAGAACAAGAACAACATGCATCTCCATAGTAAATGGAACCCACAACCACTGCCATCAGAACAACTACCTTGAAGTGTACGGCGAGATAATGCTCTGCAACATAGCTATCTCGTCACATCCCACCAGCCTGGATCGGAATGATGTATGGTGGCGCTGTTGGGGTCGCAAGGAGATGTTGGGCATCTACAAATTATACCATAGATTGAGATAAAGATATATAAATAATTCTTGGAAGAATTCCTCAGGAGAAATTAACCTGACAAGAGCTTATCACAGAAATGTGGGTAGTCTAGACATAATATTGATGTACAGACTGGCAATGCTGGCTTAATAAGTACACCTGTCTGCACTTCTGTCTATGGTTCAAGAAAGCTGATGGGCATCTGTACCAGAGCCTTACCAGTTGGTAATGCATCATTATTCATACATGTGCCAAGAGGTGGCTTGCTCAGGCTTTCTGCTATAACCAGCTCCTATGATGCAATCTAAGTTTCCGTTTGTACTAAAACAATTCTTTGCAAAGCATTTAATGTGAAAAAGGCTAGTCATGAACTGGATCATTTTCTTGCGGAAATCCTCAAAGAAAAACCAGCTCACTGCATTTCCTATGGGTTTCAGATTAATGTCGGAGCAAGACTAGACTGTGAACAGTGGTTGAGTTTACAGTGGAATTATGTCACACATTATATCAACAGGATAAGTCAACTGATTGTAAATTCTTGTTTTTTGTTATTATCTTCAGTCCTTTGCAGAGGTCTTACTGGAGAACTTTGTATTATGTAAGAACTGAATCCATAAAAAAACCATCCCAAAATACCAAATGGAATGAACAATAGTTTACCTGAAATCTGTCTAGTATCCTATAGTCTCCACTGTCCATACTTGATGACACCTTGGACGGACTGAGATGTCGTAGAGGGCTCTGACTAAGGATGAGGTCAGAGACCTCTGATGACCTTATACCTGTGACCTTCTGGAGAATCTGCTGCATGGTTGCATCCAGGTCAAACAGAGGAAGCCCTCTTTCACGTTTCTCCTGAAAAGGTGAAGTTGAAATGACTTGAAAATGGTGGGGGACAAAAATAAATAATGGCTTCTTATATAGCGCGCAAATCCATCACTCAGTGACGCTCATGGCGCTCCAACAGTATTACCCCTGGTCACTGGGCAATTTATTTCATTCCTTAAACCATCTCAGCTCCCTTGGGAGTGTACAGCCTGTGCTGCCAAATATGAAGCGCATCAAGCTCAATCAATAGCAAGCTGCCCTCACAGGTACCCGTTTACCCTTGGGTGAAGCGAAGCAAAGGACACAAATCACCGGGATTCGAACCCACACCCTGATGACTTGGCGACCAGAGCTTGAACCCGATGCACTAAACCGCTCGGCCACAACACGTCATGTGCCATGTACGGTCATCCACAATTTAACAGGGAAGCCTAGTGTCCATATTTGCCATATTCAATTAAGCACTCTCTTTAGAAATAATGTTTGTGTAAAGTAGGATTTGAAACTTTGCATGGTGGAGTTACAACCTGGTGAGGTCTGCGCTAACACCATGTACAAGAAGAGTCTCTCAATGAGTCGCAGTAGTTCTAAGAATCGGTGTTGTAACTACTCAACGCTTTGATCAGTATACTCTGAGTGTCTGAGTTACTAGATTGTACGGTTAAAGTTTGGGTTTAATCAGTTCAACCATTGTAACTGTTTGGATTTGAAGTATTAAAAATGTTATTATACTTAACTTTAAATGGACAATTTTGTTGCAAAGTCCAACATGTTACATTTCTAGCTGTTGAGCATGATGGTGAGGACTTGACAAAAGAAGCGTGTTGTAGTGTCTCCCCAAAGTGAACATATTGTCATTAATTTTTGGTAATAAAACCAAGGATGCCTCATAAGTGAAATTAATCACTGTTGCTCCCAAGCCTGAGGAAACCTGTGAACAAGGATGCTTGCTATGTGAACCAGAAACACCAGGGTTAACCCCTACTATTCCACGAGAAGTGTTCTGAGTTTTTTTATGTACACTACCAATCCTAGTGCAATGGACCTTTGCCTTAATGTCTCATCCAAAGGACACAGCAATTATGCTCAAGGGAACGACTTTGTGTTGCTAGCTTTGTGATACTACCAACATAGCAACCCTTGGGGGGGGGTGGACAATAACAGCCTCTGATTGGTTGATGCTCAGAGTTCATACCTGCCGCACAAGAAGTTTCCGCCTGAGTCTTCTTGCAGCTGGATCCTTATCGACAGCTTGAGGGCAGGCTTCAATCACTCTGAGCAACTGCTTCTCTTCGTAAACACTCATCGGTAAAAATCTGTGCAAAACAAATTGGGTTGATTGTTAATGCGTTCAGTTGTTGTCAATATTTTTTATCAGGTAGTGTAAGAGATAAACATTTTTAAAAGTACATTTTTGAAGGTATATTTTTAAATTTTGAAACTTTTTGGATACAACCCAGATAGTGTTGAAACGTGAAGCTTTGAAACTTTGCATGCAGCAGGTCTTTTTGGTCTGAAAACCGTTGTTCAACAGGTTGCTCTGCGTTAGTAACTTTGTAGTTGGAAAGTTCCCACGTACAAGGTCTTAATTTAGACCCCCTTTTCAGTCAACTGCAAACAAATTGCTTACGGATATCTATGCTGGATTGAGTTTCAGTGGGTAATTGGGTCTCCTTGAATGGTATCTATGTGGACCTGATAGGAGTCGTGTAAGGTTAACAATTTATCAGGGAGGAGTGCGAGCAGAATTCCACTGTAATTAGCATCTTGAGATTGAGCCAAGTTTGAGTACATCGAGCTGCACTTCTGACCAAATTTTGCAAACCCCCCTCCCCCGGCGAGCAGGGAACAGGGAAGGTATACTAATTAACAGGTGTCCCAACCATTTTGGTTATCAGGACTTTATTTTGAGCTTTTAACCCAAGTTTCTTTTCAGTTATCAAGAAATTTTTCTTTTAAAAAGTATGTCACACCTGGAAAGTTCAATAACCTTTCCTGGTATGTTATTTACAAGGCAAGGTGAAAGTGATAGTCATACAAATTGAACACACTGATTTCTAACTGATACAGTATGTGTGGTATGGCCGGGTGGTCTAGTGCACCACACTTAAGTTCTAGTAACAAAATTATCAGGGTGTGGGTTTGAATTATGTTCGTAACACTTTATGTTATTGCACAAGACATCTTATCTCCACTTCAACCAGGGGTAAATGGGGTACCTGTAAGGGCAGAGATGGTTCTTGTGATTGATTGAGCTTGGTGCGCTACATATTTGGCAGCGCAGGCTGTATACTCCCCAGGGAGCTGAGATGGTTTAAGGAATGAAATAAATGGCCCAGTTACTAGGGATACTAATTTACAAGCACTAAGGAGAATTAAAAGAGCGTCTGAAAAGTCAGGCACATTCTAGGCACAAAAGAACATTCCCCTGGCTGGGCACACAACCACAATCCTTTGGACCCTCGGAATGTTGAGCTAGACTGCATCATTGTGTCGAAGTATGGGAGCAATCCTACATGAGTGATTACTCCCATTAGCATTTGGAACATTCCATTGGTTCAGGTGCACGCGCTGGAATACCTGTCTGATCCAATTAAAGCTCTCCTCTCATTCCAACTTTTGCTAGGGTCCAAACGTCATCGGGTCATTCACTAATTTGTGCATTTATACCATAGGTCCTTCTGGTTGGAAAGCAGTTTGCAACAGCTGACTCTATTTTCTCAAAAGATTTGAAGAAGGGCTTTCAAAGGCAATACCTATTTGGGGCCTATTTCGTAGACAGTACCTCACATTATATTGATGAAGGCTGATGTTTCCATTGCCTTCACTTTTATAACACTCTTTCAATATTTCCAGTGAACTGCCTGATTTGGTGGGGGTGTCACACAGGCCTAATTGTAAAAATTTGATTGAAAAATGGGCCACAAGACAACTGCAAGATGTTAAAGCTTCATATACCTTTTTCCCATTTCAGACTCAACCTACTTAAACAAACCTGGCAAAGGCAGTGTATATGGTGCAGCAGAGTCAATAGAGGGCGCCATATCATTGAGTAAGTGGTGTCTTTATATTGCTATTAACCTTACATACACTAGTGTGACAATTATTTATAACCTGCAATGTGATTAGTTTGTGAAGGTGTTTACCAATAGCAAAATAATCCCCCAACTTCTTTTTAAAAATGTTACTTCCTGCCCAATGTGTATACTTCATTGAAGATAAACCACCAGCGCTGGATTTTAATTTGGTACCCCAGGCAGTGGAAACAAGCTCAATATATTCAACTTACTTTGGTCCTTCCTCTGGCTTATCATCTGCAATCGCCTCGATCACCTTTGACCTGCGGGTCATCACCTTGGTTACTGTTTCCGCCCTGGTGTCACCCATGACAGTTTTAGCAATATCCTTCTCACTATCTCCATCTTTGTCCAGACAGGAGGAGCTGTTGCTACACTGGCTCCCAAGGACAGGTGTTGGAATCCTAAAGAGAGGGATGCCTTTTGATGGAGGAACGAAATCCTCTTCATCGCCGGCCATCAGAGCACTCGGAATAGTCTCTGTAGAGAAGGTTAGAATGGCAACAATTGACCCATTTCACCTGGCTAGTGTTTCTCCTGGCTATTGAACTAAGGGAGGTGGTAAACATTCAAATCTATGAAAGAAGCAAATTTTACTCAGCCTGCAAACTGGTAAAAGAATGCAGCAAGAAATGAAGGATTCGTTTCAGTTAGGGGTCACTGCTCAAGTGCTAAAAAGGAACCCGGCCAGTGGACCAGTGGCTATTTCATTCCCTTGGGATTACTGGCCAAGTGCTAACTCTGGCCAGTGGACCAGTGGGTACTTCATGCCCTGAATGCCAGGATTGTGTCCAGACTATCCTGACTGATCTATACTAATAAGAAGTCCAGATACTAGATGCTTACCAGCTGGTGTAAGATCACTCTCGTTGAGAAGATTAGAGAGGAGGAAATCTGAGCTGTTATCTCCTCCTAAGAGGCTGAGTACAGATGGAGAGTCAGGGACAGATGGAGGTAGCCCAAAACTCTTCAAGAAAACAGAAGAAAAAAAAAGCCGCAGGTTGAAAACAAATTTGTTCATCTTGCAATCGTCTCACATTACTAAGTAGAAATAAGTTACCAACCAAAATGCAAAGTGATGTACATGTTTATTGATTGTAACAGGTTCCCTGGTACAAGTTGCTTAGCATGTACAAGAGGTTTCATTTCTCATGAATGTGTTGCGTACCTCACTGCCGAAGCTGTCCATGCTGCTATCATCAAGATCAATTTCCCTCTGAGTCTTGACTTTCTTGTTGAGTTCCTCGCTTGCAACTGCCTGCTTGGCCTTGCGGATATCCTTAGCTTCCTGCAATCGAAGATGAAGAAACATTGACTACACATGCAACATATCGAGTGCCTCGCATTCCTAGCGACTGCCTGCTTGGTCTTGCAGTAATCCTTAGCTTCTAGCAATCAAACCAGTTTTCAACCATTGATTTTTACTAGATACCAGTGCTATGCAAGTTTTTGCTATTATCAAACATGATACCATTTAAAATTTTCCTGGCAGTTGGTGTTTACTCCGACTTCCAATTGTACATCCAATGAGGTAAACTTTTAGGAACCATTTTAGCGTTTCTCAATTTGGCTTGTCCTTAATAGTCTACCTTTCCTTTGAATTTACCACAATGCACTGTAAAACCTTTGGAGTATTTATTTGCAGTTGGTTAGTTTAGTTAGTTTTGTAAAAAAAAAATTTAATCTAAATTAATATGTTTTTTTTATTTAGTCCAATTCTGTTCTTACAGCCGTTATGTGGGGCACGGTAAGAACTTAACTATTGTTGCTCCTACACAATCTGAAAGTACTATTTTGTATTTTTGTTTGTGATGGCTGAATAAACAATAATAATAATATAAATCACCTGTGTTCTGGACCGCTTCTCTTTCAATTCAATTGCAGATTCCACCGATGTGCCCCTCTTTCTGTTCCTCAACCCCTCCACCTTAATGGTAGGCTCAAATGGCACCTTAGCCTTCCTACCTCCTCCGAACTGCTTGCCAATACCAGCTGGAATAGCCCATCCACAAAAAGGGTGAAATGGTGAGTGAGAAAACTAATTCTAAATCTATCAGTTCATCCCATAAAAAGAGTGTGATGCAAACTTCATTGTAAAGCGTACAATGAACCCTACAATTCCTGACTAGGTTACAATTTTTTTTAATAATGATTTTTCTCATTTATTTTAACAATCTTTAATAAGGGTGACCCATCCAGAGAAGTTGATCATTTGAAGCTCTCACATCACATAAAAACACATCAAAGATAAAACACTAACAAGACTTTGGCAGAAACAGGACGAGCACAGATAACAAAAAGTAATGAAGAGCCAGTCTTATTGGTGTGGATGATAAAGATACTAGAATAGATGGACTAAAATGCAGCACTATCAAGCTAAGAAATGAAGGAATAAAATTTAAATAAGAACACAAATGAAACAAAACAACATTGCACATAAAAAGTACAAAACCTATGGGATTAAAAATACATGCCCCCCCCCCCCCATCCCACAATGAAGACCATCAAATATCTTGTATCTTTCTATCTGGCACAACTTTAAGGTATTTTTGGTTGTGTTTTTTCTCACCAGGAACCTCGGGTCTCAGCTCAGGGGGTTTGGTCTCCATCAAGGCCCACCAACCGGCCTCTCCAAACTCAGTCACCCCAGACTTGAAGAGAGTCTTGTTACTGACAGAGAGGACGCCAGCGACTGTACCATGCCACGTCTGTGTCTTGGCTTTGCTGATGAAGGAAAAAAATCAAATTACACAGGAAAATAATTTTGGTATGTCCTTTGAGAATGTTAGTTATAACATTGCCAACCACAGTCAAGATTACTTAAATTACATGCATGTATCCCAGACTAGTCACTCAAACCATGCCCAAGGAATGGTCTCCCATCCTAGTACTGACCAGAGTCAATGGTGCTTTACCAACGTACCCTAGACTAGCCACCCAAACAGTGCCAATATAAGGAATAGTCTCCCATCCAAGTACTGACCAAAGCAAATGTTAGTCAACTTAATTGTATCAGTCTCATTCTAAAGAAGAATAGTCCAATTATTTGGATTGAGGTTCTTGGATTGTTTCCCTTGCCGGAAAACATCGAGTGTACAGTAGTTATCATTCATCGATGTAAGGTTAAAAAACAACAACAAACAAACAAACAACCACCAATGACAGAGAATAAGATTTATAGCTACCTGTTGCCAAATATTAGCGTCCAATGTTGGGAAATAAATTCACAGATGTCTTCCTTCCAGCGGAAGAATCCTTTCCTTCCACTCTTCTTGAGACTTAGATTGTACAGCGCCAAGATGACAACCTGTTGCCTGAACCAAAACAAAACATAAGACAAACACTCAACGTAATCAGTGGCGTAACCAGAGAGGGGGGGGGGGCAGGGCTAAGGCTATAATATGTGAGTACAGCTGTGCATTGATTCTCTGCTATGCCATGTAGATTTTTGTCCAGTTTTCATTCCTCTGGAAAAGTCAAATACTTTTAATCTTTGGCTGTGCTCTGTGGTCATAGGTGGATGTGGCTGGCTGCAAAAGACACCCTAGCATGCCTACCGCTCGATCACGTTGACAGCTAGCTCAGCTTCTCAGCTGCAATTAAGGATGATAACTATCACTATGACTATTTTATTTTTTAGGGGAAAATGTTACCAACAAAGAGCAACCATAATCTAGATCTTGCTTACCATGTGAGCTTCATCCTAGTAACTACTTCCTCATGTGTGTGACTGCACCCTTCACATCTCAGTGTGAAGAATATATCACCATCTAAGATGCTGGGGTTACCTGTCTTGAGACAACCTACAGGATGGAGTGCAGAAAAAACATACTAATAGTTTTATACACAGGTGAAAATTTGTAGATGGTGTATCAAAAGACCTAGTCAGACTTTATAATTATTACCACATGGCTTAACCCTCCTACTCTTAGTACAATTTTCCAGCCAGTTGACCAACCACTTGAAACTAGTAAACTGCACGGGATGTGTATGGTGGTACAACTGTGGACATTTTTGTACTGTACTCTTATTAGATATGTATTCACCACATGATATCTATCATTCCAAATCACCGTGGTTGCTGTTGAATGGTTAGACAGTTGGAGGGATAAGGCATTTTTAAACCAAGTATCCAAGCGCATAATGTTTTACTTTTATTACTATATTATTTGAACCAGCACTCTGATGGCTGTGGTACCCAAAAATAAGAACTTGAGTCCAGTGATTTACAACCCGAATAAAATGTAGAAACAAATAGTCATGGTAAGCATGGTAAGCTGTAATTGAAGGACAAGTCGAACAGCCGAGTGGTGAATTTATTTCAGTGTATCTGGTCCTCTATACTCACACACAGGTGTGTTAAAACCTGCAAATGTCCCTCTTTTGTTCGTACTAACTTTATGGCAGCAGCTCCCATTGGTTTTGTACACACTTTTCAACTGGGGACCCTCACCCAACTGGGGACCCAACTGTTTATAGGTCCCCAGTTTAAATGTGTATACCTACCCATGTGAAACCTCCTCTTACACATGTCACATTTCAACATCAGTCCCTCCTTAGGTTGATCACAGTAACACTGTGGGTCTGTGTCCAGGGGTGTGACCTCCCCCGGGGGCTCGGCCAGGGGTGTGGGAGAGGTACGGTCAGGAGTAGTGACTTCAACTTTGACCTCATCACCTGACTTCGTATCCATGGAGACGACATCAATCTCCTCAGTATCAGCCTGTCAAACAATTACGGATATGAGGAAGAGTTTGTGAAGTGACAAATTTTCCAGTCTTCAAGAGAAACTTAACAACAAAATTATCAATTTCTGTGAAATTTTACAATTAGTTCTCTTGCAGGCTAGATACCTCACAGAGGCATTGCCCTTTATGCCCCCGGTCATTGCCTTGGTGCCCTTTGAAATATTTTAGTAAAAGTTTAGATTTCCTTCATAAAGATAACAATTACTAAGGAGGAAACTGCCTTGCCCTTACATTACAAGAATGAAGCATCGGGCCTCCTCAGGTTTTTGTAACCCCCCCCTAAAAAAAGTTACAAAATCTTTGTCATGCTACAATTGTATTTCTTGTGATGCTTGATTGCTGCGCAAAAAAAACCCCTTTTGTCTTCCAGTTTCATTATTTTTCACAATTCCAGAAAATTTTCCTCTTTTTTTGCTCAGACTATTAAAGTATTATTATCAAAGTTACTATTGAAAAGTTTGGTGGACACAGTTTGAAAACAAAATTAATTTAGAAAATTTGTCGTTTGCCTTAATAACTTACCAAATCAACTGAATCTTCACCAGACAGCTGAGAGTCTTTTGAACTTGACATCTTTTTCTGCTGAGTCTGCAACCAATTTTTCTTTCACTTTCAGTTTGTGGAAATGATTTCTGTAAGTGTAAGGAGTGTTAGTTGCGATGATCGTAACCCTCCATCTTCCCGACGGTCGCAGACGCGAGGATGGAGGGTTACGATCATCGCAACTAAAGGAGTGTATGTGTAAGTGACTAGATAATTATGATAAATAGTACCGTGAATGTCATGAACAAACGTGTTGTGAATCATGACATTATTGACAATCTGACAATAAGATTAAGAATAAAGTAAACACACACAAAAATGCATTTAAAAAACACAGTTCGATTACCTTTGTCAACATTTGATATTTTACCCGCTTTAGTTTAATACCAGTGCTCTGCATGCTACACTAGCCATAAACTATTAACATATCATAACTGGGTAACTGTTTTACATACATTACATGTACGATTACGATACGAAGGATGGCATACAAAAACCGATATCCCAAACATCATAATAAAATCATTTCATGAAATGAAATTTACCTGCGCTGGTTAAAGTAAAAACACTGCCTATAATTATTTTCTTCACAGCAGTATGGCCGATCGTGAAGAGATTGTTCTCTTACCATGTATCACACGTATCTCATGCTCTATTCGTGCTTTCCCTAGGTCGAATTTTCACCACCATTGAATGATCACTACCTAATTCAACTCAATATTTTTGTTTAACAACAATGTAGTACAGCGCCACCAATAGTTCAAAAGTGTCCATGCACGCGCTGCAACTTCTCGCATGTCTTGAAAGCTCTAGGCAGAAAACTCGGCACCGATGAGATCAGTGTGATTAGTTTTTGTGCTTGAACTAATGGCAATAATTATTTGTCCACCCCGGTTCCTTCAAGTGAATTACTCTCAAGCAGTGATACTTCGTAATGTGACGTTAACAACACAGCCATACGAAGCAATTTCATCACAATGTTGAGACAAATCTCGGTGAGTAACACAGGATTTCTCTTAATTCTTTTTAGGCCTATATCTTGAAAAAAAGTTGACACAGGCCGTGCGTTAGTGACTCACACACACAGCTAGCCAAGAGTCACGCCAGTTTAGTGTGCGTAGTACGGGCATGCACGGCGGCCGTTGCTGTTTGTCTGTACGACTACGTTTTGTGTATGGGGGCTTTGGTTTTATTCAGGTAGATTACTGCACAGTAAACGAGTAGTAAAGATAGAAATACAAACGAAAGGCAGTTCGCAAGAATCTAAGATGCTAACTGTTAGATTTTACGTGTTTATCTAGTTAGCTTCAATCATAATCGAAAGTTCAGTTCAAAGCCTAATATTATAAACAAAGTAGCCCAGCCTACAGTACTACTGCTACAGTAGCTAGTGCAAGTGCTACTGTACTGAAGGCCTATTGCTGTGCTGTGCTGCTAGTGTTAACTGTAGTACTACTAGTACTACTAGTTTATCAGTTTCACCATGGAGGAAGGGTGTCATCGACTCTAAGCAGACAGTACTACATGTAATATAAAGTACTAGCTGTGTGCACAAAATGCTTGTAATGGACTGGAGTGGAGGTGGTGTCTGTGTCTGTTTGTGTGTACTATTTTATAAGAACAATCCAGAATGACTTTATAAGGGAGCTGCCGACCTCTCTCCATTGTTACTACTGGATCATTTACTGGTGTTCTTCTGGTTACTGGTGGTTTATGGTGGTAAGTTACATTTGAGTTGTCAACATTCCTTACATTTAGGATTGATAGCGACACTTTCCTGTATTACACTTCCAGGCCTCCTGTCTCATATTACCCTGTATTTAAGTTTAATACAGGATGCACTTGACATTTTATTGCAAAGAAAGACTGTCTTAAAGGGAGAGTTGTATTTTTCAGTTTTGTTTTCGTAACTTTTTCTGTACGCACTTGATGATATTTGAGAGAAAAGCATTTTGTAAGTAGCAAGCCTGGAGTTACACAGATGCCATGTCCTCTGTTGCCCCTTGTTGGTCTTGGTGCCCTTTCAAAACTATAAGATTTTCCAATGAAAGTGCCCTTGGCGAAATGGAAATGGCCCTGCCCTTTCAAAGATGAAATTCTAGGCCTGTGGCTGTGTACTAAAGAATATACCTAGAATTTACAAAGACTCAACCGGGCAATTGTCTTTGTTGTTTCTGTGTAGTGTTAGTCCGATAGCTCTCTAAGAAGGAGTGTTTTAAGACTTGAAGATTTTCTTAGGGAACGTTGTTCAGTTGAAATACAAACACAAGTTTTGAACTTTGTAACAAGAAAAAGCCTACAACCCCCCCCCCCCCTCCACTCTTAAAAAACCAAAACACAAAAACAACAATGCATTACACAAGCACGGGCTTATCATTTGTAATTATTTTGTGGTGATGCTCTACTCCCACTGAATAGAATGTGTGTTACTGAGGTGTGAGTAAACTCTACACTCATGTCCAAAGTGAAATAAATCTGAAACTGCTCCTCCAAGTCTGCCATCTTACAACATTACTCCACAGTTAATAACAGTAAATAACGACTACAGGTAAAGCCATATCAAGTGTGCATGTAAATCAAGAAACCTTAATGTAATTTAAGACGCTGAAATCTTGGGATGTTTGCGAGTAAATTCCATTATGCTTGTTGGGTGTCAGACACCTTGGCCCATGCTTTGCTGCAATAACATGCCTTATGCAGAGAGTTTTGTTTCAATTGAATGTTGAATGTGTTGCAGACAAAAAAAGAGACAATTTAGAATTTCACTGAAGTGTGTTGTGAGCATCAACTGAGTGATAAGGCGTGATGGCCTGGTTATTGCTGCTTCAGATGCGATGCATTTTTAATTGATTCACAAAGGTTTTTTTAATGGTAAATGTCAGTTGTTACATGTACAGTTTTGCTAGATGATTGCTCTTTAGTGGATAGAGTATTTTATATTATTATTTTTTTCCTATATGTTTATTTACAAGATATGGTTGGAAGTTCAAAGTGGTTAAATTAACCAGATAATTTAAGAGAGAAAACACTTCTTTTCAAATTCAGTTCAAAATTAACAAATTTATCATCACATCAGCTAATTTTGCACGATTATAACATTTTATCAAGAGCATGGAAAATGTGGACTAGGGTGTGATTTCTACAAGTAATGTAAAAGCATTCATGGCATCAGTCTGGGTTCTTGGTCACATGTGGTTGTCATACAGAGGTAGAAATGTCTACCTCCTCATGGATAGTTCTAGATGTATGATAAAGTATGGTTTCAGAGATGTGATTTGTCAGGAATTTTCACCTCGTAAGATGTAAAGCAGTCACCAACCAAAGTAGGACCCACTGTGTCCAAACCTGTAGTTTTGTATTTCCGGTGATGCACCGAGTCTTTGAACCCTTATGAATTGTTACATCTGAGAGGTTCTGGGTCTAGAATAAGTGGAAACCCAGGCCGGGACGCCATTGTTCAGGAATTGTCACATTCGTTAAAACTATTATCAATTATTAGTTTATTTGAATTTGAACTAAAAGGATTCATGCTATGTTCTCGTTGCTCCCGTTTGTTCTTACATGGTTGGTTTTTTAATTCAATCTTAGGTTGATGCTTAATTCCCCCCCACCTTCCCAATACACTTCGCAAACTGTCGTTGTATTTAACCCCAAACTGTTCCTTTAAGGACCCTAGGGACAATGTATGTACGAAGCTATTGTGTGCCAGCAACTTGTTACCCCGAGCCCTTGGGGGTCATAGAGGTTAAACTGGTCGCGTTACAAGTCACAGGTGCAGCGGGTGTTCTCATTTTCTTGGGGATTTGGGTGGAGCACTATGGCTTAAGTTTAAAGGCCTCAAATGCCAGAGCCTCTGAAATTCTTCATCCTTCTCTTTCCCTTGCATTGCATACGAAACCCCAGGAGTGACATTGGGGCCTCGAGGCGCTCTGTAGAAATGCATCAAAATGCAACACTGTTGAAATGGAAAACCTGATAACTACAGCCAAATAACTGTCGCATTTAGACTAGAAGTGGTTTACGCTCACTTTGGACACCCAATTTACCCCGCAATTGTCTGCTGGTACAGAATTGTGTAACAACTGTGCAGCCCGTGCACCCCGTGCACGCTCTGAAATACAATGGAACAAAGTTTGGGGTTTGAGTTCACAGAAGAAAAAAAAGTAGCATAACAAATTAACATAAAGGTATACAACTCCCTTCACCAACTGGAGCGTTTTGTTACATTTTGTTGGTTTAGGGTTAGATTTTATCTGCTACCCTTTCCTTGGAATGTAATTGATATTATAGAACAATGATCCCAGCAACCGTTTGCAAACAGGTGGACTTCCATCTCTGTTTCTAAATCCTTAGCTTGGTAGGTGCATCCTGTTGGTGCACACTCCCTACCGAGCAAAGTAGCTACCATCCGGTTTGCAAACTCACCCGTAAGAGCAGCAGTCTTTTTTAAAATCAAGCACGGGGCAGAGTTCGAGTTACACATAGTTTTTCAACATGCTTTGTTGGCAATTATTCACAAGGAAGTGCGCACTCGTGTTGAATGGGGATATATTTAATGTATTCCCGAATCGATTTGTGAGAAACCCTTATGAATATTACATTGTCCTGACCAAGAGATACAAAACCCACAGAGGTCCTATATTATATAGTAATTCAACCCCATGTTTGGATTGTGTTTAGAACAAGCGATGAATATAATGGAATTGATGGATTACAGCTTCATTCCAAAATAAAAGTATTCGTGTTCAATACAGCTATATGTGCTATTCAGTACTGAAAAGGTTCATTTCTCTTTGATGACAGTTGATGTACCCTGAATTTATGTTTCTCCTGTAAAGTTGTAATGTAGCCTTTATTTGCACATCAAGATGCCGGATCACTCGTGCATCATGTAGGAAAACCTCGTAACAATTCAGTTTTTGTTGACCATAGTATTGATTTACAAGTACATCGTAATTGACATTTAACCTATTTACGGTACCCATCCAGGCGTTCAACGTACACCCACCACACACGCAACACTGGGATTGGTTTGTTAATACTGTTGTGCTAACAGCAATATCAATAAGTAATGAACGCAAGCGGGTAATGGGAGAAAACATCAATGCAGATCGAACGACGTGCCCTCCCACTAAGGTGGCTCTTGGTCTATGGCCAAACTAATGATCATTCCTCTATGATGCTCTATATATGCCGATATTTAGATTATTAATTGCTCTCGGTTATTTCCTTCTTTCACTCGGTCAAGCTATGTTTTTGATGACCAAGTTATGACATAGTTCCTTGTGAACTTAATTATCAACACATTGTGTAATTTGTACGCAATTATTATGTTGTACTTTTATAAGGATGCTATTACCATTTCATTCAGTGTCGGTTGTACTTAATTACTTCAAAAAGGAATATGTTGTAAATTTTAATTACAACAATAACAATTACGCTAAAAATAGAATTGCATAAACAAACTTCTCACAAATGAAGATTATTATAAAGAGTGAGAGACAATAGAAAGAAGAGAGAGATAAAGAGAGAGAAAAAACGCAGGCAGAAATGAAGAAGAAACAACCGCGTGGACTTTGACGGACTGCAAGAAAAAGTAGTAACAGATTTATTGATAGTAGGTCAAGGCGCTTTGCAAGAATATTGACCTTGTTCATCAGGCATACTTTTCTTATAGACTAATCCTCAATTTTTGTCTCTTTCCTGGGGACCATACAACCCCAAGCTGCTTGAAATTTTAACGCTAATGGGTTAATCCAACACAAGACTGTCTTAACTTTAGCATTCACAGGTTTCTATTTTACACCTGGGTCAAGAGAAGCGATAATGGTTAAGTGCCTTGCTCACGTACATGAGTGCCATGACCTGGTATCGAACCCACATTCTTGTGATTCTGTAATCAGAACTTGAGTCAGAAGTATATAGAGCATATACGTCCACCAGACTGCTCAGCGTAAGGACCGGTATTTTAAAAAAAAACTTGAGAAAAAAAGTGCAGAGAAATACTTGTATTTGATTTACAACAAACACCAAATTAAGTCTACTAAACGTGATATAAAGATGGTTGTATACAATGGGCTACTTCCCTTTAATGTTTGATCTCATCTCCTGAAAGTGATGGATCGCTTGACAAAATCGTCTCCTCGAGCTGAGCGCTTCAAAATGATCATTGGTGCAGTCGTCCACAATCCAAGTCATTTAGACACACAGCTGTCCTCTTTTATTACGGCATTTCTGAAGTGATCTGGAGACACAACGTTTTGTATGATTGTTGTGAATGTACCTCCGGCAGATTTAACTGCTACAGTTACCAGTTGAGTTTACCACCTTTAATATTTTATTGACTTTGACTGTATGAGCGGGAATTAGGGCGCAATAATCCGAGCTCTTCCCTATTGCCTTCTGGCATAGCGAAATGATATTCTTAAATCTTATCTAGAAGTCCGGTTGAAAATATTATATAAAAGCACAGAAAGTGTAATTTAAAAGCTCTTGAAGGCAAGTTACTGGAACAGATTGTCTAATAAATATTTCATTAGTTTAAATCGGAGAGCTCACTGGATAAAAGGGCATACCAGTCCCAATCCTCCAGAGACTGGAGAAATTATTTGTCTGATAAAAAGCAGCTAAATTGGAGAGGAGCATTAAAGGCTCCCACAAATCACATTGCTTTCAAATTAGCACTCAAATTGCAGCAATCAACTTGGGAGCAGTACATGAATGAGAGTGCAGGAAAGGGAAATAAAGAAAAGAGAAGGTGGGGGGGGGGGAGAAAGGAAGAAAGAAAAAGCAAACAACAACAACAACAACAACATCAACAACCCACTAAACAAATAGACAAACCACAGACCGTTTGTCTCTCTAAAGACTCGTGTGTTAAACAATTGAACTGTTCCTTAAAAGCATCCCTGATGTTCCTTTGATGAGAATAGAAAGTGACTCATGACATGCGTGCGTATACAAAAGGGGTCACGACTCACGAGGTCATAGGTTGACAGACACAATGTGTGCACTTTGGGGTTGCAGAAGAAAGTGTCTAATGTAGTGTATTGAGTATAAACCTGTACAGTATATAGTACATAAGACCACCTTTCTTAAATTGACACGGAGTATGGTGCAAGTTCAATCCGTGGCGACGGAATTAACGTGCAAAATGTACTTATTCATGTTTATATTGCATTTACAATATACACGGAAATGTAAGATGACACTTGTTCTAGAAAAGAAGAAGATATTAATAAAATAAAAAAACATGTAAACTACATTGACATATTTAAGTTTGACATAGCCAGGGGCTATACGATACACAAAGTGAGTATTACAGTAAAGACATGGGAAATGTTTTTGGGCGAAAACAGGTAAATTGCATGACTCGTGGCATTTTCTGAGCTTATGGATGATGGGTAGTTTGGTTTTAGTTTGCGGTGAAATCGGCTTGTAGATATCCGTGGTTGGATAAGGCTAGGGTCTTACGGGTTGTACGTCCAGAGTGGGTTGCATTACAGCAGTCTGTGTAACGTATACGATACAATGTCAACAGAGGTACATAGTAAGTCCAGCTTGGTTTGAGCATGGAGGAAGGTCCATGGTTTGAGAATGTTTTAGAAACATGTGGTTTTCAGATAAAGCTTCTGGTGTGACAACTCGACCTGACTATTTGATTAGGGCAGTATAAATTACTGTATCTCATTCAGTAAGTTAGATTGTAAAATGACACTTCAGATGTAGGCCTATTTATTATGACAGTTGTTTGTCGATACACCCACATACATGCACATGATATCATTGTAAAAAGATTCATTCAAAAAATACAGAAACTTGCTTGTAGCTAGGTAGCCAGTAAGTTATTGCACATCTTGTTAGGTACAACAGTATAACATCACTATTTGTTTTTACAGCAAGAGCAAACATACTGTTCAAGCGTAACTTGTTAATGTTATATATAAACTCCAAACGTCAGCACGGCAAATTCTTACCAGATTATAGCCTCCCAAATTTCCTTAAATCTATACTGCGACAGTAGACAAATAAACGGACAGCTCTTACTTACAAGAGCAATCTATACAGCGAAGTACACTGTCTAAGAAAGGTATTCTTAAAATAAGAAAACATTCTTATTCCATTCTTATTCTTATTTCTTGTGTCACCATTCACCAACAATTTTGAAAGAACATTTTTTTCCTGGGAGTGATACAAGAAATGTTTTTCTTGAATTATAACGTTGTTTTTCTTATTTCAAGAACTCATTTTTTAGCAGTGTGTTAACTGTGTTTGTTACCGCTAACCAAGTACATCTGGTGTATATTTGAACTTTGGTTAACGGTAAACTAATAGATGGTATCTGCGTGATGGGTTTAGCTCCAGTGGATTCAACAACCCAGATCGGTATGACTCTGAAATCATTAGAATACAAGAACAAGATGAACATTATTGACTGTAAATCGTAAATCTTAAACCATGTACCTTCCATGATGTTGCACACCACTCCACTTTCGATAATACGATTTCTCATAATAACCACGGGAGCAAATAACTTTAATTCGATTTCAAAGTTGCTGTTAAACTTGAGAATCCGATAGGCGATGAACAGTAGGCCTATGATAGAAAACATTTCACGTCTTGACACCCGAGACTGGCTTTGAAAATGGGAGACACTCTTATTTTACATGTCACTGAATGTCATCAATTTTGAAGGGAAATGTGTGGCCCTTTCAATATCTGTTTATATATTTTTTACTTCGTTGCAGTTGTCCTGTTCCTGGCAGGATATTTGTTATTAGTTATTCATAAAAAAAAGACCGCTAATGGATACGCCTTCTATATAGCAAGCTTTGAATTGTCATATGTACATGATAAAAAACCTTCGCTTCTTTGTTCATGACACTGACATTTTGTTTTTGGAGAGGAACGAGGCAGATTTTCATAGCATTTTTCATAGCAGATCCCACGAGGTCTAAAAACCATGACAGCGAAGGCAATGACCTCCATGGCTATTTTGGAATTCCTTGCTCTGGGGGAAGCTGTCATGTAATTTGTAACCTCCTCACGGAGAAAGTTTTTAAAGGTATTCAACGGATTTGTAAGGATAACAACATCTTTGTTAAATTTTAGTCTGAAAGCAGTCTAATTTTTTGTCTGTGATATATTTCCTGCGTAAATTAACTTAATGAATTCGAGAAAACTGTATCTGAAAACCTAAAATGAAAAAAAGGAAGACAAAAATAAAGCAAAAATGCAATAGATGATTTCGGTTGTTACAACCAAAATTAAGGACAATGCGTTTTTACATACTGAAAATTGTGCATGGTCTCTGACTATTTCTTCTGATTCACACAACGGATTAAGCCCCAAATTTCACAGGTTTGTTGTTTCATGCATATGCCAATATGGCTGATCACTAAACATGAACACTGTATGTGACTATTTTGTCACCTCTACCAATCCTGTATAATACCTTTACAATATAGGGGGCCTACTGACTCGGTTCTTTATATGGATTGAGAAAACTGTCCAAGTTTACATGGCTTGGGTTTTTGCAATGTGACTGGTTATTATGGAGATAAGTAACACATGTTCACTTGCTTTTAAGGTTATTCAATGATGACATGTGTGTGGGTTGTTTCTTTTCAAATATCCTTCCCCACTACGACGTTACGTAGTCAATAGATTGTTTTGTATTGTATTCTTGATTGTTTTGTAACCTTGAGCTGGCCAACAGTCGTGATTTGTTTGTTCATTCTACTCATTTTATGTTAACTGTTTGTTTTGTGTGTGGGGGGGGGGCGGGGATGTCGAGTGGCCTTGTATTCCTCTTCTAGCCAAACACTCTGTCTGGCTGTCTACATAAAAACCCAATACTAACTGCATCCACGGAGAGAGTGCTTATTTTATGTTGTGCAAAAACTACACGTTTCGTCACAAACGCCACCAACATCAACACCGTCTTCCTGAAGTGCATGTAGGAGACAAAAAATTGCAAGTTGTCGAGAGTGGACCACGAGAAGCAATTCTCGGCAGCCATCCGTGGCACACGACTTGGCAAACTGTATCCTCGCTTGGGGGGCTTATAGCATTACACGGTGTACGCAAATAAGGGGTCGCGTGAGATGTTGTTGTTGATGGTAACTAGTATACAAGAAGAAGTAGCTATGGCTGTGGCCCCGTCTTAAACCAAACCATGGCACTTTAAAGGCCTCTGCCGTTTCTTGAGTGGCTTGACTAAATACACACAGAGCCCGGAAAGGTTTGCCCGTTTCAAACACTGACAAAGAGAGGCTCAATGTTTGACAAACGCTGTCGCGTCTGCTCAGACTACGTAATTTTGCCATCCAGTTGGTGTGGCATCGCATACAGTGATATACAACCAGCGTGTCGTCTGGCAAAAATTTACAGTCGTTAAAAGAGTAATTTGGGAACCTGCCTGGTAAGATTTTCATTATGTGGAACATTGACACGGCGGACAAATCAAATGAAGTATCCTTGGAGAAGTCCGACGTGAGGGTAATAAAAAAATATTAATATTGCCAGTAAAATAATGTGTGCAGTTTTTTCCTTTCTATAGTTGTCGCCGCATGTTGTATGTGTTATTTGTATTTCTGCTGGCTCCTTATATACATTTTTGACGAGTGCTTGTGAAAATAGTATTTAAATAATTGCATCAACTGGAAAATGACAGCGGAATAACAATCATTGCGTCGTCATGCCCGATGGCATGGTGTAACCCCCCCCCCCAATCATAATAATTATTATGACTTCATTATGTTCCGAGAATATCGGGCACTGCTTATACTCTAAGCAGTGGATGTGTGTGTTGTTGTTGTTGTTGTTGTTGTTGTTTTTTTATCTATTTGTTTGTTTGTTTATTTATTTTTTTGTATTATGAGTGGGAGCTGTCCCTCTCTCACTCACATATCGGGCATTTTAAACACGTTGTGTACATCCAGGGGCTCAATTTAACAGGGGTTGTTAGCAAAATCACTGCTAAGCACACACCAGCAGGGAACCAATCATTGAGCAGCGTACACCTACACGACACTTTCGCTGGTTATCCATTTGTGTTTAGCAAAACCGTTCTGTGCTTAGGAAATGGTTGTTTTTAAATTGGGCTAAGAACACACACTCTAAGTCTAATCAGAGCCCACGTGCGACTGTGGAGGAAGGAAATGCAAATATCTCCTTACCACGGTGCAAGCAACATTCCTTGAAGTGTGTTATTTCTTCTATTGAAGATGTAGGCTATCACTTACTTCAAAAATTAAATAAACATAAATAAATAAATAAGTAAAAAAACAAATAAATAAATACAAAATGATGCAAGTTTACTTTTACCCGACGTAAAAAAACCCCATAAATAGGCCTATTCTCACCAAACCAATATGTGTGAGTCCTAAATAATATTCTACACACGCTGTGTCAACAAGAAAGATGCATCATGTAGAATCTCTGATGAAATCTTCATCTAACGATCGAATAAAGTTTAATTTTTCAAATGAAAATTGCCAATTTCAGATAAAATATTCTCACGCGAACCGCACTTCATTTGTCATTTACTATTTTGTAATATTATTATTTCACATGCGTAATAACCATCAATACAGTCATGCATGGCGAAGCTGACAACTGAAAGTAACGAGTGATATGCTGATTTTATTGTATGTTGTCTTGGCCTTCACACATGGGAGTGGGAACGAATGCAGAGTATTGTCTTCAGTGAGAATCCAGCTCTTTGTCACACACTGATTTGCTGGTATCGACATATTGTACGTAAGAAAAGCATAGAGAATCATATACAATGCCATTTTAATATTAAGGGTGAAGCTTGGATGCACCCTCGCAGCGAACGCTTCCATTTCAAGTAATTGAAGTTTTCAAAACACCTCAGTGTGGAATCTCCCTATCGAGTGATCGTCAACGGTCACACTCCATTTATTTTATAATTAACAAATAGTTAATATTTCATATTCTCGCCAAAACCTCGAGTAAACCTCATTTTGATTTGGCTTAATTCATTTATTTTTTATTTTGCGATGCACAGGCTATTATGCATTTAAATAATTATAAGTGACTATTGTAACGGTTTCTTTAGCATTTAGGTCTGGCGGGAGGAAAGAAAAGACATTTCCCCAAAGATATAACTATGCCACCACAACTATGATAGAATGTGGTTTATGTATCTATACAGTACATAGTCAACCCTCTTACTATCTGACCATTTAATATCATTCACTCGCCGTGTTTTGAATGATATATAAGCTATGTCAGCCTACAGTAAGATATCGTTTGGTGAATTCATCTCTGTACTGTAAACAGTCAACCCTCTTACTATCTGACCATTTTAACATAATTTCTTCACCGTGTTTTGAATGATAGATAAACTATATGCCAGCATGCAATATGATACAATGAGAATTATTATATGCACATTGTACGTATGCTCACTTGAGTAGTGACTTGTACACAGTTATTTCTGTTTGCATGATTGTGCAAACGTACATAACCCGTACATGCAGTTGGATGGTTTCAAACGGTTGGGCAACTCGCTGGAAAATGTTACCAAAAGTAAAGGGGGGGGGGTTCTCTTGAGAAGGAGAGAGGGAATAGAAAACAAATGTGTTTTCAGGCCTGATGCTTCACTGTTGAAAAGGCAACACCGTGGGTCTGTTGCCAGAATCTCTCTTTGCTGCATATATTTTTATGGTAAATGTGCAACCATGCAGGGATGGTCCGACCTGGTTCCTCCTATATCAGGATGTTTGAGTGTCAAACCTGCAAACTTTCTGCTTCTTCTTATCCATACTCTCCTTACTTTGCCGAGCAAAGAGCTATTCCAGCAGCTTTGTTTCCCACGTATTGCAACTGTTTAGAACGCCTTACCTGATACAGGTTTTCCTCCTTACAAATCTAGACTGTTTTATCGGTCTCTTCCATATCAATTCCTACCTTCAGCTCCCCTGAGTTATTTCCATCTGAAATTTTTTCTTCTGATAGCCCCTTACATTGAGTGGCTTTTAGCCTTGCTCGGGATGATGGAGAACATGCATCAAAAAGAAAAGAAAAGCGCGGTGTTTCCCTTTGTAAAGGAAACTCTAAGAGGACAATTTTAAATTTCTACTGGAGCATTTCAAGGGGGCACAAAGGCAAGGACCAGGGGCATGAAGGCAATTGGCTCCATTGCCGCTGTAAAGTATCATGCCTATGGTTTGTTTATCAACCGGCTTGGGTATACATGTACATAAAGTAAAATTGTACGTGTAGGTCTCACCATAGAGAGTCTCATCAGCCATGACGTATCTAGATCGTGATAATTATGAACTGAACGGTCTAGCGTCGGTGGAGTATATCACCATTTTTATCTTTCCTTGAGTTGGAAATCAAGCGCGACCCGGATGGAATGGACGGGAATTGATCTCATTTCCACGTCGTCTTCAACCTTCAAAATGTGCAAACATAAGCGTATTGTATACTATCCCAGTAGAAGCGTTCCGTGCAGGTCGGCTTTAAAGACGTACTGCAACATCGGGATTTCGCACGAGTTCTTGCAGGGTTTTGATCGGATGTAAACGGAGAACTCGATTTTGTATTCTCATCTAGACTGACGCTGCATGTGTACAACAGGCTGTGAGCTTCCTCTAGACAAAAATTGTACACACATCTTAATGGCAGTAAACTTAAAATTTTACATTTTATGAAAATTGCACTGCAGTAATTGTTATCAACCTTTGACATGAATACATGGGGCAAATCTCATTGTTCTGCTTTTGTTATTATTTTTATTATTTTATACAGCGACATAATTTGTGGAACTGTATCCAAAGTGTATTAACTTGCCTGCCGAGAAATGTCGTGGAATTCACAGGGTCTCCACTCTCCAGTCTTCAAGACTTGGTCTCTGTTAGGATTAGTATAATTCTGACAATTGCAGTCCGTCGTGATATGCATTACTTGTCCCAGGAACTCTTTGAGTTTCATTATTGGACCTTTTGTCCTTGGTATATTTAGGGAGCACGCATGTCCAACCAAGGAGAGGTGATTCCATATCATGTTTCCAATCAATAGTATAACACAAGCAATAGAAAGTGAATGTTTAGATGGAGACACTGCGCTCCCCGTCTGATTACATGTCACCACACAGATTTATATACACGGTTTTATTAATATGGATACGCTCGCGTATTTCTTTCGTCTTGCGAGACGAAAACAAACAGGTCGGATCCAAAACATTTTGCTTTCTAAACACTCGTCTTTGACAATTCGTACATTTTCTGACTGTCTTAAGTTGTATCTTCAATGTCAGGAATATCGTTTGAGTACAGTTTATCGTTTTTAGTGAATGAGTGATGTAGAGAGAGGTGTCTGTAATTACCAAAAGGTTAACTGGTAACTAAGAGTGATATTGAGAGCGACATTTTGTGTGAGGGTATGAAGGTAATTGAATAACGTTTATTGGGAGGTACATTAGGTTTCTTCCGAGCAACGTAGGGCGTTTACGAAGGATGTTAAAGGGGCTGTGTCGTCGTAGCAGTTCTGTGGTTGTACATAGAATAGACCTCTTGCATATGACGTCACACTCTCAAAAAGTGCCCTCACTGAGGCCAAAAGGAGGCAGATCATTGGACGATAGATGTTCTTTTGTGCGTAAAAACGTGCGCGTCACCTCAGCGTACCTGTAGCGTTTCGCGGCGCACAGGATTGGCCAATGAACAACCTCCTTTTAACCTCTAGCCGAGGGCGCCCTACTCAAATGACGTCATGTGCATAAGGTCTATTATAAACTCTCACCCATACTGCACACGCGCGTCCTCCCCCATATCAACGCGCGTCTTCCCCCATATCAACGCGCGTCCTCCCCCGTATCAACGCGCGTCCTCTCCCGTATCACCGCGCGTGTGTGTGCTGTAACTGGGTGAGAGTTGATAACTCCATGTACAGCGACGGGCTCGCTTTGATCATGACAACTAAGCCCCTTTAATGTAGTTGTAGATAGGTTTTTAAGCACTAAGTAGTAGCTTTGATCAGCTTTTTACCAACTTGAAAGGATCAACGACCTAAGAAACATAGTCCGTGATCCAGAAGAATTCCAATTTGAAGACACTCGGCTACCTTCCCTTGCAATGCCTTCAGTTAACAACACTGTTATATAAACAGACAGTATTGGAGAAAGAGGAACCGGAAGATAAATTGGTTTTATCCCCGTGCCTGTAATTAAAGACGAGAGGGAAATGAATGTTGATATACTCAATTAGGGGTAGGAGTCAGGGCTACATAGAGTGTAGAGGGCGGGCCCCTCGTCTTATCAGAATACAAAATGTAATTTGTATTCGTCCGTCTGGATGTGCAGCATTGGCGTTTTTTTCAAAACTAAGTGCGTGTACTTGACCGGCCACTGTACCAAGTGCTGAGGGATGTACTCCATCAGGTGTTTCTGTGGAAACGTTACAAATTATGGATGGCTCCTAAGGGCCACCGTTGTGTAAATGCGAATAACATTATGGGGTTTGTCACATTGATCCCGAGGGTAATTACTTCAGATTAGAGAGGGCATGCCTACGGGTCAGAGGTTACAATCTAATGACGTGTAAAACATACCATGATTTGCGTTACGTGCGGTTTATTTTGGGGACTATTTTAATGTGCTAAAAATTGCTGCTGTAGGAATGGTGCGTGTTTTTGAACGTGACGTTATGATATTTTAATTACACTTCCGTATGGCTCCGCTATCAGTGCGGGGTTCGCTGAGAGCCGTTTTAAGCAAAATTGATTCGCGTCCGAATCTATACGCGTTTTTGTGATTGGATTTGCCTCACCCTACAACGGTTTTATATCAAGTACACTTGGGTTATATTCAATATTGAGTGTTGTAAACCCTCTCGGAATGCCCTGGGATTCCAGCTGCCTGCCCGCCCGTGATACCTGACACTTTATTCACGGTTAAGTTCCCGCCAAAACAGAAAAGAGCAGGAGTAGAATGTGCTTAAGCGAAAGTATTGCATGAAGCTTCTGCATGGTCCCTAGTGAGGATTCAGGACGTGTTCTTGAGGGAAACAATTTGCTTTAGTAATGGCCAACAGACTGTAATATAAGGTTGTGTTTTGTGTGTTTGTTATGTGTTGCACGGAGGTAGAATGGTTGCTGAGCGCGTCGGCGGGAAAATGCATCATCAACCAATATTGTTCATTGTAGGCCGTATCCGAATTAGTGGCTACGGCTATGACTGTTACTAAGGACGTGGCTTTAGGATGTCCTATGCTTAAGCGCTAGATGACGTGGCGATCTTAAGTGACGTAGCCGTAGCCGTAGCTGTAGCCGTAGTCGCAAATTCGGACATAGTCTTAATATTATTCAAATGGGTGTTGTGTTGTGCCTGTCGTACAGTAATAATACAGTGTCCTTTGCTGGTAAACTTTAATGTTGTTTATTGAATGGTAGGGGAATCTAATGGCGGTGTTTTTATAGTTTTAACATCGTCAGATGTAGACCCTTTGTATGCTAGAATATTATGACTAAATACACACGTTCCAAAAAGTGCAGGCAATGTTTAGCGTCACGCAAGAGTTAAGTTTTTCAATTGATTATCAATGCCAAGGGAGTGATGACGATAACATCTTTCCTACTTCCCCGCACTGATGCGGAGTACGAGATAGCATCTACTGCGTGGCCTTTGGAGTGGTAAAAGGTAGCAGTGCTGCCAAATAGAAACCCCGTTTGTACATGGACGTGTAGTTCATGTTGAAGGTGTTTGTGCGATCGCTAGAGTAAGATTGCATCCAGGCATCATCTTGAATTGAATGTTAAATCGTTAGTCTTTGGAATTATGAATTCATTTATTTCCTTCTAGTTGTCAAAATACGCACCTTAAAACCAACCTGTTAAAATGTCATCGAATATAATTGTCAACGTTTAAATAAAAAGTTTATGTTTTGCCGAGGATGTTCATGCGTCTATGTCGGGCTTGCGGCTGTCAAAGTAAGCTTTAAACAATGGTGATTGGGAGGATTTCAACCGGCTCGACTTAGACAGTACCTCAGACGGAAATATTTCCCTGGAAAGATTGGCACTGGCATAAACTGTTCTATAATCAGGTTACCATAAACCTTTAGAGAAGTGAAAGTGAAATACAATTATGTTCGCGTTTCCAACGTTATGGGCATTCGAAACAACGTTTTAGGTCGCTGTAAACCAACGCTATATTCGTTATTCAACAATGCTATAAGGCCTACGTTGTAAAGCAAAGCTGTACTCGTTTTGACGATTTATACTCGGTGTAAAGCAAAGCTAGACCCTTGTTAAAAATATGCTTTACTCGCTATAGAACAGTAATTGTACAATTATTTCCGAGATTTAGTTTAAAAAAAAACCGCTACTCGTAATAAAACAACGTGGCCTTTACTCGTTATTAAGCGACATTGTAACCGTTATAAAGCGACCTTTACTCGTCATAAAACAACACTTTACTCGTATAAATCAATACATTACTCATAAAAGAACACAACTCGTTCTAAAACTAAGGTCTCGCCCCTTTAACGACAGTATGCCCTTGTTTTGCTCATTCCAAATTTATTGAAGGGATGGCCAGCTTAGAAAGCAGTAGCTTCCTGCATCCGTGGCTCTGCATTTACAACAGACATTCCTTGTTAAATCATATATTTTTGGTCACGAAGACTATTAGGACGAAGAAATGGAGGCAGTTCCCAAACCCCACGCCAGGGGAAATCAGAGCGCTGGCAGATGGTTTTGTTGAGATAAATTTATGATTCCTGCGGCGGAACTACCTAGGGAGAATACCTTCAAGTTAGGTATATTTGACGTTTCAGAATCTTTTGTGTGGATTTAAATTTGTCGGAACCAAAAAGCAAAGTTACATTAAGATGATTCGATAGATACGTCCTTCGGGAACAACTTTTGAAGATTTTTTTTTCGCGAACTGCATTTCAGAAAAACTGTTATGGAGTTGGGGGGGGGGGTATTCCCGTTGCTGTGTAAATGTATTTGTAAATACTGTAGTTTTTAATAACACTGTTGCGAAACATTCTTGTGAGAAATCGAAGAGAAAATGAAACTTAAGAAATGGGTCAAGTACCGTGATGCAGCCTCGGTAATGTTGTTTGTGTTTCAAAAAAGAAATCAAAACTAGCGATGATAATCGTCAGTCGTTTGTTTGTAATTTGTTGATTGTAGCTATTTAAGATTGGTTTAATTCAATAAAATGTAAAATGAAACAAATGTGCGAAATCAAGGACTTGGTGGTATTTATTGGCAAATAGTTCCGTTCCGATTTCAGTCCGTGTGTGTTTAATCTACACAACATTGAATTTTAAGAACATCCGAAATAGCTTTTGAAAACCTCACCAGCCTTCACCCTATAGGCCTGCTTATTTGGATTAAAATTGAAATATTAAACAGTTATAAAATCACAGAAAGCAAAACTGACACACAAAAACCGGCAAAACTGACACAAAATCCCAAACCAAAACTGAATACGCAAAATTTCTAACAAAACTAATAAGAAACGCCGACAAAAATGACACACCCCCCCCTGACAAAACCGGCAAAACGTGACCACATTAAAATGTGGCCATTGGTCGATTATAGGTGGTTTCATTTAAAGAAAAGGCTATTTACTTTCCTGTGTAGACTAAATACAATTTATATGAACCATATGATGTTTTGGATAATATGGTGTAATGACAACTATTTATAACCTTTTGACGTTTTGATGACATCACGGATTAATGTTTCGGGACTCGAGGTCAAAGTGGAGCTTTTTGGCTGAACGGCTGTTCAGCCAAAATAATGTTATATGTTATGTGTAATAATTCAATTTTCATAAAATTACTCTTGTGTTATTGCATCATACTCGTAATTAGAAAATAAAATTGTACACGTGTAACTTTCAGTATCAAAAACCAACATTGACTTAAACGGAAGACATCACATTTTTGTTGAAGTTGCACGTCTAATCCCAAATTGCACATTTAAAAATTCCCGGCAATATCGTAATGGTTACGAACGTGCTTTTAGACCAAACTGATCAGAATTAGAATTGGTCGATTATAGGGGGTTTCATTTAAAGAAAAGGCTATATACTTTCCTGTGTAGACTAAATACAATTTATATGAACCATATGATGTTTTGGATAATATGGTGTAATGACAACTATTTATAACCTTTTGACGTTTTGATGAAATCACGGATTAATGTTTCGGGACTCGAGGTCAAAGTGGAGCTTTTTGACTGAACGGCTGTTCAGCCAAAATAATGTTGTGTGTTATGTGTAATAATTCAATTTTTATAAAATTACTCTTGTGTTATTGCATCATACTCGTAATTAGAAAATAAAATTGTACACGTGTAACTTTCAGTATCAAAAACTAACATTGACTTAAACGGAAGACATCACATTTTTGTTGAAGTTGCACGTCTAATCCCAAATTGCACATTTAAAAATTCCCGGCAATATCGTAATGGTTACGAACGTGCTTTTAGACCAAACTGATCAGAATTATTGCTCAGAATGACTATTCTTATTTTGTTCACATGGAACACATTTCAGAAGGCCTTTATCAGGACAAGTCACACCAATGTCCTTAAGATAACCATATCCCCGATGCCCACCTCGGTATTAAAGATTCTCCTCTCGGTATAACGTTTGCAGGTGAGTTGACCAACCAACCGTTTGAATACATTCACCCTTTTGATAGCATGATGGGACGACTGTGCACAGAACTACACTTAGTAAAAGTACGAGTGTGCACTGTGTAATACTTGCACACATGATGTCATACTCGGGCTGGTATCCTTAGAGCGGTCATTCAAAACCTAAGTGTATGATATTGAGTGCTCAGACAGTAGGAGGGTTGGCTGTATAATGTACTGTATAGGATACTTTCAGTTTCACAATAAGATATCATACTGGCTGGCTGGCATAGTTTATTTATCCCCCAAACCGCAGTGGATGACGACGTTGATATTGAACGGCCAGATAGTACATGTAGGAGGGTTGACTGGTGGGTTGTCCGATCTCACTCTCTACGCAAAATATTTACGGACTTAAAACCACTTAATCAATCATACGTTACTGAAGCTACTTCATTGTATGATCGCAATGACATTATCCATCATTTTTAGATTGCTAAATAACCACGCATTTATCATTATACAGTGCAGTTAATTAATTGTCAATCAAAACGCGCCATGGCTTAACACAAAGCAACCGCACTTGTTGACGGTATATTGAAGTTACCATCCAACTGTAGCATAGGTACAATGCACGCTCGTCTGACCAATTAAGCTTTTATTGATAAATGGACCATGCTATCCCGTTAATTTGAAAGTGTTGTATGAAACTGTCGACAGCCTTTAAGCTGACGGGCATGTTTCTTGCCGCTGTTGCTCGGGCGAGCCGTGGCGACCAGCCGGCGAGCTACATGTGTATGCAGGACCACGTTGCTGCCGAGAAAACCCTCTCGGAATACGGTTCGGTATTTGTAGGCTGTAATCAAAGATGTACTTTGTTGCATATAATCTTGATTAGGGTTGCACATCATGAGAAATACATTCAATTCATTCATGACCATGTATGCTGGGTATTAAAGAAGATAGTTGCAGGTGAGGTTACAGTGTAAGGGGTTCTCAGATTCCTTGTAGTAGTAATACTAAGTGTAGTTCATAATTTCAATTCACCATTAAATATGAGAAGTCCATTCATTCAGGCGGCATAAAACCATATATCTGTATGGAATGGAAATCATGTGTACAGTGTAAGTACATGTATATCAATTATCGATAAATGGCAGACATATACCGGTGAAACGAAAACCATAGCTTACGTTATACAGAATAACAAAGTGGCAGTGTCTCTTTATTACATTTATGATATTAGCCTGTTACTTTTCTCATTTTGTTTACCTTTATGAGCTTTTAATGGCTAGTCCATGTTTACAGTGAATGTTTTTATAACAGTTTTGTTAATATCATTTCTTCCCTTTAATTTGATGCTATTTCAGATTTGTGCAGTGCTTTAGGTCCAGGCATGGATGTATATAAGCCATTTTTTTTTAGAAAGCATAAGACTAGGTTATGGTAAAAACAAATGTACCGTGCAGTGCTTGGCCTGTACATAAATTATGTGAGCTAGAGTGCATGATTAATGAACCAAAAACATTCAGGTTAAGTCTCTTCTTCTGCTGCCACATTATAAGCGTCCTGCACTCTCAAGCACCCACTATACCCATGGGTCTCGTGACAGCATCGTTTACCGTCTCAACCCAAGGACAAAGCCATTAAGGTTAAGTGTATTGCCTAAGGAAACGACTCGGCTGGGATTCGAACCCCACACTGCACTTTATGTCTACTCGAGAACAAGGTCCCACACATATCAAGCATGGGATTTGGCATTAAGGCTGATCGGAAATTCTGGTCTTACGTAAGCGTGAACCACTTCGTTGTGTAGAAACGTTACGACGCTTGACGCAGCTCAGGGGCAAAATCTAAGTTGCTCGTATATAGATGGCGTATAATATTGGTAACTTTCTATACAGATCCTTTGAACCTTTAACTAGTTAAGCCAGCGTGATGAAACCAGGCTTTTATGCTGGCAAGAAATTAATTAGCAAGTCTTGTTTGATCAACAAACAGAAGCTTGTCAGAATACGGCTTTTATGTTTACTGTTAATGTGTATTTATACAATAGGTCTTTCCGCCACTCTAATTGATTGGGTCGCCATGCCATTTCACAAAGTCTTTCCCATGTCATTTTATTATGGTAATTGTTGTATTAACTGTACATTAAGTGAGGTACGTCAGAGCATAATAGCAAGGACATGTCTGCACATCAACTGTGATACAATTGTGTGCTTTTGTTAATTCCCTGTGCTCTAAAAAATAAACAGCTTGTGTTTATGTTTTTGTCGACGAGGTCAAATGATTTGTAATCATTTATTTTTGCATTTCAGTAATGAATAGTTGGAGTGATTAACTTCCGTAAGATTCATTGTTTTAAAAAAATAAATAAACATTGATAAGTAGTACACATTTCAATTGGTTTAGTGTAAGATTCTCGCAGTGACGGGTATTTTGGGTCATATGAACGACAGAATGATTGTAAGTCTTTCTCAAACAATCTCGGGACATTTAAAAGAAATGTATAAGTTGCATCAGAGTCCAGCAGCTTATTCAAGGTGTGCAACATCTATGCAACTTGGGATGATAACAAAGTCAGTCATTCTAAATCATGTAAACATTGGAGTTTCCCTGTATAAGAATTGTGGCAATATAAATAACCAAGTAAACCCGGGAGTTTCCTTTGAAAAGTTGAACCATTCTTAATCATAGTTTTAGGCAGCGTCATGAAATCAGGCCCATGCTGGCAAGAAATTCGTATAAAGGAAAACGTATTTGAACACGTAACAAGGGAGACGAAACGTCGAAACCCACCACACAGATTCCTTCTCAGAGTCAACACTTTTTTTCATGGTTGCTGTTTACCCGCAAGTTTACTACTATAATTTTTTTTTATGATCCACACCAGCACGGAAAGCTTCAAACATCACTTATTCTAAATCAGGCAAACCCAGGAGTTTCCTTCTGAAGAATTAAATCATTCTAAATTAGGCAAACCCAGGAGTTTCCTTCTGAAGAATTAAATCATTCTAAATTAGGCAAACCCAGGAGCTTCCTTCTGGGGAATTAAATCATTCTAAATCAGGCAAACCCAGGAGCTTCCTTCTGAAGAATTAAATAATTCTAAATCAGGCAAACTCAGGAGCTTCCTTCTGAAGAATTGAATCATTCTAAATCAGGCAAACCCAGGAGCTTCCTTCTGAAGAATTGAATCATTCTAAATCAGACTAACCCAGGAGCTTCCTTCTGAAGAATTGAATCATTCTAAATCAGGCAAACTCAGGAGCTACATTCTGAAGAATTAAATCATTCTAAATCAGGCAAACCCAGGAGCTTCCTTCTGAAGAATTGAATCATTCTAAATCAGGCAAATTCAGGAGCTACATTCTGAAGAATTAAATCATTCTAAATCAGGCAAACCCAGGAGCTTCCTTCTGAAGAATTGAATCATTCTAAATCAGGCAAACTCAGGAGCTACATTCTGAAGAATTAAATCATTCTAAATCAGGCAAACCCAGGAGTTTCCTTCTTAAGAATTAAATCATTCTAAATCAGGCAAACCCAGGAGCTTCCTTCTGAAGAATTAAATCATTCTAAATCAGGCAAACCCAGGAGCTTCCTTCTGAAGAATTGAATCATTCTAAATCAGACTAACCCAGGAGCTTCCTTCTGAAGAATTGAATCATTCTAAATCAGGCAAACTCAGGAGCTACATTCTGAAGAATTAAATCATTCTAAATCAGGCAAACCCAGGAGCTTCCTTCTGAAGAATTGAATCATTCTAAATCAGGCAAATTCAGGAGCTACATTCTGAAGAATTAAATCATTCTAAATCAGGCAAACCCAGGAGCTTCCTTCTGAAGAATTGAATCATTCTAAATCAGGCAAACTCAGGAGCTACATTCTGAAGAATTAAATCATTCTAAATCAGGCAAACCCAGGAGTTTCCTTCTTAAGAATTAAATCATTCTAAATCAGGCAAACCCAGGAGCTTCCTTCTGAAGAATTAAATCATTCTAAATCAGGCAAACCCAGGAGCTTCCTTCTGAAGAATTTAATCATTCTAAATCAGGCAAACCCAGGAGCTTCCTTCTGAAGAATTAAATCATTCTAAATCAGGCAAACTCAGGAGCTTCCTTCTGAAGAATTGAATCATTTTAATTCAGGCAAATCCAAGAGCTTCTTTCAGAAGAATTGAATTCTATTCAACGAATTGTGTGTAAAATATCGCAATTAGATTTCCGGCTATAGTGCCCATTCCGTGTTCGTTTCGAAACGCACTGTAACTCCATCGTATTGGCCAGAGACTGACTTCGTACAAACAAGCCATCACATTTTGTAACGTACACCTGCAAAAATAGTACCTCTACATGCCATAATATGCAAAACCTCCGTCAGAGACTAGATCCAAACCAAACTTGTGTGAGTTATGGTAGCCGTTCATATCGATGTTCTTTTCATTTATACTTAATATAGATATACGTAATGAAAAGAACACCTGGACAACTGGACATTGACAAACGAAGATTGATATTTACCTGAGAACAAAAATCAATTAAACGAAGATAATTCAGCATCATCTATACAAATTTCAATTGTCCATTTTGTATCAGACACCTGTATTAATAATATATTCACACCTGTCACTGAAGATCATGAGGGACAGTGCCTAGGAATTGGATGTGAAATTGACTCTCTACTCTACCCGTCTTCTTTTACAGCGAGGTGAGTGGACAGGTGACGGGCGTTAAGTGATCCATTTAATCACCATCTCTCCACCACCGTGCTATCTTCAGTAGACGTAGCTTCGTTCCACTGTTTGGTGTGCAAGGGGAAGAGAGAGGCGAAACAGACGCGGGGAGTGTATTCTACAGCTTGCAGAGTTGGGGCGTTGTAGCCCGTTGTGTGACTTCAAAAAAGGGTTGAAGACTCCAAGGTCTCGGCTTTGCCTCTTCCGAAGACTATTTCTTGTATCAAAGATGAGAGTAGGTTGTTGCCACTTCAAGAAATGGGTAAGTCTCAGATAATGTTTTTCTCTCGAAATGTTGTTTTGAAAAAATATGTTTCATATTTCTGGTTTTAGTCTGCGCTGTTCTTGTTGTCATTATGATAATTGTTTCATTTGACACTGACTGCTGATATCAGTCTTCAATTGAACCGATTTTAGACTAGGATGCTGTGGAGGAAATAAAACCATCTTGGATGATTCCATAAACATTTGGGAGCAGCTTAAAGCCATCAAAATGTGTTTAGCCGTGTGTTAGATAAGAAGATGTTGAATGCAGCATATTTAGTTTTTTTAACAATCCATAAACCGTCGGTTCAGGAGGCTTTTATTTCATTTTTGTCTCAAAATAAAATTATGTCTAACGAAAGCGCTATGTGAATTGTATTAATGATATATAATATTCACCAAAGTATTTCTTGATAAACATGCAATTCTTTAGGAACACTTTTTTCTGTGGGGTTTCATATTGTTCTGATATTACTGTTTTAAATTTAGAGGGTCTTTTGAAAGATACAAACCGTAGCTTGTTAGTCGTGGAAAAATTATATAAATGTGAAAATACTTTAATGTTGTAGTAGACGAAATGCACCTTGCCAAGTTATTGAGTAAGTTAAAAGAATGGCAAAGGAGAATTCAATAGTTTTGATGTAACTGATACTGGGGTGATAATAATTACTGTAAACATCATAAAACCTGCCAAATGGTCATCGCTGAAACCCGTACCCCTCCCCTTTAAGATTGCTGCGTCCAAATCGATGTCTTCCCAACTTTATAGAAATCTGCATAAAAATTGAATTACTGCACGAAAGAAGACAACCGTAACGATGACGACTTCATTGCATCGAAGGATCGATTCACAAACGGGCATTATGTAAATCTTCCCCGCGTCAAATGGTCTGAGTTTAAATGTTTCGCAGAAGGCCTTTGAGAAAACCTGGGTTTTTTCAACCTGAAAGGTACGCGTATAAGATGTGTGTTATCGTACAATTTCATATAATTTTGCCTTACCTGTGTTTTTTGTGTGTGTTCGCTGCTGAGTGTCCATCGGATTCCACGGGGGACAGAATCGAAGTTTGTGAAGAAACATTAAGAGAACAATTTTGATTGTTAAGGGGGGTTGGGAGTAGGAAATCTTTTTTTTAAGGGATATGTTAGTTCTTTCTTTCTTTATTTCTTAAGGGGCACACGCCTGACACTCTTGACATGAAATACAACTGTTTAAATAGAGTCGGGGTTTTGAAGAACATCGCTAGTTCAAACGCCAGATTTCCTCCTGTCTCAACGTTCATTAGATCTCGCCTCTCGTTTATAGGATACACAGAGGTCTGGTCCCTCGTCTCTCTTTTTCTCCCTACGGGATTCATTTCATCTGGAAAGATGCAAGGCACAGACTGACTTATCTATTAAACACCTCGCCTTCGAGTTTCAACCTGAACAAAGTTTTCGTGTATACGAGCAGCAGCCTTGTACATGTGCATAATAGCTTTTAACCTCAGCACAGTTATAGATGAAAAGCCGACACTAGGTTCGAGTGGTTGCGGCACTGTATATTGCCTACACGGAAACGTAACAAGAGTAAAGTGATGTTGTCTGAATGAGGTGCGTCTTTGAAAAAAAAATATATATATGAATACAAATCATGCAAACACTTTTCTGCCATTACTCAATCAATTGCAATGGATGAGACGATTTTGGTGCCAACGAAATATCATTATGATGATTTGTTTCCATTGATTATTGATTAACATTGTGCTGATTATTAGGCGTCACTTCGATGGTCGTTATGTGTGATTAAGGGCTATGGCTGACGTCCATATACTTAAAAAGGGAACCATGATGGGTAGCTTATGGAGAACAACTTAAACAATTCCTTCCCAAATTGTATCATAATGATGATGGGAATGTCTCAATAGTCGCAACAAAGTTTCTTCGTCTCTCCTCTAATGTGGTCACCATTAATAATTAGGTCTCGCCTCTCGTTGATCGATATAGCCAGGTTAAGGCTCTAGTCTTGCCACCTTTTTCCCCGTTGGGTATAACTCAAGTGTTGGGAACCATTTCCGCTCACCACACTACCAGCCCCTTTTTCCACATCACTGGAAGCAAGAAAACGTCGAGGTTGTAAAAGACCCTTGAGAATGTTCACACTGCCTCTTTCCCTCCAAAAGGTATCAAGATAGAAGCGCTTGATGAGGACCCTCCAGAACACTCAAGTATAGTTCCATTGTCCATGGGCTGCGTCTGATCACGCGGTAGAGTCGTGAGTGAAGCAAATGAAGATCAAACAGCGTTGCAATTAAGGGAAGGGTGTTTGTAAAAAGCACCAAAATGTAGCCAAAGACCTATATATGTAGCTCCAACCCAGTACCTTAAAGTAGCCTGGGCTACATTTTGTGTTTTGTATTTTCGTCGGTGTCCTTGCAGGGATGACCAAGGCTGCCCCCCACCCCGGCCACTAGTCACAAAAACTTAACTAGTGACGTGGTATTTGATACATATGGACGGGTCATTCCAATGTTAATTTTATTAGTAAAGGGCACTTCCATCAGTAGAGAGCACTTCCACCAGAGAGAGCTTTCCCATCAGTAAAGGGCACTTCCATCAGTAAAGGGCACTTCCATCAGTAAATTGTTTTTGTAAAGGGCACTTCCATCAGTAAAGGGTTCTTCCATCAGTAAAGGGCACTTCCCTTCCATCAGTAAAAGGAGCTTCAACCAATAAAGGGTTCTTCCATTAGTAAAGGGAACTTCCATCATTAAAGGGCACTTCCATCAGTAAAGGGCACTTCCATCAGTAAAGGGAACTTCCATCAGTAAAGGGAACTTCCATCAGTAAAGGGCACTTCCATCAGTAAAGGGCACTTCCATCAGTAAAGGGCACTTCCCTTCCGTCAGTAAAAGGAGCTTCAACCAATAAAGGGTTCTTCCGTCAGTAAAGGAAACTTCCATCAGTAAAGGGCACTTCCATCAGTAAAGGGAACTTCCATCAGTAAAGGGCACTTCCATCAGTAAAGGGCACTTCCATCAGTAAAGGGCACTTCCATCAGTAAAGGGCACTTCCCTTCCGTCAGTAAAAGGAGCTTCAACCAATAAAGGGTTCTTCCATCAGTAAAGGAAACTTCCATCAGTAAAGGGAGCTTCCATCAGTAAAGGGCACTTCCATCAGTAAAGGGCACTTCCATCAGTAAAGGGAGCTTCCATCAGTAAAGGGTTCTTCCATCAGTAAAGGGAACTTCCATCAGTAAAGGGCACTTCCCTTCCGTCAGTAAAAGGAGCTTCAACCAATAAAGGGTTCTTCCATCAGTAAAGGGCACTTCCCTTCCGTCAGTAAAAGGAGCTTCAACCAATAAAGGGTTCTTCCATCAGTAAAGGGAACTTCCATCAGTAAAGGGAACTTCCATCAGTAAAGGGCACTTCCATCAGTAAAGGAAACTTCCATCAGTAAAAGGTTTTTCCGTCAGAAGAGCACTTTCAGTAAAAGGAGCTTCCATCAGCAAAGCAGACTTCCATCGGTAGAGCACTTTCATCAGTTCATCAGAGCACTCCCATCAGCAGAGAACACTTCCATCAGTAAAGGAAACTTCCATCAGTAAAAGGTTTTTCCGTCAGTAGAGCACTTTCAATAAAAGGAGCTTCCATCAGCAAAGCAGACTTCCATCGGTAGAGCACTTTCATCAGTTCATCAGAGCACTCCCATCAGCAGAGAACACTTCCATCAGTAAAGGAAACTTCCATCAGTAAAAGGAGCTCCGGTCGTTAAAAGGGACTTGCGTTTAAAGGGAAATTTTCATCAGTGAGTTTGAACAAACTCTACACGCTGTTGTTGCCCAGCAGAGGCAAATACCTTTTTGCTCATCCTGTTTAAATTACGTTTCAGTTCATTATATCCATTCGTGTTTTCACAAGGTTTTTTTTTTCAATTAAGACTACATCAAGGATGCATTAAATTTGGGTTGATTGTTTGGATGGCTTTTTGGAGCGCTCATGGACTGAGAGTGGATCTTTGACGCATAGATTTATCTAGACTTACATGTCGTACTTAAGTCTATTAACATTATTTTGCGTATAGTATGAGAATCCATTTCACGTTTTATATCCAGTTGATGTAATTTCTTTTGCACATGAAAGAATGAAGAAGTGAACCAGTCCAGAAAACCAAGTGTGTACGTTGAAGGTCTTGAACGATACTGTTTTTCTTGGAGTACATTAGACGAAAGACCAGTGCTGTTTGAAGCGATTTCTCGGTCTTCATTCACAATTCACGTTCAGATTTCCTTAGAAGAGGTCAGGTCACAAGTTCAGGTTAGAAGGACAAAACCCTCGTTGTTCAGTCTCTACATTTGTATATCTGGTGATGTGAAGAATCTGTAAGCGGATAATAATATTGTAAAACTCTGTACATGCACGTTGTGTTTATCTTCATAACAAGAGCACACAGCAACAAGTTCTTCGGGATGTTGCCATTTTTGTACAATCACACCTTTAATTCTTAACCAGATGATCATTAAACAGTCCTATGACTTGGCGCTTCTTGCGCTTTTACAAACGTTGGGGGAACCGTTGAAGTAAGTGACTTCGTTTCTTTCAATCGCCAAGGTATTTACGTGGGTGGGGACTCAAGGTTTCCCGAATGTGGGCAAAACTTCCAGGGTTTCTTCGGGGTCCACTGGGCGCCCACCATTGTGATGATCGCGCGTATTGGCCGTCCTCTCCGAGGTCAAATCTCAAATAATGGAAACGTGTACGCGTGTACGCGCCATGCACAACTCTCAGCCAATGATAGGTCTTCATCGACCTCCGGGGGGGGGGGGTGCTGTTTGGGCTTGTGGCGTCACAGGCAAGGGGTCTATTGGGGACAGAATACCGTGCACGACTTGTTTTGACATCTTCAGGGGGACGGTGCATTGTAATTATCATCATTGTATCTGGCGGTCCGGTCTTGGGTGATCCGAGTCACAATTATATTCATTGTGATAAATGGATATAGTAAATTCTGACTATTAGACAGGATAATTGTATTCTCGTGAGAATGCTCAAGACCGTGGCGAGAATTGAAGCTCCTGTCAAACCACCGTTGCTCATTTCGGTTGCAGCACTCGATAAAGAATCTATGAACGTGCTCAAAACCCACCCCTTTGGCGGTTGATATCGATAAAACGTGACCTCAGATTTGGATGGATTCTAAATGAAGTTGATTATATAGACTGTGTTGATTTCAAACTAATGGGAACATTATTTACTCTTTCAGAAACCAATAACGTATTACGGTATAACTTAAATGCACCTATTTATGTCTGAGCTTAGGTTGAATGCTAAATATGTATTGTCTAGACTTTACTCAAGGCGTGCGTTGATCTCCGTTATGGAGATTATTTGCTGGTGCAGAAACCCTTTCCGCTGGTCTTTTTCGTGCTGGATGACGGGATGCCTGGCACGCCTTGACTGAAGACTATTAGTCTGGTGGATTGATTGCAAATCGGCATTAAAATATTGTTATTGCGAACACGGACCACAGGGGGGTAGCATGAGCGTGGCTTTAGAGAAAGTCATACCGTCAGAGGTATATCGGTTGCCAGCCTCAGCGGTTCTCAAGACAGCTAACTGTGGGGGTGTTAGGCACCATGTGCATGATATTTTGTAGATAATTTCCATAATCACGGACAATTCGTGGTTTTCAAGTGTTACATGTTGTCATCATAGCGTCTGACTGAGCCGTAGTGGTTTGAGCGGGAATAATACCTGCGAGGTATTTCACTATACTCCTGTGTCAGACTTGATGAGCATCATCACCTATACATATTGCATGCAGGCATGGTTACATTATACCCCTGCTTTTTATGCAGAGTGAAAGAACAAAATCCAGTGGAAAGGTTCTAGCTAGGAACAGTGCAGAGGAGGACGTTGTTTGTGCGTGAATGGACGGGGAGAGGGGGGGGGGGTATGAGGTGAATTGATGATACCCCCACGGCGGGGATGTTCAGTATCAGTATTGTTGACAGGCCATAATCCTAGTCTGGTGATAACCATAAGCTGGAAGGTCCCGGCTTAGCAATGGATTATTCATATTGTGGGGTTCTTTACTGCAGTTGAGAAATGTATACCAATGTATTGTCCATGTATGTGCTGGCAGTGCTTCCCCTCTTTGTTTGGAACAACAACATGGCCCTTTGTTTAAAGGTGGCATTGTATAAGGTCAACCAATAATGTGCCTGAATTTTGTATACAATGCGGAATGCATCCACTGGGTGAAAGGTCAACGTTTTATATCCGTTTTTTTTTTTTTTTGGGGGGGGGTATTTTTTTTAACACAATAAAAAACACACCATCCAGTCTCCTTTTAAATTTACCTTTGGGCGTGGCTTATTTCTGAATGTATTAAGTTAAACCCATACTAGCTGTAGAAGAAGCTTTCAGACATCAACCTCATGGGACTTGAGATGTACGTTATAATGGCTTGTCCTTACCCTAGGCACTTTATCATGACCAGTATTGAAATAAAGGACTCAATCATGGAACGCTGAGATTGAAAGGGCTTGATCCAAGGCTATATCCATGGCAATATCGTGTTGCCCGTGTCATTCACAGGCTTGGGGGAGTCCAACAAACCAGGCCAAACCATAAAAGAAATGTGCTGATCTAGAAAAACGCAAAAAATAGTACTATTTTTTTTGCATTTGTACCATAGGTCCTTTTGGTTGGTAAGCAGTTTGCAACAGCTGATACTGTTTTTAAATCTAGAAAAGTTTTTGGTGTTACCGTGATGACTTGTGATTCTGAAAAGAACCGATTTAAGTTCACTCCTCGACGTTTCGATCAGTATGCTCTAATCGTCTTCAGGAGAAAAGTTGACAATGTTTTCATTTGGGTTGTGATGGTTGGATGTAACTACAATGTACATACAGAGGGGAGTGAAATCACTTCACGTCTATGTGCAGTAAAAAAAATAAACACGGAAGTGGCAAAGAAAAACGAATTAAGACATAATACCATGTTAATACAATAACTGGGCGACCTTCAAAGGATGCCTCCGGTCAACCGACAGATCTTGAGTGTTATATTTAGAGGCCTTCAATTCAATTGGCTCTTTGTATGTATGCCAATTATTGCAAAAGTTTCAGTTCGATTTAATTTGTAGGCTTGCTTTTTTCCCCTTCAGTGCCATACATACGGAGGAGGAATTGAATTTAAATAAGATCAAATAACGATGAAAGTCAACACAATATTCGTGGCTCACAAAGTGTTCCCGCGGTTTTTTTTCCAAGTATATGGGCAAGTGAATTGCAGCGCATTTTACTTGAGCAACCGGCAGCTCGTTTGAAATGGCTGCTCTGTAAATCTCAGTTACCTTGAAAGTTGAAATGTTGAGTTGGGCATGTAAAATATTAGTCAGTTGAGTGGGCGGACACGAATAAGATTGTTGCTTGTGCATACGTCATTTTTTAGCGATCGGGGGGTAAAGTAATGTACTCGACGGTTCATGTGGATAATTTATAAATTTAGAGCTATCCCGGTTTCCTTCTTCAGCAGCGCAACTGCCAGTAACCCACGGGGGAGTGACTCAAATGCGGTCATATCCCCCCCCCCCTTCCACGGCTATCCATAACCCACGTTTCTCTGCCCAGTTTCCCCATCAGCGAGTTACACCCGGCAGCCAGGTCTCACCCCCCTTACAGAAAGCAGTCCATTCCATCAACATGTTTTCCCGGTCGGTTGTCTCTATTTACCGCAAATCTAGGCCAGTCAACATATTTTGTGTGTATATATAAAAAATGAATTTCAACATTCTAAATCCCCGGCTGTACGTCCATGCTTTGAAAAGTCTCAACGGGCAAATAGAGTGGGGAGATAATCTTGGTAGTTCTTCAGTCAGTCTGAAAGGCAAGGCGGCATAAGACGAAAGGAATACGAGCCCGAAGGCGAGGCAAATTGAGGAGAGAGTCTGCCGGTTGATCCAAGGAAAGAGAGGTTTTCTCCTTTTGCCCGATTCCCCGACACGACGAGAGGAGATGACTCTCGTAGAGAATGAGTAAAGAATAAGACACGGGGGGCCACTCTGTCGGCAGGATGCTCTCGAAGACGTTCCATCGATTGTCTGGAGATGTTTGTAACTCTTTCTGAAGATGTGCGCCGAAACTGCGTAAAACAAACACGGCAATGTTTCTTCATAATGCTATAAAAACACGGCCGCTCCGCCGCAGCGGAATTATAATTGAACGATTCATTTTGATTTGGACTAATTTATTTTGAAAAGTCAATATGTTACGTGAGTAGTTGCCAAGGACGTTTTCAAGGCTTAAACCACCCCAGACTGGGAATTCAATGAAGTGAGTGAACGGTTGGGATGACTTTAGTAAGTCCAGTGAATCTTGTAAAGCATTAAGAGAAAGTATTATTTTTAATTTTGAATATTATTTGCAAAACATTTGAGACGAGTGAGTATTCATCACTAAGCAAGTTTGGGACTTATCTTGGATTAAATTAGCTTATCAGATTTCTGCTGAGCAAAAAGAGAAGGAAACCAGTCACCAATGATACCATATGACATGGTATTTTGGCTGGTAACCTAATCTGATGATAGCAAAACGTCTTCGTGCTCATAGTTTTGCTTAAGCGTTCAATTTTCAATAATATGGATATGTCCGTTCGATCGAAGGGAAAACCTCATTTCACTGTGTGTCAATTTTCACAATAACACGATCGATCTTAAATGATGATGATGATGTTTTTCTTATTGATATTGTTATAGATTCAGTGGTTGTTGCAGGCAGCCATGGGCGAAATTGCAACAACGCGACATTGTAAATATATAAATATTAAAACTTTCAGTACAAAGACACTAACTATAACTGGTCTTACGCTAAAATTCGACAAAAGCTGATTTTTTTAAGGCTAATAAAAAGTTGAGAAACATAACTCATTTATTAAAACCTTATTAACAATTTTATCTTTGGATTTTATGCATAAATATATAAAGAATGTTATTTCTTTAACACTGTTATGACACGACTTTTTGAACATCATCTACACGTTTTTAATGTAATGTCATCACTTGCATCATCTACACGTCGTATCTTAATCACAAGCCATCATCTGAATCATCGTTGAAAGTCAATGCATCGAAGGTCTTGAAAAGGGGGAACTTCCTGTCTTGGTGTGTAACATTGTGGGGACAACCGCTGATTGCATAATACTCGCTGAAACAGACATTTTGAAACATGGTCTCTACAGAGAATATCACTCGACATCATTAGCTAATATCATATTTACAATGTAAGCGTTATGCTTTTTCTTGCGATATTAGTTTGATAAGTCAAGGTGTATTATCTGACTCAACTCAAAGGCCATCTCAGCACACTGCTTCATGCCCCTAGGGAAACAAGACAAAATTTCAATGTCGAATCGTGACGAACAAATCTTTTCAGCTTGCCTTATTTCTTAAAAGTTCTGCCCACCTCACTCTGTCAAAGAGACGTATTCTTCCATTTGAAAGCAGCGACGGTTGCACTCGGCAATAATGAACGAACGGCGCATCTTGAAGGTATTGTAAACATCCACCTTGAGGGTAGGACGGAGCAAAAAATAATGCAATTTTAGAATCATTTTGTGGGACGCACAATGGAGTTGGGTAAGCCGATTGTCTGGGAACAGACGCGACAAAATTAACATAATTCAAGGTAAAGGTTTTTTTTGACACAACGCACTGAGTGAGGCGATTATGTTTCTTATCGCAATACCTCCATCATCACATGCAGCGCAAGTCACTTTTTCAAACTAAATGATGGCGTACTCCTTTACTCATACTTTGAGTCTACATGATCCACCAGGATCAAATGCCTTGCCAAGTTGATTAAACAAACAAATAATTATAATAATAATAATTATTATTATTTTTATTAGTGATAATTCACGGTTACAAACTGAGGTGTGTATAATAACCGATATCTGCTGCGCAAATGATTTCATTAAGTTACTTTTTTTTATATAACGGTTCAACATTTACTCATAATATGTTGTGGAGAATACTCATGGTCAGATATCATAATTTCACTTAAATGTCAGATTTATTACAGGCCTTACTGATGACGTCGTAGTTTTTTTTTACCGCTTTGCGGAATGGGAAACCATTGTGTCTCGGCTCAATTGTTAGAATGCAGTAGCCAGTCACAGCAGTGAAAGAAACAGTGACGTCATCGGGTCCATTAATACCCTAAAATGTTAGTGGTTTGCAGCTTTGGTTTTCATTCCGCAAACTATTATTTTTGCGATGTCCGTTGTTTTGAAATGAAATTGAAATATTCTACCATATTCTATATTGCCAGTAATGTGCTTCTGTTTGAATATGTTACAATGTTGCCAGCAATGTGTTTTTGTGCGAATATTTTACAATGTGGGCACTAATGTGTTATTGTATGAATGTGGTACTAATTTACTATGTTACTGTACCACCGTCACTTAATTGTTACTAGTATTACTGAATGAACGTGTTACTGTTACTGTATGAATATGTTGCTGAATGTACTTGTTACCCATGACTATATGAGTTACCAACCGCACCCTGGTACTCCATCACTTAATCACTTTACTGTTGTGTTACCGTATTATATGAACTTATAACTGTTTCACATTGATACCATATTATATGAACGTGTAACTGTTTCACATTGATACTGTATCAGTGTTCAAGCAGTACAGAGACTTAAAACACTATGCGGACTATGTGGTTTTTAGTGTTGAAGAATGTGGGTTTTTTCTCTTATGAGCACGGAACTAATTAAGGAGTGTCCACAGTGTGTATGTAACACCATGGTAACACAGAGCTGTGTGTGTTGTTTTTATGTGCACGTCACTTGAGTGTTTACTGTATGAACATGCACTGTTATACGGGGGACTCAGTTATCTATGTTACCTGTAATTTGATAATGGATGACTACTGCACTGTATTGTACAATTCCTGTATACCTATACAAGACTGTATTGCTGTATTCACAAACTCTCGTGTGTCAGCCTTTAATGTCAGCTGCATCATTCCAACCATACTCTGGTCGTGATGGAGGAGAGATAACGCTTTGATTTAGCCTTGTCTCAAGTCGTAATGGATAAAAAATCTCACCGTCGAGAGAAAGAATATAATCTGGCGTACGACGGACGTATGATTTAAGTTTCCGTGGAAGATTTTTTGATAACGAAGACACTATATTGCAAGTTTTCTTACTCTGTTGTTTGGTAAATTTTGCAAACTACTAAACAATTTGAAATTACATGTCAAACAAATATATCAAGTCCATTTGGCCTGTGTAAAGATTACGAAGTAAAGGATGACGTGCCATGCCGTGATCTTGTGGTATCTTATAGTTACCTTATTTTTTAAACACTGTGATTTCAGGTTCGAATCCCTACTCAGACCTTGGTGTTGGATACTTATGGTCTTCGGTGTCGATATGAATTTGTTCTGCGCACGTCTCCAAACGATTTTCTGTTATATTTTCAAACCAGTATTTCATCGTCTTCTAGTTCTACATGTAACACAAAGCCTATGGGGAGAGACATAGGGCATACACCTTTTGAAACCACGGTTTCAGTTCCGGCTAAGAGTCTGGCTTATGCTCCGGCTTTGGCTCCGTCTTTCTGTTGAAAGACCCGTACTGTTGGAAGCCCCTTACTGAAGTGGATGCTCAAAACAACTTCCTGCCGGATCCCAGTCGCAAACTTGGCTTAGAAAAATGGCCACTATAGTCTATAGGCAGGCCCCCGACTGTACTGACAAGGAAAAGCCCTGTACTCAAAAAAGCATTTCTGTTCGTAAAGGGGAATGACATTTAAGGATATTTCATCTTCTTGAAAGTAGGGAAAGTGCTTGAGACCTTGTAATGTCTTTTCAAAAGCTCCTGATAGCTTCTCACCTCAAAAAGATTCACGTTACGGTTGGCTTAAACACAGAGCTCGAATGTCTTCGATGCAGTGGACGAAATGTCAGTCTGTCGCGGGTATAAGATGTGTCCATGAATATTTAACTTGATGGCATATTGGAAATAGTGTCATGTATTATATAAATACAAAAAATGTTCAAGTGAGATTAGTTTTTCCCTTCTTCTTCGTCTAATTCGTCTGTAGAAGCAAATCAATTTCTGTGAGATTAGGCGAGGGAATATTGCTCGCAATCTATTTTGGTTCCACCTTCCCGTCTTTGAGTATCACCGAATTCCCCTGCCACAATAGATTAATATGAGGTACTGGTTTCGCCCGCAGCCCTGGAACTAAATTAAGCCACATTCCCCTTCAATTCTAGTTGTCTAGATAGGTCTCATTTCCGTGGACCGGGCCGTTCATTTTAGCCGGGGAAATATCTGTCGGTGTTAATGGGTGCCGTGTTCCTCATGCTCACCATGCCTACATTATACGGAAAAACCAAGTGGCTAAAAAAAGTAGAAAAATAAAATAATAAATCAGAGGAGTGCATGGAAACCGTGAAAGGAAAGATCTTGGTTTGTCTGTGATGGTTTTTCGAATATTATTATTACCAACTATTGCCCTGCTGGCTGAGCCAAACCCATGGTTTAATAATAATCACGGTGAGCTGTCGCTCCGGGGGGAAGTGTGGTATATCCACTGACACTCTGCCAGCCTTGTCTCGTCCCGGATCTGGCCGGATTTCGCGATTTGCCCCGGATCAACCCTGCAGGAATTACTCGTTCTTCATTTTTCATCTGCTGCCATTTGCTCCGTGGATATTGAGCCTATTTAGAGCTTTGCTCTCCGAACGCTGATAGTTCGTAAACAAATTTGCTGGAATTAGGGATTTTTTTTCCAGGTGTAGATTGCACCAGGGACTGAAGCGTCAGCGTTCCTGCTCGGAAATAAAAAAGAAAACTCTAATTTCATTTCTAATAATAGTAATAATTTTATTAATAATGCGCCAATTCCAGACAAGGTCGTTCAAAGGCGCGTCACTGCATTGTGCAATAAAAAAGGGGGAACAATAAAAATACAGCGAAAGGATTTTCTATCGAATTAATGACGGATCATTAAAAACATACAATACATGTGTACAATTACAAAAAAAGCATACAAGACAATCAGAAAGAGAGAAAACCAAAATGTGAACACTCTAAAAAGCTCGGCATTCGCTCTTCTTTGTATATCAACTCAACGTTGATATCTATACAATGGTTGGTGAGATAATTCAATTAAATTCATTTCTTTGTTGTCCACTCTTCAAAGAGTCTTTACGTTTCTGTTTTCTTTAGGAAACAAAAAAGCCTCCTCCAAACTATGTCTGCACTTTTCTAAATTGGTTCTTGTTTCATGGTCTAGATGTTCGAATCTTCGGGGAACTCCAACTCCAAGAGTTAATTGAATAAATTTCCATCCTCTTTTTTCCCCCAAAAATACACGGTCCAACTTTTCAATCAAATTTAACTTACGCGGTCACGTTTTTGTGGCAAGCTGTTTTGGCAGACCGACTTTGTGGCGGCACGTTCGTATCTGGCTTATTTCGATTTGCGGCAATTGAAATAAGCAACGGCGGCGGTTTCAAAATGCCGTCTTTCACTTTGACTGTTCTTCAGACAGAAATGTCTGGTATGGATCGGTACTGGTATGAACTTTAAAAAATCAGTAAACTTTTATGCTGACACCCTTTTTGAGCATTTTTCTCAACACGACTGTGCTATAATAATGCATTGATCATAATTAAATGACTACTGTAGCACCAAAGTTTGTATTTACATGGAAAATAGTGTTTTGATATGAACTAAAAGGAGGCGTGTCAGATTCAAGTTCTTCAGCTGTGACTAGGACCGTTGGCTGTGGCTGTGACTAGGGTCGTTGGATGCGGCTGTGATTAGGGTCGTTAGCTGCGGGTGCCCTCGATTTCAAATTTACAAAGTTTGAATCCACTTGTTGACGGTCCGTGTTTTACCTCGCCCCACTTAGTACACCCTACACATGTAGTTATGTGCCTTTGGGAATATCCATCAGTGTGTAGACGGAATTTGTGATTAGTTCGCATTTGTGAAAATTCAATTGGAATTCATATACTCACCCCACATTTCAACCTTTAAGGAATTCCTTAATTAGATTTATGTGACATCGCTATACAGTAGAAAACGGGAAGTGCAAAAAGTATAACCAAACAGTGCAGTTTGGGTAAAACACCTGTTTTTGAATCGTGCCTGGATTAATTGATCCAGTCTTCATTCATAACTCAGGGTTATCGATTAGGCAATGCGAAGGGGAGCCTACCCTCTTACATTTCTCACAGCTTAAGTTCCTAGGCACGGATATGTGGAGGAGGTTGGAAATACGTCAAAGCTATAGTGGCTGTGTACTATTGGGAGGAGTTTTAGTGTCAGTGTGAAAGTACCTGCCATACTTCAGAGCGTGACTGTTATGTGGGTCAGGGTGCACCCCACTAACGATAACATTGATAACATTGATAACATTGACCTTACTGTAAAAATCACTACATCGCGGTGAATAAAAACATGTCTAGGATTCTCTTAGTTGCTGTCAGAAGATTAAACTTTTTTATAGTTTGAATCAAATCTGTCAAATTCCTTTCAATTGTGAGGCAGGTTTGGCATGAAGGAGCTCCAATTTCCCGGATGTGACCTACTTTGCTTCTCATTTTTATGTTATGTATAATTCACCGATATTTTGTCATGACTGACAGATCCTTGTATAACTCTGTCAAACCTTGAGTCTTCGCAAATAACAGTAAAATAAAAATTCTTACCGAAATCCTTAATGGAGATTCCTATACTCACCTTTATACGAATTACAGTAGAATCAAGTCACACCTTACAGCCAGGTTTAAGTGTAGTACATGCTATATTGGCATCGGGGATAAAGCATAATCATTGTGAATATCTCTATGAATATTCATTGGTATACTCATAAATATTGATAAATATTCATCTGAAAATCATGAATATTCATAAATGTTTATATGATAATCTTTATGAATGATCAACAGGAATATTCAAAATATTCATATCAACATCTATATGAACAATCATGGGAATATTCATAGGAATCAGGTGGTTTTAATACAAAACAATCATGTGCAAAATTTGTTTTTACCTATGCGGTCATAATTTCAGTTGCCGTCCTGAGAAAGTGGGGAGAAAGTCAGCGGTTAAGACCCTGTACAGACCATGCACTAGAAAAATAAAACGAAAAATGGATTTAGTAACTTTTGTTTTTTTTAAAGAAAGAAAAAAAAGACGTACTGAGTTGCATCTGTGAAAAACAAATTGCCATCAGGTGTTAGATGGCTAGCAGTTTGTGGGTATCGATTTCAAATATTTGATTTGGTAACTTTATGTTACTCATGTATGGCATTACCGATGGTACTTCGGGGTGCTATCTATTATAGCACAGTAGCGACAGGTGCCTGTTTGCTGCGACAATGCCGAGAGATATTGCTGGATTCGCAACCTGCTCCGGGCATTCTTTGAAATTAAACAAATTGTTTTCCCGCCAAGGAAAAGTCAACGCTATTGCTATTCAATACAATGGCTGCCCCTAAGCACAATGTAATCTTCAAAGTGGATAGTGTGAAAGATATCAATTTCTTAATTAGATGTCCTTGAGTTCTAAGGCACCCTTTATATTATGAATGAGATACGGACCTAAAATAACTACTTTACTTAAACCAAGTCGGAGTAGCTACAACTCCCATGTGACGAAACATTTCCAAAGTCCTCGAGCTGTAATGAAAGATAACACGAAATTAAGTACAGTAGTTGTTTTCTGCCGTAGTTTACTTGTAGCTGAGTTTAACAAACAAAATCAGATGTTTAGAAAAACAATTACAGAGACCTCCTGAGGAAACCCCACACCCACACATGTCCCGATAAATAGAACTTCATTAATCAACATTTACCTTTTTCCCCTCTCGTTCCCAGGGCCGTCGCAACATTCTGCTCATGAGCTTCTGGTACTTTGTTCTGATGGCATCAGGCTACATGTATTACACGTACACTGAATGGCGACCAGCGGTCAAAGTCTACCAAGCCATCATAAACAGACAAAACAGCAAGGTGGGAGAATCACCGGGTCAGGTGTATCTTAGAAACAGGGACATTTCTTTACGTTGGCAACAAGCAGAGAGATTGAGAATCTTGGAAGAGAACCCTGAGTTCACTCTGAACAATGTCCGCCCGGGAGATGACGCCGTTCTACCGGCCAGGCCGACGGCCGGTGGGCCCTACAATCAACAGTTACTCGTTTCAAATGTAGATTCGTTGAGGAGCAGCAGAAGCAACAACAACATTCCAAAGAAATCGAACTCAGCGCCCGGCTCAGATGCTCTGGCTAATAGAACTCGTAACGCATCCAATGCCCACGGCACTTACTCTCATCGTGTTACAAACGAGAGACGGGTAGTAGAGGACGACACGGCACTGGCTGAGGAGGTGGAGGTAGAAATTGAGGATGGGGAGGATGAATTAAGGTACCCCGTGACTGACACGGTGGATATGACCACGATACACTTTGAGAATGCTACCTTGAGACCCCCTGTACCTCCTGTAGTAGATGGTTATGGGAGGATTGAGTCAAATGAGGTAAGAAAAGAGACACATCTCTTTAAGAAAATTGTACACAATTTTTAACCAATAAATACTATTGGAAAACCACAAACATTTCTGTGGTTAGATATTGACCTGTATGAACTCTGTTGGTTTTCCGTCACTCGGCTTAGCTTCCTTCCTTTGTTTTATGCATTCGTACCTTGTTGTCAAACTGTTATGTAATATTCATGTCGTTACTCTGCAAAACTTCTTGTCATTGTTATTATTACCTTTAATATAATTGTTGTTACTATTATCATTATTAGCCAACGTATTCCTCTTTAAGTTAAGTTGTTAAATTGTTAAAATTGTAATTGTTTGTTGATTTTGTTTGTTGCTAAATTGTGTCGGTTTGTAATTGGCTTCTGAAAATGCCCCCATATTTGTTTGCTCCGAATCCATTTCATTGTTTTGTTTTGTTGTCTTCAATCAGTTCCTGATTGTCTTTGATTTAAATAATGATTGTTCTATATTGGTCTATTTTTCTAAATTGTTCACCAATATGAAACAAGATGTCGAATTGATTTAGATTGAATGAGTTTAAGTGAATTTAATTGAATTTAATTGATTGGAATTGAATTGAGAAACACATTTTTTGTGGTAAGCTATTGACACCTTAACATCACTATAAACGCCTTGAAAGTGTTCAAGCTGCAGAACAGAGTAGTTCATAGGATGTTAACAGAGGTTTGCATCATAGTTTGATATCTTGTAGACAGAACACCATTTCCCTCAATGCTCACACCAATGCATCTACGAACAAGTTTGTGAAAAATGTAATCAACACATAAGTAGAGAAAAAAAACTCACAACGAATACATGACATTATATGAAACTTCATTGATACAGCCACAAGTCACACCATGGGGAGTTCTCACGCTATCTGGCTAATGACATCCTTGATTTAGAAAGATAAATAAAAGACATTTTGCCATAAACAGCTGGTAAAGTTACAAATAACGGCAATAGCAGCTGCAACTATACAATTATTTTGATAATTATCGTAGTTTTGTTTGGTTTTCAGAGTTTGAGAATGCGCTGCAGTCAATGCGCAGTGGTATCCAGCTCTGGTCATCTCATCAACAAATCCAGGGGTCGCGAGATCGATTCCGCACAGTGTGTATTCCGCATGAACTCATCGCCAACTATCGGTTACGAGGATGACGTGGGAGCGAAGACCACTGTACGGGTCATAGGTCACGTCAATATGATAGTCTTGAACACAAGCCGGGAAATGCAACAGGAAATATTCATCAATCAGTCATCACGCATGGATAAAATTGTTATACCGTGGCTTTACTCCGCCGATAAAGTCAATAAAGCTACAAATGTGTACTACAAAATTGCAAAAAACTTCTCAAAGACTTTTCCAAATGTGGAAATGTACTTACTAACGCCAGAAAAAGTGAAGCTGGCAGAGGAACTTTTTAAAGTAGAGACTGGTTTAACGACGTAAGTATTCCTGAGCCATACCGTAAGCTGTGTTTAAATCTCACTTATAATTGTCATAAAACAGCTATTAATGCAAATGCAATTAAAGTTTTGCATTAATAGGACTTATTATTACAGCCTTTAACTTTATGTGGTATGTGTTTTTGTCACTTGAATTTTCTGAAGCGTAGTTGTGTTATTAACGCGATGTCCGCCAACTAAAAGCTGTGTTTCGAAATAGATCCCCTGGCTTATCCAGTGTGTGTGAGTCTGGCTGAGGAAAAGTATAGCCAAAGACACTTACAGCCCGAAGCCACAGCCGGATCTGTTGTTATATCGATAAGATCTTTAATGTATATGGATGTAAGTGTGTCATTCCCAACCTGTATTCTCAACACACAGGAAAGAGGCTAATACGTGGCTGTCTACGGGATGGATGACGCTACTGTTTGCCATTGACGTATGTGACCAAATCGACATCTACGGGTTGGCTGAAGAAAACCACTGCAGGTAATCATGGCAATCTAGTAGATCAAGTTAATATGAAGGGGGTGTTGGTTTTCATTTCCGGGAGAATAGATAAATGAGTCAGTGATCTTATCGTAGGATTATAAGAAAATGGTTATTGATGGCACATGACCTACTTCTGGTGCGGTATTATGGATTCAGGGTAAGGACGGTATTATGATAAGGTGGTTTCAAAGACGGGCATGCTATTCTTTGAACCAGAAGATGTGTTTTATTGTTGTTTATGAGTCTGTAGCTACTTGCATGCTTACTCTCTTTGAATCAAGATAAGGTACGATGTAGGAAATGCAGAGAAACCTACTTGCTTACATTGGTAGTCCTATTATACCAATATCAGCAAACATGTAACATTACATCGAATGTGTGTGTGTTAATTCGTGTTGTCTTGCATTGATCGTTCTGTGGAATTTGTTTTGCGAAAGGAGCCCCCTGTCTTCTGTAAAAACACCCATCTTAGACAACGTAAATACATCATCGCACTCTGCCGTGTGTCTACTCGTTGTTTATACACATTCCCGTGAATACTCATGAAATTCAAACTCAGTTCCGAAATCCCTCGACCCTTCATCAATTCAATCCTCTAAGCCCATGATGCATTGCTCCAATGCTCTCATTGCAAACCGCTTTGCATGAATCGTATGTCGAGTTCGATTTAAAGTAGAACATACTGTCAAATTCCTTCGTAGTTAACCACTGTTTTTGTTTTATCTTAGAGGCTGATCGGTGTACAAATTGCTGAACCAGTCTTAAGTTGAACTGCATATTTATGCAGATACACTGATGCAGTTAGGAGATTGTTGTTTAAAAAGATGGTGTGCAATGTTTCGTTTAGAGCACATTCATTGCAGCCATTTGGATGCGCGGCAAAATATGTCTATTGAATTACATGCAGGACAAACATTGTATTACAGGAGCGGGTTTTGGGACGTTATTTCACATGCCTTGATCCCTTTAAGGAAAGCACAATTTACTGATAAATGACAGTGGGATATAGTGCTCCAAGCAATCCGTAGTTGGACCGTCTAAAAGACCAATGAAGCTTATGGACTTGAATCATAGGCTGTATGGGTTTGATTGCCATAAACCCATCAAGTCCTACACTAAGTCTGTATTAGATTAAACAAAAAACGTTGTCAGTTATTGATTATGGTTTGCGTTAATTTTACGTCTAATGTGGTTGTTTTGCACGTTTTTACCGAATCTGTGCAATGATTAACGGGTTAATGGGTTTTGTGATAACGGACTGTCAGGTTGAGTGTTTAGGCTCGATGACGTCAGGAGTGACGGTGTGCATCACAAATCACAAATGTTGCATTTCTTTCCCCTACAGTTTGCCTCTCGCAACGATATTTTGGTCAAAATTTGAACAACTCTTCTAGCCTCTTCTAGCAATAACTGAACTGTATTCTTGCCATTTTCACATCAGCGACAGAGTAAAAAGTGCTCAAACTTGTCAATTTGATGACATTTGAACCTGATAAAGCCCGGAAGCAGTAGTGTTACCCAGAGTATTATGATGCCGTTAGGATCGCTGCATTCCACATAGTGTAGATCCATCACCAAGGGAGAGATTACGCCCATGCACTGCATGACTATCATTTAGAGATCCCATATGTTCTACATATATTTCTATCCTTCGCGACCATGGAGGTCAAATCGCAAGAATTTTTATAATACAATCGTTTGATATAAATAATCCACCTACGGAATTACATATTCATTGGTTTTGATATCTGTACAGCCAAGGGAATAAGATGACCAAAGAGTACCGTTTTGTATTTCAAACTCAAACCTTAACCAACATAAATAAAATGCAAATATCGTCTGCCTTTCATGAATTGAAAATGAGAAATTCGTCAGTGGGTTTCTTCTTACAGATAAGAAGAAACTGGTGTTGGCCTTTAGGATAAAATGGACATAATTCATAGCAATATTGATTTCGCGTTTTACGTTTCAAAATCTGACCTGAACTGAAGTGTGTGCTTAATCAAAACAAAAAACCTGATGGGGTGGGAGAACAAAAGAGAGAAAATAAATTGTCGAGCAGTGTTGCGTGATCGTAAAACACAATTAACGTATTGCACCGGTGAATTCCCCTTTCACACAGTCGTCAACAAAGTAAGAGGACGTGCAACTGTTCGAGCAGCTGTGAGAACAACCATGCACATCCAATCCAATATACCAAAGAGACGGGACGAGTGTAGGCCGAAGATGGCGGTGACCAGGAAACCGTGGGTGTAATGCGACAAGAATCTCTGGCCGGATGGTAATTGGCTGGTGAATCAGCCGGTCGTAATTGCTAAATTCCCGGGGAGATCTCACGAATGCTTGCGGGGCCGGGGAAGAATGCCCAGCGATGCGTATGAAGCGTGTAGTGTGTATGTATGTCTGTCAGTTACAGCCATGACCGCTAGGGGGCCGTCATATGTTGCAATGTTTCATAAATAATGAGATCAGTGCACAAGGATTACATTTGCATCAACCCAGACATGTATCATCACGTGATAAATGTGTTCTCCTTAATTAACCATTTGAATCAATGAGGAAGGAATGATGAGACTGCGCATCAGATTGTCAAACCGTTGCGTTGACAGGAAACTGCGAGATGCGTTTGGTCAGTCCTTCGTTCTCTACGGAGGATCGGTGATTAAACAGAAACTTGGGTATAATACGATAATGAGTACAGTTCAATGAGCTAATCACAGCTGTCGGTAAATTTCTTGCATCAGTGATCTCGTTTGTACGGAGCGCTGGAGGTGCCATCCAACTTTAATATTTAAGATCCTGAGATTTACTGCAGGATGATTGCGCAATAAACATAAGATGTCGACATCCTGAGATGATTAATCTCGGGATGACAACATCTTGAAGGTAGAATGTCGTCTTCCAGATGCATTTTATCTTAGGATAATGACATCATGAAATGAAGATGCCGTCTTCCCGAAATGATTTATTTCGGGATAACGACATCCTGGCGGTAGAGGTAAGATTTTCCAAGGTAATCCATGTTAAGATGATGATATCAGTTTGTATCACCATTTGTCATTGGCTGGTTATAACCAAAGACCAGCATAACCTTAAGGTTCAGGTCAAACGCTCACGACTCCTGCTCGCGAGAAACTATTTTTTCCCCAACTCTCGTGCAATAGTAAAGCACGTAAGTAAGTGAAACTCTCATCTGAAACTCATACCTAACAAAGGGTTACTCATGGGACTCATGAGATGATGATCCAGCAGCCGATTTCACGAAACGCTAGGATTAATCCTATCTCGAGTTAGGACGAGTAACTAGTCCTAACTTAGGATTAATCTTAAGGTTTACATTCTACAGTGCAAGGCTGGGACTCGTCCTAAGTCCTAAGATTAATCCTAAGTTAGGAAGAGTTTGGTGAAATCGACGGCAGGCATCACGAAACTCACCAGACTTGCCGAGGGTCAGAGAGATTTTAGTCATGTCTGTAAAAGCCACGAGAAACTGAAACTGGAACCTTGTGAGATCGTGAACGTGAACTCGAGAACTGTCAAAACGTAGATTTCTTCGCTATGGTGTTCAGGTCCATTTAAGCGCTGTCTCGGATCACACTGGGTTCATTAGACTCTCTGGATGCTGATAAATTCCAACTGCGGCATTCCTAAACGGAGCCCAAGGCCAACTACGGAATACTATTATTATTCCTCAAACAGTCCTCATTAAGGAGGGTGTGGCGCCTGCTGCGAGTTTATTTAGATGCAAAACCTCCACTTGGATGTTTTTACCAGACTAATTATGACTTTTGTCTGAGATGTTAAATGCCCTGGGCATAACGCCAGGGAGTGTTACCTTTCCTAGAGAGGCAAGAGTCAAGTGTCTCTGTTAATAAAGGCTTGATCTAGTTACATGGCATTGTGAATACAATTTTTTTGGCATGGAGCTTTGTACTTCATGTTGTAATAATGACAACTGTTACGAGTCTCGTTAGAACACACACAGATGTGTTATGAAATGTTATTTGAGGAGTTGGCGTTGGCGTGTTACGAGATAACAGTTGGTCCAAGTAGAAATCAGAAAAAGAAATAGGGTTGCAAGTTTTTCTCGCAAGGAACTGTGGAGGCGTATGCAAAGTATCAATAGGTTGTCGGCTGACATTCATTGCTACACAAAGAGCAACCTTTTGACATGTTCACATAAAGACAAGAAAATTAGTATAAATGAAAACATAACGTAAAATAAGCATCTTGGTATGAATGCATAAAAATACCCACTACTAATGAAATATTCAGGGAAATGTTTTTATTCCTTATTTTATTAGAAAACGTTATACCAACTAAAACTAAAACATATTGCCATAACATGTTTACTTTTTTGATTACCCCTCAAATGTTTTGCTTTCCAGTACTGACAAATGTATGGTTTACCATTTTTATTCAAAAAGTGTTATTCCTGCGGTGTTTTATATGTGTTTAAAGGGTGTGACACGGTGGGTCAGAGAGGTGTTTCTTGTAGCACTTAAAGGTGTTACAGTGTAATTGTATCCGTGTATTTTGAATAACCCATTGATGTTTCAATGCTACAATTTCATGAGATACAGGCTACAGACTTAAACATTTTTATTTTATTTTACATAATTTTCTTTCATAGAGTCAGACACTGTTAACAGTACATACATTTATTTTGCTTGCTTTTAGAAGAGATGGTTTCGTCCAAAATACAAGGCCATAGATGGCCGGCTTAATGTAGGCCTACTTATTATTCATAACGGGGTTTTTTTTTCTGAACAAATTTTGACAGGTGATGCTGTCTCAGAACGAAAAACTTACGCAAATTGGCGCATGTGCCACAGGCAAAATTGTTTGTACATGGATGATGGACGTGAGATATTGTCGGGATCCTGCCAATAATTGTTGTTTAGAGTATTTAACCACTGACGGATTTATTCTAATTACACTTTATAACTATCTCGAATCTTTAAAAGTAGCTATTGAAAATTGAAATGTAATTGTTCGTTAAAAATCGGCCAGAAATCGAACCAAGCATCTGTAACTAATGACAACTTGACAACTTTTTGCAGGGACCATCCGAACGATACCACTCCGTATCACTACTACGATCCCAACGGTAAAGTGGAATGTAAATACTACCAGACTAGCGAGGAACGTCTCAACGGGGGTCACCTCTTCATCACAGAGAAGGCAGTCTTTGCTCGCTGGGCCCGTAAGTTTAACATGAGCTTCCACTCGCCGTGGTGGAACATCACTGCTCTGGCCCCCAACACCACTGCCCTCGAGACACCCTTCCTGAAGAAGTTCTACGAGGCAAAGAAGAACAACAGAACAATCGTGCGGCACCGGAGGGTGATAAAGCGGGTCATCAAGAGGGTGGTCGTCAGGCGGAAGGTACCGGTGATGAAGAAATCACCCAAGACCAAATCATGATGTTGAGTTAAACTGTTTGCATATGTAAATACTTCTCTGTAGTGTTTTTAATATATTGAATATGAATATCAGGTATCCGTCCCTAGAGATTGCGCTAACGAAATATGTGCCCATTATACACGAAGCAAGTTGCTTTAAAATACACAGTTTAACACTCAGCAGAGCATTCGAACAAACTGGAAATCTGCCGAAATGCCTTCGACTGGTGACTACTCTAGTTTCTAACACCCCTATGTTCCGATTAACCCTTTTGATCTACACTCTAGGGTTACGGTTAGGCCTATATGGTTAGGGTTAGGGTTCGGATTAGGAAAATACTAGGGGTGTCGGAACATATATGTGTGTAACCCCTCACTTGGTGTCCCCCAAATGTTGTCTTTCCAATATTGGATTGTTACCTTTGTACCTATAACAGTGGACAAAGAGGGGGAACCTTTGGGCTACATTGGATCTTCTAAAGGTGTAAAGGCAAACTGAAAGAATAATGAACAGTAAACATTGCAAATGCCGCGTCAAATGTTGTATTTATTCATTGACAAATCTACAAGCACTGGTGTACCTTGTCACTGCAGCGATTCGCGGCTTCCTTACTAAAACATTTTCGAATGTTGGAGTGGCAGTAATTTTACTGTCTAAAAAAACTGTCTGCCTTTGAAGTAATTTTTTTATGAAAACAATCTGTTGATTGTAAATCCTAGTGGTTTGGGAAAAGTTTTTGTCGTCAGTACAATTTGTTTAAGGTTCCCGTACTGTTAATGACGTCATCGACTTATCCCTTTCGCTTCCACGTTGTTAAGGTGTAAGCAATATGGAATAATGAATTTGTTCGCTAATAAAGTGCGGGTGAATACAAACAATGAAATTAAGAAATAACTGTTCTAAGATCTAAATACAACAAAGCATGATAGTATTTAGAAATAAAAACATTTCACTAACAATGGAATAGTTATTAATTTATTCATTTTCAAGTATTTTATATTATAGTTCTTAATTTAGATCGAGCTTTAAAGGTGCTATCACTAGAAGTTTTCCCAGGTAACTTTGCAATTAGATGTCTTACCCGTTGGCCTGATTTTGATTTATATTTGGGTCCCACTCTCAGAAACATTTACCAGTGCGTTGACCAACCATTCGAAAACATCGAACTGCTGATTGTGTATTTTTGCACAACCGTGCATCGAACTGTGTATGTGCACCGTGCAGATGCATTCACCACATGATATCGCAGGCAGACTACTAAAACTATGGGTCAAAAACCGCTGTGGACATTGTTTAATGGTTAAAAAAGTAGGAGGGTTAAAGAGCTCTGTTCTGAACGAACTAGTCCAGGAGCTTGTCAAAGGTTAACAATAACGGACCTTTCCTTAGAGACGTACAGTGTCATACGGTGCAAAAACAAAAACAAACAAAAAAGTAAAATAAAAAATAAAAAATTACTGATAAATCAATAGCGCTACCCAAAACAAAATACACACATTATTCATAAAATAAAAGTTGTTTTAAATGTTTTGTTTTAACGGGCAGATTAGTGCTAACCTATACATTTTGGGATACTCGATGCCGTCAATACAAAATGGTGGTCGGTGTCTGTAAAAGAATAAAACAACTCGATTTAAAGCCTTCAAAGCAACTCTTAGTCAATGCTGTTTTGATACTGTTTGCTATCATTACAAACCTCTGAAATCTTGAACAGTTATTGTCATTTATTGGTATTTGTGTTTTGGGCTAAGTTACTGTCTCAATCCCATGCGATGTGAATTGTATTTTAAAATCAAACTTGTCAGTTGCTATATATATATTTATAGCAACGATAATTGCAGCAACGAGATTGTTTTCTTGTTACCGTCGTTGAGGACGCTGTACTACAGTCGCAAGTGTTTCTTGTGCAACAAAGTAGTGGTTGGTCACATTTTTATCAATGCATTGTTTATGTAGCATTCAAATCAAGTGTGTTTTGCACTTTTTCTTTTTGTAAAGTATGTTTCAAAATGGTTGACCTTGGTAATTGTGTCAAAAATGAGTTTACTAAGCTATTAGCAACTTCAAATTATTTACAAAAGTTGAATTTGCTCTGACTGTTTTTGACGGCGAATTCCAGCATTTCTTTATTGGCCCTCTTTGACTCTAGTTTTTGTACTACATGTAATTGTTAAATCGATTTTAGTTGTGATGTTTTTTATTTACTGAAATGAGTATTCGACCACATTGAGTCTTTCGGGTCCAATTGTTGTGAACAGTTATATATTTATTACGAGGATGTCACTTTGTCAACTCGAAATTTTAATGACAATAGGATTACAGTTGTTTGAAAGGGTGAGGTGTAGTTTTGTTTAGAGGTTATCAAATCCAAAACAACACTGGGCTTAAAATTTCACGGTAACTCTCTATCAAGTACGATGTTCATAAAATAAATTTATTTGATGTACGACGATTTTGTTTGTTCCAAAACAAAATCAAAAAGCAATGATTTGGGTACATCAGCGTACAGTTGAGTGAGACAGTGTTTTGGATCCAGTGATGGCTGTTTTTTTGTTTCCAGTATTCTATTCTTGATATGAGCAAGTGAGCCAAATTAAACAGAACAAAGATATATAATTTACGTTTTAAAACGAGACCTTGAGCAATTGTTTACTTTAATTGAACTAATTGTGCTTTCCATTATGCGACTTCTTATATGATAACAATTAAGGAACTCAAACAACTAGGTGTGATCTTGAAGATTATTTTTCTATGTGAGCTAATAGGGAGGTTCTTTATTAATGTCTTAATTTCACTGAATAATTTAGTGTGTCTTGAGTAGTATTTATTATTGTTTTTCTTGTATAAAGTGATTCACACAGTTTTACTTTTTTCCTTGGAGTTTTCAAAAACAACCGGTGAGGAATGCATGAAAGAGCAGATAAACAATGTTGTTAAAATAAACCATGTTTTATTCACATGGATCACCACTAGAAAAGCGCAATGGTTCGTGTTGTTTTAAGTCAAGTATTTTAGTCGTGAATAGGTCTAATCAGGTCTTTTTTGGTCAAAAACTTGTATGTTTTGCTTTTTTATGTTTTGTATTTTTTAAGATGGTTCTACAGCTTGAACTATACAAAACTCATGGAGAACGTTTTCTAAAATTGGTCATTTATAATATTCAGTCACGTGCTTTTTGTAGGTTGCCTTTTGAAAACAGTCAACGAGTTTTTAAACAAAACAAAATCTCCGTTAAATTTGAAATCTTGTTTTATTAGAAGAGTGATTGATGTTTCGACAGTCATGTTTTATTGAGTCTCTTTGCATTATTTGTCCGATATTGATGAGAGTGCAGAACATGGCGGCTGGCACTGCGGCAGTGGCTTGAGAACGACGTCACAGGCATCGAAGTAGCCGTAGCCAGAGCCTCCAATTTGACACGGCCTAAATGTGAAATGAAGTTCACGTGCAGTCATTTTGGCTGCTAAGTTGAAGCCTTCCCATTGGTCAGTTGTACGTGGTATTGAATTTCTTTTGGTCTATTGCTAATCACCGGTTTTTTCAGTTGAATGTGATGTATCCACTCAAGTTATCGAAATGAAGCTGATATTTGTTGATTCAGTAGGGTAAATGCCTTCAAATGATATCAAACATCTTAAAGATGCAAACGATACCCAAACTTGATTCAGTCACAGATTCCATTATATTAAGGTGTTAACCTTTGAACTAGTAAAGGTTAAAGTTCGACTGCATCGTAATGTTTATTTTCATGTTGCTTATTTCCAAGAAAGTGCCAATGCACGTTTTTACTAGTTTTAACGAGTTTGACAACTCCATATTATTTTAAAATAATGTTTGAAATAAAAAAATGAAAGTACACAAATCATATATGCTTTTGTTTCATACTTAATTACAGATTGTCATTTTAGTATGTAAACCATTTTGTAGATACCGAAGACATGTTTCCAGTTGAAGAAAGGTAGATTAAAAAAGTTGTAACTTTAAAAGTAAGTTAACTTAAAGTTTATCCCCTTCTTTTTAAATGCGTTATCAAGCTTTTGCCTTGTTTGAGGTAGGTACAAGAAATTAAAGAGTTGGACTAATTTCATGGGGGCATCATTTTGCTGCTGATCCCATAGTTATGTTTGAAGTATTGCACTGCTCTATCGTTCAGAATAACAACAGATAAACTACAAACATTCGCCCAAAATCATTCAACCACCTGCGATGAAAAGCAAGAAATTGAACTTCCAGTCAAGTTCAAAGCCAGCTATCGGCGAAAGTGCGCCCTCTATGGGCGTCGAAAGATCTTCTGGTGTACTGCCGGCTTGCGAATACGCCTCACAACTCGTTTGGCCCTCAACGGGGGTTGTTTGCCCCGTTGTCCGGACTGCCTCCGTTCGTACTCCTTGAACGTTCTCTTAAACAGTGTGTCGACGACCGTGTTGTCGTCGTACTCCTTCAGTTGACCGTCCCACGACGGTTCATGGAAGACGATGCCGTACATGGCGGCCCATTTGGCGAATACAGCTTTCTCAGTTAGGAACTTGTGGCCTACGTGTGTACTCTTTTCACTCCGGTTGTAGTAGTCACACTCTGTGCGTAGATTATCGTAGTAGTGATATGGATGGGTGTCATTTGGGTGCTTGCTAAAAATATGGGAATACAAAAGGCGAAAACAATAGATTATAAACATTATTTCACTCGCTGTAGGGCAAGGATACACACAAATTCAGCTCTCATTATTCGTGATCGAAATTTGATATAAAAGTAAACTGTAAACATGTATTCATCTCAATAAACACGTATACATTAAGGCAGAAAAGGACGAATAAAAATTGATGCCAAACAATGGAAACGCACACGCATGTACGCACTGCGCACAGCTCAGAGCCAATGATAGGTCTTCTTGGGCGTGTGACGTCATTTACTCTGTATGAACAAGGGGTATTATGTGTTGAGATTACCTGCAGAAGTCTTCATAGATCATCCCATACACTTCGATGGTTTCACATACGTCAAGAGCGAATAACATCGTTCCCCAGCCTGTTGACATCCACACTTTTACTGTCGACCTAAAAGTATTGCACAATGAGAAAGATGTGTTGGTTTAAACCCACACCAATGTGTGAAGAGCACCGTACGCAGTGCTTTCCGGGTTCGTTGGGAGTAGTCGAACCTTGACCTCTGACACTTGATCAGGATATAGGCCTATAAAACGGTACTCAACAATACCCGTGTGGTACTGAGCCCCACCCATGTCATTCTTAAATCAATTTTGACTCATTTTAGAAGCTTACTTTGAAACGTTAAGCTCCTTGTAGAATGTCATCTCATTTCGTTTCATAGCGTCTTTTGATGCGAGATACACATTGGCGTTAGGGTACCTACTAGCGTACACCCTACTCCACCTCGAGGGGGAATTCCAAACCCAATCCACCAAGTAGTGCCAGACGACTACGATGTCAGACCGAGTCGCCTCATCTTCAAGGTACCGACTCCTATCTTTCACCGATCCCATCATTTGGGGAAAGTTTCTGTGACCCATGACCCTGAATGTTGTCCTGGTACCCACGTCGGCTTCGTAGGTTGTCGTAGGGGCGCCGTTCATGCGGATGACGCAGTCCGCTTCGTCAATGACGCTGCCGGCTTTGGATCCGATGAGCCGACCAGCACTGTTGACGATTGCACAGGAGCTGCATTGCTTCGATAATGGCTGCAAAGTGTGGATAACCAGAAGAAAAAAAGTATAATTTTAACATAATATTATGTGCACCGCTTTCACCAAAGTTGTTATTATTCCTCTGACTGTTTCATTATTAATAGTCAGATCATCAGCAGACGACTTCTCCAAAATAGCCATAACATGATCATTGAGGTTAGTTTCTACTTTAGTTATGTCTACGGCTTACGCACTTTAAGCCATATGAAACCTCGCCAAAAGCACACAAAGGGCTACAGGAACTAAGATGTTTTGGGTATTATTTTTTCCTGCCCAGTGACAAATATTATGCAGTTTTTTACCAATAGAGGGCGGTAAAGACCTTTATCGGGAGAAGAGGTTTGGGAAAAGCAATCAGCTGGCAGGCACGTCCATGACGATGATACTTCCCCCTAATCTGCGTATGCAAATGTTATCTATCCCTTTCCACCGATTAGAATTATTGGTCTGTTTGAAAATGAGAAAAAGTATATTATGGGTGTCGAAACACAGGAGTGTCGGAACAAAGGTTGGTAACCCAAAAACCTACCATTCTGTCCCTGTAGGTTATGTACCCCTTGCATCCCAGCCAATGTTCCGGCCGGATTACGTGCCTGGTTATGTTGTAATCCACGGTTTTGTTTGTTATTCCTTGGCCTGTGTAAGCCAATTGGTTCCATTTGGTCCGCCTCCTGCTGACGTTCCGGATGTCGTTATCTGTGTATTGGTTAGCGATGTTCGAGGTTCTGATGGTTGAACCATGGCGTGTCGTCCACCAGACGCGCTGGTTGACTTGCGCAGTTTCAAAATACGCCACAATCACTACTGTTACTATTACACTGTAGAAGCACACCGTTCCAAGCAGTTTAAAAAGCGACTGTAGGAAAGCAACATGAACGGAATATAATGAAATCACGAGAGAGGTGTCAAATCTGATGCATGAGCTGTACACACCAATCATGTAAGTTCTCTAAAAACTACCGCGTCAGAACTGATCTGTGCCAGGGTCTCGTGTGGCTTGAGCCATCTATGGGTCAGCAAGGCCAGGATCCTGGGTCAGCAAGGCCAAGATCATGGGTCAGCAAGGCCAGGATCCTGTGTCAGCATGGCCAGAGAAATGGGTCAGCATGGCCAGAGAAATGGGTCAAACTGACGCAGAATTATACCGGTAGTTAGAAATCCCATTTTTGGGTCAGGCTGACCCATTACTGGGTCATGCCCCTGGGTCCCGGAATCTGGGTCAATTCTGACTGGGGGGGGGGTCAGAGTGTGGCGTTATCGACCTTCAATAGCAAGGACCGGACATCTTGTTTTTCTCCAATCCATATCAACGGCACCAAACCGAGACTGGAAGAAATATAGTCAGGTCTCTTTTTTTGGCACGATGTGGAAACCATTAATCTTGACTGATGTGGTTGACAGGGGAGAAGACAAATATGGTGACAACAAGATTAAAGGCTATTCTTAAAGCAATCTGCCCAGTAATTTTAGACCGAGACACCTCATCCTCGCAATACCGTTTCCTTTCAGTCATTGGTCTGATCCTATCACTTCTTTAAATTATCTAGTTGGGACAATGACTCGATTAATATTTTTTGTTGTTTCATATAGATATTCTTTCTCCAACCCCGCTCTAACTTCTTATTTGAATGAATTAAATTACATGCACATATATGTATACTGCATGAATGTATTTATTTTATTAATCCCGCAGTCGGTCGAAATTCAGTGCAGCCGAACTGTGATTATCGAAAGTTTGTTTTCCCACGGCCGTGCACGGTACAAAACGAAACAGGATTTGTTTTTGAAATGCGACACCACTGTTTTTGGCTTGGGCTCATGGCTTATGGCTAATGGCTTGGCTTATGGCTTATGAAGCCCCGTACTGTAAGCACACATTTTCAAAATAACTGACGTAGCCGAAGCCAGGAGCCAAAGCCCCAATTGAAAGTGATCTTATTTCGAAAAGAGCCATACGTCTTTAACAACAGGCCAATAACATTGACCTCGGTATGGTCATTTTGTGTTTTTTTGTATTCATTCAAGCTCACCATGTCACAGAGATACCAATACTCGGGCCCCCAGCTTGTTTTCAGTTACTAAATAAATCATTTCATAAAAGTAAACTTACACATTTAAATTGAGCCATCTTTCAACACTTGGCCATCAGTTCTCAGGTTCCGTCGATACAAATTAATCCAGTGTTTTGACCAACCATCATACCGCATACATGTACAGACACAGATATTGCGGGTAAAGAAACTCCATGTTCCTTAGACCGGGCGTCCCGAAGTAAAAAAAATATCTACTGCTACTGTACACACTGAAGGACTAATGGTAACTTTAAGCTAGCAAACTATGAAGACACTTGGATGTCTTCGGCAATCTTGTTACATAATAAATGTTTGTCTTTCATTTTACGTCGGCTTTTCGCGTGGTCCATCTTTTGTGTATTGTGATGTTTACCGCGCAACCAAGGTGTGCAGAGATTCAACGAGATTTTTGTGAGAGAGAATAACAAACCAAGGCAGGCCTCTGGGGCTGGACGTACATGGGCCTGTGTGCTAGATCATGTTCCCGTTGATTCAATCATCGTCTTTGCTTTACAAATGTAAATAATGTTCACAAGGTGACATGGGTGTTACTAGGTCAATGAATATCGGTTGTTGGTTTACCGTCCCAGTCTGTGACCGTATACATGTACATGTAGTAGAAATAGCTATGAGTCTTGTTCGCTCGTCCCCAGCGCCTTGCCTTAAAACCAAAGGCGCTGGGATGGGCAAACGTATCAAGCACGCTCATTAGTTAATGCTCAGTCCCATCATGCATCACACTCACACTGCAAGCACTGTACGCATGACGTAATTCCTGAACAAGAATCTGTGCAAGCTGATTAGCCCATCCCAGCGGTCCTGGATAGGCCGCTGGGGCCGAGTGAATGAGTCTTGTAGATACATGTAGTACTTTTTCGTTGGGGGGGGGGGGTGGTATTTTGGCAGGGGGAATTGCTGCAGGGGGGCCACCATTCTCTTATGGCATTTTGTGGCCGCGATAGCGATCCCAATTGCGATCGTTCACTGCATTGTACAAAGACGAATTTTCCTCTTTTTCTCTCTCTTTGTTCTCGTTCTTTTTGAGAGCACTATATCGCGATTCGTTTCGTGGGATGGGGCACCTGAGGGGGGGGGGGCACTGAAAAATTGTGGTGGTGGGTGGGGGGGGGACACACTGTAATATTGTGGTGGGGAACGTGCCCCCCCCCCCCGTCTACGCCGCTGGTAGTCCCGTGGCGTACAAGGCAAATGGCAGGCATAATGTTCTAGGCATATCCAAGAAAAACAAGAAACAAACCAAGCCAACAATTATTGAGATTTCCGTTTTCACTTTGAATTTCCTGGCTATGAAGGCCGTAGGTTTGATGTGAGCGGAAAGAAATGTCTGATGTGCTAAAAAATGTACTAACAGAACAACATACAATGCAGGCGGTTGTGCTAATAAGCATTGCCTAAGTTCAGTGTGACCATGGTGTGACAAGGCCCGTATTTCAACAAGAGAAGACCCTCGTGGGTGTACGCTTGGACAACACTAACATCGGCCTAGCCTTCAATCTGAAGGTTCTTAATCAAGGGGGGGGGGGGAAATACAATTACACCATGGAGGAAGAAGCCCTTCATGTCTGTACCCGTCATTTTTTAGGTTTACACACATTGTTCATGGCACCTCACTAGTGTTGTAAAACCCGTTATTTATACGGACACACCGAATGGTATTTTCTTATTACTTATTTATTCTGCAGAGATCTTCAATCTCGGTTTCCACATCGAGTCTTCCAACATTTTCACGATGCTTAGTATAGGCAGCTTTTGCTGATCAAACGAGAAACGTGGACGATGGTTATACTCGCGGCCAATGTTCTGCTTTTTACCCCAGTGAGGGCGCTGTTTTAGCTTGTGTGGGTGCACCACACTAAATTAGTTCCCATAGCGACCAAATGCTAAATGCTCACAAAGCACTCAAAATGTATTAACAGTCTCCCAGCCTCTTGATAAAAACAAACTATATTTTTCTGGCAACTGATTACTTCAATCTTTTAAAAATTTGGTAGGTTAGGATAGCTGTTTAGCTTTTGATCTGAGCTCATAAAAAAAAGACCCCCAAAACCGCCTTATTTAACGATCAAACCGGCCTTGCCAGACTTCATCTTGGAAAATGTTCCTTCACCTTTTGGAAAATTAATAAGGTCATTCTTATATTATTATTTTCATTTGATACTGCAATAAAGTTAAACTGGATACCATTTCATCGACACTGATGATGCAGGGAAATTGGAGATAAAATGAATGTTTTTGTTAAATCAAGTACGGGAACTAAGTGATGATGGCAAGTAGATCAGTAATCTGAGTTAGCTGTGTGTTATTCTACACTCTCGATACCAGGATTGGTGGAGGTCAAGTGAAACTCATGCCACACGCAGAAATAACAGCAAAAGAATTAATTCATTGAGTAATTATCAAAGGTATACCTTCCCTTTAATTATGTCAACACATATAAGCACTAGCATCGTCACACACGCAGCTCTTGTAGATAATATTGACAGCTTTTAGTTTTTTTGAGGTAGGGTCCTACCGTATTAGAGTCAGTTTATATTATTTTAAACAGTTTGTGGGACGTGCGACAAATGTTCTTATCAAAAATCCGGACGACTGTATAAAAACGTGATTGGTTTTCTATGTTAATTCGGCGCGCTAAACATAAGCACAAAAATTAAGTACGGTGACCGTTTCGTTCAACCTCCGCCCCCCCCCCCCCCGATCCGACCCAAGCGTGACGCCATCATTTTCACAGCGGTATCAAAGTAATAACGATTCGATTTAAACAATAGTTTCAAAGCAAGAATCCAAGAAACAAAATGTCAGTTAAATATTTATTCATCATATCGTCGATTGTCGGAATACAGCTTTTAAACGACTTTTATTACGGTCTGGCCATCTTGGTTTTCTCAAATTCAAACTATTGCAACCAAACCGAGGCTGGAAGGAGAAAGAAAACAGTGAAAACATATAGTGCGTCAAATGAGTAAGTGTGACACAGAAACAGATCTCGCTTGATCTAGAGGTTCCACGCTAACTACGTGATTCAACATGTCTGCCTCGGCAGACATTGTGAAAAGTCATTCATCATTACCACATTCAGAAAAACCCAATGCTGATTGTCTTCACCTTGTATCTTGTAGTCGTAGATACGAAGGTAAATAGCGCAGCGGAGATCATTTCCTGAGAACGAGGTTGAGGCTATACGGATGAAACTTCATTTATCATTCGTCACGACTTCTGTTGCCATTATGTTTCTGTTCGTAGTCCCTAAACGTTCGCTTGAACAGTGTGTCCACCACCGTGTCATTGTCATAGTCCTTCAGGTGACCGTCCCATGACGGTTCATGAAAGACAATACCGTACATGGCGGCCCATTTGGCGAAAACAGCTTTCTCCGTAAGAAACTTATGACCCTTTTGTGTCTGTCGTTCACTGCTGTAATAGTAACTGCACTCTGTACGGGCCTTACCAAAGTAGTGATAAGAGTAGGTGTCATTTGGGTGTTCGCTGTTTGGGACAAGAAAACAAAACCACAAACATAAACGGAGTCACTTGCGTTAGTAAGGTATGTGAAATAGTCTGTAGTCGAGATCAACCGGTCCGCCGAGAGGAAACCTGGTCTGGAGACTTACAACACTATGGCGAATTGGTTTTAGAATCCATGTAATTAGCATCTTGTCTTATTAGCCATCTTGTCTTATTAGCCATCTTGTCTTATTATAAATCTTGTCTTATTAGCCATCTTGTCTAATTAACCATCTTGTCTTATTAGCCATTTTGTCTTATTATAAATCTTGTCTTATTAGCCAACTTGTCTGATTAGTCATCTTATCGTATCGGCCATCTTGTCTCATTAGCCATTTTGTCTTATCGGCCATCTTGTCTGATTAGCCATCTTGTCTGATTAGCCATCTTGTCTCATTAGTCATCTTGTCTGATTAGTCATCTTGTCTGATTAGTCATCTTTTCTTACTGGCTATCTTGTCTTATTAGCCATCTTTGGTATTCTACTTTACCTGCAGAAGTCTTCATAGATCATCCCATATACGTCAATGGTTTCACATACATCAAGAGCAAATAACATCGTTCCCCAGCCTGTAGACATCCATAAATTAACCTTTGACCTACGGTTAGGGATAGATTGGAAACATTCAAATTTGGAAATGGTATAAACTAGCAAAGTTTTCAAAGTTATCTTTCAGATTTACTTGATGTTTGTATGTAATCTATATCGATCATGGACCACACTTTGGATATTTTATTCACGAAGATTCTTTCTAAGACAACAAATAAACAATTTGCAACTTCACAACTAATGGATCCAACATTTATTAGAAGCCTGTTGGAAATTTATGAAGCTAAACTTATTGTCATCGATGTATCTAAGAAACCATGAATTAATGGCAGCGTCGTCTTACGAATCGCCCTATAATGAACATTTGTATTTCTTATTTAAAAATTATACACAAGTTAGCTTGGCAAACGGAAGTAGGGGGAAAACACAAAAAAGAAACAAACAACAAAGCTAACCCCCCAAAATCAAAGCGAAACTGAGCATGGGACAGCTGTTCGCTCGTATGACGTCCAGATTTACGAAGTTACCCACTCACTTTAAGATATTCAGCTCCCCGTAAAACATTTCTTCGTTTCGTCTCATGACCGCCTCGGACGCAAGGAAGACGGTAGCGTGGCGAAACATAACACAAAACGCCTTGCACCATCTTGATGGAGAGTTTTTCTTCCAATTCACGCCGTAATGCCATACGACTACCAGGTCGGACCTTGTTGCCTTGTCATCGAGGTAGTGTCGCCTCTCCTTAATCGTTTTCATCATCTTGGGAAAGTTTCTGTGACCTATGACCCTGAATGTTGTCCTGGTACCCACGTCGGCTTCGTAGGTTGACGTAGGGGCGCCGTTCATGCGGATGACGCAGTCCGCTTCGTCAATGGCGCTGCCGGCTTTGGATCCGATGAGCCGACCAGCACTGTTGACGATTGCACAAGAGCTGCATTGCTTCTTTAAGTTCTATGAGTATATGAATTTGTTGTGTTCACTTAAGCTCGTTTCCCCTGCTTCACGCGTTTTCTGATAACAAACGATGCGAAAAAAACAGGTTTTCCCCTCTTTTTTGCTCATAACTTTTTAACCTCGCGGGTGATTGTACGGGGTCGAACGGTTTTAAGAAGTATATTTCATGGTCAAGCTAATGGTGGTATTTTTTAAATATTGTTATCTAAAAAAACACCGTACTTTTGCGATTGAAATACTTAATTTGTGCCGGTTTTCCTGTGGCAGCGCGCAGTTTTCACTCCATCAGAATTACTCATTTGAGTGCCGATTCTAATTGGAGTGTCGGATTCCACCGGGTCGAACAGAATCGAATAGTTGAGACCATTACCTTTACTGTGATGTAAGAAAGGTTTGGATTGGTTAAAAAAAACACCGTACTTTTCAAGGTGAAAAAAGGACCAATGACAATTATCGATCTATATTTTGTTGTTTGGACGGAGTTCCCATCGGTCACCGTTAGTTTACACGTGTTCGGATTGCACACACGACCTTTCATCTTCCGAGTTCAAGAACAGATTTTCTGTGTTGACATCACAGGTAAGTCTTTGAAAAACTGACCATATCTTATATGATAATCAATGAAAATGTTTTGAAATTTTTACGGGGAAATTCAATCTTGAAGTATAGTGTAAATTTGAACCTAAAAAACATGAAATTTGGGATGCAAGGGCCACTGGCTACTTCCATGACGCTACGTGACCATTGGGCCGTACCATTTTTGTCAAAGGAGGATCTTGCGTGGATTCCATTGTTATTACCAAACATTTGAAATACCCAAACCATTTTTAGGTTAGAAAAAGTTAACGTTATCCTTTCCTTTTTAATTTGTTCTTTCAGGTTATGAATTCGAGAGAAGAAGAGTGGACTACGGTTCCTTACACATAGCTGATCAGCCGATTTGCTTTCTTGAACTTTGAAGTTCTTTAGTGCCAAAGAAAACTTCAAAACACTACACATGGATGGACAAATAGTTGTTGGCAATTCAGTTTTTTGTTTGGACTTTGTTGCTTATATTGGGCGATATGTTTTCGTTTCAAACAGTTGTTTGTAAAACTACATCAGTGATTATTATTATTTTTCTCATACTACTGGGTTTTTCTTACTATTGTTTTAGTGATGAAATAAGTGCAACCAAACTATGCTTCTTTGTTTAATTTCATCTCATGTACATGTGAAACATAATGTGATGTTTTTTATTTGGATTTAGAGTTTACGTTTTTGTTAAGTGTTGTAGAAAAAACCTGTTAGTTGAGAGGAGATAAAATAAATAACTTGATTCAGAAACCAACTTCCCATTGATTCGAATGATTCTGTTTTTTCAAGTATTTGTGTATACTGTACATGATGAGCATGGGGGAAGATCTAAGCCAGTAAAGTAGTTACGAATAAACATCCATCTGTGATTACGTAACATTTAAGTTTTACCTTTTCTGTGAATGGAACATTCAACCTGGTCGTGTTATGGTCGAACGCACAGCTACACAGGGTTTGGGTTAATCCGATTTACCGATCCCAGTGCACTGCCTCCCAGTAAACGCACAATAATTAACGCTTAGTCTTAAGTGAACAAAACAGGGGTCAACAAATTCATTTACTCGGAGTAAAATGGAAAATGGACCACACCAGTTAGTAGTTATGCATGAAAGTTTTTAACAGCATCTGCACTCTAAAACCACCAGTAATAGCAGCAGTATCAACAGCAGCAGCAGCAGAATTATCATCAGCAACTGTATTAACAGCAACAGCAACAAAAGCAGCACCAGCACCAAACAGCAGCACCAGCAATATCGATTGCAACACCAGTAGCAGCAACGAAAGCAGTAACACCAGTAACAACAACAGCCCCCGCACCAGTAAAAGCAGCAGGATAAGCAATACCAACGGCAACAGCAGTAGCACCTACAGAAACAGCAGCAGCAGCAGCAGCAGCAACAGCAACATTTACAACAGAACGGCAGCAACAACAGCAAAAGGAGAATAAGAAAAAGAAGCCTTACATTTTTATTATCGTATGTGACATATCCTGCAGGTCCCAGCCATCTCTGAGGAAGACGTTTTTGAGTTGGTTTGGGGGTTAGAGTCCCAATCTTCAAAGTAGGCGTGGTAAGGTTCACATCCAGCAGGCTACCACTAAGTCGCGCATCTCTACACACGGTACCTTCCCCTGCCTGCCCGCAGTGGTCAGTAGGCGCAGTTTGTCGCACTTGATTGGAGAACGTGTGTACATTGACGAGGATCACACAAACCACTGTCCATAGCGCACTATACATTAGGACCATGCACAATAATTTATAAACCTTCTGAAAGAAAACAGAGGTGTAAATCCATTAACAGTTGGTGGCGATGTCAACAGATCGAATTGAACAGAGCGTTGGTCCAATCTGTGAATGACTTGGAAAGCTTATGTTAGACAGGGCTTTTCGGTGATGTTCAAAATAACCCCGCCAGCTCTTAAAACTCTTGAAAACATTTGTCAAAGTAAGCTCAGAATCCTGGCAGTTTGTAAGTAGGAATACCTATATCAAGGACGACCTCTGAGATGAGTTCCAACACTTTTCACCAAAATAACTTACTTTTCTTTATTTGTTTTCAAAGAAAGCTGGCTCTTTTTCTTCATTGAACTGACCGTTTTGTGTGTCAACTTCACCAGTACTTCTCCCGGGTCAACTCGACCAAAAGTCCAAGTCAGTGACCTTCAGTTCAATTTTGGAACAGTATGCCCGAGAATCTTGACCGGAACAACCAGTCTAGCCTCGGATCCGGATTACGGATTAAATTCACAGGAGATCTTCTATGGTCAGGATTGCAAACTATACACTACAGTATAGACCTTTGTATTGCAACTTAACAGCCAATTTGTTTGCCAACCAAGGTAGGAAAACTATGGCAAAGCAAAAACAGATTTGTGATATGCACAAAATATATTCCAAAACAGAGTTAAATTTGTTGGAGACAAAGCAACTAATCATGGGATGTAATTGTTTTTAAATTGAAAGTTTGCAGAGCTGTTGAATTTTATCACAACATCTGTTAACACAATTTAATGTTTGCTAACATCCGGAACGTCCATGCCAACCAGCGCAGCTTGTTTACCGGCGATAGACACGTGTAATGTATACTCACATAGAAGGATCCGAAGTGTGCCGTTCCGGATCCTTGTTCTTCAGTCTTGTGTTCATGATAAGTGCCTGAAGAACAAAGAGAATATAGTCAGGATTACTGAACAATTTAAAACTCACTGATAACGAATTCAAAGTGCAACTGGTAGCAATCCTCGTCCTGAGTATGGGATAATTCAGCATTCTAAAACTCACTGGTTTTAAAGTTCATACTGGCACCAATCTTAGAATTACGACGTCTATGCATAGCTTTCTCTATGGTCTAAGGTACTGCCAAGGTTGAAGTTTGACTGATGATGGCTCATAAACTTTGCTGCCATTCTTTGTCTACTCCATTACCCCCTTTTCAACTTCTATTTCTCTCGCGACATTCACGCTGTAGCTATCCAAAAAAGAAAAAAGAAAAAAGGGGACCGACCATTGCCGAAAAGCTTCAATTTGTTTGGATTTGTGCACTGTATTATTTATTTACATAGGAACACGAGAAGTTCTGTTTGACCTCACCATACCCCTGTCTCACGAGACTTAAGTTCCCTCGAAAAGGCTTCTTGGAAAAAACAAACTTCTCCTCTTTGCAAACACAAGTGGATTTCTAAACATTATGTGCTTGAAGGAAACGTTAAGTCTCAATCTAAACGTGTATCGTGCGGCAACCAATTTTACAATGTGATAAAACAAAGTACATGTTCGGTTTGCGGTAACACCAGCTGTGTAGATTTGTTCTATGGGAAGGTCTTGCTTTTATAAAGCAACATTAATTATGTGTTCGACCCATTTACCCGTGTTGTGGGTTGAGTCCAGTTATATAGATGCCTATGGATTCATGTTCCAAAGGACTAGGGAATGTACTTAATATGGTGCTTATCACACAGATGGTGTATACATGTATTCGGTTTGCGGTAACACCATGATCTATTAGCTGTGTACATTTGTTCTTAGAGAACTAGGTCTTGCTTTTTATTCTACATAGCTAGTAGATATACACATGGTGTTACCGCAAACCGAATATACATTACATTGATACCTCAACATGCAAACTTAGCAAAGCCTTAAAAAGTATACACCGATGGTGCTTATCACACATCGGTGTACGGGTAAAACAAAACCGAATAATATTCATTATCCTCGATGCAACTTTAACAACTAGTAACAATCATGATTATTAATTTTGCGTATGGTTATGCAGTTACACTTCTTGCCTCGATTTCGTTAAGTTACTGAGTTTGATGAGCAACGATGGCTCCAAAGTTCTAAACATGATTACTCTACCTGTTGGCATGGTAAGCCGACTCCCCACACAGATAGTGGTTCACGCAGTAGGCCCACTTTCAATTATAAATCCACCAGTTTGTCTTTGACGAATGGCACATCATACAATCAATCATAAAGCAAGGAAAGGGAACAACTCAAACAAGGAAATACCATGTTGTTTCCTTAACAGATGTCCACTTTTAGCTCTTCGTTCCTCGTTTAGCTTCCTGTCATGCAGCTTCCTGTCATGCAGCTCCCTGTACCACTCATTGTTGACTATTTTAGAGTTATTCTTGATAAGTAATCAATACTATACGTTGTGTACGGGGTAGGTTTATTGGCCCTGGGTGATCTTTGTGGCATAATGGTAATCCATGTAATGTACCGAATGTGTTTGATTCAAGTACGGAGCGCCTGATCTGTTTTAAATTCTGTTTAACGTCGCGTTCGGTTATCGTCCCAACATAGTTATGTTCCACATGGGTGACTGTTACATAACCCATGATTTGAATGAAATCATGGTCTCGATGATCAAACCACGAAGTGTTTCATTCAAGTATTGAACGCCTTATCTGGTTTAAGTTTAGTTTGTGTGATTTAAAGGTTTTTTTTTTAGTGTGACAATCTACCTTTAAGTGCTCTTAACTATTCTCCTGTACACTTTGACAATCTAAGTATATTGTACTCTTTACTTTTGATTTGGGGTTGAACAAAGATAAATTGACTGGAGCGGGACATCGATTAATCGGATCTCCGATTAACGTGCCGGAGCTCTACCAACTGAGCTATCTAGCCCTATGTTGGTCGTCTCCCCTTTTTGGTCAATATCTTTGTCCGGGGGTATCAGTCAACAGCAATTCAACCGTTAGCTGCCGTGTAGCCAGGGATCAAACCCAAGTTTACGATAAAACCTGGGAAGTGGCAGCCAGGGGATCACCTCAAGGGGATGCGACTTTTTATTTCAGATATCAAATAATAAAACACAAGCGAAACTGACTGGGTAAATTTGTACACTTCTTTAAACAAAAATGCCAGCGCCTCGAAATACGTTTGGCCGTATGGCGCTGTACAGACTTTGCTGACAAGAAAGCTCGTACTTGATCCTCTCGAAGGACGCGGATCAACACTTCGAACTTTTAAATTGTTTACAAATAAACAGAATTCCACCTGCGAGGTTACCCTGGTTCCGCAATACCTGTGTAATGTGTGTTTACTGACCGCGATATAATAGTCATTAACAAAAGCCCTTCAGATCAGCAATTGCGCTGGTCTTTCTTTGCCCAGCCAGACCAAATTCAGTAAAAAGTTCTTTGTTTATTTCTACTACAGGTCCAGGAACACACACACCATTCATAGAAAAATAATAAATAGCACTATCAAATCACCCCTCCCCCCCCCCAATTAAAAAGAAAATAATAATAATATATAATAAGCTAAAAAAGAAGAAGATAATATTCAAAAATAATAATACTAATAAAATACACTTCCTAACTCATTATCATTATTTAAGTATTATTGTTTCCCTTCTTCAAGTTCTACTTTGAGTCTGTTGGGGTGTGTGTGTTTGTTTGTTGTTCTGTTGTTGTTGTTTGTTTGTTTGTTTGCTGTAAAATTAAGAAACCCACAGGAAACACCATGTTTTGTCACCGGAGGCATCTGTTCATGGTGACATGGTGACTTGACTTCAATACTAGGCAATTTGACAGCAAGTTGTACTTTATTTGTGATCTCAACATGGTGGCACACAGTAGAAACGAATATAAAACAGCAACAACGTGGAGCCACGTATGCCCATTATAGGGAGTCGATCCCACGATCGTGTGGCCAGATTGTACAAGTCTTTAAAAACCATAAACTAGTAACTCTTTGAAAAAAACCCAAAAAAACTTACTCAGTATCCTGCGAAAACTTCTTCGAGGAACCATGTCCACTATTCACCAAACTCCGAGCACCGAATAGGCTAATGAATATTTAATTGTTCACAAACTTAAACTCGTTTTCCTGCTGAGTTCTTACGGCTGAGTCCAAACCACGACGGCACACTAGTGGGGTAATTAACACCAGGTTCACTCGGTTCCCTTATATAGGTGCACTTGGTTCCCTTGGCGATCATGAATGTTCCTATGCTGAGTCTTTGACCCCACGTTGTGAGGAGTTTCAAATTAACGAGTCCCCAATGTGACCGGCTGGATACAGGGATCTACATTATTACACGTTTATTGGGAAGTATCACCTAGCACATGTACCATTCGGTTGTACCACAGAGAATCGAAAGAAATACAGTGTACAAACATATAGGAGTTCCGGCCCATTTCAATGTTTGTAGAATCAGACAAACACTGCAATCCAGATAAGAGAGAGAGAAAGAGAGAGATAACACCATACAAGTTAAACACTATAAAACCAAATATCGCAATAATACCTTAGTTTAGTCATAACATGGTTAAGAACAAACATGAATTTCTTTCGGTTTGACCATGTAGAAAATACAAAATGTAAATGGTTTGACGGCCAGCACAACACTTATTTATAGTCAAAGCCTTACTACATCAAGAATACAATCAAATCTTCTAGTTTTCAACGAACATGCCTACAATCAACCTATTAATAACTTAGGTGGTCACATTTTAGTGAAATTCTAGACTTGTCGACAAGTCGTTAATTGTCTGTCGCGGTGATAGCGAAACGGCTCTCTTGCAGCTATCTCGCGAGACTGCTGCTTTGTGCGAGACTATTTGCTCTCGCGAGAGCCAGCAAAGAGCCAGCAGTCTCGCGAGAACATCGCCAGTGTCACCGAGACTCGCGGAGAGAGTCGGAACGCTTTCATCGGGACAAACATTTAACAACTTGTCAACAAGTCTAGTGAAATCAATGCAAAGCAAGTAATTTTGTCGGGGATTTTGTGCACATTCATAGTTAGATTTGGTTTCAAGACACCCCTGTTCACTTCTAGTGGAGAAAAGAAATTAACATTTACAGAGGGCGCTATCATCCAACGAACCTCTTTTTTCCGTTGCCGCACCACAAGCTCACCATATCAACCAATGCCAAAAGCTAGATATAAAAAATATAATAAAAAAACCGCCCCAACTATTTCCATTTTTAGTAGGTTTGCAGTTGAATTTTTGAGCTATGCTTATCCCGCAAACTTTCAAACTGCCAATTGATTCCACCTTGGATAAAGATGCCTTGGCTCGTCATCAGCAAAATTGCGCCATTTCTAGAGGGCAGTGTTCACCAAAATGCTATCAGCTGACAGTAAACAACCCCAGCGACACAAAGGAGGAGACCTTTTCTTCAATACCTAAAATTGATGACCTTCATAAAAGTCAAACAATTTATTGCTGGGGCTCGGCATGCTATGATCGCACCAGTGTAGCGCACCCCCCCCCCCATAGCGGTTTGTGGGATTATAGCGACCTCTGTCGGTTATTCTTTCTAGACTAAAACGGCAGCTTGTGCGTCTTTGAATGAAGACTAGACGTGTTCGTACGCGCTTATTTCGGCTGCTGCAATCAACATGTTTTTGTTCAGAATACTATTTTTTAAGGCGGGGCCGTGTTCACAATTAAACGAGGACAGACGAAAATACCCGAAAACCCGCCCTTTATTTAAACACGTTCAGGTAGTATGTTCCTGTCTACTGGGCCACAACCCTTTTCTCCAACTGACAGCGTTGTGACGTCATGCATGGATTGTCAGGACATGGACTATCTCGGCTTTCCATTCGCTGATGGGCTTATATGAACTCCACGTTTGATTAATCATTACTTTGATTAACTATTAATTGTTTAATCATCAATCGGATGTATTCTTTGCGGATGGGCTAGACTACTCATTCATGATGTCACATCATAGAAATTCTTCAGTACATTACACCTTAAACCTTTGGACCAGAATGTATTCTAGCAGCTTATACTTAAATATTTTTTCAAATAAACATAATGGTATTTTTTGACTGGACGAATTGAGATCTGTAATGAGCATTCCGAAAGGGACTGACGGCGGGCAAAACGTGCCACTGTCAGCAAACATTTGCCAGAATTAACCTTCTCCAATTGTAGTCATCATGATTGTATTTCCATGTTCAGGTATTAATTTTTTTTCAACTATGCATAGATCTCGTCTTGGCGGGTGTTTCTTTATAATAAATATTTAATAACAACAACAACAGTTACGCTCAAATCGTCCTTGCTCACTATTGACTTCAAAGGTGTGCCTGTACAATCATTGTAACACCCCACCCTAGTGCTTATCTGGCTGCACATTTATCCTGATTCTATGATCGTAAAACACGGCTGTGAGTTTTGCCAACATTGCAGGTGTTATAGCTTAGTCCAACCCTCGACGCTTTTTAACTCCCTCTGATTATTAATTTATTCTTTCAGCAATTTCCTCCATAAAGAGATGACCCCATTCTCCTGTCCCAATTCACCCGGTCTTCCCTCCTCCGATTTCAGCTCCGTGCTGTTTCTCTTTCCTCAAGAAGAGAGAGGTAGAGTATTTGACCCCGCAATGGACAATTAGCGAAAGGTCAAGATATGTTATAAAAAGCACGCCGACGAAACTTGAGATGCCCTCAACAATCAATTGCTTCCTGGCTGTTAAGTGGTTCATAAAACAGCCGTTTACTTTCTTCTTTTACTCTTACGGTCTGTTGTTCTCTTGAACGACAGACATTTCTATCCATGGATGAAATCAGCCGTAAATAGCTACCGACAAAGAGAGACAAAATTTTGTCTGTGAACGTGCTAAGTGAAGAACAAGCACGATGGACACAATATGCTTTGAAGCTCCACTGAAATCAATTCACTGACAGGAATAGAATGTCTAAGTTAACTATAGAGTGGGAATGGAGGGGTAAAATCAAGAAGAAAAAAAATCACTCTGTAAAATTGAGTTGATGTTGTTCAACGACAAGTGGATTTATTTTTTGGCAGATATACATGTAAATTCCATCACTTATTATTAAATAACAAATTTACAATATTGCAAATAACTATTGCATATAAGACATCATCTTGTAGTACAGATAGTTACTTTCATTGTTTGATCACTATTATATTATTATTTTTGTAAACCACGATTGCCTACTTTTGTGAACGCCACTACTAAAAAATACTTGTCCTTTTTTTTGCAAAATGAAGGAAACAAATCCAAATTTTATCGCTTGACAAAACGTCCACATAATGTGGTCATTAGACTGTCAAAGTTTCAACATGAAGTGAGACTGAATAAAATGAGCTAGCGGAACATATTGAATCGTTTGAACATAATTAAATTTTTTACAATTTCTTGCCTAAACATTAATAGCCTAATGTCCACATGTGGAAATTTTGTAACGCGGTAATCAAATAATTTATGCAAATGAGTTTCGTCAAGCGCCCTCCTTTACCAGACGTTTGTCAGTAATAGTGTTGTAAATGCCACGTGTACAATTATGTTCAAACAAGGGAAACGGGCTCAAAGAACAAACTGAAATTAAAGTGTCCACATAATTTGTGTGTGCGTAAGGCACTGAAGGGCTACGGCACCTACATTTCCCTTCTTTATTTAGGAATTCCTCTGGCTTGTTCTTGGTGAACAGCCCATGAGTTCCCCAAGTAACCCCCCTCCCCCAGTACATTGGTTAACTAATCAATGTTTAATAAGGTATTGTAATTAGCACCCTGTTGTATTGTTCTGCTTGTTTTCTTCTTTTATTTCCCCGGAAGCTTACTGTGTAGGATTTAGAACTTAACCCCACGGAGAGCAGATAAACCGGGGGATACCATCATCACATTCCATTTGTGAATAAACAAAGCTCCAACAAAGAAACATTATTCATAGAGTTGGCAACGTGCCCCTATCCGGCTTTAACAAAACCAAATCAACCCTAATAAGTACCGCACACATAAGAAACATGTTTAATCTTTAAGACCTTATTGATTACCCCCTCTGTGCTCCATTGTACCCATTCATACCCCCATTGTACCCGTTCATGCCCTCATTGTACCTATCTACACCCATTAGGAGTTGCTCTTCATTTCGATCGTACCTTAAAATAGGTAAGCCATTATCTAATCTATTGTTATCAATGTGAGAAGGACATTTTTTTGAGTCCACATAATGTTTTATTAACATGGGAATAAACATCTTAGCAACTTTGAACAACTTCGCATCGACCTTTCTTGATCTTACAAAATGTGTTCTATTTTGATCTGAAATAACCGTGTTATTATTGATATGATTGGACAAATCATATCCCGTGTTCCGAAGTTTTCACGTGTTGTTTTTTGATTATGTTTTTTAAAGACTTTTCAGTCGATGTGAATTAATTTACTCCGCCTAAAATCCGAATGCTTCTGTCCCTTCAGGAAATAAGGCGAATTAAATAATGAAGCTGTAGGCGCACGTCATTCTGTACACAACCTTGATTCACTTTCTGCCATCAGGTGAAAGAAAGTTCAATAAGTTTATGGAACTTCAGTTTTTATTAAGATTCAAACTTGTTTTGTTTCTCCATACCGAGGCTGCGAGGGGGAATAGTAGGGCTCCGTTTAGTATACTAAGAATAAGTATTGAAAGCATCTAAGTCACATAGGGGACGTGACCGAAATTGTGGTAGCATGATGGGTACGTCGTTGGGGGGGGGTCGATGGGTGTTACAACGCTCTTTTACTGGCCAATGATGTAGGGCACGAAAGAATAAAACAATCCTAGACACCACACCTGCATACACGGCTCCAACTACATGATGTACAGCTATTTTTAACGATCGCGGAATTGATCCCCTCTAGAGCGCCCTGGCCGGTCGTTCGCTTAAATCTACTGGCGCGGTCTGTCAGGAGGAGAACTCGGATCGTGTTGTTTGGGATGCCGCACTGGATGCGCGCTCATACACACTCACACACACGCTGTTCCCGTCTTAATCGCCAGGGGATTCAATCTCTGTGGACATCAGGCAATAATAACCATCTCGTCTTGGAACTGAAATGGCGTAAAATACACACACACATCGAGCGAGAGAGTGAGTGAGACGAGAAAGAAAGGTTCTGAATAATACACTGTGTTTTCATTGTGAAGAATGGATCGCGTCGTCCATGCACATCACCCAACTCTTGAGAGGACTCCTGGGAAGTGGTAATGAGATGTTACGCTGAAAGAGCTGCTATTTACTGCAGACTGTCTCTTCACGTTGAATGAAAGAGTGTCTCACACGGCGGACGGGTATCGTCGACGAGTACTCGAGGCACCCAAACATCTACCGTCCTCGCTACAGCAGTTCTTAAACTCAGACTTCAGATCAACCGGATCGAGCAGTTCCAGAACAGACTGAGAACGGACTGCGAACCGTCCCAGTAGCTGCCGGTCAAGATCCTGTCACTAGAATCCGGCCCTACTTCTCGTCGACACCCGAAGAGTTGTCGAATATCGTACATAAGTGCACCTGGTGATACTTTTGCTTTTTCGTCGTGTGTGAAATATGCAAACTTTGGCCAATTTCGTCATGTAAGACTCGCATGCATGAGGTATGTACGCTGAATAATACTAATAGTCGTAATAATAATATGCACTTTGGGGGTAAAAATGACAGCACTACTATATTTTCTTGACTGGTACATACATTTCCGTTTAATAAGTGTATCGAGGTTGTAGTGTTAAGTGGAAACTTGACATTAATATGACGCCTCGTGATTTTAATTGGACGCACTTCCTTCTGCATCGCAAGACAACATTAACATGAGCAGATTTCAACATTCTTGTAGATTGGTCGACATGACTTGTGTACTGTCATGACTGTAAAATGCAATTCTTTGCGTCTGCTAGTAATGGCTTGACGCGAAGTATGTGAAACGTTAATGTTCATAACATTATAATACCTTTAACAAACAAACTTATAGCAGATAAATAGCTTTAAACAAAATGAAGTAATTTAATTGGGTAACGACTGTCCAAAATGGACAATGTTGCTCAAAAAGTAACTTCAAAAAGGAGTTAAAGTGAATGATATTGACTGAACTGTTTGAGTAATCAGTGTGGATGGGTTCTAATCTGGCCACACTAAGCTATGACAAAATATATACAAATGGCTTAGTGCTCCTCTTGTGGTCGGCAACCTCTAATATTAATTGTGTATTGAAATTGGGCTTGGTACTTATTTATAATAACCACAAAGCATTTCTGAAATAGCCCGTAACGTTAACACGTGACACACAAATCGATGTAATCGCGCACGGCGTAGGGATAAATTGCCATTTATGAAAACGACCTATTTTCATTCCTGTGGTTCATTGTGTGGCCAAAGGACAATTTCATATCATAACTAACTACGTTGCTGTTGTTGTTGTTGTTGTTGTTGTTGTTGTTGTTGTTGTTGTTGTTGTTGTTGTTTGTTTACAAACATTTACTACAATGCTGTCATTGTAAGTGATAAAACATACATTCATTACCGACGCATAGCAAAAAAAGAGTTGCATTAATGTAGACAGTTTTGATGAGATTGGTGCAGTTATAAAAGCTATTCTCAGTAGCTGGGCAAAATCCAGGTTGCAAATTAGCGTTTGTACCCCACAGGCAACAATAGACAAACTACCGGGTCTGGATTGACCCAAGTCGGATCCCCTGGGCCAGACCAACTCCTGGGTCAAAATTATCCATTTTCAACTGGTTTTAAATGTTGACGTACATTCTGCGTCAATTTGACCCACCCCTGTGTCATGTTGACACAGATTCCGGGTGATTGTGACCCAGAAACGGGCCATGGCCCACGTGACCCGTAATCCGGGTCAACTTTGACCCAGAAGTTTTTACAGTGAAGATGCAGACATGAGACAAGATAATGGACTATGGACAGACTGTAAAACAAAAAAGCCACAAAGATGTACTCAAAGAAACGTGGGTTTTGGGAGCATTTTGAATATGCATTGTGTAAGTATTTATTTATAAGATTACACACGTATCTTATAATTTTTTTATGCTTAGCATCTTAGCAGAAAGAAAGCACTAGCTTAAACTAATGCTATTGTTATTAAGTGTATTTGGCTTCCTGCTTATGTTAACGTAAGAACTTATTAGCAAATTATCCAAAATAATTGTGTTTTGAAACTAGCACGTTTAGTTAAGTTGCCCGATTTAAAAGTAAGACAAGATTCATCTTAAGATGAGTTGTCAATATCATCATAGCGATCTGTATTGTGTCGTCGCACTTTACTTAGCAAGTAAGATGTACAAACATGAGCAACCCCAGCTCTTTGTGAAATCGAGCCCATGCCACTCAGTCTAAATAAGTATTAAAGAATGAAATCACATCTCAAAAACAATGTATTTATCGTACACGCACACGCTTAAATGAATTATTCACAGGTAACAATCATGATTTGTTTGTTAAGGTCTTGCCCCTCAAAACGTGATATCTCTTTTAACAAACACCATCTTTTTAATGCTGTAATGTACACCTGTAATGAGATATGCACAGGTTGCCGTCACTGTTTGTTTCAGGAGGATTGCTAAATCGGTAACCCTCGGCATGAATGATAGCCTTTAAACATTGCATCTTACCAAGTTTCATCTATATTTGACATCTTTCTGTCTGACAGCTTCAGAGAAATACCTCTAGCACATTTTGTTTCTCCAGCATAATTTGCCAACCCCCCTGTATCCACGATCATGTGTAACTGATACTGTGTCACATCTTGAAGCAGATTCTAGTCCCTTTGAACTTTCGCATGATTGATTAATAAGATAGGACAACCTCGTGCCAAGAGCAGGAAGGCTTGCCGTCGTGTCAACTTAGGCAAATAAGTCAGCAACGACGCGGTATTTTATTGCAAGAATCTTCTGCGCCGCTCGTAAAAGGGCGAAATTATCAAACATTCTGCAACGTTGGACTTCATTTTGACACATCACCGACACAATTTTTTTTACATTTGCTATTACCCCCCCCCCCCCCGGAGGTAATGGCTCGCATTTCCCAGAAAGGTTTTCAGCCTGAGAAATTAACAAGACGCCCGTTCTGAAGAGTGTAGTCTTCTTAACCATCATCCCAAAGACAATACCCAGGAGGCCTTGCTACTTCCTGTAATTATTGAGTGAGGTCCGTGAAAGATAGATCTTGATTGGTGGCAATTATATTTGAAGTTGCCAATATCAGTAAGTTGCCAATATCAGTAAGTGGTTTTTAGTCACAGGAGAGTCTTGATAGTAGCTGTGGTGAGACCGAGAAACAAATTAGTGAGCTCTCCTGTGATCGTTTCAGGCATATTTACGATTGTTTAGTCGGGTCATCACTCCCGACTTAGAAGTTCTTTGCTCTTCTAGAGGTACCTTTGGTGTACATGTTTCTCGACCCCGTAAATCGACGACTTCTCTTTGTTCTCCCAAAGTTTGGACTGAAAGTTTTTTTTTCAACCACGCCCCACGGTTTTGAACACGGAAGCAAAGCGAGGACGTCTTCGGTCTGTCCATGACAAACACACATATCACTTTTGTGAAAGTCCTCGATTTCAATGGGTTGACACCTTCACAAACAATGGTGTACTTTGGGTTTCTTTATGCGGTTTCTATGGAAACTGTCGCTGTCTCACAGTTTGATTTATTGGAATGGTTTTGTTTATTACTTTGACCTTTTACATAATAAGGTTATTACACAAGAATCAGTCATGGCTCTTACAGGAACCGTATTAGTCCTCCCGATGTTTCGACTAACCTGCTCTTCAGTCTTCATCGGGAGTGGCCTGATATATATTTAAAACCCAAACTGACCCTCCTCCGTGCAAGACATCAAATCCGTCTTCATTTTATCAAGGAATACCGTTAGAAAGTATCACCGCATGTTTAAGACGTTTCCTCCGGCGATGTCAACAACAAGTCCAGTTTTGTGCTCTCTGGATCCTGTTATGCAATCATAGTTTCCAATCAGGGTAATGAAAGCACCAGAAACCACTGTGCGAGTCTAATGGTTCAGGAAGCTATCCGAATTTCCCAGACAGGTTTGAAACTATCTTGGGTTCTCGTAACATTAAAGGCCTAGTGAACGTACAACAACATTCATGAACTTTTTTATATTTTATTATATTTATTTATCTCCCGGTCTTCATTTTTATTATTGAGCTTTGTTTATATTTCTCTGGCGTAAGTATTTTATTTGCAACGACTGCAAAAGGTAGCCAAGACTTACAGCAGAAGACGCTGCTCATGGGAATAGCTGGGATCTTGCGAAAGATTCTCGAGATCTGAGGCTACGGGACGTTAACGAGCTCGAAGAGAAATAATAATTGTCTTTACTTTGCATACTGCAATATTGCAAAATAGTAATTTAACATTTAACAAATATATAAAACAGTGACGTTTTGTCTGTATGCTTTGTTATCTGAAGTGTAGACAATTCACTTCTCATAACAAAACTAATACCATTGGTCCAGCCTTTCACGCCAATAATCACATTTGATTTATGGATGTATAGAGAACAATCCCAAATGGAGAACAATTTCAAATGGAGAACAATTCCAAATGTCCAACCTGGATCCGTTTATTGAACCCATACGCATTACCACAAGAACGGGCTTATTTACGATGGAGTGTGCCATTTATATCAGACAAGACGAATTATAGCACCGTCTCAGCTTACGAGTTTACGACTCTCTTATACCCAATAACTCATCTCAGCCGTAATGTTTCCGAAAAGATTCTTCTTTATGTTTAGTAAGTATTTTTGAAATCGTATAATTTTGATGAATGACTTACTGAGTGTTTTAGGAGCGATATCAAGTTGGCGCGATTATTAAACGCTCTGTTTCTAACCGTTGTCATTATTTAAGGAGTTAATGATGGTTTGCATAGGAATGTCGTGAACAAAATTACCAAGGACATCTTTCAGAACATCAACGATGACTTCGTTTGCATAATTTAGTGATTTCCCATACATATCTAATGTATTTATCGGCATAACACTCCCAGGAACAATGTATCAACACTAATTGTTGTTTTCTTGAATTTCTAGTGATGAAACATGTTGTTGGTTTATTTCCAGTGACTTCTTTTGTCGACTGGAAGATTGCGAGCAATTTCATTCTTCAATTGTGTCATTTCTCTTGCTTAGACCCTTCACGTTACTACTGCCTTGAGAGGTGTTTGATGGACATGTGACACTGAAAGAGTAATAAACAAGACTGCTGCTGTTGTTGTTATTATTGTTGTTGTTGTTGTTATTGCTGTTGCCTTTTTAACAGGAACATATTTGTTTCTTTCTTTACACTTACACTACAATCACACTTATCCACACACACACCTTGACATCACCAGAGTCTCCTACATTAACGATGTTGCCATCTTCGCCTGATTCCGCTCGCGTCAGACGACAAGCAAGTATTGATTTTCAGCGTCTAAAATGGGGGCCAGCCTATTTCCGCACTCGCTTCGTCTGTTTAACTAAGGTCTGCTGCCTTGACTAAAACAGAGAAACCATCAATGCCGCATTCACCCAGCGAGCGTGTAAAAGTGTACACATTTTTATTCTAGAGGGCCAGAGACTTGCAAAATACTGGAAATGTAGCTTGTTATTTAAATTGTAAGGCGTGTAAAAGCAGGTGTTTTTGACGAAACGCTGGCGCAATACCTCTCATATATCAACCTGTCGAGACAACACTTCCTATTTCGTGTTCCATTGAAATGTATCATATTATTGAAATCCAGATATATTTTGTTATTTTCAAAAATCAATACAGTGCATGGGTCTTATTAGCCTATGGCACATGTGGACATTATTTTAATAAACTGTGAATCTTGTCACAGCCACTCAAATATCTCGGTCTCATGACGTAAACACTTGTATAGCAAAGTGTGATCGTATCTGGCACATTTGTAATGCAAAATAATACGGTTATAACCAAATAATGCGTGTGTGAATAATTTTCAGTGAAAACATCGCGCGCTCTCTGCTCTCACCCTCTACAGAAAGCTGCAAGAGCCGAGCAACCTCGTACACAAAGTCAATAAAAGTCAATCAATAAGGTGGCCCCTGACCCGTGATGATGCGGGCAGTGTGCATCTTTGATTTAGCGCCTCCGTGAAATCAACTTGTTTGTCGTCCCCCTGGGGAGTTGATCATGAGCGTTGTTATCTTCGGATATTTAATTGTCAAGACGCCAGTTCGTTTAAATCGTGGTTCCAAGATTCAGACGTTACATCAACCATTTTCCATGATTTATCAGCGTACGACTCGGTCAGACAGTTTGGATTTATAAGCAGTGAATTTACCGTCTTGTGTATTTCATATTGGCCTAAAGTAAAAAGAAAAACGGAAATCTCCACCACAATCCCTGCAGGGCAGTTACTAGGAAAACAACCGCAAATGACTTCAACATAATTGGGTATCGTCAGTATTATTGTAGTCACTGGAGCTTGATTAACGTGGTTTTAGTTCGACTATACAGCAAGGACTTTATGATTCGACTCGAGAGAATGTTATTTCATTAAAAATAAATAAATAAATACAATCGAAATTGATATGTTTGACTCGGACTGCAACACAAACTGACATCATTCGATCGCACAAGTACAATCCGAGCGTGGACAAAGTTAGTACAATTTGTTCGTTTAAAAAAATATTGTTTCGATAACCGCACAAGAGATACAATGCCTTTAATCTTAAAATCTAACTAAATTTTGAAACTCCACCTTTCTTAACCGAACAGTTCTCTTTTTCTTGTCATACACGCTGGGTACATATGACCCAGAAACTGTGCCACAATGACCCAGAAATGGCTCAAACTGAAAAAAATCCGAGTTAAAAATCCAAATTTTTATCCAGTTCCCATGTCGCTTGGCCCACTCAGAAATGGGAATCTGGGTCAATTCCGAGGCGCTGTAGTGGTTTAACTGGCGGTTGACTGCACTGACCCCACCCCTCCGAACACACACCCAGTCCACTTGCGATGCAATATCCGTAACCTGCGATTAGCATTCCTGCAAAATGCTGCGTAACTTCCATTAATAATACATTCTGATTTGTTGATTTAACACCTTACAAGGTTAATGCATACAAGGAATCTAGATATAAAGGTATGCCCACAAACACATGTAATAAATAATAATAATAATAACTAGTATTTAGTACGCTCTCCATAGTACACTTTATCACAGCGTTTACACAAAATAATCAAAGGTACATACACGATGTTTGAAAGGGATAGGGAAAAGAAAAAGGGCTTAAGTTAACTATACAGGGAAGAGGTATGTTTTCAAGAGTTTCTTAAATTGGTCTGTGGAATTTGCTGCTTTAATAAAAGAGGGGGTATTGTTCCATTCTTTGGATGCAGTTACAGTGAATGTGCAATCGCCAGCTTTGCTACGGGTCCTAGGAATGGTAAGCAGAAATGGGTCTCTAAGAAGAGCGAAGATTAGGGCAAGATTGGTTATGAGATGTAAAGCAATCTTTGATATATGTTGGCGTCTGGTCATGGAAGGCTTTAAAAACAAATAATAATATTTTGAAGATAATTCTTTCTTTTATGGGAAGCCAGTGGAGAGATTTAAGTAGGACTGGAGTCATGACTTCGATCTCAAAAATGCATCCTTGTGGAGCATTCTTTTGTCCTTTCCATTGTCCCTGCACTTAACAGTTTCCCATAGACTTTGTACACAAATTTCCTTGTGGAGCACCCCGGTCTTTAGAATTTCCATGTGGAGACCTTTTGTTTTCCCTTTTTTGTTTTGTCCTTGGTCTCCATAAGGTACCGAAAGTGAGAGCACCCACACACGCATGTTTGTAAATGGTATAAAACCGAGGACATCCCATGGTTTGGACTTAAATTTGTAAATTTCAATAGTGTTGTCCTGCATTTGTAATGCATCCAAGTGTATTTACACTTGCTAAGCCCCACAGGGTTTCCAGATAGTCTCTACTCAGATGCGTTTAGCATTTATTGTCTTGTGAATTAACCGCAACGATTGAAGTAGCAATTTGTCTCCATAAAATTAGCAATTTTGTACCGTCTGGCATTTTGTCTATATAGTTCTTCTCTACTCAACAACCATCAAATAAAGACTCAAAGATGTTTTTTCAATAAAAGAGTGCATAGCAAGAACAAGAGCTGAATGGTTCAGCGTGGCTATTTTTAGACTGCCTGAAGACCACCGTCGCGACGAGTCGTGGAGATTGAATGGATACTCTAAATCGGAGCTGGCATCTTCATGACCCGTGGTCTACGGCTAAATCACCGGCAGCAACCTCATCCTAATCACCCGGTCATTATGTACTGAACACCGGACATAATCAAGCTCCCCGTAAAAACATAAATGAAAAATAAGCTCTTCATTTTGTTCCACCGTAGATGGATCTCACGAGAAGAACAAACCTCTGAAGAAAACTGTAATATTAAAATGTCAGCTCACATTTTCGAGAAAATGTAATTGACGGACGCAAGCTATACAGGCTCCCCGATAATTACCGTCCCGTTCTTGCCTTTTTGTGAGAAGTAAACAAGTGCACTGTTTAATGTTTACCTTTTATTCTAAATCTAATTGTTTTTTGGAACGATCCGTAGGAGTAATAACAACTGGAAGTAAACATTTAAATTAATACAAATTGTCTGTTCATTAAAATATTTACCGATAACACCTAAAACCATGTATTGAAAGGATTTCTGTATTATGCACACGCCCTCAGGGTGTAGTCCGCTCATCTGAAATTAAAATGTTCCCCATTGACTTTCCCTTGAGTTTGCCGTTTGACATAGAGGGGATGCTGGAATTTAATCAAGTACACTACAATCAATAAGGAATTACTTATGCTTTCATTTGATTACATGTCCATGAGCGGGAGAGTTGGTAACAATGCATACATCACTTCTAAAACAATAAATAAACGTATCTTGTAAATAAATCAAGAAGCCTTTGATGCGAGTGCAGTGCCCTGTGTAAATTTGCTGCGCAAAGATAAGTGCTCATCAGAATGATCAATTGAAATCATGTAAATGTACTGAAAATTATGATTCTTAAAATACTTCGGGCAAAAATGCTTCGAGAACATTATATTCCAAGTACTTCTTCACGAACAAGTTGTTAACACTAACTTTTTCATTTTGGGTAACAAGGAAATTAGGCTGATACGAAATTTAAAAAAACAACAACTAATTGTAGTGGTATTTAAAATGGTTTCTGCGTACGTGTGCACCCTGATTAATACCCAAGTGACATTTTCACTGGCCAACTTGAAAATGTGTTTCTTAAAAGGCAACTCATCTAAAACCGAATTCGTGCCTAATTGAGACTTGAGTCACCCGAGTGGGTATCTGTCCTCTGGAATACAGGTCACGTGTCCTCGTTTCCGCTCCTAGCCTCGTTCAGTCGATACATTTAAAATCAATGGGCGTGTCATCACAGTCGAGCTTTTACATCAATGTGAAGGGAGGGAGGGGTGATGGACCGATGGGTATTATTGAGTCACTTGGTTGTTGCAGCTTAGATTTTGGCCACAGAATTTGGTGCGCATGCGCGTACATTGATTGGACCAAACCAACAAGAAAATCACGCTCTGCTTGGGGAGAAAGATTATTCCCGTTTCAACAGCCCTGTGATAGTGTAGAAAACGCTGCAAGATGAAACGCGGAGTGATATAATCCAATTAGCCGAGAAAAGGCCCCAAGCTAAAAAAAAAAGGGTCATCTTTCCCCATATTAGGCGTAAGTAGTTTAATGCGTCAGTGTATGGCAGCCAGGCTTTTTAATGCGTCAGTGTATGGCAGCCAGGCTTTTTTTACTTTCTTCTCATGGCCTAGATACAAAAAGTTGCCATGACTTAAGAGCGTCATTGCACCGTGGAATTAGGAAGAAAACAACCAAATTAAGACGCTAGGTGAGGCATCGGTTACTTGAGAGAGAAAATACTTTCAGTATTCCAAAACAGTGTAAGGTACTAAACCGATTAAAATATATCTACGTCCTTTCTTAGATGTACTGCGTTACATGCCGCGACAGTAATACTAGTAAGTGTTAAGTTTGAGTTGTCGAAAGACAAATCAACATATCTGAACTGGATAAATAATATTAATATAAAAAAAAGTAAAAAGTAAAAATAAATAAATAAATAAGCATAAAAATAGCATAAATAAACGAATACAAATTTATTTTCATGATTTTTATTGAAAATGAAACGGCCACTTGAAGCTTGCTAAGTTTCGTTGATTATGCATTTCTTTGGCAAAGGAATAAACAAACCCACTTAATTGTCAACATGACAAATTTGATCATGGCATTCATCATCGACGGAAAGATTCTTCAGTTTGGAATCTAAGATTATAACATAGGACGTGACATTTTCATTTTGTAGAGAATGCAAGGTTGAACTGCATGGTGTCTACAGCCTGCTTCATGTTGTGTCAGTTGCTGGCATTTACTACCGCATTAAATAAAAATTGAAAACCCAACATTCCTCGTACTTCGGACTTATACCATTCAATACAGGAAAGATTGCTGCAATTTCATAACTAGAAAGCACAATCTAGTTTCGATCCGTCTATAATACAATCCATTTCAGATACAAAGACCCACCGGCAGTTTCTATCCATTTTGATTCGCACCTTCGGTCACTTCATTGAATTTTCGGAGCGTCAATTTCATCCTTCGGTTGGCACAATTCCCATTTGGCGGTGACGTGAGAGACAAAACTGATATTAATCCGCTGTGGTTTGGTCAAACTCGTATAGGAGTCGAGTCTGGACTCGTTTTTTTTTAAATCAGTACTCCCATGTTCCCACACTGCTATAGATCCAAACCGAAGTTTTTTTTTCTTTTCTTTTTTTACACTTAATCACAAAATGTTTGGGATTTAAGGGTGAGTGCACTGGAAGTTCATGTCCTTCACATTTTGTAAGTGTCGAAAGTGTCGAACATCAGTAAATAAACATTAATACCCCGGAAGAGAGTGGGCGAGAGAGAGATTTTGCAAACATGTTTTTACCGAAACCATCCCTCAAAAGCTCCATCCCCTTCCCCCCCCCCCCGAGAAAAAAAAGAAGAAGAAAAAGAAAGGAAAAAAACACGAACGAAAGCGGTTTAGTTTCGTTTATTTATTTTTTATAAACATATCAACGTCTTCTTGGAAAAGATGAACATCATTTCCAGGCTTTTAAAGATGAAATATTATATGAAAATAAACTTGTCTATGTGGTTTGATAAAACTATCGGCCTGTACATAAATTCAAGATAAGACATCATCCGCAATAATTGGGCACAGTGCCGTTTGTCTTGCCTATTCGGCATTTCTGAAAACAAAAACAATTGAATTTAAAGACTACCAAGGCTAAACCAGAAAGTGCAAGATTTTTGAAGAGGAGTGCAATCTCTTTAAGATGTATTTTGCGATAAGAACACATGAGAATAGTGTCGCTTGGAGACAGCTTCACAGTGAAAGACCGAGGAGCACTGTGGGTCACTGACATGGTGTTGAGACTGAACGACTTATGCTAAACCTGACATTTTGTCTGGATATTTGTTTGTATTCAGATGTATTTTTTTATTTGTTTTGTAGCGCAACGTGTAAACATTACATTAGAGAATAAACATAAAAACACTTGTCCAGCTCTAAGGTGAGCTTTTGTTGTCGTTGTTGTTGTTGACGTCGTTGTTCTTGACGATATCGTCCTCGTCATTGCTGTTCTTGTTGGTTTTTTGTGGCAAATCACCCAACACAAGACCAAAGAGCAACTGTGATGACTACAAGGAAAGTCTTAATAAATGGAAGATATCTGTTAGTCGTCATTATTGTTGTCGTTGTTGTTGTTGTTATAGTTGTTTTAGTTGTTTTAGTTGTTGTTGTTGTTTTTGATTGGTGTTTTTTTTTTTTTTTTTTTTTTTTTTGATATTTCTTGTTGTGACGCCAATTACAGAGTGCCGACATCTTGTCTTATCTTGCCGACATCCACTAAAATTCTACACAGATGAGATGTGTCATAATCGTCACAATTGATGCACAAAAAGAGAACTTTGGCGCGACTCGGTCTATTTTGTATACACGGTCCTACCCATTTTGTTCGACACATTATATAGTTATAAGCCTTGCTGCATGGCTAGCTGCGGGTACAATAAGGTGTGCACGATCAAGGTACCAAATGGAACATGTTTTACTCTATAAGGCCACAATGACGCTCCAGATGATGATGTAAGCAGAAACTTTGAAAAGGTCATCCTTCGTTCTTATTTAGGGGTCTTTCTGTGTAAGTGAATACCCGCATTATCTTGTAAATACTTAGCCAGTATTACATATTTTCGTCAACAACTGAGCAACTGCGCATGGGCGGCTCTACACGTTATTTGTATGGTAAATTTTTAAGTATATCTCCGATCGGTAAACGTCCGACTCAGACGTATTTATTCCTTCCTCGATACGGTCATACTAATTACCAAGCCACAGCATCTGGCAAAATCGAGCGAAGACGGCACGAACGGAGCCTAAGGGGGTATGTATAGTATGGGCTACAGAAGGATTTTCATAAATTTCTTATCCGTCATCCGGACTACGTCATCAATAAAACACTGGCCAGGCATCCTGTTTGGCTCACACTGCTTCAGGAGGAAAAATAAGGCTCCGTTTTTTTTCCCTTCGTCGTCGTCGGAGACAAGACGTTGTATTCTATGAGAGACATGCTGAATATCGTCAGCCGTAGATTAGGACCATTCTAGCTATTTGTTTACTGATCTAGGTAAAGTATTCTCCACGCTTCAATATTATTATTATGATATTAAACATGGAATGCAGTACGTTTCGGTTACTAGATGGATGTATTATAGAGTTAAAGGTGGATATTCTATTCTTGTTCTAAGGTTTGTGTGAATATTATTGTACGTATCTAGTTATTGATTTTGTATGAGGAACTGAACCGTCGCACATCAATGTCCAGGATTTTTTGCTTTTGTTTTTTGTTAAATTTGTAATTTAATTTGACGCATTAATTTGCTGCCGTTCCGTCAGTAGTTGTTTTTATTTTGTAGCCCTGCGTCCATTAGTGCAGTTGAACGTATCTCACTATTTTAGCTAACATATTATTTAAAATTTCAATTCAGAAGGTTGGCCGATTTAATTAGATTTAATACATTTTGAGAAAGGTTTAATATAAAGAAGCTTTTATTTGGATAATTTGCTTACAAATAAAAGGTGAGAATGCATTAAATGCATTAAATGCAAAGGACATCCCTTAAAAAATATAAACATATTGGAGTTGACCTTGGTATATCCATTAACTTCATGTAGATGTTGACAGTTTTTTACTGTGATCATTGCTCGCGGTGAGTAAAGCTTTTTGCCCACGTCATATCTTGGGTGCATAATTCGTATTAGCCTTTAACTATTCCTCAGTCTTTCCCCAAAATGGGCGTGACTCCCCTTTAATGTTGAGGAGGTTACCATGCCACCATGCCTGCAGGAGGTGACCTGCCCGAACTGCAAAGGTGTTACGCACACTCGCCCCGTGTGGTTGCAACTTAATTCATCTCACTACATCAGCGTTGATGACCAGAGGGCCGTGGAGTAACAGAAATATACATTATTCATTACGTAGAGAGGATCAGACCCAACATGCCGACACACGCCTCAGCCTAGGTGTGTAAACTGCTCACTCCGGGTTCTAACCGACGTAAGTCACACCAAAGCCGTTGTTTTTAGGCAGGGTTTCGGCGGCAATTCACGGCATACGTTATGCGTCCACGCGCTACTAGGTGATCACCGGAATGGTAAACATTGATGCCATTTTGCTAGGATCCCGTGACTTGAAAAACAAAAATAAACTTCTGTGTCCCGAGGCAGTTTTACCTTGGAAATGGTGGTTCTTACCCTTTCCATGGAGTGATGTGATAACTGGGACACCTCATTAAGGGTTATCCGCGGCTCTTCCCTTGGTGAACTATTTAGGTGAACTTAGGGTTGGGAAGAAAGGTCTCTGCTTTCTGTTTAAGTTGACATGGCTTTGGGCTTCGGGTAAATCGAAGGCCTAACGGGTCCTGAAAGCATAACAAGATGTCAGTACTGTAAACAAAGTGAATTGAGTTGGACATTGGGTTGGAGTTGTGATTGGCGATAGGATCAAGGGGCGGGGGGCCCCACTCAGCTGTTGGATTTAGTATTGAATAACAATCTCCGTTGGTCGTCAAAAAACGACTGTCTTTTGCCGTCAAAATCGTGCTCTCAGTTGACAGTCATCGTTGATCGTTGATTACGTGGATTGCTTGTGGGGGTTCGACGAACGATAGCAATGCAGTCGAGTACCTGAGTTGAGTCCATGAAGTAGTGTTACAGATTGCGTTTGGACAAGGCTTGAACTTGACAGTGTCGTAGTGAAAAAGCAAGTCTGAGCTTAAGCTTAAACACCATAAAAACAAAAGAAGATAAAGAGAGGAAGTTGATTGAAGCATGAAGAAGCTATGGTTTGAAGTTGAGGATGACGGCAGCGCATTGCTGGGTCTGGGTGTCACTGAGTGATAGCGTTGACTTGGGTGTGATGACGATATAAGACGGCAGTTTCTTTTATTCAGAACTAACAAGAGCCAAATTGATGTAGCATCGACAGCATTCCTTAAAACAACGAGTTGCCTCTGTCTCTCTCTTGGGAATTGGGTCTCAGCCTGATGAAGCGACGGAATGCGTTCTTTTCTCTATGGTGATGTTACACAGAGGTATGTTAGCACTTTGCAAATTGCTTCGTAGTGTAGTTGTGCATCTTACTGGAGAGAGTGGATTTTTACGAATGAACTAATTGTAGCTGATTCAATTATGGAGAAATAGCGAAAGTTGACTTCAGCCAAAGTGCACCGTACTGCTGCTCGGTATGTACAAGTAGACTGAAAACTGCATTGATTAACGAAAAACTGTCATTACATGACTGTGAATTTTGTAGGGAAGTGCAAATTACAACTGCCAAGAAATGCAGTGACGCCCAGACATTATGCTTGTGTGTCTGGGGTGGGGGTGGAGGTGGGGTGGAGGTGGGGTGGAGTTGGGTTGGGGGTGCAGGATTCTGGGGGTCCAGCAATTTAAGCAATGCTGACAGTTACACCATGGGTAAAGAATGCTCTATTCATATAGTACTAGCAAGCCGTGTAATTGCATATTAAAGTTTATTAGTTTATTCCATGATAATATTGTTGCGATGATCGTAGATATGTTTTGGTCTGTCTGCTATCTATAGTTTTGTCATATACTAAAGTAGTTCTCCTGGTGATCAAGCCAAATGTTCCTGCAGAAGAGTCCCTCAACGGGCAGGGTGGACGAGAATCAAATAACCTTCTGCGATGGTGTCCACGACACAGAGTTACCGCACTCAAAATTCCAGGGTCAGGAACTGACCTAGCAATGGGTCAAACTGACCCGGAAATCGGTTAAAAGTAGGTTTTCTTGACTCGAATTATGCGTCAGTTTGACACAGACTCCGGGGCATATTGAACTGGACATTTTGTCAGACCCAGTGTGAACGGAATCCGGGTTAATTCTGACCCAGTTGTTTTGAAAGGGTCAACCTAACCCCAAATTTGACTCCGTATGGATCGATCATGGATCATCTGCAGTGACTGACCCATCATGTTCCAAACGAACTCAGAGTTGAAGGGTGAAGCATGTGTTAAACAATAAACCTAAAATATATAGTTTCCTTTGACCTATATAGGCCTATAGAAAGTCAAGTTAGTTTGAAGTATACTTTCTGTCACACCACCCGTTAATTATCATGTTTTTATATAATACTGGCATGGTATCTTTGTGTTTCTGAGGTAAACATTCTTTGGTAGTTTAAATGATTCATTGCCTCTCTGTGAACTACAGCGAGAAGCTCCATGAATCAATACTCATTTGAAGATTGATTTGCCTGAAGATGTAAAAGCAGCGTACCGAATACATTGACCTATCTACTTTGCACTTCGCACGTGACCAGCTGAGGGTAGAAACCGTTTAACAAAGCACCTTGCTGACTATACTGTAGTTTAATTGATGACTGGTCAGAAGGAAAATTCAGTATGCTGACGACGGCTAGAGGACACTGGTCGAAATGTCTGCTCTTTTCTTCATAGAAGACATTGTGACAAATAATTTAGTAAATATCGCTTTCCCAGTCGGAAGCATCGCGTAATACAAGATTTGGTTAAATTTAATCGCTTCAATAATACAGGGTGAGATAGTGCATGAATACAGGATGATGTTATGCAAGCGTTTATCAGTTCTCCTCGCCTTGTAGTTATGGATCAGTGGCGTCATCAACGCGGACGGGGCGGATGGTGGTTGGTGGTGGTGGGGGGGGGGCGGGGGTGGGGGGGGGCACTCACTCCTCCACCAAACAGAAAACAAAGCTACAAATATTACTAGTACTGGATGAACTCCTGCGGGTAATGATGAACTTTATTTAAAACCCGTCTTTGAACTTAATAACCCAAATTTGGAAATAGCCTATACGCTTGCGAGCAGAATTTATAGCTTATGGATTTTGCAAATGTTGCGGTTTGGCAGTGCATACTTACGAATTTAACCTGCTCTAAAGCCCACAGATATATTAATTTGGCCCCGCCCTTCCCCCTAATGAAAATATGTAGTTACCTCACTCTATTAAAACCTCTCTTGAGGACGACATAATTTCCGGAAAGGGAATTTAAAAGCTCCTCCAAACAGTCCTTCAGTTTCTCTTAACATGTAAGCAATTTTTCATTCACGTCATGTTATTAAAAACGTAATAACCATTCAACTAAACAATGCACTCGAACGGCCTTCAAATTCGCAGTAGCTTTTCGCAGAAATCAGGTAAAATTATGTACAAATGCGTGGAAGTGAAGTAGGCTATTTTTTTTTGCCGAAAATGACCGGGAAAACCCGAACTATACCTTTTCAAACGATGTCAGCTGACACCAACAATCAACCATGTTTCCGAATTACATGCCACGTCTTTAAATAATTTGTTCACATTTCTCATTCCCCAGAAGAATAAGGCAGCCAGAAATGATGTGAAGCGGGTCGTGTTAGTATCAATGTCGCAGCTCTCTGACCCGCTGGGGTGGCGTGGGTTGGAGTACAGTGTACACTGACTGCTGGTGGGAACAGGTTTATTGACAGGAAAAAAAGAAGACAAAAACACCCCTGTGTAGAGAATGTGTAAATATGCCTTAACGAAGATAATCTGTCATGGAGGTAAATAATAAGTTGCATTTTGCCCGGAACACCTCTTGTATGTGTTATTTGTAAAGTTATTTTTCTACTCACAGACTAATCGAGGAAGCACAAAATAAAAAGGGAAGGTGAAATTGGGTGTCAGAGCTTGACACAAGGTTTCCAGAACATATGCACATGCCATCCCCACCCCCGGGCTAACGCCCCCGCTTCACGTACTCGTCTTTCTGTCTAATGAAAATTGTGTTGCTGTACTCATACGCGTACAGCAATATCTAATGATGTTGACATCCCCTCTTTAGTTCATGTTGTGTATACAGTAGAACGCCGCTGTAACGGCACCGAAGTGTTTGCATCCTGCTCTTAGTGAATTCTACATTGTAAAGACGTGGTGTTTGTATTGATCTTCTCTGAGTGAGTTGTCATTTATATTTCCAGACTGCGGACAATAAATGAACCTTGAACTTTGAAGTATAACGAACATGTTTGGCCCAAAAGAATGCAGCCTTCGTAACTGGATGTACATTAAACCAACAAAATAAATCGATGTTGGAGAACTCGTCCTTGTTCTTGTCCCACTCACTTTACTGAGTGGTCATCTCTCACCCATCCTTTGTACTTATAAAGTTTTGCTCATGAGTTTTTATGGAGACTCACCGTAACACTCATCGCAATACTCAAACTCTTAAACAAACAAACAAACAAACAAACAAACACCCCAACAAACAAACAAACAACCAAACACCCAAACACCCCAACAAGCAAACAAAGAAACAAACAAGCAAACAACAAAAAACAAACAAACAAACACCCCAACACCCCAACAAACAATACTCATCTAAGACATCTACTTTGACACCATACTGTAGGCATAAACCAAGAGTCCCCTTGTTAGTAACCCCCCCCTACACGTTGCTAGAAAGCTAGTGACAATCAAATAATGCCCTTCTGCTCAGCCATCCACGGTAGGAATTTCGGAGTGTGAAATTGGGTATTTTCACCAGCAATTTTACGTATTAAGAAAGCTGCAATAATAAAGTGTAGCCGTCTTCTACTGAACACTGACGCGCCATTATGTGACGTCAAGGCTGATAGACCATACCGTGCCCCATTTCAGTCAGACTCCCCGCGTACAATGACCAATAATCTCATTAAACTCTCACAGGGACACCAGACTATTTGTGCTCGAAGCTACGGTTTGGAAAGTTTTGGATTGGCGTTGAGCAGTGTCAAAATGGCGCCGATGTCACCAAGGGTTACACATTCTACCTTAGGCCTATCTGATGATAGACCGGTTCAAAATGTTGTGAGGAATTTGACATTTCAATATCGGTCATGTAAAAGTTATACAAATATTGGACGTAGGTGTGCATTTTTTTCAGAATAGAATCAAGAGACTTGGCTTAAGTATTCCATTTTTATCAATTGTTTTTACAGCAGAAAAAGCATGAGTTAAAAATCGATCTTAAAACTGTAACAAAAAAAGTCATTACTAGTCATGGCACAGTGTTGATAGAACACCCAATTTCCTAAAGAATTTCGGAAGTATTTTTGTCTCCTTCTGTGAAGTATTTTCTGAGATGATTCATTCTAAGATCTCACTGATGATAAAGATTTGTACCAATACAAACTCCGATATTCCGTTTCATATGCTGTTGAAGTGTACGTGGCGTGTCGTGGCCGAGCGGTTAAGAGCACCAAACTCAAGCTGGTGTTTCTGATCAGCAGAGTGTGGGTTGGAGTGCCGGTCTTGACACTTGTGTCCTTAAGCAAGACCCATTATTGCTTCTTCCTTCGGATGGGACGTAATAAAGACGTTGTGTACTGTTCGTAAACATGTGTCGAGGCAGAGGTTATTAACACACAGTATGCATAATGTATTCCCTTGCTGTTTGCTTGTTTGTCTCTATGTTCAAAAGAAAGTCAGAATGTTGCCTTTAACACTTCCCATGTAAAAGGTTTCTAAAAATTTGGACAGCCACCTTTTGTTTGAGTAACCTTTGCGTTTGAAAACCCATCAACAAAATTCGATTTCCGATTAATCTCCGTCATAATGACCATAATAGAAGTGTATTTTTGACGATAATAGTGGTCTAATTTTTCAGAGTTGCGTATGTTTGTTCAAAGAGCGTCATGTTTTGATTGTTGATATGAAGTTACCAGACGTCGTGTTGTTGATGCACTAAAATGTCACCTACGCATCCTGCAAACAGGCGGCACTATAACTAAACCACTCTTTACTCAGCGTCATGTCATGTTTACCAACGTGTGTTCTTCAATCCAGAGCTTCAAGGAGGGTACCATGTGGAGATCGAAGACAACAACGGAAAATATCCACACGGGCCAGTCTCTGAGAACGAGGTTACTCAACAAATTATGTGTTCAAACTCTACGGGAAGATGTTAATTCGAATGGGCAAAGGGAAACATGTTTAAGAAATAAAAAAAGAACAAAAAAGCACGCTACAACATTTGAGAATGTGTGCGCGGTTAACGGCATCGAGCGGACTTGTTTTCCGAAGCGATTGACAACTCCCGTGTATTTACTTTAAAGAGTCCCGCAGCACTAGATCAAGCAGCTCCGATCTAGAAGGCACGGATTTGGTTTTCTTGTTGATGTGGGACCTTCCTTTGAAATTAAACAGACAGCTGACGAAACCATGATTTCCCCTGGCTAGGAATCCGTCTTGGCTGGTGTGTGGACAGAGTGAGATGAAAGTAAATATCAGACTGTTTGTATAAGTGGAGTAGGGTAATTTTCTCTCTGCTGTGACGCATCTGACTCGGACCGGATACTGCATAAATCTTAATAGTTACAGGGAATAATAAACTCGACACTTTTCCTGTCATAATCTGGTCCCATTTTATTCTTCTTCTTTGACCTAGATTAGTGGAATAGATCCTGGTAAGATTTACCGCATAATGTTACAAAAGTTAGGAGTAATAAACTTATGGTAGGGCTTGATCCGGATTTGAATGGTCCGATCAGATCGTTGACTTTTTCGTATTTTGGGATTGAATTTATTGCACAATGATGCATCTGTTTTGACTCGAATCGGATGTGGCTAGGATTAGACCTAATCTGGATTCAAATTAATCCGGTTAGAGGGATTTGAAATTGCATGATATTATGTTTTTTGCCGTTAGATTTTCGAGTTACTAAATATTTTTATGTGGGCTTTACAGGTTTGTGTCGTAGACAACACTAAGCAAATTGTTTTTATCGACTGCACAGATTATTATTTAAAAATTAATATATATTTTGAGATATCGGCATGAGCTTCATGAATTTCCACTGTGCAATTTACTACCTATAACAATTGTGGTATCGTGTTGCATTGTATGTCAAGCTTGAAGACTTCAGATATTTTGTCAAATTGGACAATTATACGTTTATCTGCAAAATGACATCCCTGTTTCTGTACGGTTAACTTAGAGTTGTTGCAATTGTTACCCCAAACCAAAACATCCCACTAAGCATGACTAAAATAATCTGCTCATTTCAGTCCCAACCTGCCTTTGTATGGAGACCAAATGCACAAATCTGTAGCGTTGAACTTCCCCCTTTCCATGCCTGTTACCCCCCCCCCCCCCCAATCCATTTTCCTTACAGTAAATCATTTGGCAGATGGAGACAAGGATTGTTTTATAAAACCATGGGAGAGCATAAATACGGGACACACTGCACCTGTTTCCTCCCGGCATTAGACCGATCTATCAACTGTCTTTATTCCTTGTCGTTTTCAATCAATCAATCATGCGGGTGGTTACCTGTGAGCTTTAAAGGAATGATAAATCAGTAGAATTATGCGGAATTATTTTAAACAACGGGGGTTTTTAGGAATAAAATAATAAACATACCTGAGGGGCGTGCAGTTCAAAAAGGTGCGCACATTTTAAGAGAAAGGGAAGGAAAACAGTAACTCTATATAGTAGTTCACAGGTCATTATGTACCATTTTTGCAAAGCGAGGGAAGTTCTATCAGAATTAGAACTTTTTTCTTTTCTTTTTTAGGGAGGGGGGGTACCCGAAATCCGGGCCAATTCTGAACCTGAAGTTTTTAGTTTTAGAGTGAATTCGTTTATCAAACATCATGAGAAAGTTATCGCTTGGAAATATTTTGATTTAGCCCTTGGGGGAAAAATTTAATAAAGACGACTAGCTGACATTTAGTTGTTTATTTATGTAGTTATTTATTCACGACACTTCTTTACCCAGGGTATCCAAACAGTTCAAACGAAGCTGTTTAGACGTCACTACATAACAATTTAATATTTTACTTCATGCATAATTTTCTAAGCTTTTGGCGAAGTCACGTTTTGATTGATGACGGAACTTGCCTGTCACGTATCACAAAACAAGATATTACTTCACGTCGTATGTCGATGTAAGAAAGTAACAAAAATACACATTCATCGCTGTTTCTCAAATAACCGTTCTGAAAAACCCTTTACTGCGAAATCGTCAATATTGATGTTTAATTGGGTGATGTTTGTCGTATGTGGTGGTGTTATTGTTTCAGTTGTAGCTTGAAGAAAAGGCTCCATAACCGGTAAGATGGGTTCAAAGGCTAAACCAGGGGAAAAGAAACCCTTTAAGACGAAGTGGGCGAGTCAAACAAAAACCAAAATGGATGAGCGATTATGTTATGCATTAAACTTTCAGTTAGATGCGGATGGATATAAACCCACTTAGATCATAATATAGTGCCAGGCCACTGAGTTATTAGTATATGTTTCTTGTAATTTTAGTTGATACGACAATGTGCCAGAATGTAAAGGTTTTGAAATTAGTTTAGTCTCACAGAGTCTCGTACTATTTGGTTAGCGTCTCTTTATTGACTCCGTTTGAAGAACTGCTGATTGTAGTAATCCAGTCATGATTCACGGCCAAGGACTTCCCAACATCTTTAAGGATTAGCCAAGAAACCTTGAGGAGGCAGTGGGAAGATGTTGAGATTTGGATTCTGATGAAGGCTTGAAGGCTGCCTTAGATGCTGGGATGTCCACTCATTAAGGGATGTATTCGAGTAACATCATTGTTGTAATTTATTTATTACTATAGGGAAGCTAGTTTGGTCTTCGGTATATCGCCATTTGATGCTGAATCCACTTTTGTCTCTCCTGCTGCTTATTTGGTTACTATCATTAGCTATTCCTGGTACTGAAATCAAGGATGCCTCACTTAATCACTGTAGCTCGCAAGCTAGAGGAAACCTGTAAACAAGGAGGCTTGCTATGCGAACCAGGAACACTGGGTAACCCCTACTCTTCCACGATAAGTGTTCTTGGTTAATTTACGTGCACTTGTACAAATAATGGTTCAACACAGGACTAATGGGTTAATATCTCAAGCGAAGGACAAAGCAATCATGGTAAAGTATCTTGCTCAAAGACCCAAGCGTCACGACCGGGATTCAAACCAACACCCTGCTGATCAGAAACACCAGACCTTGAGTCCATGTGCTCTTAACCGCTTTTATCTTTTGACCAGGTGCTCGTTTGCTCAACCTCAGCCCTCCCATCTCTTCTCTATACCCAACTCAATCATTCCATTGGGAAATTTATCTCGTGTTATCTTTGAATGTGCTTTTAAATATGTACTTTTCTATTGATTCTTTTTTCGAATAAATAATCATTACAATAACAATAATGACTTTGAAAGAACTGACATGACGTCTGTATCGTCCCTCGTGCAGCGTAAAATTAAATCATATTTTCTAAATGTATCCCTGAAGCTGTAATTACATCAGTTCGGTTCACTGTGGATCATGGTTTTCGCTTGCAATTCACAATCAGTTTTATTAGCACGGGACCTAATTATGCCATGGGTCGGTGGATTAAAACGGTTTATACACCATGTCAGCTCCTCGACAAATGATGTGGGTGACATGTATGTTATAATGCTTGTCGGTATGCATGCTGCATGCGGATCGTTTCAAGCTAATGGCATTCCTTTCCAACCGGTAAGGTTGTAAATGCCGTCTCCCCCACCGTCGATTGGTTCCGCCGCGTGATTCTGAGCGTTCAGGGCCGTGCAGGCGAGACAATTTACAGGTTGACATTCTGGGAACTGCCCAAGAAGTAGAAACATTCAAATCTATCGAAGGTAAATAAGACACTGTTGGAGGAATATTTGTCATGTCACTGCGATACATGTTTTAATAAACCATTTTTTTGAATGAAAAGAGGTGTTATAATGTATGCTGTTATAGTTGCCTCCAAGTTGCCCTTGACGTTTGATCGAGCCAGCATGCTCACAAATTGATGTCAACCCACATGCATTACAAGCTTGTGTTAACGTAGGACATTTTCGGCAAAGTTGCAATCTATTTCACTTTCATGCATTTTTTAAGCGATTTTCCTCTTCAGTTGGAACCGTCATCCAATTCACCCTGAGGCATGTGATTGAATACACCGTTTATGTTTGATTTAAAGGGGGGGGGTATCTTTGGCAATTACTCCTAAAATAAATGACCATAGAAACGTCTAATAAGAAGCACTGCAGCTGTTGAAAAAAAATAACATTTCGAGAAACAGTACCCTTCTGAGGAATGTTGTTTTAGAGAAACGGATTGGACAAATGTTTTATTTGAGAGAAACGTTAAATGCATGAAACGTTTCTCAGAGAGTTTATTCCAATCGCGGTTTGTTCTTCCTGCGTGGACATAACCGCTCCAGAATTTTGGCGATATCTCAAAAACGCTACCACCAACTTACGCGTTCTTTAACCATTCGAAATCGGCTTTCAATTTAGCAGAGAAGGCACAATGGTATTTAGCGAAAAGCTGCTGCCATTTGATTGCTGTTCGAGTGGGTTTTTAAAATGAATGTTTAATCTTTTTTAATCGCATGACATGGAAGAACATTTGCCCACACAATCATTAAGTGAGATTGAACGACTGTTTCATGAGCTTTCAATTTCGCTCGAAATAGAACAATGCGACGTTTAAATTTGCCGCTTTATGCCGAAAATGACCAGGAAAACCCAGCCCAACTGGTCGCAGCGGATCTTTTTCTATGCACGTCAGAATCGTGCTGATTGGCGATCGAATTAAGCTTATTATTATTGAGGTTTCCAAATGTTTTTTTCTGAGCAGTGTTTCAGGGTGAAATATTCCTCTGGATGATTTGTACTGCTGTATAAAATGTGTTAAATCAGTAAGCCACACCCCCTGCAACCTGATAATTATTAACCATACTCTCAGTAGCTAATACCAAGTGTATAATTTGACCAATAATGTGATGACAAAGTGTTGTGATTGTATGCTGGAGCAGACCTATGGGGGTTGATTTTGTTATGCCAAAGAGTGCATTTTTGATGTAGGTTGGTTGTCCCAGGCAAGCAGCAGAGGCGACTGTACTCCTCCACGGATTGGCTGGCTATTTGTCTTCTCCACTTATGAATACATCAGCCTTGTTGGAGACGACAGCGTGTGTACTTACCTAGCAATTACGGTCTGGATGAAATCACATTACATCATACAGTGTAATAATAATGTGCGTATTCAATAGACATTGGTTTAGCATCTCAGGTTGCTCTTGGATCCCCAGAGGGGAATCTCGAGCCGCTATTGAATCCCCGGGGAGTTTATGCGGTAGACTTTAATTAGGCGGTAGATTAAGTTGATAAATTGCCATGTACTATTACCTTGCCATTCATATGACGTGGCATCTATCGTCCTTCTGCTGATAGATGTTTGTATTAATAATAAACGATGGGATAAAGAGCATAATTTGTAAACAATTAAATTATTGTTAGTGACCCGATGGAGGAATAGTTTACTTTAGCATTTCATTGTGTGGATTTTTCATGAACAGCTGTGGTTCAGGGTTTGCTTCGAATCGCACAAACATATCATTTTTAGATAATCATGCAAATATATTTTCCTCTATTACGTTTGATTGGTTTTTTAAAAATTCAATTTGATTAGTTGTCCCATTTTGTATCATTCATTGATCGTCTTTCGTGACCATTCAATAAAGTCACCACTGCGGGGTAAACAAGTAAATATACAAAAGAGGAAGAACAAAAACAAGACACAAAGAAAACAAAAACGCTCGATTTGTCATCAATAATTCCAACTTTATTTTGAAAGTTTCCTTCTGTCCCAACTCCTGGTCTTAGTATTGTTACTTTAAAAAAAAAATTCTCCAAGCTACAATCTAGAGCAAATATTTCATTTTAATATGGAGAGTGTGACACCTTATTTTGCAGGATATACAACAATTCGCTCCTTTTCACCAGAGCACGTGATCCTTACCCCCCCCCCCCCCCCAACCGACCAATCATCGGACCACTACCTAGAGGCCTATAGATTGCCACAAAAAAAATCAAAACGTGTTCAGCTCCAACATAATGACTCTATCTTTCTCTCTTTACAGATTTTGCCTGGGCTGTGACCGGATTCTACATAAACCCGGATGAACTCGTTTTAACTGCACCAAAGAGTCTGACTTCCTCCGCTGGTATTTTACAAACCTGCTGTTTATCATAGTCTAATGGCACCGTGCTGTCCACGGCACTCCGATCAGTACGATGACCACGGTGTCTGTTCCTTTACGGTGACCCCACACAGAGGGATGTCGCGATGTGCTTCAAGAACCCTTTTACCGGCAAAAGCTGCGTAAGTATTAGTCATTCTAGTTGTCTGTTTGCACATTGCGAGAGCTCGTTCAAAATCGACTCCAGGCAAAAAATGCATCAAGCATGTTTGATTATTGAGGAAAAAGCTCCACAGTTTGATCAAAGACATTTTGTTCCCCTACCCAGCTAGTAGTTTTCATGGTGATGGCCTTCTGACCCAGTTTCCATTGTTAATCAAATATTTGTTAAGTAATAGTTTCGCGGTCAGTAAAATTATTTCCACACATTTTCCTAGTGAATATTCTGCCCCATAAACGCACCCTACTTTGGGGACATCTTCAGCTAACCCAGTTTCAGGTTGTCAGTCGGTGGAAGGGAAGCCGAATGAACGTTGACCAGGAGCAATAACCCCAAACTCAGAGTTCACTTTTTAATGACGTTTTCAAATACCGTGATATTTCAAACTCTCGAAATGTCAAGAGCCGTTAACTTCGAGTCGTTTATTAAATATTTTTTCCCTGAAAGAATTTTGACGGATGATGCTAATTCAAAACGAAAATCATACAAAAACTGTCGTACATTATATGCCTCGGAAAAGGCACATAAATATACGGCATTGCACCGAGTTGGCCGTTCCCCTTTATATTCAACTTTCCCTTCCATATTCAACTTATCAAGACTGGAAAAAGAGCTCTGGATTCAGTTTTTTTTTTCATCTCTCACATTTTTGACAAAAACATTAAAGGGAAGTGTCATAAAACATTCGTCAGCGGTTGTGATCAAGTTGCTAAAAAATGAAAACGTTGCCATTGCCACAAACAAAACGACTCAATTCGGACACGCCGTGGCTTCCAACTATAAATAAAGTCGCGCCCTCATTTATCTAACGAATCACAGATTGTCGAGTAAATTAATCTTGGACCAAGGCTAATTACTTACCCTTGAGCCAAGACTAATTCCACATACGCCGCTTTATTAGCCATACGATGATTATGGTGGACTTCGTGGCAAACAGAGTTCAGTTATTACATTACGACTTGATAGATGCCGCATCTCGCATCTTATGATAAATGAATCAAACGTCTTGGTCTAAACCGTTTCTATGGATACAATCCAAATGGATCGGATATGCATCAGATATACCTCGTCAACGCAACCAAGAGCAGAGGTCAATAAACCCGTGATTAAGGGTCAAGTAGTCGTTCAAGATGAATGTCCAGATACTGGATGTGTCATGTTTATTATAACATGACACCTTCTCAGAGCTGTGTATCGAAAGAGTAAGATTAGATGCCATTTTCGGTCCCAAAAACCGCATGTGTGCATACAGGGTGCCAGACTAGACTGAAAAATGGGTTCACTGCATTTGGACTGAAAATGGCCTCCAGTAACCACGTGACCAAAGAAAACTGATCCCTTCATGTCGCATTTCTCTCATATGCAGTATTGCTCTTTCCCTTATATTGAACATTCACATTAATTGTTTAGAAGTTTTTGAAGTTTACTTCTTATGAATTGTATGGTATAAAACTGTGTACGTTTGCCGTTACGACACGCTCTGTTTATCTGGTTGGCATGACCATGACATGACACAGTGTGAGTTCGTGATAAATACTGATTACTCAGTTTACTATCCTTGCATCCACTCTTCTAAGACGGCTTCCATCTCTCTCTCCCCCTCTTTGTTTCTCCACAAAAGGGTCCATGTAGTATGCTGTTCTTTGCCTCCTTTTATTCATTCATCATCTGCTTCTTCTTCTACTACTACGTGGACACCACTGGCGGTGGTGCGTCGCAAGGGGGCGCTGCCTTCTTTGCCCGCGGGCCACTGTCTTGTCCCTTCCCGCGATGCTACCCCCATCTCTTACGGAAGATTCCCAAGAATGAGACGTTTCAGAAGCACAGACAGCAAATGATGGTGCCGATATCCGTGCCAGATCATAAGGTATAGCTAGGAATATCGTAGATCTTTGGGTCAGGGAGGATGGGGACAGAGTAGAACAACTTGTGCTAGATAGCCGCTAGGTGGCAGCAAACACTAGGTGGCAGCAAACACTGACATATTTTCCTATTTCGTATTTAGGAACATGCGAATCTTATTTAAGAGAGTAATGCATTTACCTGGTTTAGTCTGCTGCCACCTAGCGTCCTAAAAGTATCCCTTTATGATGCACAAGGCAGACCCTTTTCGGTGGATCCTTACGCTTTCTCTGATACCCCATAACTTTGCTATAGTTTTCTTCAACATCTGTTATTAACTGTTAAAGGGTGTGTGGTATTTATCATATCACACTCTTATTACTTTAATCCATCAGCCGTTTGAACTCCGATGTCGCACATGCGCACTCGTCACCAGCTCTGGTCAGCTCTTGGGGAAAAATGCAGGAAAGGACATAGACGCGGCCGAGTGCGTTATTCGCATGAACGACGCCCCTACGCGGGCATTTGAAGCAGATGTTGGCTCACGAACCACCGTGCGTGTGGTGGGCCATTCAAACTTTCGTCCCACCTTCCAGAACAAACCGTCCAACCAGAAAGTCCATTTTATGTACGAGAGGACGAAGTCTGACAATGTAATCATAGCGTGGTTATACAACACCAACGTCTACAAGAATCCGGCCTACAGGCTGATTTTGAACTATTCCCAACTCTATAAGAATGTTAGTTTCTTCATGCACACTCTGGCAATGATGAGATACAATAACGAAGTATTCCATAACGAGACAGGCATCACCAGGCAAGTAGTAGTCTTGTTTCAAGACTGTGTTATAGTTTAAAGTTGTTAATCTTGCCGAGCATCTGCAGTGGTCGCCCACTCGAGGCTTTTCACGGGTCCATAGGCTATAGGCTAAGGCTGTTCCGAATTGGCGGCTGCGGCTACGGCTATGACTGCTGCTAAGGCCAAAAGATATTGCTGAAGGACGTACTATACTTCAACACATGGAGAAGCAAAAGTCTAGCCCCAGCTGAAGCTGTAGCCGCCAATATGGGGGACTTTTGGGACGCTAGGTGGCAGCAGACTTACCAGGTTAATCCATTGTTCTTGATAATATGCGCATGCGCAGAACTACTACGTAAACAATGGAAATTTACCGGGTAAGTCTGCTGCCACCTAGCGTTCCAAAGTGTCTCATTCAGACACGGCCTAAGACGTTTTCCAGTTTCACAGGTCACCTTAATGAACAATCATGTACCTTTGGGACTCAATGAGCTAGCAAGCTAGAACACTTGGGCACAATTTTCACCGGTCATTTGACGTTCTACCTATTCTTTGACCAGCGGACCATTGCTTAAAATGGAACCCAGATTAATTTGTTTTGGGCTTGTACAGGTACTTCCCCTGCATTTCACTAAGTGGTGTCTGGTTTCTTGGACCCCCCCCCCCCCATGTGGTTAGGGATTTCAGAATGTAGTTTCTCATCAGAATGTTCCTTGATCGTAATTTTCAGGACCCAAGCTAAGACGTGGTTGACCACTGGTTGGCACACAATGCTGTTAGCTTTGGACATGTGCGAGGACCTGACGGTGTACGGGATGGTCTACGGCGACTACTGCTTGTAAGTTTAGGATTTTATTATTTTGTTAAAAGCACATCCTTTAGGACTCCACCGGCCATTTACAAAGTCTGTCATGGCCACATCGTACAAGACCGGCCCTGGGGTTTACAATTCTATCCGAAGACCCGACCAATATTTCGCTATTGGATATCTTTGATATACCTTTTTGGTTATATGTGCCCAATCTGGCGAAAGCTTTACCCCAAAACGGGTAAGCACTAATTAGCCTTTCCCTTGAAATATGCTAATTCCATTCACGCATGCGTGTTTACACTATTGGTTGGCAAACGCCATTTTGGCAGACCCACAAACGCGTATGCGTCGCGCCACCATCAGCCCCAAACAAAAGCCGCGGTTTTTCCTCATTGTTGCCAACCAGTAGTGTTTGTTTTTAGTGCGCACGCGCGATGTGCGATTTAGATATTTTACGGGAAAGGTCTCTCTTATTTTCGATGTTGTTTGGACTTTGAAGGTTACGTGGTGAGAGACCCTTAGAATATAATCAATTTATTATCCAATCATTTCCATGTGTAAGATTTTGTCGTGAACCCTTTAACCCAACACGCATACGTTTCTATCAGCAATTGATCACGATTCAACCTTCTTAAAAACATAAAAACTAAAACCTGCAATTCAATAGCTCTCAGAATAAATGCCGACTCTTCACGACAGGAATGTTACAGTGGGAAAAGGTCGTAGATTTGGTTCATTGGAAACATGTCACATAATCCTTGTCAATAAATAACTCGAACCGAAACGGAATCTGTATCTCGTCTGGCAAACCATTCCGATTAATTGAACAGCGTATGGTGTCCTCAGTGTAACACTAGTCACTCACACCGTGGCAGTTGCGGAAGCGACTGCATTCCAGGTAGAACCATAAAAACCCACACTTCTTAATAACCAAATCGTCTTAATGTAAAGGTGATGGAATGTGGTTGAACGGCTTAATGCGCGGTATCAGTGGATTGGCAATACAGGGCCAAATCCATCAAAGTCAATCTACAACCGGGTCCAATTTATCAAAGTCTGTAACAGAAGATTCCTGCTTACGGAGCAGCACGTAACACGGTTTCTCTTTTCAGATGCACTGTGGTCTGTAAGCAAAACTTGCTTGCCGGTAGTTCATGTAAGCAGACTAGTGACGCAGTAAACACAATACGCTGTGAACGCGCATGCACGCACTGTCTTATCTTTGTAATCACTATGAAATACATGCACCGTAAGTTTTCTGCTATAGTAGGCACAAATTGTTTGCTTACTTGTGAACAGCTTCATGAAATTAGTCTCAGGATATGATGGTGTGTGTAGGTCTAAAACCAACCACCCATAACAATCCGGTGCATTCTCTGTTATAAACGATGGCAGGTGTTGTGTGTAGTGAATACGTGTTCGAAAGTGTCTATCGTTAGAAAGCACAAAACATGGACACACAAGAACCTAGTAAAATATTACACACGTGTAGTCAATGCTATCCATCATTTTTAAGAGTGCCAGTAGTGTTTTTTCATGTATGTTGAAAACTAAAATCGATCGCGATGATGAACTCTTGCCCCCCCCCCCTCGCCCAGAAAAAATAAATAAATACAATTATTCGGCATTTAAAGTTAAACACACAATACTCACTATAAGTTGGTCCACATTATGGTGTTGATTTGTTGTGACTTTTGCTGTTTTGATTCGATCGGAAGTCGGACTGTATAAATAATTCTAATTCGGAAATTGTAATATAATAAATTATAAATCATCACATAATGTCTTAGGATTCTCTCTAGTTCAGTGAGACGTGATGAAAAGTAAAATTGCTGATTATGTTGGATGATATTTGGATAACAGAAAATCAATCAAACTTTAAGAAAGGAAAGACCTTTGCGTTGTTCCGCCCGAGACGATAGTCGGTCGGCGTCATGAATTCTACCCAGGTCATATGTATTAATACTCGAGGACCGTGTAATCACTGAATGCCATCGGTCGATGATACGCGGATATAATCTTTAGACATCTCTAAGGATTATGGCTCGGGGACAGTCTTTAGTATCTTGAGTGTCGTTTGTATCTACGGGTTGTTTAGCTCTCTGCATGTATTTGAAGATGTTTGTTTACGGTCTCATAGTCGTAGGGTAACCATGGGAACGTAACTTTAGCTACTCTGTCAAGATGACGTTTTTGTCAGGTTTAGTAAGGATGAAATGAATGAATAATAAGTCTGCATGTGATATGCATTATGATTGATGGAGCGTCACAAATTACTAGGAAAGAGATGGTTCAATATTAGACTGGCGTCATTCTTTCCAGGAGACTGTTCTCTGAGTTGTTGAGAAGGGATTTAAGGTCCAGATTTGCGTAGACTTGATTTCAAGTCTAGATCGCGGTTATTTTTGTCTGCATCCGCCACGCAGAGCTTGATTTGCCTTTGTTGGCTATCTATCAACTATCTAATAGTTTAAAATAGGCCCAACCCACAGGGGGTCGCTATTTCAGGCAATATTGCATGTACTGGCAATCATGCAGAAAAAACACGATCACAGACTTGGAACCAAGTCTAGGTTTGCACCTCATTAACTGAAAAAGTGCATACATGATTTCTGAGACAGAGTTAAGAGCCGTTTGTATTGTTGTTATTATTATTGTTTTTCTGTTTTGGTGTTGCTGTTTTTCCCCCTCGTCAGGGCTTGTTAAAGTCCCCAGGATCAACAGTGTTCTCAACGTACAATGTGGGTAGTATTAACATTAATAATGGTTGCGTTATCCTAATCAATTCTTAAAATAATAATTGTGTTAATTCTTACAGAGAAAACCCAAATGACGCCACACCATACCATTACTATGGCAACACAGGAAACAACACACGCACCGAGTGTGGCTACTACATGAAAAGTGAAGAGCGCCTGACCAGCGGCCATCTTTTCGTCACTGAAAAATTCATCTTCGGCCGTTGGGCTCAGAAATACAACATCAAATTCCTCCATCCTGTTTGGAAATCCAAGATATACAACCAGTCTAACTTGGACTCGCCTTTTATGAAACTTTATCGCGAAAAGTACGGCCCGGTACGGCAGAACAGAACTAGTCATGCAGCAGACAAAACTGTACCCGTGGATAAACATAGTGGAGTTCATAATAATAGCGGTGATGGTTCCTCAGGGATCAATGCTAGGCCCCCAAATAGAATTGTCCCGGATGAAGTGGATAACATTGAGGATAAGGACTATGCTTTTCTAGTGCTCGGAGGACGTGCAAAGTCTAAGGAATATCAAGAGACGGTTACTGGAAGTTGATGAAAAGCATAAGAAAGGAGTCAGTGTACTATTGTATCTTCCGTCACGATGCAGCCATTTTGGTTTTCTTCCATAAATCCACTCTACCAAGCTGAGGCTAGAAGTGGTAGTCTGGTGCCCAATCATGTATTAATAGTGTGCCAAGTACAGGCTGAAGTTTGATAACGAGGCTATCGGTAACGATGCACATTGCAACTAAAACGTAGCAACCACCAAGAGGTGATTTAACAATCCTCAGAGAGCAATTTTGCATCTGAAACATGACTTCAAACATGACTTTATTCTCGCTGGTTCGAGTGAAAACGTTGCCAAGTTATAGTCTTGATGTATTATCGATAATGCCAGCGCAACTTTTCTCCTATCGTGTGTGGTGGTAAAATCACAAATTGCTGAAGTAGTGCGGGAAAGGTTTGACAGTTATCGTCACACCGAGGTAAATAAAAATACATATCAAGCATAAATCAAATAAATAAAGTATAATATAACTTATTGACCTAAAAGGTAAGATCAAAATAATGATAAATTTTGAACGGTACATGGTATAAATCTGATTCGGTTTATTTTTGATATCAGCAACTGATATAATTAACAAAATATCCAAGTGTTTTGGATACTACCAGCTATGTTTTATAGGCTATACCTTTAAAAGGCTGAAAGGAGATTAAGATTTAGTATTCTTTGAGGATTCTTCAGGGTTTCTTATAGTCTTAGGACAAGACGGTACTCGTTAAGTAAGCGTAGCCTACCTACACGCTGTGCTGACTAGTGAGTAGTGATAGCACGCGGAGGTCGTGTAACAATGATCAGGGTCCAATTTCATAAAGCCTGTAAGCACAAAAACTTTCTAGGCACAGACAAATCTTGCTTAGCCGAAACAGGTTACCAGCCAACATTCCGTAAAGTTTACATTGTTGCCACTGGTACCCCGCTCATTTCTTGCTAAGTATAGAAATTTGCTAAGCAGAATTTTCTGCTTAACAGCTTCCTGAAATTGGGCCCAGCTAATATCGACTTGTACCAAGACTACGTTTCTTATGCCCGAAGGGTCTTATTTCATAGAGCTGATTAAGCTGAAAAATTGGCTGAACAGTTTACTGCTTAGCCAAATATGAGCTGGATACCAGCCACAAATGGTGCATGTGAAATGGTATTTTGGCTGGACACCGTATTCTGGTTAGCACAACTTACTTTGCTTAGCTTCTTTTTGTGCTCCATGAACTTGTGGGCCAATATCCTACATGATTACCTATTGATAACAATTCCAATGGAAAGTTTTAATCACACATTCCTTTCAAAATTCCAAAATGATTTTACCCCTTTTTATGATTCCTTTAGAAATCCCGAGGAGTTCCCGATTATTGTGGATTTCTGGTTGTATTTTATTTTGTCAATGTTATTATTTTTTTTTAATGAGTGAAACATGAACAAATCACGTGTATTGGTCACGTGAAGGTTTTGGTTGTGGATGGGATGGGGCTTGTGTTGGGTGTGGGGGGGGGGGGGGTAAATGGGCATGGCATTTTGTTTACGTGAACATTTCTAGTCTCAAAGAGAAATTGGAATTGCTAGTTCATCAAGTGTTAATATTGTACACCAATAGTATAAAATCAAACATAATCAAAAGGTAAACGTAAATAATTCACACAGTAAGAGCTATTTATTATAATGAATGAAAGTAAGCACTATATATAAATGTACAGAATTGTTTACATCTACGAGTATGGGCCGAAATTGTTAAATAGACTCACTGGGTATTTGTATTTGTATACAAAATATTAACATCAATTAATAATTAATATTACTGTATATTAAATATTTTGAAGGCACTAATGCAATATTAAATATAATCCTCGTGAAATAATTAAAGCTGACTTAACGAATAAAGCTTTCTATGAATGTTGATTTTGTGGCTCCATGAGCCCCACCTTTTCTATTTATGTCATCGACTGCAGCATGCCGTTTGTTGTGTAAACAAACATTTTTGTTTGTGTTATATACGCATCGATGTAATGTCGGGTCAAACCTACTAATGCAATCGTCAAAACTTTTAAAAATCAGTCTGCTCTTTAAGACAATTAATCCATCAAAGAAATCTTAGCACATCAAGAGAAAAGATCAATCAAAATGAAAATCAATGGTGATGTCCATCGTCAAAGATGACTTATCCATAAGTACAGTCCATTTGATGTTATTCCATTTGTGTTGTTAAGTCTAGTCGAGACTTATAAAGCTCTTTTCTCCTAGGAGAAGAATACTGGCTATTATGCAAATGTATGTTAATTTACAACCCGTTTGACCTATGCAAATAAGGTATGCTTGTGCGATTCAGTGGGTAACAAAGATCGTTTTGGGAGCCAGCTTGCACATTCCATAGTGTAGAAACATAAGCACAGCTGATAACATGGCTGACTAGCGAGATTGACATGTGCCTCGGGAGTTCCTCAACATCGTAGGATAATAGCCAGTTGGAAAACTGTAAGTTGCATTTTATATTATCAGTACATGTACATTCACCCAAACCCCAATCCTACCCTAACCATCATCCCTTACCCCCAACCTCAACCCCAATCCCCAATCCGGCCCTTACCTGCTGTTTGTAATAAGTTTACAAACCCCACGCTGTTCTTTTCCTGGAAAAAACGACATCACTTCAGATTCGTTACCAAAAAAGCTGTTTTTGTTTACACAATAACTCATTTTTGCCGCAGCTGTGCTACTTTTGGGTCTGTTTCCCCAGGGTGGACATCGCAGAGGGTAGTTTTGGCGAGGGTGGCAATTCGAAAGGACAATCATACTATTTTGATACACATTTTACGAAACAAGTTTGTCAAATTTAATTAAATTCAAATGTACTAATTTTATATATATCTTCTGGGTCAATAATTTCATTAAATCACGTTACTACCAGCCCACCACCATAAACAATACAATTCACACTCGGTATTGCAAGTTGGGTTAGGATTAGCGTTGGGTTATTGTAAAGCTCACAAGAACAATCAAGGTCCTATCTTTATGAGCATTATGTGAAATTGCAACTTCATTAGATCATTTTTGTTTCTTTGAAGGTCACTGCAAGGTCGATTTAGTTTCTCGTCAGCGCGGAAATGAACTTTCCATGTTTTCATTATTCTGAGGCACTGGTACTTCATCAGTGTTGATTTCATTTTTATGGGTCTTTGCTGGGAACCATAAAGGGCGCCGCCAACGGTGGAAAAAACACTAGTTCAAAAAACGAAAGGGGGGGCTAGTTTTTCGGATTACATTTCGACAAAATTACAGGGACGAAAACTTCACACTTATGATCAAATAATAACTAAACACAAATTAAACAAGGACAAATTAATTGCCAAATTAGTTCGAGTGATTTCGTTCAAGTTGGTCTTTCAATAAGGTTCTGTAAGGCCTCCAAAATCGGTTGACAATTTGTTATGCGTCTAGGTGGACAACCAATAGTCATCCATAGTCATTTTGAAGCCTAGTATAACTATAATGCAACAGGAACATTACTTTTGAGACAGGCTTACATTTTGTCAAGAGAATAAAACACTCAATATTTCTCACCAGTTTCAAAGATTAGTTGAAGAGAAACTTGAAATCATTATCCTTTGGGCTAAGATGTAATTTCCAGGTAATAGTCATTGACCCTAGGTTCAACGTACTCATACATCATGTCCATTGGCTTACCATTGGTCTCTTGGCAGACGTTGGGGTACGCCGTGGTGGGATGTGGGGTGTCAGTGAGGCTGGCTGAGATGGTACACATAGCCAGAGAGGGTGATGGGAGGGGAGGAGGGTGTCTCTTGGGAACCTCTGGTGCTGTACTCGGTAGACTGTAGGATAATGGGACTGAGTCGTTCTCGCTATGCTTGCAATGACACGTTTGGCTGGTGATTTAAACAATATTGTACATCATGTGGACTAGTTGTTTTCTCTATATATCAACCCTCTTTGGTAAAATTGTGATTATAATATCAGAAGCAACCTACAAACTGTAATAATGAAGGAAACACATTTATTTTAGACGGTTTTAATTTTGTAGATTGGCTTATCCCCCCCCCCCCATATCGGGCCTGATGAAGAACATCCCAACTCCGTGGGTGGCAAGCCTAGTAACACCATAGAGTGTCAAACTTGTTTTTGTTTGTTTGTTTTTTGCTGCTGAACAGCGGCTTAACCACGAGGGGCTTAGGCCGAGAGGTACGTGCCCCCTCCCCCAAATGAAACTGCAACCAGCCCTCTATCTATTATTTTTAATTTTTCTTTACTCCATTTTTAATATTCTATATCGAGAAAAAACAGAAGGTATTTACCTTTGAGCTCTCAATTTTCTCCTGCACATTCCGAGAGTGATAATCCAGATTATAATCATAGCACAAAGCGCTAAAGATAAGCAGCTAATCATGACGAGACTGCACCCGCAAGAAACTGGCTCTTCCATTTCTGCAAATAGTTTACAAAACGTGACAACAATTTCCAATACTCGACTTGTCCACAACTCCACCCATACATGCTTTTATACACACACTGTATTAAAATTACGCCATTAAGTTCTCTTTTTAAAATAGTATTTAGAACGAGTTTGGAAATGTTTTACTTAGTTTACTATTCGAAAAAGTTCCGGTCACCATGGCAAAAGTTTGCACTACAGTTGAATATTCCATTGTGTCTGCTTTACTTATAAAAGTCGTCCGGTACACAGGGGAATAAAAAGTGTGAAAGTATACAATAAACATAAAGTAAAATGGTAACATGTATGTTTATTCTCGCGGTCAGTGCACCGGACTCAATTCTGGCGTTTTCGTTGTCAAGGTAAATGTTTGGGCAATTAAGAACGTAACAATGGAAACACAAGTGGGATTTTGACACCGGCTTAGTAAACATACATAATAACAAATCAATTATAAACATTGTTCTAACAAACAAACTGTAGCGTACAATGCTCTACGATGTCAATGTAAACACCGTTGTTCTGAAATAGGCCGCCACCCCTAAGGTCAAACAATAGAAACGTGCACGCACGTACGCAGCTGCACACACGTACGCACCGACACGCTCGTACGCAGCGGCACGCACACCTCTCAGCCAAAGATAGGTCTTCCTTTGACCCCAAATGAGGGCGCTGTTTGAGCTTGCGGCGTCATTATTATGCAAGGGGGTCTATCATGGTAAAACTTACCGATACTGAAACATTCTGGAAGGGTACCATAGTATCCGTTTACACATTGTGCAACCCTTTGGCCCATCATCATGCAATAGCCTTCCTTGCAGTAGTAACTAAACCAATCTCCATTGTTGATTTTTATGATGTCTTCCCCTTCCCCAGCAGCAGCACCGGGGTATCCCCGATTTTCACAAAACACATCAATATTATTCGAAAGCAAATCGGCCGTCGAAATGTAGCAACAATCTGCGTAAAAAAAACCCCAACAAATATTGCTATTAGACATTTACTTAATTATATTATGTAATAATTGCATCAGGGATTTTGTTTTCTTCTTTTAGTGGGTACCACATAAATTAAATTAATGTACGTCGATTTGGGTCAAGATTAATGGAACAAACTAAGCACGTGGGATGACATAGTATAATATTGATTCTATTACTTTGAAAATTAAATTCACTCAAAAAAAAAAGAAAAAAAAGAGAGAAGAAGTTAGAAATGACACAGATACCGGTCCTAAGGGGGCTGGCCCATGTCTGGGGGCAGTATGACCCGGAATATGCTTAAAATAATCCGAATACCTGACAATTTGACTCAGGACCGGTGTCAAGATAGAATTTGTTTAGTTGGGGCGTACGATGCGTCAAAAGCTGGACGCTTGGTAGCCTACGGTAGTAATACGTGACTCAACTCAGAGCAGCGAAGTTGTGGCCACGTTACGAGTGTAACAGAGACCAGTTTTCGTGTTAAGTGAGTGACGCAAATTTATTTTTTAAAGAGATTATGAACACTGACTGGATAAGACCCACCTTTCTCATCAGCATACAATGTCCATGGAGTGCTCGTCATAGTATCTGTCTTGTTGGCAGCATGCACAGACGAGCTGGTGAAGACGAAAACAACGAGCCAGTAAATTACCACCACTCTCCCCATGATGTTGTTTTTTATCCAATAAGACAAGATTCCCCCAGCGTATGGTGCACAACAATACGTGAATACAAACTGTTATCAATACTCAAAAATTATAGTATTATACTTTCTTTCCCAATGCTCGAGTCAAATAAAAAGAAACATGTCCGAAACTCGGAAATGAATGCATTAGATTTGTGTACTAAATACAAAATGGCAACCGTTTAGAGATGAAATGGGCGTTAAGTTGAACTTGAACAGATGCAGCAGACCAATGTCAGAAACGCGTCAACCTCAGGAGGCACTCCCTATTGGTTGATAGTCGATTGCTTAACATGAATATTCATATCAGATTAGCACTAATGGTGTGACATATGGATGTTACCTTTCGGGTGGGAAATTAAAACCTCGATAGTGTACTTATTGTCGGTATAGCAATACCTTGTTGAAAGACATCTTCTGAAGATAACTATGAATGTAATATCTGCGGGTACTTTTTAACAAAACAGTAGCATTAAAGTGTGGTTACACCACAGCCAGGCTTAGTTTACACTACCCTCCACGCCCACCGTTTTGTTTTTTCTCTTCTTCTTTCTGATATCTTCTGAGGTTAAATCACATGTGACTGAATTGATCCACCCACCGGTACAGTTTCTGAAATGATTGATGGTAACAAGACCCCCCCCCCATTACCGATGAGGCGGATAATTCAGGAAATGACTTGTCTGCTAGTCGGACAAAATAAGTGATGCGCTGCTCGTGTCTAATGCCTCACGATGCAAGATTACTAATCGATGGTTGATGTCAACAGACGGCACTTAAAAACACATTCAATAAGGTTCTTGAAAAATAATATACATTATTGGTGTGTTTTACACAGACGGTTGAACTCATAAAGTAAATTTTAACATTTACGATTGATTTGATGAAGTATTAATAACTTGAAAATATAAATTAAACCAAAACTCCAAAATGAAAGTGTGTTTAGGCACTGTGTAAGCATCATTGCAATTCATTTTATTTTATTTTCGACAGACCTCTGTAAACACAGTGGCTCGGGTAAGGATTGTGTTGAACCTCGTACTGCATGAATCGTTTTTAAACCACGCAGCCATCCAACATTTTTGGTAGTTGTCAAAGACCACTATCTGCACTTGGTGTGACCCATCAGTAAACAACCTGTGAAAGTTTAAGCTCAATCGGTCATCCGTGAAAAAAAGGCACCTCTTTTAATTAGTTGTCAGTGTTTTCAAACATCAGGTTTTGAACTAGCAACATCAAAACTAACTGTTTGACCCATTTCTCACAAACTTCAACATTTCAAACAAAATATTGAAGGGTAGTTTCAAGGGAAGGTTTTCACCGTAGTTATACTGTTAGGTGCAAATCTGTGAGCATTCATAATCTTAATTTTGCTATCGTTGTGGAAAACCTTTTTAAAGCATAAGGGAAGGAGACTCAGAAGCGAATTCTTCGTAAAGAAAATACATTTATTGACACGAAAATAAACTGAAATTAAACCAAAGAATATTGTTTAGAATATTCAGAGGGTAATTGGTTATGGTTACGTATAGAGCATGTGCTAATTATATGAACAGAAAAGACAAAATACGCGTTTTCTGCACACCTTGCGTTTAAAAAACTTCGGCACCTTTATTCTTATTTATTAACTACGAGTTTGACAATTGATTTATCATTAAGTTTGAAATAAATTGCGCCTTACTGATGGATAGGACACCCAATGTCGGGGTAATCCACACGAGCATGTCAGGCAAGCATTCATACAGACTTGACTCAAGTCGGATTTTTTGTTTTAGCAGACATCTATCTGCGTTATAGCAAATGTACAAGTTGAATGTAAATACATTACAGATCGAGTACGGGACCCGACTTGTGGCAAGTCTAGCATTACTAAAAGCGCAATAAATCTCAAGTGATTGAATGCCAACATTTTATGCGTAAAACCAACCGATGGTTATGCCTGCTTATAAAACACTAGACATAGGAAAGCGCCGGCACTTAAAGCAAATCTTGATGGATTTTCTCTTCAAATTGGAATTTAATGATTAATGTACACTCACTTCAGATCTAATTAAACCATTAAGTTAGTGTGTGGTTTTTTTTTTTTTATTTTTTTTTTTACCTTCAGGTTACGGAGGAACTGCAAGTTCTGTCAGTACTCAACTTAAGGGGATTTGCAATAACTGTTCAATTCTACCAATACTATGGTTAGACCTTTATTGATTATGGCACTGGCATTTTACTGACAGACTGGATACAAATTATATGCCCAAAACGAGACTGAGAGGGGAAACAGCCAGGTCCCTTCTTATGAACTGCAGTTCAATGTTTTGTCTGTGCAGGGATGTTGAGGGGACATGTCCAACATTTCATAGTGCAAATGGAGATATATTTACAACTGAAAATCTAACATCCTTCAAAATGAAGCCCTTTTCAGTGTATAGAAACCTCGCTGTATTATGTAAACCAATAAAGTCTTGCATAAAATAAAGTATATTAATCTAATCAGCAGAGTGGGTTGATTTACCTGACGATGCAACGATCTTACTATACTGCACTCTATACAATCATTTGCATATTGACTTTTAAATCTTTGATAATCTCAGATCACCACAAAACTCACTTAATTTTGTTCTAACAACCGACAACAACCATATAGAGGTTTAAACAGTTTTTGTGTGCTTAGGTTTTTGTTTTATGCTTAAGCAACTCTATAGAACTGGGCCCAGGCTCGTTGCCATTTTTATTTAGTTTGTTTAATTTAAACATTAATTTAAAAACAATATTTCTTATGACTTTTTTATTTGTAAAATCTGGTACTATGTCATGCTTTCAAACCTAGCAGAGTCTTTCCCAAAGGCTAATTGATGCCTGTAAGAAAACAAGGTTTAAAACGTAAGGCTATGATCACAGGTCACTTTGATAAGCGATCCACAACAGCTATTTCATTTGTTATTTATTTCATTATTAATACTTTATTTTAACCCTTTTATTTATTTGATTGTTATAGCTTTGAGCAATATATAACATTAATCAATCAATCAACCTGTTGCAAAGATTTCAGCTTTACTATTAAACTACTCTTCCCAAGTAGATTGATTTGGGATACTTCTCCTTCAGACTTGGCCAGTGCACTAAAAGATGATCAGCGAAGATGTACATGATTTTACCAGACATGGACATTGTTTGCACTCTACAAACACTCTCTACGTACACTTGTTGAACATCTTTCATCCCAAGGAACTGTATTTCAGAAAATGGTTTTCAAAAAGTGAGTTAGAATCTTTTAATTTGAGATGGGCTTTAGGGTCAGATTCAGTTTAGTGATACACTCATTTTCCCACAGAGAGAGAGTCCCACTGAAAGTGGAGAAAATAGTTCAAGTCTCTTTTTCTGTGTTCGACCCAAAACTTGTCCAAACCAAAATGTCTTTGAAAAATCAATGACATTTTCACAGGTTGTTAGTACAGCGTGCTTGTTGCAAAGTTTGAATTTTGGAATGAATGGACTCTTTCAAAATGTATCTGATGAAGTTGGCATTCAAATGATGGTTCACAAAACGTCTTAACAAGCTCTGGAAGCTGATCTTTTGTACATAAATCAGACATTCAAGAAAAACAAGAACATCTTCTGCTGTATATCAGGATACTCACCCTCATTGTAAATCCAGCTGCACATATTGGTATACATGTTCCGGGGCCATTGCAAAGTATCTACAGGGAAAGACATTTAGCACACATGGGTGAACAACCTGTGAGTTTCAGTTTGAAATATACAAGACCAACTCATTGGTTCACAACTAAGCCAATTATATGACTCTACCTTTAAAAACGATGAATATTTGTTTTCGTTGTCTGCTGCCACCTAGTGTCCAAAAGTATCTCATTTGTTTTGCATACTTTGATAATAATTGCTAACTTACCAAATCAGGTGAGTGTCTGAAGACAAGAGGGAAGGAATAGAGCGAAGCATAGAGGGTCGAGGCCACACTGGTGATGTAAGACTGCCTCACTTCACGACTTCTAGGTATTCTTTCCATGCTGAACTAGGGTTCAAGAAATCATATTGTGCACCTCCGGAATTTACTGCTGACTTGATGGCAAATTCTCAATGTAGCATGGTTTTGTGTCACAATGATATACTTATAAGAAAATAGACTTAGCTAATTGCAAACTGCTTACCAACAAAAAAGACTTGTTTATGGTATAACTGCACAAGGTATAAATTGTACACTAGGGTGTCACTCATCATTCTAGTTGTTCTTACTAACTTCATCCACTATGCGAAGCTTAAAATCTCACTCATTGCCTCATTGTTAGGACAACAAAATTGAGTTCAAAGTAAACTCTACAAATTGTAAATTTTAGGGAAATTATTTTCTCATATAGGAGAAAAGTCTGCAGAAAGTACAGTAGTTTGCTACCAGATTGATGAAACATTAAATTGTGAACTATTTCATCTGTTCATACTTACCTGTGAGTTCCTGCCTTCTGTTTTTCTTCCGGACTCAAAATCTTTAATTTTTTCCTCACTCAACTTATCTGTATCAGCGAGGATATAAATTCTTGGGGTGTAGGCATCTCTCAAACTTCCCATCAGTCTTAAAATCTCTGTTGTGTGTCCTCCTAAAAAGGAAAAATGTCAACATATTTCAAATTTTTATATTTATTGTCATTCTATTTTTTAGGCCCTTATACTTATCAAACGAATTAAAAAGTAAAACTTTATTACATTTTTTAAAAGCCTTTACTTTAGGTTTAAGTTTGATTTTCAAGTATAAAAAGTTTAGGGACTACATATTAAAATGTGTGTTTCTCGTCTTGATTCTGGTCTTGTAAAAGTTCTCATCTGGTAAAAAAAAAAGTTTTGAGCTAAATTGAATGTAATAAAAATCGAGCCCGATGATGCCGGGTTGTTTGGTTGTGTTGCAGTATTTATTATTTAAACTCGGACAACCATTTAAAAATTATTAATTTACCAATCCAACAACAACAATAGTATTTACGTGTGAGTTACCGAAAAATGATATAACAAGTTTTAGTTGGAATGAACTTGGATCAATCATTCATGTTAGAACTGAAAGTGAAACAGAATACCATAGAATTAGAATAGACAACCAGGCAATAGATTATGGATGTCAATTTTAATTTTATGATTTTATTTTGATTTATTTTAACTTGTGCAATCTTACCTGATCCCGTGATAACCATTACTTTTAGCTGTTTTAACTTGGTGCGTGTATTACTTTTCTGTTTTCCGAGACCTCTGAGCACTACCATCAGTCTGAGAAACAACAGAACAAGTACAAAACACAAGCCACCAACCAACATTTTTGCGTTCATGGAGGCTGCCATCTTGTTGACCTTTGAACTGCTGAAACAACTCCAATGACTTATTCCTAGACTCTTTGACCATGTGTTAGCTATGTATGGGTGTTCAGCCCTCTTTGTATCAGACTAGAAAACAGTGTTATCATCCTTGTTCTCTAATTTTGACGCATCTTTTAGTTTACGTTGTTTGGAAGAATCGCGGGAACGAGCGAAGTTGGGTTGAGTATGGGGGTTGAGGCAGGCGGATCAACACTCAGCAAAAGGTGATCGCACTACACAATCAAAAACCGGAACTGGTCACTCAGATGGGTCGTGATTATCAGGTAAAGTTATGCAATCATACTATTTTTTTCAACTGAGTGACCACTGTCCAGTTGTCAGTCCACTTTGGACCAGCGACCTTCGTGAGAGAGATGACCTCGGTGTGTTTGTTCACGTACATGCACCGATCATACAAATGCGTTTGTGGTCGTCATCGACATCGTACATGGGCAATGGGTGGGACTGTAAACTTTCAGTTCACATGAGTGGACATGGGATGGGACAAGTTTGATGATGGTCTGACAATTGGATTGCTAGTAGATGGTCTAACATGTGTCTAAACAAAGTCTAATCCCAGGGCCGTGAGCGTCATATGGTACCAGGGGTACTGCCGTCAAGGTTGAGCTTGGTGTTATATTATAATAAGTTTTATTATTAAAACCTTGCTAATGCCAGTAAAAAAATATTGCCATTCTGTTCTTTCTGTATACATAGGTAGGAGGGAGGCGGCCACCTTTGTCCAAAGCCAGATACTGAGATAGCCTACAGAGCAGAGCTAGAGCTGAGGTAAGCCTGACTTTAAATCGATTATTGCTATTATTTGTTTAAATTATTTTCCATACACTGGTCAACTCCACAGTTGTCAATGTCATGAAAAGTCATTATTCTTGTCAGTTGTGAGACTGATTAACAAATTGGGTGGTTCGAGGTCAAAAGTTTAAGTTGGAATCAGATACATTTGTGTTTATTTTGTTGGTTCAAAGTTGTGTTGACTGTTTTAATTCCCCATGATCAGTTGCTCACCTCACACTTGTCATGCTTGTTTTGATGTTTTGATGACATACTGCATGAAAACAATAATAATAAGTAAACAAATCTCTAAAACCATAGTGTGTTCACATTGCTGATGATTATTTGTTTGTTTGAAATGCAATGGTCATCTCTGGAATTGCACTATTAGTATATAAGAGCTGTGAATTTATTATTGTTATAATTATTTGATAAGAATAAACAGATTGCTAAGTCTTTTGATATAATAATAATAATATGTATTGTACTGTTTTCGTAATAATTATGAGGACAGACAACTACAGAGAGTATAATGGTACAGCCCTGTAACCTAGTGATGACATATTACATGTATTAGCGTCAGGCAGTGTGTTAGAATTAAGGAAAGTTTTTGGATATTTTGTTTTACATTTTAAATGTACCTATATATATGTTAAAATAAAACTTTTAAAGGTCAGAACAATTTGCCAATTTTCCATTGAGCTGTGTAGCTGTGCACAGATTGTGCCTGCAGGAAGTCCAGCTCTTTTGAAAAAATGTAAGGTCAGAAGTTATCATTCATTCTGAACAACCTGTAGATTGTTTTTACTTGTACAGTGCTTTGTGATGTAACATGGAAATTGTTGTTTTTTGGTGGTAAATAATGTTTTGTTGCCATTTGTTAAAATTAAAATTATTTTATTTATTACTGACCAAATAGATAGCAGACCTTGAATTACACGGAGGCCGTGGCCTCTGTTACCCTGGTCTTGGCCTTGGTGCCCCCTCAAAAGTTTGCCATACACTTTACAATTTTACAATGAAAGTGCCCTGAAATGTATTTACCAGGATATGATTATGTTTCAGGCCTTGAACTTTGCTCTTGAAGGGGCACGGAAATTTTCCTCTGGTAAGGGGCACTCTATGAGGAAAATGTAAATTTGTATTGGAACTTTGCAAAGGGCACTAAAGCAAAAGCACAGGGCACCACGGCAATTGCTGTGGGTGCCGTGGGTTATTTCGAGGCTTGTGTTTATGCCTCAAACCACGAAGGAAGGGTACATACCATTCCAAGGCTTGTTGCAAAATGATGGCCAAATCAAGGAGACATTTCTACTGCAAGTAATGTTTCTACCCAAAGTTTTAGTTTTTGTTTCATCTTTTATTCTTTGCACAGTTGCAGAGGGAATAGTCACACTGTGTGAACATTCTAACTGATCATCACAGAGTCAGTCTCCAGTCAACATGGACATCATGAATGATACCATTACTACTGCGACTACCAACCCAGACTTCTTATCCGAGGCCACTCCTAAATACCTACCAGTGCTTTTTGCAAGTTTTGTCGTCAGCTTTTTTATGGTGTTTGTTGCAAGTCCGTTTCTGTCAGCCAAGTATGTACCAGCATATCATAAACTGTCACCATATGAACAGGGTGACTGGAACACAAGGTAGAGTATCTGAGATCTGTCGATTGTTCCTTTTAACCCTCCTACTGTCTGACCATTCAATATGATTTGTGGTGAATAGATTGTTGCATTGTTGCTTACACAGTACACAGTATCAACCCTCCTAATTTTGATATCACCCAATTATCATGTATATTTTTTGTGCATTTTTTCAAGTCAAGTTGGCCTTGAAGTAGTATTACCCCTGTTCATGAGGCCCTTAAGCATTCCTGAAACCATTTCTTCTCCTTAAGAATATGCAGCACCGGCAACCAAATGGAAGCACATCTTGCTTATCATTCATATCATCAGTTTCCTCACTTGTAGGTACCCATTTACTCCCAGGTGATGAGAAGCAATTAAAGTTAAAATGTCTTGCTTAAGAACTTAAATGTTACAACCAGGATGTGAACCCACACTCCTTTGGCTTAGCCACCTGAACTTAGCAGTGTGCTCTGGACCACTTGATAGTGACACACGGTGGAATGGTTTCAAATTGTTGTTTCACTGAAAAATGTTACCAATAGAAGGATCGTAATAATTATTAATAACTTCGCTATTTTAAACAGACTGTGTGCATTTAAAAAACAAATAGTTTGACATTCTAAGAGCATTTTTGGTCGCAAACGAATGCATGTTTTAAGGTATACCTCTCATTACATGTGGAACGCATTTTTATCTAGTGTATTTTTTTTCCTCTCCACTTCTTTCACAGAATAGTTTCCATGTTCCACGCTTCCTTAGTTAGTATACTCAGTGTTTACACTTTGCTCACTGATAACAATATTTCGGAAGATACGTTATGGTAAGTACTAATGACCCGTTGGGGTGGCTCAAAGTTTAAAACAATCTCCATTACCCCACAGGTCGTATAGCTCAGAACTTTCACCAGACTATGAACATTTTTTTTTTTACAAGACCTTAACATATTCCTTTCTAAGTTGTTATACTTGCTCAGCTTTAAACAGGGTCCAATTTCATAGAGCTGCTTAAGCACAAAAAGTAGCTAAGCACAACAAACTTACGCTCACTAAAACAAGGTTACCAGCCAAAGTCACGTGTACAATCTTTGACTGGTATCCAGCTTATGTTTGCTAAGATAAAATGTAGTTTAAGAAGGTTTTGATTAGTAAAGCTTTTGGAGTACTAATCATCAAAAATAGTGTTTGGAAAGCACTGGATTGCTGAACTTGTTTCACTGTAGTTTTATTGTTATTGGTTAAGTGCAAACAGTTAACTGGACTCTGGCCAGTGGTTCAGTTGATGCTTGGAGCCATGTTCTATGAACAGTTGTACCTCTTATCTAATCCTTGTCAAACTGGCAAAATACAAAATGCAAACAAGTCTATTTACAGTAAACAGTGGATTAGAGCTACAGTATCTATAGACTACCGCTGATGCAAATGAGTTACATGCACAAGCCTGGAGTTTCATCTTCGAGAGGTCAATGCCATTTTCATTTTGCAAAGGGCACTTCTGTTTGGAATATCTGAAAGTCTATGGGAAACTCTTTATGGGGCATTGAGGCCAAGACCAGGGCAACGGAAACCATGGCCTCTGTGGCCTTCATTTAATTCCAGGCCTGCGTGCATCATGTATTTTCAATCCTTTGTACATATATAAAATCCTAAGCTGGTTTTGTTTGGATTTGCAGTACTTTTTTTGCTTTGTGTTTACTTGGCTTTTGTGATGGCATTCTTAATTCCAATTGTATTTTTACCCCTTTACTCTTTTGTTTGGAGTACGTTTCTTTTTCTGTCTATTAACGGGCATGATCTTCCTACTTTAATCTGATTTTTGATTTTGTTGGCCATAGAAAATCAGTGAGATTGTTTGTAGAAAATCAGTGAGATTGTTTGTAGAAAATCAGTGAGATTGTTCGTAAAAAGCCTTAAAAATTCTGTAATTTAAGCCTACATGTATGTGATACATGTATGTAGGCAAGCGTGTGTACTGAATGCAATTTTCTTTTTCTTTTTTTCAAAAGCCAAATATCATGCCTGTATAATTTCTTGTATAATATATTTGTTATGCAAACTAGTAATTACAGGCTCTTGTTACTGACAAGAAGAAAGATTCTGCTAGGGTGGAAATGTTAGGGTCACTAAAACTATTTGACTGATAAATGATGGCGCAGTGCAGTTCAGTGTTACTCAAAGCTGTTGACTCGAAAAAACAAAAGACTGTAAGGGTAGTTAATGTTTAATGGATAGGGTCCGTGACTGAGTGTGTAACCACAGTTTTTCTATTTTGACTGCCATGACTGGGGGTAATTGGTGAATGTATTGAGTGCCCAGAAAAACCAGCATGACCCATTGGTCATGAATATAGCTGGGTAGAGCGAGACTGAGGATATTTTTCAGACCCTTTTGGTAGCACTAACATGTTTTCATGCCTCAACTTCGTACAATTATCAGTTGTACTTGGGTGGTAGATTCTATAAGAATCGGCATGTCCCATTCCTTAAACCAGGCTGCATCTATTTCTCTCCCATAGGTTTGTAAGGTTCATCACTGACATTGAGTTTTCTAATACCAATTAAAATCAGACTCAGCTGTGAATCTCTTGGTAGTCAAGGTATTATTTTGCTCAATTAATTTACTAATATTTTTCTTAAATACAGGGGTACCAGCGATCTGTCAAGAATCAATGTCTGCATCACTTGTGGTTACATGATGGCAGGTATGTAAACACTTGAGAATATGAGTGGGGTACCAGTTGCATGTAATTTTAGGGTCTGTCCTTCTTGACCACTACCTCACTAGTGACCTGTAATTTGAGGTCTGGCCTTTTTGACCACTACCTCACTAGTGACCTGTAATTTGGGGTCTGGCCTCTTTGACCACTATCTCACTAGTGACCTGTAATTTGCGGTCTGGCCTTTTTGACCACTACCTCACTAGTGACCTGTAATTTGGGGTCTGGCCTTCTTGACCACTACCTCACTAGTGACCTGTAATTTGGGGTCTGGCCTTTTTGACCACTACCTCACTAGTGACCTGTAATTTGGAGTTGAGTCATTTTTACTTTGTATGCATATTCTTGCTTGTGCAAAACCTAGCTGTTATTGAATATTAAAAACTGACTGCATTGTTTTTTTATTGTGATTTATGACTTGTAAAACTGTGTATATTTCTATGTTTTATACCGTTGTTTTTGCAATTTTCTCTTACTTTATTTGCTTGTTGTTTTGATTGCTTCTTTGTTTTTTGGTTTTGATGTATGTTCCCAATTTACCAGGCCCAGGTGCCTGTGGTGTATTGCCCTTTAACACCAGAGGTTGTATTTTGGTGTTTTGTGCTATAATAAATATGTGTTCTCTGTGTATATTCTCTTCACTATATGATATTGTCTTGCAGGTTGTAACAGTTTATCATTCAAAACAACAGTAAATGTAGATGATTAGCGAGTAAGAGGGTTAACTGTGTACCATTGCAGGTTGGCTATACCATTTCAGTCCGGTATATCATTCAAAACCACAATGGATGATATTGAATGGTCAGACAGTTCGAGGTGTTTTTTTAGTGCTGATGGTATTTTGTGTCACCTTTTCTTTGTTCAGATCTGATAGCCATGATCCTGTGGTTTCCTTTGAAGGAATCCTGGATTTTCTTCATTCACCACGTTGCTGTTCTTTATCCATTCTTAAACAATGTGGTAAGTGACACGATTTATTCTGTCTTAGAAACGAGATGCTAGATGTCAGCAAATCTACCAGCTGCTTTTTCCTGTTGACACGATATCCACTGCTGATGGCAGTCAAAACACACCTGCATTTACCATGTTTACCAATTACCGTGGGCTGTCAAATTAGCGTAGTGGTATCTTTTCTCGCCTTCCACCTTTAGGACCCCGGTTCGAATCCTGCCGGGGGCACTATGTGGATTGGGTTTAAGTCCCTACCAGATTGCGTCAGTTTTCTGGGGTTTTCCTCCCACATCTGAAACTGAAACTGAAACTTCCTTCCTTGTCTTCTCTCCATGGGGTTCTTGGCTAGTATAGTGATTAAGTTTGCTGTTCTGAGAGTCCTTGGCCTCAAAACCAGAATTAATTAAATAAAATGAAATGTTTACTCGTCAAATTGGCACTGAACTTGTGATGTTAAATGCTAGATAACTACGCAAACCAGGGCTAAATTTCAGAGAGCTGTTTAAGCAGAAAATAATGTCTAGGAACTTTCTGCTTAGCAAAAGTAAAATGGGAAACACAACAAAGTGTACCACTTTGCATTTGTCACATTTAGCACTTTTGGTGGATTTGTGTGCTTTATAAGACTTCGTTATTATTATTATTATCATTTTTTTCCAAACTGTGACTTGCATCCTGCTCATTTTTGCTAGCAGAAAACTTTAAAAGTTCTATAAAAGCTCTATGAAAATGGGCCCTGTTCTTGGCAAGTTAGACTTCTCTACGCTTAGCAAATATTTCCTGCCTAGTTTAAACTACACTTTTTTTAAATGGCAGTCACAGGTGTTGATTTATTCTCTTTTGTTATACTTGATCATGCAGGTCTTTGGAGTGTTGACTTACTTCGCTAATTTCAGAATTCTAGCAGAATGTTCCACTGTTTTTGTCAACAATAGGTGAGTGTGAATCTAATGCCTTTTTTTAAAACTCTGAACATTTTCTTGGGGTGATAGAGATGCTCACTTCTTTCTTATGCCTTGGTCTTGAAATTGTTTTTGTCCTCCAGAAATCCGTCATAAACTGATGCTGTTGTTTAAATTCATAAATGTGTGTGTGTGTGTGTGTGTGTTGTTTTAGCTAGAGTAAACTGAAAAACCACTTTATATTGACATTATTGTGTGAAAAGTAATTTTAAATTTTATTGCATTGTTCATGTTGCATTTGAGTTAACATTGTTCACTTTGACATGACGTTCAAATCATGGGAGACTAATGTAATTGAGAAGCTTATTTTAACAACTGGTAGTTTGCCACTTCAGTGCTTGACATTTGAATGGAAAACTTGGTACATAATCCCCAAACTGTGTGAATGACATTTAGGTGCTTGTCTAGTGCCTTTGATGAGGTTGGCCGATGTGTTAGCTCAAACCTATCTGGAGCTTTGATGATAGACCTTAAGACCATGTCATACAGGGACTTTTTTTCAGGCAAGCTGGAGGCAACCAAATGCAATGTGTGCACAAGGAACACTTCTACAGCTTAGAGACATTCTTCTCGCTGTAATTTACTATCTGTGCATCATGTGTACATAGCTTCAATCTGTATATCGTGCATATAAAACTTTCATCCTGTGTGTCTATCTCTTCACATTTAAGTTTGTATACCTTGTGGAAATAATTATGAGCACTTTGGTGTGACAAAGTGCTATATCTAGGCCTACAGAATAAGAACTTTGTATTATTGTTATTTGTTTCAATCGGCAATTATCGCTAATTTATTTCTTCATCTCTTCACTTCTTTATGATCAATCTCTGACTGATCTCCTGCTCCACAAGTAATGATACTTTATTTATTATGAGTTTCCTTCCAGAACAAAATATCTTTTTCTTAGGGAAATACACCCATGCGTTTACGCATATATGGGGCTCGCATGTAAATCGAATTAGTATTACTATATTTAATCTACTGCTAATTCCATATATCACAACATAAATAATAAAATGTTTAACATTGTTTTTTCCCTTTTGTCTTTCCCTGTCCCTTTCCCTAAGGTGGCTGATGAGCGTTACAGGTCACAGAGCCAGCAAATGGTATGTGATTAACGGAATCACCATGCTATTTGTCTTCTTCACCTGTCGCATCGCAATCCTTCTTCCCTACTACGCTGTCACGTATCAGGCCGTGGGGAGGGCGGTTGCTGCCCTCCCCATTTTGCTTATCTTGGCTTGGATTCCTTGCGGGATAGTGATGGACATTCTTAATATCTACTGGTTCCGCAAGATGTTTAACGGAGCCAAAAATATGCTGCTTGCAGATAAGAAAAAGGACAAAAGGGAGGCTGTTCAGAATCGAGCAAAAGGGGAATAACTTAAATCCACTAGACATTGTTTCATTTGATGAATGATAAATATTTCTACAAGAAAGTGACGGTGCTTTGCTACAACTGGTGAAAGTGGTTGAGTTTCCTCAGCTGTGATTATTTAATCCAAATATTAAAGTTTGGGTGCATTTATGACAGTCAAATCCCTTTGAGCTGTGCACTTTAATGCTTGGACCTTTCTACCTCTGATATTCTTCTGATCTAAAGAATTGAGTTCCAGATCAGATTTATTTAATCCTCGTACTGTCTGACTTACTTTCCTTATGAACGAGTGACAGATAAACTATGTTGGCGTACATTATGATTGGTGTTGAGCACATCTACACAGTGCATAGTCAACCCTCTCACTGTCTGACCTATCAGTATCATCCACTGTGGTTTTGTACGATAGATCAACTATGCCAGCCTGCAATAGGATATCATGTGGTGAATGCATCTATAAAAAGTACACAGTCAACCCTCCTACTGTCTGACCATTCAATATCATCTACTGTGGTTTTGATCGATAAACCAGTTTTGTAAACTATGCCAACCTGCAATATATCATCTTGTGAATGCATCTACAAAGTACACAGTCAGCCCTCCTACTGTCTGACCATTCAGTATCATCCACTCTGGTTTTGAATGACTCTGTCAGCCTGCATTTGGATGTCATACTGCGAATACATCGGCACATACATGTAGCTCTCATGTACACAATTACTTCTACTACGCACAGTTGTTCCACCATACACAACCCATGCAGTTGAATGGGTTCAAATGGTTGGTCAACTCACTGGGGGGTGGCGGGGTGGGGGTGAAGGGTGTGGGTGGCGGGTGGAGGGTGGAGGGTGCGGGGTTAGATTGAAGTAGTTACGAGTTCCTACTTTCCTCAGATGCAGTGCGTTTTATTCCTATTGAGGAAAGTAGTAATATTAGGAAACATTAATCCAACTGCACCCATCTGTGGTAGTGTCCTGAATGCTTATTCTTCAATCAAATAAGGACAGACTTTCCCATCCCAGCCTTGGTGTGGTGGTTTATTGTGGCTCTTTTGTCAACCACAGCTCTGGATTTGGCTCTGGCTCTGACTCCATTAGTTATTTTGAAACCTGCATCTTTGATAGAGAGCTCCAAATAGGCAGATAGAAGCCAGACCTACATGTACATGTATGGGTTGGAAAAGGAGATGGATGTTTGTATTGATCAATGTGAACACAAGATGGCGCTCTGATGTTTAGGTTCATCTGGGTTGTTTTTAAGTGTGGTGTAAACCTTGCTCATCTACTGTACATAAACTGGCTCTAACGATTGCTGGAAGCGCATTTTTCTCTAAGGATTTGTGTATGAAAAAACAACAAACAAATGAAGACATGTGTGTACATATATTTAAAAGAAGTTTTCACTGGTCAGATAACATTTGTATGGGCCTGCCCATTAATTGAAAATCTCAAAACTGTATTCATCCAGGTAATGTTTTGGCCAAACACCTAAGATTGATTTTTTATATCTTTGACATCATGATTGGTCACATCATGTGATTGGTCACATTATGTGATTGGTCACATCGTGTTCATGACCCATCTCTGATGTCAGAGGTTAATGGTCAAAAGATGCCAATGGCCAAGAAACAGTGGTTGTGTTTTACAGGTTGTTGTACTAATGAGGTGTGTACAGATATCAGAAATGTTCAAAGCTTGTACAAATACTGAAGACAAATCACGTCATTAGTGCCTTTTATACAGTGTATTCCTAGACTTGACCATCGGATTGCATGTTATCTTTGTGAGCTCCGAAGTGTTGCGTGGTCAAGTATTGATATGGTATTAGTATAGGTATCGATATTGATATCGATATTGATATCGGTATCGACAAGCATGAGACCGTCTACCTTCTTTCAGTAGGCTTTAGTTTGATAATTGAACAAGTCCTGCTTAGTTTTGAAAGAGCTTTAAGGAACTTGTACTGCTTTGTCCTGAAAGAAGTTCTAGTTCTTAGTTCCGAAGGCACAATCCAGTTTAGCTGAAAGAACCAGAACTTGTACTGCCGGGGTGTAAGTGACTTCTTATAAACCAAATAAAATCAAATCAATAATATATTTCATTCCAAACATTACAGAAAACAACAATTGTGGAGGCACAGTTAGAACAAGCCAAGTTTGCTTTTGACCACCAAGAATGCTTTTATTAAGAATTTGACGACGGAAACTATGGTTAGATAGTTCTTCTGAACTAAAACACCCATCAATCCACCAGGCCAATATTAATAGAGTTGCTTAAGCACAAAACTTAGCAAAGTATAGTTCCGCTCTCTAGGAACATTTTACCAGCTAAAATACCATGTCATGTGAATCTAATGTGACTGATATTCTGTTTATTTTTGCTTAGCAGAAAATTGTTAAGCAATACTTTCTGCTGAAGCAGTTCTATGAAATTGGGCCCTTGTTTTTGTGTAAATTAACCGCAATGACATGGTGTTTGTGTAGTCAGACATGTTCTGTATATCTGTAACTTCCTTGTGCGATTTGCTAGGATTCTTCCTCACTCACAACATCCATCTCCTGTAACTCCACACCTAAACTGTTTAACTCTGATTATGGTGGATGCCTGGTCCCATGTAAAGCATATTCAGTTTTCTAGTGCAGTCCTCAGTCCCTTTCCCCAACACCATAACTGTTGGACTCTGATAACAGTAGTCTGGTTCAATGTAAATCCTAATCAGTTTACTAGTGCAGTCCTCGCTCCACCACCACGCAGTAGATCAGCACCCAAATTGTTGGACTCTGATTATAGTGGTATACCCATAGAGTTCTTTCCTTCATGGTTTGCCTGATCTCACGTAAAGCTTAATCAGTTTACTAGTGCAGTCCTCAGTCCAACAGGAGCAAACAAGACATGCAGTTGGATTTTGAAATGTTGGCTAACACTTGCAGTCCCGAATCCTTCTATATCCAATTGCCAAAGTGAATGATTCAGAAGGACTGGAGCCAGGGGCAGGCATTACTTGAGCACCTTAATTTTGGTGGATTTGGCACACTAAATATTATTCCAATCTTATCTAATTCCCCTAAAATTGTGGAGTGACATTAGGAGAAAAGGATGTTGGAGGAAGTTGGCCACATGCGAGCCAAACTGCCTAGTCTGTAAAATAATTATAGTAAACTAAGGCCAGTAATTGGTTTTTTTTTTTTAACATGTTATGTTTCCACCATTGAACTAATAATTTGAACAATAATTTATAAAAAAAATTCTCTAGATTTTTTAAAGTTTAGTTTTCATTTGAGTTTTAATTACATAAGAAACGTATGTATTTGAAGTAACGGTTTGGTTTATTCACAAAGAAATTGCAAATTATATCAAAATTATTAAAAAGATAACTATTTTTTTTACTAAATATTAAGGTGCCTTTATGTAAATCAACAAATAAATCTATTCCTTAGGGGCAAGGAGGCAATCTTCAAGTGCTCTTGACCTTTGGCTTTGTGCCCCTTATTTAACAATTTCTTAAGTAAATGTAAAGATTTCCAAATATAGTGCCATGAAAAAAAGATGAAACACTTGTGAGCTGTAGGTACTTTTTGGGGGTATCCCTCTCTCTTCCCCCCCCCAAAAAAAAATGACTCCAAACCATTAACTTTAGTTGCTACTTCAATAAAAGTTCACATCAATAATTTATTGAACTTTTGACTTCTTGTCAACCCAGGCCAAGTTCCCACAAGGACTATTTGTCGACTAGTGGTCGATATTAACTGGTACTCATGCTAAAAACTATGTGTTGGGTACCAGGCAATATCGGCCTCCAGTCTTTGTGGCACCAATTTTTGTGGAAAACCTTATACCAGTGTTTTCCGCCATTACTGGGATGCAAATGCATCCGGAGTTAATTTAGTTCACACATCACAGGCATTTCTGACCAGTGATTGATGTTGATGAAACTTGAAATGTACATGTACACTTTTCAAGTTTCGTCAACTCAATCAGAAATGATAGATTTAATGTATCCCAGTAATAGCAAAAAAAAAACCCAGGTGCATATGAAGTAGACCTAAAATTGATGCGGCTAAATTTTGCAGGTTTTTGGAAATTTCTTGTGGGAGGAAGTTGTCTTGACCTTTTCAGCTTTACAAACAATATCATATTATTGTAATTAATGATAACAATAACAATAACAATAATAATAATAATAATAATAATAAACATTGTATAGAGCTTCATACGCAGTGTTGCTCAGCTAGTTTGTAATTAAGGGTTTAAAAATGGAGAAAGCATACTTGTAACATTTTGAGGCATTGTTTTGTTATAAAGGCAGCTATCTTTCATCTTTGCTAATAGTTTGTTTGGAGATTTGCTTAAAATAACTTTGATTAATTTTAACTACATTCAAACATTTAATTTATTGATTGGATTTGGACTTAGTGTGGTGTAAATTATATTTTCCCTTCCATAAAACAAATATATTTTACTTGATTTAGTCCAATAATCATTTTCAGTCTGTTGTGTCTTTTGTTAGAATAATCATATCAAGTCAAGTATTGTTAATTTGGAAACTACATGCAGAACAAAAAAGCTCACAAGAAAAACAGCTCCTCGCACTTCCTACTGGCTTCTGGCAATGGTTTGAGCATGTTTGTGCGAAGTGGAGTGCCTACCCATTGAGACTGAGGACTATTACTAAGGGATCCGTGCAATTTGACAGAGTGAGGGCGTCCTCGCTTCACTTTTGTGTGCAAAACTAACATGGGACATCACTGTGAAGAAGCGATGTCCAAACAATTCAATTTACACTGTCGACAAACAGTGTGGGAGTGTGTCTGTGACTGACACTGGAAGTACCGCACACCTACGAATAGATGAAACTGAACAGTCCCCACAGGTGTTCGAACAACACCTACAGTAGGATCATTCCTCACTCTAACAAAATCCAGTACTAGTGAGTGCTTCCTGAAGTGTTTTTAGAGTTTACGTTTACCACCTGTTGCTGACGAGTGTTGGCTGAGCTTTCTCTTTAAGTCACTGACGGTCTGTTTGAGATGTGCAACCTCCCTCTCTGAAGCCGCCTGGGCATTGAACATTTTCTGAGATGGAGAGCGATGGAGTAGAAGAACAAAATTAAGAAACTCAGATTGTAATTGGTCTAACTTTGAACCCTATGCATTTAGGGGGGAGGATAACAGGTTTCAGCTGAAATCATCAAAATTACGTTAGGTTTCCTTTGTCATTCTTGTTGACAGAGGAAAGGATTGTTGTGGACAGTGGCGTGACCAGATATTTATTTTACTATTTCATTTAAACAAAATTCGGAGGGGGGCAATGATTTTTATATGTTTATTTTTGTAAATTTATTTATTCTATTTCATTTATTTATTTAGGGGAAAGTGGTTGTATAATGTATCAAATCACTCATTTCTGCATTTTTAGGTCTCATGGCAGAGCAAGAGGGTGAGGCAAGAATTCTGCCCACCCCACACGCAAACCTCTGGTTATGACATGTAAGAGGTGCTTGCTCATCATAAAGAATTACAACAAGCAAAATATGCTCTGCAGGCTTAAAATGTCTAACAGGAAAACATTGCAATATTTCAGCCAAGATGGAGCTTAGTTGACTATTGCACTAACTTAGTATTGCTGTATAATTAAGACCAAGTGACTCTGTCTTACCTCTCTGAAGATATGGCTGCTGACAGAAGCTGGTTTTTCATTTCGATGAATGGTTCTTGTATTGGCACTCTGTAGTTTTAACAGTTTGGCATCGTACTGGAAGAAGTGAAAGAACGGAAGAAAAACACAAGAACCTTAAGGAGTTGTAAAAAACCAGAATAATAGTTATATTTAGTGATATCACTCGCAAGGAGAGCTATGAATGACGAGGCACCACTGTATCTCAAGGAACCTCTCTCACCTTATACTCTAAGTTAGAAAGCATGCTTAAAACACATTTGTTCAACATTGCTTATGACTGTGCTCTTGATTACATCCCGAAAAGTCTTTGTTTGCAAAGCCAAGCCAATAATTACTTTGTATTCTTTTATTCTCCAAGTTCCTTGTAATAGTGTATGTTTTTCTTAAATTGGTTTATCCAGTGCCTTAATTTATTTTAAAAAATTGCCGGTGAATATGTTAGGTCATAGATAGATGACACTTTCCAAATTTGTATTATTATTATTATTACAATCCCTCTGTCAAACTGTGTCCTCCATACCTCCAATCTCAACTTGACAACCCCTGTCTGGTGGTTCTTCTCAGCTTCGGCAAATTGCTTCTGAAGTTGTTTGGCCTCAGCTGACTTGACTCGGACTTCCTTCTCCAGAACTCTGAGCTCATCCTCCTCTGCAGGGAGAGGAAATCAACAAAAAAGAGTTAAAGACAAAATTGTATCTTAAAAAACAAAATGTTTAAGATGAGGTTTCTCAATAAAGCATAACTGACAACTCCATGGTAGTTACAGTGACCATCTAGGTGTCACGGCTATGGTTTTCTCAATCATTTTAGTGACTTGATGTTTAATAATTCATTTTAATATAACATCGTGTCAAGAGATTCTTTTGGAACAACAGCTTTTTGATACCTGTAGTTGAAGGTATAAAGCGAGAGTCATCTTGGAAATGCTCATATTGATGTTCAAGTGACAACTAATACCAGTGATGTTTGCTACTTCAGAAATACATTTCATGCTCTAAATGCTGTAACTTAACAATTACAAGCAAGGCAATTTTGTATAAACTACAGAAAAAAGGGAGGACAAACCCCTGCACACAGAGTGCATGAATTGTTTTTTTTCTTTCTACGACACTGTATATATATATTTTAATGTTGAGTAAAATATCAGTTTATCAGCTGAAAAGTTCCATGCCTGCTACTTTCAGGCGGGGCTGTGGTATAAAAATCCACAATCTTAAAAAAATGGATTTTGGCCTCGCCCTTCCTTCAAGAGTAACACCCCTTTAAGCCGTTACATTTATGATGATTTACAGATTACATAACCACAACTGTAGGCTACAATTAGATGTTTAGACACAACGAGGGCTGCGTATTTATTTCCTTGATGGTCTCTTTTTTTTCCTTTCTAGAAGTTTTAAAGGCATGATGGGAGATCTATGAGCAAATCCCGAAAATCAGCACAAATCCTGACAATATCACAGTTGTGTACTTTCAACTCATTGAAGATACTGGAAAAAAGTGGCGGGGGGGGGGGGGTCTAAATTAATTATCTTAATCCAGACTAACCAAATGGCTTAGTGCTTTCTATTAAGTTAATTGGCGGTGGGTGAATAGATTTTAAGGCTTGTTTTCAGTTAATGATCTGACTTAGCATAATAGCCTGTTGATGGGCTTCCTCTGTCTGGCATAGGTGTTCAGCATGGATGTCTTCTAGTTGTCTCTCTGCTGTAGTGATTGCTTGTTTACCTTCCTAAAGATCAGGAATAGAATAAGTAATTACTGATCAAACTCCTTTAGTGCAGGTTTTGCTTTAGCCATTTTCTCTTGGTAGATTAAAAATTTGCACCAGGCAGGAAAAAAAATATATTATTTGTGTTTTACCCACACAGAGATGTGTGTAAAGCACTGTATACTCAGTGCTTTCCCGAGTCCTGTGACTTGAAAATCCAAAGGCATATTACTCAGGAAGGTTTGGTATCCACAACCTTTTGCTGTTCTAGAGCGGATGTCTCACCACTAGACCATCAAGATAATGCATGGTGGCAGCTGTTACTGCAATGAATTTGATAAGTAAACTATTTTCTGAACACAGACTGTCATCACAGTGTATCACAGTTCTTTTGTTTTTCTTCCATTATCCATCAAAGAATTGCTTGGAGAAAATCGTCAGTTCCCATTTCATTTATGAGAATTACAATAACAGCAGTCAACGTGGCTATCATGTTGCCTTAAGGCTCAAAATAGCATAATGACCAACATCAGTCAACACTAGATCATCGTTAACATTTCTGACTAATATCTGACATTTCTCATACACACATGGCAGGAAAGTTAGATCAGACATTTGCACATTCAAGTCTCTCGTTCATAACTAAGAAACAGTAAAACTATAAAATTCTACCAAAGAATGTGAAGGGTTGGTCTAGTTGTATTCCTGATAGAAGTCAGGGCAGTCTATTGACCCAATTTGATCACAAGACTCTTGGTTGTGCCATTTTTAGGAGGTAATGCTCCTGTGTGTTGTAGCTTGCAATTTGGGCCTCGTTGAACATGCTTCCTATAATTGTACGTGCAATTACCCCAAAGTGGCGAGTTTGGCTGCGATAGCTGCAGGTGACATTTTGTGCCAGGGGTCAGTTTATTATTTTGATTACATGCGCTGGCATTGATAGAGGGTGCTGGGTCAAAAATATTGGTCTCTATTTGCTGTCTGGGTATGATCCTCTCCAAGGAAAGAGAAGGAGGTGGGATTAGCAAGGCAATAGGATACAAATCTACCTCTTTCACAGCATCAATGTCCTCTTCAAGTCTCTCGATTGTTTCCTTGAGTTCTTTGTTCTCATCTGTTAAGGAAGAAACTTCAATGGTTTAGTGGCGTAAATGGCAATTTCTTTTGGGGGGACAAGCAGTCGAAAGGAAACAAATGGGTGTGTCAAACCATTCATTCCTTTTATCTCATTGGGTGGTGTGGGGGGCAAGAGGTCTGAGCAGGGTTCTCTAATTGGCCGTATTTTTGACCACGTGAGGGCGTATGTGGATAAACTTCACATGATGAAAAACAAGTAAACAAACAGGTTTTTTTCACTTTTGTTATCGCTATTTTTTATGTATTTCTTCATTGGTGCAAGAAAACTACAAACAGGCAATTATAATAAGCTAAAACTGCTATTGTGATGCAAGACATTCCCTGATGACAGCACCCTCATGCGGTAAAAAATATGGTCAATTGCCACCTGCCCCCCCCATTATCCACCTTGCAGGCCATACCACTGATCATACAACATGTATGAAGTCATTATGAACCCAATTAAGACAATTTCTGTATTAATCGCCTCAACACGACCTGAACAACAGTTGCTAATTATTTTTCGTCATAAGTTATTGTGCTGGAAAAACTTTAGGTTTCGGTAATTCTCTTTTGTTCGTCTTCTAGAAACAGAAGACTTAATGCATCATTAAGCACCAACTAGTGTAAGGAAAGAAAAAGAAAAAGAAATCTAATTACAACAATTCGACTTGTGGTGATTACATTTTTAAACAAGTAGGCCTACTCAAGTGAAATAATTTCTTATTAGAACTTCACATTAGGTAGTAAGTTGAAAATTTCTGAATTGATAATTACAAGCAACTATTGACCTGCAAGATTGCACTTCTTGGTCACACTGTCCTGAAGTCTGGATACAATATCATGCAGCTGCCTCAACTCTGCAAAATAAGACATTTATTTGCTCAAAAAAAAAGTATATTCTTCACATATTTGCACATGAAAATAACCAATGAACTTCTGCCTCACACATTAGCTTTAATAGCATCCTTCTGCTATGCACCAATCAATGAAATCTTGTTTTTGTGTTAAATAATAAAATAAATAAATAAATAAATAAATAAATAAATAGACAAATAATAGCCAAAAAGAAAAGGCCTACCTTTGCTTGATTTGTTCAGAGTCGAATGAGCAAATGACATAAAGCTTTATCAATATTTCATTTTGTCCAGACAAATTAACCTGTACAGCTTTTAATAACCAGTGACTTTTCTATGAATAATTATGTTCAGCACTCTAGAGCATGCCTGCATGATTGGGGCACTTTGTAAATGTTTGTATTTTTATTATAATTATTTATTTTTACCAAACATGTTTGTTTTTCACACACTGTTTTTTAAATTTGTAAATTTCTTTTAATGGACAAGCATGTTGGGCAGGTTTTCGCCAGTTTTGACAATCATTGCGCCTGAACATACCCACCCCATTCAGCATTCCTTAAGCCGTCTCAGCTCCCTGGGGAGTATACAGCCTGTGCTGCCAAATAAGTAGCACATCAAGCTAAACCAATCACAAGAACAATCCCTGCCCTCACAGGTACCCATTCACCCCTGCGTGAAGAGAAGCAGTTAGGTAGGCCTGAAGTGTTTTGCTCAAGGACACAAGCGTCATGGCCGGGATTCGAACCCACACTCTGATAACTCTGATGTTCGTTGCACTGTACCGCTTCACCTGATACTCACCATCTTGTGAGGCTTTCTCGGTCTTCTTATCCAGCTTAGCTTGGTTGGTCAGTGCCAGAATTTCCTCTCGTAAAGTGTTGTTCTGGAGAACTAAATCCTGATATTTCTAAAACGATAAATATTTGCAAAGAAAGTAATTCTCCAATCAAATAACTGTTTAATGTTAAAATATTCTTGAGGTAAACTTGAATTTTTGATTCTGATTGGTTGATCTATTCCCATGGCAACAACAGTGTGAATATACCATATTTCACACTTGGACAGTCCATATCACACCGTTCATATTGCACTTACTAGGCTTCTGCGTCCCATACCAAACATGCTTGTTGGATATGGGACGCATAATTGTTTACATATTCCCTCGTGCTTCCTTATGTGAAAGTAAAAGTTATTTTATCACATACATGTACACATAAAGACAAAGTATTTTATATTCTTGCAGTAACTGTTAATTCACATGTACCGCCCCACTATGACAAACAGTCAGTTGAATTTAAGGTAGGCCTTTGGTCGACTATATTAGTTTAAACTATGCGAAACACAATTTCCTTAATAAAATCAAGTACAACCTCAATTGTTAACTTTGTATTTGTTTGCTATTTATTACTATTGCGTTAATGTATTTCATTTGTTTTATTATTAATTTTTATTTAAATGTTTTATATCAAAAAATTAGTAGGGGAGATGGCCTTAGCTTTCGATCCAGACCGGACCTTCGTCAGAGACAGAGGCAATGTATATATTTTTAAGTGAAAAATCTACTTCATCCACAGTCAACAATAATGTTTTTATTTTTTATTATTATATTGGAAAATTGTGTATATATGCTCAAAAGTACAAAACACCATTCGAGCTTTTAAAAAACAAAAAAACTAAAATAAAGTAAAAATAAAACATGTTCAAGTCTCAAGATTGACACTAAAATTAAAAAACGAAATGTTGTGTACTTACCCCGTACCAAGTCGTGAAATCTTTGGAAATCTGATTTAGGTCCACTTGCCTATTCTGTCTACGTGAACTTGTATCCATGACTACTTCAAAACGGTTAAAATTGCTCAAAAAGAGGGTAAATGAAAATGAGTGAAAAGGTAAAATATTGTGCACTTGCCTTCAATCATGCTGCCATGTCAATCGTTAAAAGTTTTGGTAACAAGAGAGGGCGCCAAAACATTACATTATCAATCCGCAAGGGGGCGTGATCACAACGGCTTGGCCAGCCGTACACTGGAGGACTTTAAAACACAAGTCCTGTCCTATATTTTACCTTACAAATAGGGTCTTAAATTATATTTAAAATACAAGCATTCAATTAATCTGCTTTCTACAAACTAAGATGTATATCTTGCGAGATCACTTGTATGAACTTGATATAAAAAAAGGTCACTTGTCTATTTTTTCATTCCACCACATCATCAGCACTGAATTGAGTTCCTGAAACACTTTCCAGCCAGTGGACCACCCAGCACAGAAGATGTGTGCCCAGTGGGTGTAGGAGCAGTAAACATGCCCATGGTTCAACAGCATCAAGGCATGTTTGCTCTTCGGATCTGGACTGGGATCAACTCAAGAAGGCAACATTCCAGTAGGACCAGAAATTCACCAGCTCCCCAGGAATCCTGTAAGTGCAAAGTCTGCCATAGATAGAAAGACCAGCTATTTACAGGGTTTGTATTTATCTTTTTCAATATCAGCAGAACGGGGTTCAAGTCCCGGTCATGACACTTGTGCCCTTAGAGCAAGGCACTTAACCATAACTGCTTTGTAAATAGTTGGGAAGGTAGTAGGACTGTGAAGGGGGTGTCGACAGCCCAAAGCAGTTAAGTGAAGACCTCATCTTGAAGCTGCCGTCCAGCCTCGTGATATTAGGCAATTTCTCATAAACCATTTTTTAATAAATGCATATTGTAATAGTCCATTGTGATTCAATACCTTTTGGCCTCATCATGACGTCATTGATTGTTAGTGTTGTGGTTCATTATTATTCTTGATGAGTTTACAGTATTTTTGTTTCAACTCAAGGGTAAAAACAAACCCAAGTCTTTCAGCAAAAAACAGCCATGCAAGTTGCAACTTTAAACTTGAATAAATTTATGTAAAAAAATGACATGACTCCTGATGATGTGACTTTCAGGGCTTGAATTTGGGGTGAAAATCCACAAGACCACAGGGCTTGAAGCCCAAAATGTTTACTGGACCAGAATTGTTTTTAAAAAGACCAGAATCAAAATAAGGAAAAACTTTCTGACCCAGTTTAACATGCATTTAAGTTTAATTGATTTATTTAAACACGCGCTAAGACATTTGTCTTCATGGGTGTTATATTTCATTATGTCATTGCTCAATAGAATTAAAAGGTATTTTGTCAGACTCAAAGTCAACATTTGAACACATTATTTTGTGTTCAAGATGTGACACAGTGAGGAATTATTCTTCAATAATATTATTAAAAAGCACAAGTCCGCCAGACTTGTCCAGTCCAATGTTTACTAGCCTGACACCAAAACTACTGGCCTCGGGCCTGTGGTGCAGTGTAAAATTCTAGCCCTGACTTTGGATAACATGCATGCTCACATGTGAATACCAAGTCATTCTGACCTTAGCAAATATGATATCCCTTTGGATAAGTTTCAGTAAAAAGAATGTGAAAGAAACCCAGAAGGTGTTCAGCACCTGAAACACCCCAAAACAAAAAATAAAATTGAGAATTTAAACTTCTATACTAAAACTTTGGAATCTTGTTTAAAACAGATATCAGGAAGGCAGAGAAACTCTGCAGGAATGAGGAACAAGTTCAGTCGGACAGTGGAACCAAACTCAAGGACAAAGCCAAACTTCAGATTGATTTAGAGTAAGTTTTTTCTTCAGATAAATTGTTAATTTTGAAGTTTAAAAAAATGTCAAGGCTGTAATGATGCCAAGCTCATGTCATCTTTGGCCCATTTGAAACCATGGCTTGGGCTCTGGCTCAGGCCCCGTCAGTTATTTTTAACATGGGCACTTTCAGTATGGGGCTTCAAACAGGCTGATTAAGCCGAAAGCCCAAATCATGTTCGACAAAAAGGGAGTTTATGAATACCGGTAGTGATGTCAAAATCACTTCAAATACTGAGTCATCAACAACATCGCTGAATCAGTTTGCAAGTAAAGGTATTATACAGGATTGGTTTTAACTTTAGTCAGAAAGCTTACTGGTTATGAAGTTTATACTAGAACCATTTAAAGTTATATTCAAAAAAAATTATTTGAAAACCACCCCCAAAAAATAAAAACACACACACCAAACCCCCCCAACCCCCCCCCAGATAAATAGGTTAATAAATATAAATAAAATTGTTGATAAATGCAACAGCTGATTTCAGTTGTTCAACCAAAATTAAGGCAATGGATTTACATGCTGAAAATTGTGCATAGTTTTTCACTATTTTGTCCTGACTCACACAACGGATTAAGCCCAAATTTTCACAGGTTTGTTATTTAATATTTGTATATGGTTGTATAAGGTTCATCACACCAAAACATGAGCACTCTACGACTATTTCGACAGCTCTACCAATCTTGTTTAATACATTTAACGAGAGCAGTCTACAGCTCTGAACTGAGTAAACATTTGACGGATAGATCTGGATGTTTATGACATGCACTGGGATGTGAATACTCCCCCTCCTGATCTCTATTCTTTTTATTCCATTGCCTCACAGTATGTATGAATCAAGTCTTGAGTCTACCAACTAACTGTTGGTGGCGGGCTTTCCCGCAGTCATTCATATTCTGGACGAAGAGGGAGAAACACCATATTATATTTTCAGGTAACCAATTTCTCATTTAATAATTCATAATCTTACCTCATTTATTCAAAGATGCAAGTCCTTTTCTATTACTTAGACTATTTTATTTATTTAAAAAAAATAGTTAGTGATCTGACGCCCATCCAAAATTATAAGAGATAAAAACAATCAGAAAAGATTCCACAGGTCACACAAGACCACTTTTGTGAATCATGCACCAGACATAAAATTGGCTAGCGTCTTACCAGCAGATTTTCATTGCTAATGAAATTAGCCTTTCCTCTGAAATTTTGCTAGTAATATTCACACATGCCTACATACACTATTGGTTGGCAAACGCTGTGCACTAGGCAGACGCACAAAGGTATTATATGTGTCACACCACAGCCCCATAAAAAAAGATGTGATTTTACCTCATTTTGCCAACCAGTAGTGTGTTAGTGCGTAAGTACATATTTCATGGGACTAAGGTCTATTCTAAAACTAATCTTACAGGCATAAAGGTCGATTGTAAAGTATGTGTATCGTAGCTTTGATCTACTACCATCAAATCCAAAAGATATTAAAATACTTTTTTTGGCGAAAACCTCTCCTGGTAAGCTGTTGTAAGTAGGGTGCCCTTGGTTAGAGGTCAACAGAAGGTAGCTCATTGGCTGATCCTGTGTGCCGTGCAGACAAAGCTGTGCGTTTCACTTGTTTCCTCATAGTTTTACCTCTAAGATGGTGTCTTGATGACGTCAATGCATAAGGTCTTATTTATTGTGAAGACTCATCTTTTTAAAACTGCTTTTAACTAATGACATTATACTTTTTTTTTGTTATTTTGTAAATGTATTAACTATATAGACCTTTATATGTAATCGTTGCGGGTTTTTGTTTTCTATAACATCTAGCATTTTAATTGTTAATAGCTGTATTATTTTATGCAATTTTTTTATGTGTGGGAAAATGAAAAAAGTTACTTGGAAACTGATGAACAGTAACAAAACAACTAAAAGTATAAATCATCAGAAGTATTTATCTACCTTTTCCTGGTTTCCATGGTACTACAGGTTGCTCATAAATGAGTTGAAATTAACATCGAGGCGGTCTTTTACTCAATATGGCAACAATATGTAACAATTTCTATTTTCTTCACCCTCCTACCTACTCTTGTTTCTGGGTGCCAGTCAGTAACTGCCGTATAACCAAGAATCACAACAAAATTTAGGATGCAGCCTGGGAAGTGGCAGGAGAGGGATTACCTTAAAGGGAATGCGACTATTTTATATTTTTTTAATTGCAAGTGCAGTGGTAAATGTTCCAAGGTAGTGGTAGATCGAACTATAATTTTTATGATGTTAGGCTCAAGGCAATACCAATGTATCAGGCACATGTGTGTGCAAAATATGTTTATTTAACAGAGAAGTCGTTTAAAAACGGGTTTTTTTGCCATGTAGCCTACTACTATTAGTAGAAGTCTTTACGCACAATTTTGGAGGTCTAAATATATTTTTGGGGGATGATTACCAAACGATGACCCGACCTTTTAATCGAAGGAAATGGTTTGCAATAACTATATGTTTATGCTGAAAATTATTTAATAAAACTAGTGGTAGATAACTGAATGTACATAATGAGAGTACTTTCAATTAATAAAATTAAATGGAAAATAATTGTTTAAATGTTGTTAAGAGCGTTTTTGTATTTGCTATTATTTTATGTTTGTAAAAAAGGTATAATCAAGTTCTTACAAGTTTTTATTTTACGGATTTGATTTCAGTTTTGCAGGTTTTCCATAAAAAAATACAACACACACAAAAAGCCCCACAAAATATGTGTAACAAGAAATAAATACCTGCAGTAATTTCAGTGATTTGGTTCTACATGCACTCTGTATTACAGAAACGATAATTTCCTGTCAAAGAAACGCCATTACTTTAATTCTATACTAAATGTATTCATGTAAATTGTACAAAAGTTAATCTGGGTTGACCAAAGAAAGATTTACTAGAGCGGGATTTGGTTCCTCCGGATTTACGTGCCGGCGCTCTTACCAACTGAGCTATTTAGCCCTATATGTTGGCAGTCTGCCTATTTTTGTCAATATCTTTGCTCGGGGTGCCAGTCAGAAGCCATACAATCTTTAACTGCCACGTAGCCAGGATCACATTATGTTCTTAACACAATTTTATTCTGTATTTTGACAAAACCAACTTGATTGTAAACTAGAAATTTAGAGTTCGTCTTAAGACAAACTCTAGGTGTTCGGTTTCGGGGAGTACATGCCTGGTGTAAAAAGCCTGATGAAAAAAGCACAAAAATACATTTGAAATGACGTAATCATGACGCTACAAAATTTGTCAGCAGTCAGTGTCGTTGTCCAACAGTACACCAAATTTCAACTCGGTTGGTCTATTATTTTGGCAGATACATGGCTTAAAATAGTGTGCATTTAAAGTGTTACACGTAGTACGTGATGACGTCATCAATCTACGTTAAACACATTATGTTGTCTGCATAAAGGCCATTATGTAAACCAATGTTGAAACAATTATAAAAACTCTGCCAAAGCCTTCTAGTAAAACTGTATTTTGAACTGTTTTTAACCCACCGCCAGATGGCCCTCTTAAATCTTGTTTTTTTAACCGGACCCTTGTCAGACTGCAACATCGTTAAAACCAACTAAACAAAGTTGCCACTTTTAATTACAATGTACTTTCGGTTTTAAGTGGAAGTAGACATGGTAGAGGACACGTAATTTCATGCAAACAATTAAAATCGAAGACCTATATTACCTTTGTATAATCCCGCAAAAAGCAACCCAGGGTCTCTTACCCTCAAATTGATGGGAATTTTCAAAGATTTAACATTTAAATGACGTAGATTTCCGAGGCAGCATCTGTCACAGAGCGAGCAAATAATAAAATTCCAGAGCGGGATAAAAGCATGAACAGTTGTTTGGTATAGCGCCATCCCCCGCTTGTGGAATGTTTCCGTTACGTGGACTGTACAGACAGGCTTCGTGGACTTTGAACCTTATGAGTTTCCATTACGTGGGACTGTACACACAGGCTTCGTGTTGCACACACAGGCTTCGTGGACTTTGAACCTTATGATTCATGGTGCTGAACAGTCGGCTACAGCGCTTTTCTATGTACAAAGATTAAATGCGCGTTAATACTAACGTTGGCTGTAACACCCAGAAGTTAAGGTCATATTGGCATCATTTCTGTGCAAAAGTTTCGGAAGGATCACAGAACTGCAATCTGATGTAAAAATTGTGATGAAATGATCAGTAGTTTTTTAGATATGAATTTTTTAAATATTCAACTTCCGTTTTGAACCGGAAGTCAAGGTCAAATGAGGTCGCGTTCAGTGTAGTGTTTTTAGAGTCATACCAGGCCTGTCCGATGATGTATAGATTGTGAAAATCCATTGTGTAGTTTTGGAGTTATGATTTTTTCAAATATTAAACTTTGATTTAACGTAACTCAACACCCGATGACGTCATCATGACGTAACTGAAGCGGTTTCATCTCCTAATAAATATCTAACTATGTCTGAAGTTTCAAGTTCATATGAGCTTGGAAAGGGTGCTTTTGTTAGCGGACAAGGGACGCTGAGAAGAAGAAGAAGAAGAAGAAGAAGAAGTATTAAGAAAAAAAAACCGAACAAAAATAAGAGGTGTTCCGGGCTGAATGCCCGAACACCTAATAATGATTTACAATTTACAAATTTATAATGATTATATAAAACCAAGATAAATTGTTGCAACTCATATTTATATACAAATTTGATTTTTTTATAGTAAAAAATTGATAAAAACGCTGAACCAAATATTGTTAGACCTATGGTTTTGTTTTGCTCTTTCAATTTTAAAATGTTTTCTATCAATAAGAAAATTTAATTCACATGAGAAACTTTTGAAAAGATTCGCGAAAAGCCCTGTTACGTCATCACTTGCATTTTACGTCATGTGGGAGCTCCGTTTTATATAAGGCCGTGTCCGAAACGGCGACTTCGGCTAGAGCTACGGCTAGATTGCGCGCGTCTGCCTATTCTTCAACACTGGCAGACGCGCTGATCTAGCTGTAGCTGTAGCCGAAGTCGCCGTTTCGGACACGGCCTAACTGATATTTCATGCCCCTTCGCTGCGCTCAAACAGTTTCACTTTAGAGACTGACTATGGAAATGAGTGAGCAAAAAGAAACATAATAATTTTGAATTCATTATTAAACATTTATTTAATTTACAGCATGGTATTTTGGTAAGCACGTAGACGCTGATGGAATTACGCCAAAGTATATTGGGTGATAGGAAATCAGAGGTTTTTGGGGAAAAAATTAGCTAAGTCAACTTATATAAATAATGATGTACATGTACCTCGAAAAAGCAGACGATCAACGGGACCAGCTGGTGATTTGAACATGCCATCTTGGAGACCGAACGTCTGCGACGTCTTTCGATTGATTTCTTTTGGAGCGTCTTCTTCTGAAGATTTAACCTTCTTCTGCTGCTTGGAAGACTAGATGCCCAGAACTCTTCTCGAGGTGGGAAACAGTGACGCATCCAGCCTACTGTTGTCGGCGATGCTAACTTTCTTTTTTCTTTCCGCGATGAGCTCCTCTGCCTCTTGAATTTCTTCTGTTGCTATACCAGTGTTGTTCTTTTTCGGGGGGGGGGGACTTTTCGTCGAAATAATCCTTGAATTGCTGAAAATGTCAGTCGGATCGAGATTGTGTTCTTCTTGTTGCGACATAGCAAGATTTAAAACAATATTTTTTGTTGGTGAAATTAGCAGACAGTTGCGAAATGCGTTCACTAAGCGTGTGCCGAGACCTGAAGTGACATGCTTGAGAGATGTACCCTTAAATACTAGCTAATAAAACAATAGACTGAGAATGTCATGTGACATGAAGGGGCGGGAATGCATTGAAAAGTGATTGGAATGTGGATGGAATGCGAGAACACAGCCCCCCCCCCCCCCAGTCAACAAAGCAAACATAAATGGTGTAACATGGACGTATAACAAAGGAATATCCCACAATAATGAAGTCATAGTATTGTCATTTTGACGCACACCGTCAACGGCAGAAGTGCATACGTAGCTAGTTTTTCACAAAACTTGGGCCTTATTTTTTTCTTCAATATTTAAGAACAATTCAGAAGTGTAAAAATATCGCAATTATACAGTAAAATGATAAAGAAACACACTATAAACAAATAGCATTCGTCATCAAGTTTTCGTTCAAGTAGCTGTTTAACATGAAGCAGGCATCACTGATGTTATTTCGTTTGGTTTGACCATACAGAAAGGGTTGATCCTATTTTTCAGTTTTTCGGTCAAAATTGCAATAAATTTACCCTGATCCGCATCGTTTAACTTAGATTTTTTAGAACAAAATTATTGTATTTTCATATTTCTCGAATAGAAACTTCTTTTTTTTTGATCGATAAAGATGAAAGAATTTTTGGACCCTTTTGTTTTATTTGTGTACTTTGTTTCCTTTACAATAGTTGATGTCTTTTATTAAACTGGCTGTTTCTCCATTACAGGTCATCTTCAGATTTTCAAAAGGTCATAATTTTAGAACCAAACATGACACAAGTGTGTTAGATATGTCAAAATGAAGCTCGTTTTATGTTCTTTTTAGCCATTTATAAAACTCAAAAAGTCAATTTTTCCCCATGTGACTCATTTTCACAGAGCCCGTCATTTGTGTGTACGTACTTGGCGTTTCAGTTTACTGAGCTAGCCTCATGTATTAGAAGATGGGGAACTATAGAACATTTGAAGCCTCATATACTTGCAGATTCACAGTGACTTGAAATGTGTATGCTTGTGACCGTACATATATTTGAAGCCTCTTGACTGTATACTTATAGATACACAGTCCTCATGATCATCTTGTAGATTCACAGTGACATAACATGTCTATGCTTCACAAATTGATATGAAGCCTCGTGTATGCTTGTAGATTCACAGTGATTATGAAGCAGCATTTTAATGAAACTAAAATGATTCCACCGCTGGTACACGCGGTTTTTATGAATCAGCCCCTCCTGAACTAGATGGTGCTGTCAGCGTTTACCAATACAACCAATTATACAATTTTTGGCTATCCCCCATTCACTTGTTTGACTCCGGCCAGGCAGTATAATTCCAATTCCCTAGGAAACAATGCCAGACGCGTGAAGCGTGAGGTGTGCCCAACAGGAAAGGACAGCCACGGCCAGCAGGGGAGACGTCGATTTTGACATAATCATAACCCTTAACGTTGTGTGACAACCTTTAACTGCGTAGGCCCTACATTTGGCACAAACTTGTTTCAGATCCAAACATAATATTTGTCGGTTACGAAAACTCGAAAACCCTGTTGGGAAAACGCGTTCGAGAACGTAGTTTGGCCCCAATGCCCCCAACCTGACGTTTGGATCTTCTCATAATTGTATGTAGGGCAAATATTCATGTTGAGTGAAGATTCCACATACAAGCAGAATGGGATTCATATGTATGTCGGGTCAAGCTTGCAAAGTCATCAATAGTGTAATTTCGTAACCTTAACATCGAGGCCATTTTAGTCTTCATATTTTCTTCTCATAGTTTGATTTACGACATCATGAATATACTTGACAATAAAATCGGTTGTTGTTTCTAGTGTAAATAATTATTATTTCTTGCTATAATTATTTTCTCTTCCAAAAAGTAACACGCATAGCCCCTTTAATGATTTTGGATTGTTTATGAAGTGCGCCCTCTCCAGGTCATATTAATACAGTTTACATGGAGGGAGTTTCGATTTCAATTTCGTTTCCCTAACTTCTACCTAGAAATGTCTCTTTTGACACAAACTATGACGCTATATGGATTATCTGGCTGTTCATCAAAGGCAGGAGACTCACTGGATATTATAAAGGTACGTTTTAGATTGATATAGGCAGATGTGTCGGGTTTCTATTTGTGTACCATGGCCAGTCAGTAGAGGTTAACGTTAGATTATCAATCGTGTCATGCATGTCAATGTAAACAAACGTACCGTTGATTGTTTGGTCTTGACTACGGAGTAGTACTGTTTGGTCTTACTCCTGACAGTACTGTTTATCAAAAGCAGGAGACTCACTGGATATTATAAAGGTACGTTTTAAATTGTTAGGCAGATTTGTCGGGTTTTCGTTAGGTTCAGAGGTTAACGTTAGTTCAGACATGGGTTTAACTCGACTCAATCATGTCATAATAAGTCAATGTAAACATACCGCTGACTTGATCCATCATGTCCATAGGCCCTATCTGTTTTGTATGACGTGTTTGGTCTTTATTAGTCACCGGTGAGAAGTTGGTTTCTCGTTTGACGTTCGATATTCGACATTCGAATGTCAAACAAGTACCAGTTACTGTTTTGATATTTAACGTTTATTTGTGCATAAACCATAGAACTATATTGAAGCATTTTTCACATGCCCAGACCCTAGAGCTATAACCCAGACCCTTTGTAAAAAATGTTGTTGTTGTTGTTGTTGTTGTTGTTGTTTTTACGTACGAACATTCTACCGTACATTGTATGCACTTTAAAATCAATGCGTTATATCCAAGTTTTGAACGGCAGTCTGACGTGTCCAGACCCATGGGTGGGGCACCGCTACATACAGAAATACAGGGAAGGGTCGAAGGAACACACCCGTGGTCATCTTGACCCAACCTACTCCTAGAAGTAGAACTATGACACATATTCAGACCCCTGCCAAATATATCATAGAGTTCCAATGTTGCCACTGGTACCCCGCTCATGTCTTGCTAAGTAAAGAAATCTGCTAATCAGAATTTTAAGCACACAAACTTGCTAAGCACAGAAAGAATTGCTTAGCAGAAACTGGTTACCAGCCAAAATTTAAAAAATTTGCCCCACTCATTTTCTGCTTAGCATAGAAAATTACCTAGCAGTATTTTCTGTTTAACAGCTTTATGAAATAGGGCCCAGTGCCCAATTTCTAGCGCTGCTTAACGGTAAGAAAATTGTTGTGCTAACTGCATCGTCAATAACGAAGCATTATAAAATCACACTTTATAAAAAGATGTTCAATCGTTTCATTAGATTAAGGTGGCGTTTGGACCATTTTGTCAAGGACACAATGAATTTTGTTTACTCTCGGCCCCCAAGTTGTCCTCTGGTGTAACACGGTTACCAAAGATAATACCCAGCTTTTTCAATTTATCATCGCACCAAATAAAATTACAAGGTTTGTCTTGTCTATGTTTCCATTTCCCTAGCCAGAGGCCTTTGGTTTTATTGACGTTCAGCTTCAACCCATAACCTTGCAGTGTCGAGGATCAGTGTCATCTGTGATATCAAAGTTGTACAATTTATCTTAAGTAGGGAGAATTCTATGTTTTAATTTGAACCACAAATCTTTTTCATCGGCTTCCATAAGGGGACACCGACCATTTCCCCAAGTATTAACATCGGATGTATGTAGTAATGTGGACATAATTAGTAATTATTAATTAATAACCCAGTATTGCAAAACCGCAGGAGACATGAATTGATTATTAATAAAACATCTGTAAACATCTTTAACATTATTGTCCAAAAGTCTACTATTTTTGCCGGTCTGTTTATCTTCAATGGTAACATTATTAAAAAAAATATTAGGTGGACCCTTCCTGTTTTCAGTGACGTAGCAGTGACGTAGCTGTTTTTCTTGAGAACATTGCTAATTCTACAGGCTTTAACGACAAGATTTTACAAAGTTTAGCCAGAGTTTGGTGACTAATTAGGATCATTTTCGAGAACAAGTTTGAAACGATTCATCCCCACGGATTTAAGTATTTTGCTGTCTACTTCTTTATCCTTGCCATTAGTACTTACTAGTGCTATTTTTCCAGAGGGGGAGTTCATGAGTTTCGTCAACACAGGAGAACACTTTGCTATAGTTAAGTTCAGATTTCTGTAATGAATTAATTCTTTATAATAATCCTGAGTACCACAAACGATGGCTCCCGGGTTATCTAAAATGTACCAGCCAAGTTCGTTCTTCCCGCTAGCTTTGCATAAAAGATTTCTCCATTTCCCAGATTTCAGTGTACAGTGATACTTTTTAAAAGCATTTGGTTTTAAAGCTTTCAGCTAGTGCCTCCCATAGTAACGGGACCGGTAATAGTCTTTCTTTCTTTTATTATCCAGTTTGCCATTCCAAAAGAAAAACACTTAATGCGCTCCATTTGCTTAACACATTCCTCGGGATAAAAGATGATTGATCCCTGGTAGGATAGACTGGCACCCATGAAACTAATGACAACAGCCTTCCCTCTCATAGTTAAATTTATCACGCTAACCTTCCGGTGCTTACTGTATGAAAGTGAATAACGTAACAATGGAAATCCACGGTGGACTCGCAAGGTGGCTGTCTAATTGTCTTTCTTACCTGTGAAATACGCTTACGCTTAAGCAAATTTTTTTGCTAGTTAGCTCCAAAATTTGATTACCGTATAGCAGCGCAAGCCGTTAAGCAGACAATTCTGATTAGCAAATTTCTTTACTTGCTAATTAGCGGGGTAACAGTGGCAACAATGTGAACTTTATGGAATGCTGGCTGGTAACCTGTTTCTGCTAAGCAAAATTTTTTGGGGTCCAATTTCATAAAGCAGTTAAGCAGAAAATTCTGCTTAGCAAATTTCTTTACTTAGCAAGAAATGAGCGAGGCACCAGTCACAACAATGTTGTTTTTTTTTAAAGATTTTGGCTGGTAACAGGTTTTATGAAATTGGGCCCAATTTCATAAAGCCGTTAAGCAGAAAATTCTGCTTAGTAAATTTCTTTAATTAGCAAAAAATAAGCAAGGCACCAGTCACAACAATGTAATTTTGGCTGGTAACCAGTTTCTGCGAAGCAATTGTTTTCTGTGCTTAGCAAGTTTTTGTGCTTACAGGTTTTATGAAATTGGACCCTTTGCCCAATTTCATAAAGCCGTTTAGCAGTAAAGTCTGCTTAGCAAATTTCTTTACTTAGCAAGAAATGAGCGAGGCACCAGCAGTCACAACAATGTATTTTTTTTTATAGATTTTGGTTGGTAACCAGTTTCTGCTAAGCAATTGTTTTCTGTGATCAGCAAATTTTCCGTCACGTGATGGCAAATAAACGTACCATTGTACGTCATTCGCCGTGCATTTTTCGTTCCATTCGTTTTGTTCTAGTGCACGCTCGCCCGCCCTCCACTGACGAAAGTGACTGCCTGTTTACACAGTATGGCGGAATTGTTTGATTGGATACATGTAGTTACATTATCAATGAACTTTTAAACTTGTTTTACTGTTTTGACTGTTGGACCATTGTTAACCCTTTAGCACTCAAACCGCCCAGAAGCGCCCTCCCTAACTTGAACCGTTGTTGACTTTTAATTGTTAACATTTTAAGTCAAAATAAAAGTAGTAGATGCACTTAAGAAAGCATTCTTGTACAATTTATTTATTATTATCCTGTATAGTATAGTGTTATCCTCCAATCAAATGATCTACTTGGATGTTATATACAACAAATAATGAATGTTTTTCATTCGTGCAATAGTAAGAATATGTTCGCCTCATTGAATGGAGCATTCCATCTTTCAACTCATGAACATATTCTTACCATTGCACTCATAAACATTCATTATTTGTATACTATAGACCTTTCCATTTGTTGATAATAAACAAACTGCGCTGGTTGGCATGGGCGGCAGAGTGTTAGTAAAACATTCAATCTGCAAACTTTCAATTAAATTACCTCCCATGATTGGTTGCTTTGTTTCAAACAAATTCAACAGTATTTTTGAATATTTGTGTTACAAACTGTGGCTATCTGCTTGTGTTTTGCATTTATGGCTATCCATAGTTTTCCAACCTCGTTGGCAAAAACTTTGGCTGTGACATTGCAATAGAAAGGTCTATTGGCCCACTCGGGGGGAAAATGCAAAGTGTATGCACTTGTTATTATCTTCTAAACGATAAATTAATCTTTTCAAAGTGAAACTTTAATAAATAAGAAGAGCGCCCTCAAATTTACTTGGAGCAAAAATCTCACCGTGCATCGCACCGTGAATCAATAATGTCGGATGACATGGGGAACACGCACGGTTTAACGCGATCCATTTGATATTATTAGCTCGTTTAATTTAAAATGAATCAAAAACGAAAAACTTTTGTTTCGATTACAGTGTTTGTACATGTTCCTTGCTACAATTTAGTTGTTGCACGTTTGCTATTGAAACATGTGAATTAAGCTTGCGACGTCCAAAAACCTGCGTTACAACGAAAACCGACCAACTTCTACCTTTGAATGCATGTACGGTGATATTTGTACAGTCAACATTTTTCCTTATCTAAAATGACTTTCTTTGGAGTAATCGTTGAGTGAATACTGAACTGACTGAACTGATCGTTTTTAAAAGCTTTTGGGATCCCAATACTTTGGGGGGGGGGGGCACGTGTTTTTAGATCCCAATACTTCATCTTGGCTTGTGCTTTTATTATTTTTGTTCATGACTTTTCAATCTTTTTAAAACATTTATCAGCAGCTGTTTTTGTGTGGTCGAGCAATTCCAGTCTGTCCCGACATCTGAGAAAGCTAACTCTACTTTTGAGGGTCTCAGAGTGAAGTTGATGGAAAAACAGAGTCAGATTACTTTGAGGAGCTCACCTGTTAGTGATGAAGCTGTGAGATGAGGCAGAAGTTGATCAAGAGTGGAGACACCTCAGAATAGGACCAGTTGATGGAGAGACATCCCCAGCGGTGGATGACGGCAAGGTGTGCACCATGTTTTACAGGTAAAAATCAATACTTACTTTTGTCTCTTTTGAGAACCATATATTTTCTATTTTTATGCCCCGCCGGCGAAATAGTGTTTTTGTGTCTGCAATCATTGTCCGAGCAATAACTCAAGAAGGACTTGGCATATCAACTCCAAACTTGGTATATTGGTTGGTCTTGGGATCCCCAAGAAGCCTATTGTTTTTGGATGCCCTACAACAAATGCCAAGGTCATTATGGCTAAAACAAAAGAAATGTTGTCCGAGCGATAACTCAAGAAGGACTTGGCATACATCAACTCCAAACTTGGTATGTGGGTTCGTCTTGGGATCCCTAAGAGAAGCCTAGTGTTTTTGAACCCCCCTTTCAAATGTCAAGGGCATCATGGCTTTAAAAAAAAAATGCGGTACAAAAGTAACTCAAGAAAGATATTAATCTTAGCGGGGCGTTTGTGTTTGTCAACACACCATTCTTGTTAATACGTTTGCTCAAAAGTGAACATGCTTTAACTTTTTTTTTAAAAGATAGGTTTTTTTAAATACAAATCATCAACATGTTTTTTTAATATCGTCATCAGTTTTCTAACTAAACTCAGTATTTCAAGTTTAATATATTTTTAGTAAGAATTAATTAGGATACAGTTTTACTTCCTTGACGATCAATAAGAAGCGAACAAGTTCTTAGTTTTGTTTTGTTGTTGTTTTTGTTGTTGTTGGGGTGTTTGTTTGTTGTTGGTGGTGTTTTTGTTTTTGTTTTTTCCTTCTTTTTTTGAGGGGGGAGGGGCGTGGACAGCGGCGTAGCCATGACTTTTTCAGTGTGTATGGGGAGCGCATTACTTGTGGGGGCCCAAAGGGAATAGGCTTGTCAGTGGTGGGTCATGCTTTAATATTGGAAGGGGGACGCTGCAGGGGGTCACATCCTCTTATGTTCGTGGCATTTTGTGGCTGTGGTAGCGATACCGATAACGATCGTTCACTAAATTTTAATTAGATTATACAAACAGGCATCCCCCTTTTCTTTTTCCTATTAATTTTTGTGAGCACTATTCCGATTGTTTTGTGTGGGATGGCACCTTGGGGTGAGGCCGCTGCAAATTTGTGGGGGGGGGCACCAGCCCCAGCCCCCCCCCCCCTGGTTAGGGGGGTGCGGTTACAGAATGACAACCCATTATAATGATATTTGTTAAGACAATAATCAGTTTGCTGTTCCATTTTCACAATCATTACTTGATAATGAATTAACTAATGAATATTATTTTTTGTACAGGAGAAGTCCAGATTGGGCTCACGGGGAGCTTTTGGAATCTACAAGAAAGGAATGCCGCTCTGCAGCCATCTATAAAATGCAACAAGCCTAGCATAACTGATATGCTGCAGTATTGACTGCTCTTGAAAAGCAAGTCCTCTGCTAAATAGATACCATGAACAATGTAGCAGTCGTGTTGATGATAACCCAGATGGAAGATGGAACACCTGATGATAACCTGGATGGAACACCTGACATTCTGCATCAGACTCTTCCAAGGATACATACTTGTGCTCTGTAGAACTTTGGGTGCTTGGGATCACAACTCTTAGAGCGTAACACCATGAAGGATTTTTATATCAAGACAATAATTCTGGCTTCCATTCGATATTGGAAATGCGGATATTAAGGATTCAAAATGTGAGGATTATGTAATAAATTTTTAATTTATTTTTTATTTATTGATTCTCTTTATTTATTCATATATTTATTATTTATTTAATTGTTTGTTTGCTCGTTTGTTGGGGTGTTTGTTTGTTTGTTTATATTTTATTTATTAATATTTTATTTATTTACTTACTTATTGATTTTTGTTATTTTAATTTTTATATTTATTTGTTAATTGTTTACTCTTTTTACTTATATATTTATTTATTTATAAATTTATTTGTTAATTTTTTAAATTGTTTTATTTATTATTTATTATATTTTTAACAAATATATAAATTTTCATATTTTTGTTGTTTTTATTTTTATTTTTTATTTATTGATTCTATATTATATTATATATTTACACATTTATTTAAAATGTATTTATTTAATGGGGTGTTTGCTCATTTGTTTGTTGGGGGTGTTTGTTTGTTTATACTTTATTTATTTATTTTTTATTTGTTTACTTATTGATTGATTTTAAAAAAAATATTTGTTTATTTATTTGTTTATTTATTTCCTCTTGTTATCTATAAATTTATTTATTAAAAAAATTGTATTTATATTAATTTTTTATTTATTGATTCTATTTATTTATTTATATATTTATATATTTATATACATTTTTAAACTTAAATTGAAGAAGAAAACACTGAAAAAAAAACCACTGTGAAATTTATTATAAAAATGTATGTTAATTTTCTAAGAGATGTTTGCAAAAAAAACCTTCTGATTTATTTGGAAACATCTGTTGGAAAATGTTTATACCAATATTATTTTGAATCTTTGATATTTCAATTGTAGAAGAATACAATACAAATGCTTTGAAATAATTTCCTAAAAATGTTTGTTATTTTGATTATTGTTATGAACAATGTTTTAAATAAAGAGATACATTTTCAGCATCTAAACTTTCCAGATTTGTTTGTGTTAATTTATTATAATAATAATAATAATAATGCATTTAAATAGCGCTTAATACAGAGTTTCTAAGTGCTGAAAAAACTTGGAAATGTATATTTTGTTAAAAACTTCAAATAGCAAGACACAACAAAATTAAAAATATTAACGTTTTCTTAGCGGAAATAAATCTCCATATTATACGGGAAAAAACTTTTCTTCAGTGGTGGTAGTTTTTAAATAACTAATTTTTGTTGCCAGAGGGCGCCCTTTACAGACAACAGAGGGCGCCCTTTATAGTCAACAGAGGGCGCCATTTACACTATATATTTTTACATGTATCAACGTGTGTTTGTATATACAAAACGTGGTTCTAATATTCATCATGGTTAAAAATTATTGGTCTGGTGTGGATCGCCGATGGCCTAGTGGACAAGGTCACGCACGGGGAGAGCAAGATCGGAAGACCTGCTTGGGTTCGAATCCCGGCAAGTCACAAGGTAAGTGGAATCATATAATGTAAACTAACACGCACTAACACGCACTAACAAGCACCACGCACGATGCACAAGGAGGGAGAGGCAAGGACGGAGAAAGGAGAGGGGAGGTGGACAGAGAGAGAGAGAGAGAAGAGGGGGTGGACAAATTTGTTTTTATTTTCGAGGCTAAAAAAAAAAAAAAAAAAAAAAAGTATGAAAAACCGAAAATTAACGGTCTTTCATTTTTTTTAAATCGGCTGAAACGCACGCTCGTTAATTATTTTTGATTTCCAAAAAAAATTATAAAAAATATGAAAAATTAAAAAATTTACGGTCTTTCAATTTTTTAAAATTGGCTGAAACGCACGCTCGTTAATTATTTTGCATTTTCAATTTTTTTTTTTTTAAATCGAATTTTTTGGGCAAAATTACCATAAACTTTTAATTTTTTTGGGAATTTAAAAGGTTTCAGCCACCCTTTCATGCTTAAAACGATACTTAAATTACTCTACTACATAAATTACGCATTCTGGTCACACACAAAAAACATTTCAATTGTTATACAATATTAATCTGCATTTTTAAGGCTTTAACATTTCTTTAAACACCTTATAAAGATGCTTAACTTTATGTCCATACTTTTCCACTATTGATTGCACACAGAGTTTAAATTCCTTCTGGTTTAAGGGCCTAAGACGTTCTACATTACATTTACAAAAACAACATTTTAGTTTCAACAAAAAAAAAAGGTAACATTTACGATGTCTAAAGGGCACATTTGAATTTGCAAATAGTTGATCCCATGATTTACAGAAAATTACAACTTAGTTCTGGAAAGGAAAAACTTTAATGAAATTTTACAACTTTAGTCCAGCTTTGACTATATGGTAACACACTTACACTTCAAAATATCTGATCTTTAACTCTATGGATTTTTAATTCACGAGGCAATAATAGTCTGTTACTATGTTCATATGAAACTGTGTTGTTCATTGGAGACAGGGCACCAGACAAAAATGGCTACTGACTTATTTATTAAAGTTTTAAGAGCATGAGGAAAACGTCCGTTTTTTAAAGTGTAGAATTTGCATAGTGAGCAAACTTGTTTCTTTACTTTACCCATCATACCACTAAGCAAACGTGTGCCTACAAGTACAAAAAACTTTACGGCTAGGTGAACGCTAAAAACTATTCATCTAACGAACAAGGACATCATACATGTAGCTGATCTAGTTGAGTCTAGATGTTGCAGGTTGTTGTTTCAGTGATCAGTTTCGAAGAGACGTTAATGATTACAGATGATACATGGTCCCTTTAGATATGATACATATGCATAATGGAGAACAAATTTGTTTCTTACTTTATCTTACACTTCATAGCACTCTAAAACCTCATCAAACTTGCATCTACAAGTACCAATAATAATGGCTAGGTCAACCCAAAACATCTGCACAAAAACTAATCTAATGAACGAGGACATTATATAGCTGTTTGTTTTGAAAATAATAATGTTGTAGCAGCTTGTTGTTTCAAGAAATTAAGGACCGTAATCAGTTACGATTATACAGATGATACACAGTCCCTTTAGATATGACGCACTTTTAATTAGTTTTGTTTGCATTTTGATCGAATAAAACAGCAGCAGTAATAACAACGTATACACTAAAGGTCTGTTTACATTATACAAGACATTGTCAGAATACTTTTTCCCACTTTTGTATTGGTTAAAAATCTTCTTGGCATACATATTCTGTATGCTTAATTAAAGTCGTTGGTACATGTGGTTTTAAAGAATCACATGAGGACTAGTAGTGAGGGCGATGATGTCCTGTAAATGTGTAAAGAGGCCATTTTACAATGTGTATTATTAACATAACAAGCCTACCTCAATATTCCAGAATTCTTAAGTTACAGACTTGAGGTTGCTTGATGCAGAGAGACGATGACGTAGTTGAGTTCATGGTTAAGACGAGACCCAAGTGTTCTCTTTAGCTGAGCTTGTTGTGTATCTCTCGTTAGAACTGAGGTGTTTAATTGTCAGATCATCTTGAATGTACTGCAATAAAAACCCAAAGATCAACAACTTTTTATAGAATTTTTTTGTTTTCAGCAACTCTATCAACAACCTTCAACTCTAAGTGTAAGAGCGAAGACAGGGTAGGGGTGCTGATGAGGATCCAGAGGGAAAAGACAATATGTTAAGGTACGTGAGACACAGTTTGGATGAATGAGGGAGATGCGTATTGGTGTAATTGGAATGACAAAATACATGGTACTATGGCTGCGTTCGAGTAGCTTACACGTTAAAGTAAAACTTACACGAGAGCGTTCAATTAGCCATCACGTAATACTTGTATCTGCCCCGGTGTCAGCCACCACAGCTGTAGGTGTATCATACCAAGATGGCAGGGGACAAGTTGATTGCAACCCGAGTACACAAACTACAAATTAATACACTGATTTATCGTCTATGAAACAATTATGGCAAATAGAAAGGAAATGCATTTCCTGAAAAACAAACAGTTGGTGAGAGTGTGCAAAGTATGAATGATATAATTAATTTGTGTCGTCACGGACATTGACGTTTTCCAATTGAGCAGACGCAGATATGACAGAGCTGTCTGTTTTCACCTTTTTAAGACGCGCCGCTACGCAACAATCTTTGACCTTAATTTTCCCAGAGTGCCAAGTCCAAGTGAAAACACTGCGTTCGATTAGCCTCGTTTCATGGCTACCACGAGTGTAAACCCCTGGTACACACGGGGAAGCTAATCGAACACACCATATGTCGGGGGAGGATCCAGAGTGACAGCAAAGTGGGGTGCAATTGGAATTGGTACAGTCAGGCACTAGAAGGGGTAAAATTTTATGGGAGGATCCAGATTGATAGAAAAGTGGGGTGCAATTGGAATTGATACAGTCAGGCACTAGAAGGGGTATCATGTTATGGGAGGATCCAGAGTGACAGTAAAGTGGGGTGCATGTTTGGGATTAAAACAGTACGGCAATCTGGCAGGGGTAACATGTTGGGGGAGGGTCCAGAGGGACAGCAAAATGGGGTGCAATTGGAATTGATACAGTAAGGCAATAGAAGGGGTATCATGTTGGGGGAGGATCCAGAGTGACAGCAAAGTGGGATGCATGTTTGTGATTGAAACAGTATGGCACTAGAAGGGGTAAGATTTTATGGGAGGATCCAGAGCGACAGAAAAGTGAGGTTCAATTCGAAATGATACAGTACAAGGCTAAAGAAGGGTTAACATGTAGGGGGAGGATCCAGAGTGACAGTAAAAAGGAATGCATGTTTGGGAATAAAAAAGTATGGCAATCCAAAAGGTGCAACATGTTGGGGGAGGGTCCAGAGGGACAGCAAAGTGGGAGGCAATTTGAATTGATAAGTAAGGCAATAAAAGGGTTAACATGTTGGGGAGGATCCAGAGGGACAGCAAAGTAGGATGCAATTAGAATTGTTACAGCAAGGCAATAGTGGGTAACATGTTGGGGAGGATCCAGAGTGATATCAAAGTGGGGTGCATGATTTGGATTGATCCTATAAATTTGGTGTAAACAGGCCCTTTTACAATGTTTTTTATTAACAAAACAATTTTACCTCAAATAGAGATGGTGACGTAGAACTTTGAATTCATGGTTAAGATGGAAGCCAAGTGATCTCTTCAGCTGAGTTTGTGCATCTCTCATTAGAAAGGATGTGATTAATTGTCAGATCATCTTGAATGTACTGCAATAAAAACCCAAAGAAGATGTATGCATACAATTACTCCAGCCAAGGATCAACAATTTTTGTAACAGTCTTTGGGCTGTGATGAATCTTCAAAACTACATCATGCATGTCCTGCTTTCAAAAAGTGTATCTACATGTACAGTATGGCACTAGAAGGGGTAACATGTTGGGGGAGGATCCAGAGTGACAGCAAAGTGGGATGCAATTTCAATTTATACAGTAAGGCAATAGAAGGGGTAAAATGTTGAAGAGGATCAGTGTGAATGCATGTTTGGAATTGAAATAGAATGGCCAAAAGAAGGGGTAACAGGCCGGGGGAGGATCCAGAGTGACAGCAAAGTGGGGTGCGATTGGAATTGATATACAGTCAGGCACTAGAAGGGGTAACATGTTATGGGAGGATCCAGAGTGACAGAAAAGTGGGATGCATGTTTGGGATTGAAACAGTATGGCACTAGAGGGGGTAACATTTTATGGGAGGATCCAGATTGATAGAAAAGTGGGGTGCAATTGGAATTGATACAGTTCAAGGCTAAAGAAGGGGTTACATGTAGGGGAGGATCCAGAGTGACAGAAAAGTGGGGTGCATATTTGGGATTAAAACAGTACGGCAATCTGGCAGGTGCAACATGTCGGGGGAGGGGCCAGAGGGACAGCAAAGTGGGATGCAATTGGAATTGTTACAGTAAGGCAAATAGAAGGGGTAAGATGTTGGGGGAGGATCCAGAGTGACAGAAAAGTGGGATGCATGTTTGGGATTGAAACAGTATGGCACTGGAGGGGTATCATTTTATGGGAGAATCCTGAGTAACAGAAAAGTGGGGTGCAATTGGAATTAATACAGTTCAAGGCTAAAGAAGGGGTTACATGTAGGGGGAGGATCCAGAGTGACAGAAAAGTGGGGTGCATATTTGGATTAAAACAGTAGGGCAATCTGGCAGGGGTAACATGTTGGGGGAGGGTCCAGAGGGACAGCAAAGTGGGATGCTTGTTTGGGATTGAAATAGTACGGCAATCCGGGAAGGGTGTCATGTCGGGGGAGGGGCCAGAGGGACAGCAAAGTGGGATGCAATTGGAATTGTTACAGTAAGGCAATAGAAGGGGTAAGATGTTGGGGGAGGATCCTAAGTGACAGAAAAGTGGGGTGCATGTTTGGGATTGATCCTATAAATTTGGTGTAAACAGGCCCTTTTACAAAGTTTAGTATAACATTTTAACAATTTTACCTCAATACTCCAGAATTCTTTAAGATACAGATTTGAGGTTGCTTGATTCAGAGAGATGATGATGTAGAACTTTGAAGTCATGGTTAAGATGGAAGCCAAGTGATCTCTTTAGCTGAGTTTGTGCATCTCTCATTAGAAAGGATGTGATTAATTGTCAGATCATCTTGAATGTACTGCAATAAAAACCCAAAGAAGATGTATGCATACAATTACTCCAGCCAAGGATCAACAATTTTTGTAACAGTCTTTGGGCTGTGATGAATCTTCAAAACTACATCATGCGTGTCCTGCTTTCAAAATGGCACTAGAAGGGGTAACATGTAAGGGGAGGATCCAGAGTGACAGCAAAGTGGGATGCAATTGCAATTTATACAGTAATGCAATAGAAGGAAAAAGTTGAAGAGGATCAGTGTGAATGCATGTTTGGAATTGAAATAGTATGGCCAATAGAAGGGGTAACATGTCGGGGGAGGATCCAGAGTGACAGCAAAGTGGGGTGCAATTGGAATTGGTACATTGTACAGTCAGGCACTAGAAGGGGGTAACATTTTATGGGAGGATCCAGAGTGACAGCAAAGTGGGATGCATGTTTGGGATTGAAACAGTATGGCACTTGAAGGGGTAACATTTTATGGGAGGATCCAGATTGATAGAAAAGTGGGGTGCAATTGGAATTGATACAGTCAGGCACTAGAAGGGGTAAGATTTTATGGGAGGATCCAGAGTGACAGAAAAGTGGGATGCATGTTTGGGATTAAAACAGTATGGCACTAGAAGGGGTATCATTTTATGGGAGGATCCAGAGTGACAGAAAAGTGGGGTGCATGTTTGGGATAAAAAAACAGTATGGCAATCCGAAAGGGGTACATGTTGGGGGAGGGTCCAGAGGGACAGCAAAATGGGGTGTAATTGGAATTTATACAGTAAGGCAATCTGTCAGGGGTAACATGTTGGGGGAGGGTCCAGAGTGACAGCAAAGTGGGATGCATGTTTGTGATTGAAACAGTATGGCACTAGAAGGGGTAAGATTTTATGGGAGGATCCAGAGTGACAGAAAAGTGGGGTTCAATTCGAAATGATACAGTACAAGGCTAAAGAAGGGTTAACATATAGGGGGAGGATCCAGAGTGACAGTAAAAAAGGATGCATGTTTGGGAATAAAACAGTTTGGCAATCCAAAAGGGATATTATTTTCGGAGAGGGTCCAAAGGGACAGTAAAGTGGGATGCAATTTGAATTGATAAGTAAGGCAATAAAAGGGTTAACATGTTGGGGGAGGATCAGAGTGACTTACAAAGTGGGATGCCAATGGAATTGATCCACAGTATTAAGGCAAAAGAAGGGCTATCATTTTATAGGAGGATCCAGAGTGACAGAAAAGTGGGGTGCATGTTTGGGATTAAAACAGTATGGCAATCCGGCAGGGGTAACATGTTGGGGGAGGGTCCAGAGGGACAGCAAAGTGGGAAGCAATTGGATTTGTTACAGTAAGGCAATAGAAGGGGTAACATGTTGGGGGAGGGTCCAGAGGGACAGCAAAGTAGGATGCAATTAGAATTGTTACAGCAAGGCAATAGAAGGGGTAACATGTTGGGGAGGATCCAGAGTGATATCAAAGTGGGGTGCATGATTTGGATTGATCCTATAAATTTGGTGTAAACAGGCCCTTTTACAATGTTTTTTATTAACAAAACAATTTTACCTCAAATAGAGATGGTGACGTAGAACTTTGAAGTCATGGTTAAGATGGAAGCCAAGTGATCTCTTCAGCTGAGTTTGTGCATCTCTCATTAGAAAGGATGTGATTAATTGTCAGATCATCTTGAATGTACTGCAATAAAAACCCAAAGAAGATGTATGCATACAATTACTCCAGCCAAGGATCAACAATTTTTGTACAGTCTTTGGCTGTGATGAACCTTCAAAACTACATCATGCGTGTCCTGCTTTCAAAAAGTGTAATACAGTTTGGCACTAGAAGGGGTAACATGTTGGGGGAGGATCCAGTGTAACAACAAAGTTGGATGAATGTTTGGGATTCATACAGTATGGCACAAGAAGGGGTTGGGGGAAGACCCAGACTAACAACAAAGTTGGATGCAAAACGGGTAAAATTTTTTTATAACTGTCTTTGGGCTGTGATGAATCTTCACAACCACATCAGGCATGTCCTGCTTTCCGCAACTTTATCTACAACTTCAACCTAAAAAACTAAGTGTACGAACAGGAGACCGGGTAGGGGTGCTGATCAGTAGGAAGAGGGATACAGTAGATACTGATAGGATCTAGAGGGAAAAGACAACATGTCAAGATGGCAGATTTATGAGATACAGTTTGGATGAATGGGGGAGATATATTGGTGTAAAGTGGATTGACAAAGTACATGACAATGGAGTAACATGTTGAGGGATGATCCTTACATCAAAGTGAGGTGAATGGTTGGGATTGACATAGAATGGCACTAAAAAGGGTACGAAATTCCAATAACTACTTGTAGGGCCTTTATTTGCAGTGAAAATAACTGTCCAGTTGAAATGGTTTGCAAGATTTGTTTACTGCCAGGTACAATATCAAAAATTGACAGTGTTTTTTGTAATGTTTAGCATAGTTGTTAAAGGCCTTTTGCCATAAATCCATTGTTTCACAGGAACTCCCATAGATTAGACTTATCCATCACTCTCACCTGCTGATGGCATAATGGATAGCGACTATTTAAATTAATGTGAATGATGACTGTGTATAGTCAGAATGTCTTGTATTGTGTGCCATTTGGCATTTCATTCCGTAGCGATGGGCTTGTTGTGGTGGTTGAACTTGATGTGGAACTGGTCAAAAACACTGACTGAGTTTGCACAGCCTACAGGGTTGGGACTACTAAACCAGTCAAGACTAGAGTTACACAATATACACACAATCATCACTGTCACTCTGTTAGCAGTATCACCTCGCTCGATCTATAATCTGGACTGTCTACGATTCGAGGGAATGTGACTGTTTGTTTGTGGCACAACAACAAGCAGCCAGAGACATAGAACTATTTCAAAGAAAGTAAACACCACAAGCAGCAACGAATACGTACTACCATACTACGTATATGACATGTCTAACTCCCTCAGAATCTGTCAATGTCAGACACTCTGTCTGTCTCTCTCCGCTGTGTGTGGAGACGGGAGGGATGGCGGATGTGTTGTAAACAAAACACTACTTTGGTTTGACTTTTATTTACAGTCTAGTTTAGTACGGACTACAGTCAAAACAAAACTAACTTGTTGCCAAAAGTTTTCTTTTTTAGACATCTTTAACACATAGATGATACACGTCAAATGACCTATCAACCCTTTCCTTAGATTACAATGTAACAAACTGAAAATAAAAATCCGTACTTACCAGATCGAGCTTACATTTCAATTTGAAGACACACACACAACACGTCGTACGATGCAGACGACAGCTCAATGTTTGTTATTATTTTGCAATGCGTTCTGGGTACTCACTACGCATGTGCAGCATAAAATGATGCAAGTGAGGGGGCACTCAACCTCGTTCCTAGGGGTGATCGATCTCGCCATTTTTTCCCAGCATGCCTTGCTCGAGAGGTATCGATACGGCGCGCTGCCCATGGTAGCGAGGCTGGGGGGGGGGGGGCGCTTGTCTAGCCCGAACATTGATCGCCATTAATATTAATGGAGATTAATGAGCCCGAACATCTGGCGTCACACTTCGAGGCTCGTGAATAACGCCAGATACCTGCTAGACCGGATGTTGGCAGATGTACCTTTGACCTCGCATCCCATTCACACGGACGACAGAACAACATTACATACACTTCATGTCTGTCCAATAAAAGCACCGGATTAATAGACCGGTGCCTGTCCTTATCCTTGCAGATAAGGACAGGGAAACAGTCTAGCAAGAGCACCGTTTAACTCGTATAGCACCCTCAATTGTTTAAAAAGCATCTCCATGTGTTTTGCACACGGGCGAAAATGCGCAATAAATGACGTAATTGTGACGTCGTTCCACATTTTATGCCGAAAAGCACATCTACAGTATCTCAGAAGTCTAAAACTGAAACAAGTTTGACGATCGGGGGTATACTTTTTGAGATAGGATGCTAATTAGATTGGCTAATTAAATATTCACCTCGCTGTAAAGTGGCTAATTAATCAAGAATTTTAATATTTTTTACATTTAGAGTATAGCTGTTCTGACTGTAGGTCGGAACAGCTAAAAATAATAAAAATCTCGACGAAAACAATACCTGTTCCGACTGTATGTCGGAACAGCTAATTATAAAGTACTGAAGTACAAGCAAGTATTACCCATTCAGTTCACTTCACTGATTTACAAATGCACAATTGTTCACAACATCATCGTTTATTACAAACAAATTCCACACATTAAATTTACAGGTTTACTTTCATGCTTGTCAAAACTTGTTCTTTAAATAAGTATTTTATTATCAATTCTAACATTGCTAACTCATTGTAAAGTTCCATTTAGAAGCTCACTTATATTTCTGTATAAAATGGTCAAGGTCAATAACATATAGCTCGCTAAATCCCTTTAGAAATTAACGGGTGCATTATTTCGACAGCAAATAATTATGAATTCGGAAAAGGGGACTCGATATGGGCATAAAACCCATATAAATTTGTTTATTATTTATTCATTTGTTTACACATTTTTTCTTCTCTTTTTCCACCAAAACATTATGGTCACTGATTTTTCATGAACTTTTAAGAAAGCTATATAATGTATTGTGTATTTTTTGCTGTTGTTTTTTTTACATTAAAAGCTACTGGATTTATGTTATTTACCACCCCAACAAAAAAAAACCTCGTTTTTTCCCTTGTAGAATTTCCACCAATCACAGAAAGGGAAAAAAACAATACAACAATACATTATTAATAAAATCAAGAGGTTGAAGCCTCCTTATGATAAAAGTTACAGATAAAATTTAAATACACTACAATAATAACAACTCTAATAAATACAATTAAACAATTTCGATCAATTATCGAGCTCTCTTGTAATTAATGTTTGTACATTTTGAACAGTTAGAACCGAAGAGTACTATGAGATCTGCATCTGAACTGAAAACCCGCAGTTTTGTAATGGTCAATAGAGCTTCCCGTTTTTTAAATTGTGTATTTATATTAATTAAAATCCTTCTTCTACATGTTATTGTTCACAAGTAGGCTAAAATAATTATTGTCACACTGCATTCAAAAAGTTTGAACAAAGGTTAATAAACCAACGTTTTATAAGTTGAACCACAAATAGTTTGTAATACATGAGTGGAAAAACAAGCGCGCCCTCTCTCATTGAAATAGAGTACTCGTTGGAAGCCAGGAATGGTAAAAATACACGATTACAAAAGATGAAATAAACATTAATTGAGAAAGACCTTGTTCCAGACAAGTGCATCAGAATACTGGAGAATGTACCATAATGATCATCCATGATTATCATACCCAAGTCAGCACTTAATTCATTCCTTAAACCATGTCCACTCCCTTGGGAGTTTTTCAAAAGATGCTTTCCTTCCATGTTCGTATTACATTAAGCTAAATCATCACGAGAATAACTCATCTTGCGCCAAGTTGCGCCCACATGAAGAGAATAGAAAAAAGTGTCTTGCTCGTCGAAACAAAATGGCCGGGAATAGAGCCCACTGGCTAATGACTCATCATCTACCAGAACTTGATTACCAACTGGGTGCATGAGACAATCCACCCTTTCATAGGACCTTGATGCCAATCCGAGCAAGGATCACACTAGTCTTTGTCGAATGCGTTACTCCTCTCATGCGGCATTCCAAGATTGATGGGCAATGTTTGTTTTGTTTTTTTACTGAAAACGGTCCGTGGTGATGATAGCAGATTGTCTTGAAATATAGCGCCCTCTTTCGGTAGTGGTGGAAAGTAACAAGAGCGTCTCGACCCCAGACTGAAAGGAGACTTTATTATCTTCTGGTGGTATTAGTGGTCAATGTTGCAATCCGGGTGTTATATCCACTACCAAAGGACTGCATGTGGCCCCGTCTCTTCCTAACCCCCCTCTGGTTCCGACAGTTCCGGCATGCCGTGACGAACCCTTCTCTAAAACTCTTTGACATGAAGGCATAGATGAAGGGGTTAATGCAACTGTTGCCGTAGGCCAATAGGTGAAGGATTAGGCTGATCTTCCAGGCGGCGGTCATGTATTTGTGGATCTTGATCAAGTTAGCTCTGAGGAGCAGTGCGTAGCAGAACAGCGGTCCCCAGCAGAGAATGAAGACCACTACAACCAAGATGAGCATTGTAACAATGCGCTACAACCAGAAAGAAAATGGTTATACGGGGTTTATTATTGGATGCAAGAAAGAACAAGGGGTCAATGGTTGACAGGCACAAAGTGTAAAACTTTGTGGAAAACATTTATATTAATAAACCAATGAGGAAGCGCAACTTCATCTGACACTTGCTCTGACAAACGATGATGTTGATATTTACCTTAATGCTATCGTCTTCGGGGTCATGTTTTTGCCTACGGTGACCTTTACGACCTTCCTTGGATTTTCTCTCAACCCCTTCCTCTGATGTTGACCCCTCCACCCCACAGCTGGTTCCCACGGTACCCCCCTCTCCTTGATCTGCCCGGCACACGGGCATGTTCACCACAGAGAGCGGCCTCATGTGTTTGGTAATCCGCTTGCTCGAGTACAGCCTGAAAACGATGAGGGTGTAGCAAATACCCAGAGCAAGCGTAGGAAACCCAAATAGGATGACTGTGACGTAGATTGTGTAGCCAAGGGCGGCTTCGCCAGTGGGCCAGGCATCGTTACACGTTGTCCACTCGTCCCCAGCGATGCTTAAGTCTGTTGTTGTCTGCCAGTGATGTAGATAAAGTGTGAAATGGAATTAAGGCGAAGGATTGGTAAGAAATACAAAGAACAAGATATAAACATGCTGTTATAGAAATCTGAAATTATGCCCCAAACTGAAAACTGCTTTTACAAGATAACAAAGTCAACTCAAACGCAAAAGTAAAGTAGATTGAACCTTAACCGTGCCGAAGAGAGTGTAAAATGTACCATAATGGCAGATAAGATGAATGCGTCTCCACGAGGAAACACCCAAAAACTAAAATTAACGAGGACAACCTTAAGAAAGGTTAATTAGGACACACAGTGGAAGTATGAGTAAAGGATTACATTTTTCTACTTCTGACTGGGAAATACTAAATAAATCTTAATTGGCACACAGTTTAGATATTTCTCTTTGCAGGACTGGTGCATTCAGACAATATTGGGCTTAATTTCCAGCTAGGAATATTCATTACTTTAGTCAATGCTCCCTTGATATTAAATTCTGCAGGTGCTGAGCGTGTGTGAGTGTGTTTTTGTAATAATAAGACCGTGTATTAAGCAGCTTACATACCTGAGAGACGTATCTCAATTTGGTTGTCAGATGAGTTGGAGGGGGGGGGGGTAAAGTACTTAATGTCATTCCTCGACAACAGTGCTCTCAGCGATTCATACAGATTAAAGAGATGTAGGGGACACATGCGTGGTCTAACAGCTCATCAAAAAAAATGATCGTTTGTATGTTTATTTGTTGTTGTTGTTGTTGTTGGGTTTTGTTTTTTGTTTTTTTTAAACCAGCGGTCCGCAAACTTTAGGCCGGCGATCCAACGACTATTACAGGCACTTGTACTGCGATCTACCCGCCGATCGCCGGCCGATTGGATTTCTTGCTTGAAGTATCATAAATACAGGCAAATCTTAACGTGAGGAAAATATTTATTTAACTTGATTTCCTCAAATACATATTAATTTATGAGTAATTACAGTTTCTAGACATCTATAGTTCCGGCATGCGCCAAAGGTTCAATGCACCATATTGTTCGTGAAAGCACAATGATATTTGCCTCTCGAAAGAAATGAAATATGAGATTGACTTTTGGTAACAGATGGTTCGACGGAGTTAACATTCAACTGAGCTACAGTAGTTGTTTCCACTTCATTCTTACTTCTCTCTCAAATTGACATGTTTTTATATTTGCAAGACGTCTGGATGGCTGGAAACTGTTCTTCTTGACCCTTTTAACATTTATTTGTTTAAATAATACCCTTTTTAGAATGGTAAGTCCAATTTGTGGGCCAATTTTATCGAAATTTGTATTTTAAACTTTCTTGACCTGTTGTATTATAGATTCGTGAATATTTTAAGATTTCATTTAATTTAGTGCACACAAGCACAACCAGCTGCAAAAGGTAGTGGTATTGATCGTCATTTAAAAATTAATAAATACATATTGTCGAGAACCCGACATTATCTCACGTCCACCAGCCATGCACAAACATTGTTGCATTTTACATGTGTTATCATGAACTCCTTCAGCATACGAACGTTTTGTATGTTTTTCGTTATGAAATCAAAATTCGTTCAGAGGAATTATTCCTGAAAAAGCGTTTGTTACCTTTGAGAAAAGACTTGGTGTGCAAGCGAGGAAGGACCAAATCCAGATGATGACTACCGCCTTCCTGGTACGACCCATCGTTATCACTGATTTGGTCTCCAGTGGAAAGAGTACGGCATAACACCTAACGGGAGATGATAGAAAAGCACATGAGCGGAAAGATATGATCCATTCTCAAGTGATTAGGGGACAAATAAAGGATGTTTTTTATTTAGTCCGTACTTGATCTAATCATCCTGAGAAAAATCTACATCAGGATTTATATTTTTTATTCATTTATTTATTTATTTATTTATGTATTTTGTTGATCCTCATAGCATCTGACTCCTTCATTGAAACCGTTTTCAAGTTAAATTTAATTCAACTCGACATTTGTTTCCATATTGGTGAAAAACAAAGGAAAATAAACACATTTAGAACAATCTCTTAAATCAAAGACAATTAAAAACCGATTGCAGAAAAACAATAATAATAAAATGGATAAGGAGCAAAACAATATGGGGGCATTTTCTAATGCCCACTGACAAAAACAAAGCAAAAAACAGTGAGAGTAAAACAAAAACCAAAAGCAAAAGCAACAAACCTTACTTGCTGTAATTAAATTAATTTCTACAATTTGTGATAACATACGCATGTTTGAGAAAGTTTCACCTCGCCCTCAACACAGTTGACTACGTGACTTCATTTAGGCCTTACAAAACAAACACCAGTAAAAATGTACAAACACTGTGCTCAAAAACCACTGATTTCAAACACATTCTGTTTTCATTATTTACTGTTTGAACGTGCACATTTTAATGGCCGTTATGCCAAAACTCTAGGATTAATATAATGTAAGAACAACATTTTTAAAATGAGAGAATAACAGTAAGGAGGAAGGGGGTAGAGGCATGTTGAACTGTATCTTTAAAATAAAGGTCTCCACACGCCATCCAAACGCAGAGCAGCTATGGTAAATAACTTATAGACTCAGTTCAGCCGTCCAAATTGAGTTCCATAAATAATAAATGTAACGAGATGAACGGAGTGTTTGAGGTGGCACCTGTAATCTTGATGAACTAGTTCACAACAAAGTCATACGTCAGCCTATAGGGACACGACTAGGGGTTGAGTTGTCTTAATTTAGCAGTCACCAATGGTATAGTGATGCAGATAATCTATATAAAAAGGAGTATGTGGTTATTTGATCGATCATTTGATCCAAATAAAGCTCACTTATTTTCTGGATATGATTGGTTTATAAGAAGAGTAGGGGCCTACATTTTTTTTCTCCAATTGCTCTGGAGTTTTAAGACTTGGAAACGACCCCGTCTGCGTACATGCACGTTCAAGTAATACCGGTTTAGATTTTTATAACGAAATTGAAGATCTCAAATTCTCTAGTAGTCTCTCTTGTATAGTACCGAAAAGATTCGTTTAGAATGTGAACAAGGACATTTGCAAGTGAAACTGAAAGGCTGTCAATTTGGCCCGTCAACAAACCGTGTTTTTGATGCTTACATTTAAACAGTCCAAGGGGAGGAACAAATACGATCTGAGAACAAGGTTGATCAGCAATTCAGATATAATTAGTTCCCTTGACTGCTTGGGTAAGACTCTTTATTACCAATTATTGGGACTAAAGGTTTAGTTTTCGGATTTCATAACTAACTGTTATTTAATTTGCCAGATCCTGCGGGGGCAGTCAGATGTTTGTCATCGCAGTTCTCTGATCTGGTCAATGAACTCGATACCCTTTTAACTTTTTAATCACATGATGTTGTTATGGACTTACTTGCCACTTTCTTTGATTCAAACTCAATTTATTTCCTGGTGAAATGCGTATTTTACTACATGTATATTGATTGTATTGATTGATACTGAAAAAAAAACCATTGAGTTATTATTCGCTAATTTAGCGTAATATATCTTTTAGGAAGACACACACAAGCTTTTTCCTGTGATCCCAACTTACTATTAAGGTGTGTTATTTTCGTCCTCTTCTGCAATAACTGTTGCATGAATGGCCGACATTTAACACCAATTAAAATGGATATCTTAATGACGATGTCAGGCGCGACATAAAATCTGGTTAATTGGTAATCGGAGTGCCTTCTGTAGCTTCTGCACGGTCTTTCTATATACGATGAGAATGGCAGTTGTGTATAGATAATTTTTTTTAGAATAAAACGTGTGAACATTTGCCCCAGTGTTTTATGTGAATAGTAATGCCCCCCTTTTTAAATATATTTTTGTATTCTTCTTTCGCAAATTTTCTGCAGAGCTGGTTGACATAGTAGCCTAATGCGCCATTTTTCTGATTACAGTGTACTTTGCAACTTTTGCGTCTTATGTGTATCAACTGTTCGGAAACTGTAGTGTGACGATTATTTGAGCCGTCTGGGCCTTTAAATTTACAAAACCTTTGTGTAAAGATTTGAATGAGTTCGTTTTCAAGAAACCTTACTTCATAAATTTCCTGTAATGCAACCACGCGACCCTCTTAAGTAACTAGACCCAAAGACCTGAGTGTAGACGATAGATATTTAGTTGAAGATGTGAGAGGAAAACCCCAACTAGAGAAAACCGACACAGTGGAAACCCAAATGGAAACCCACTCTACATTTGACGCTCCGGTCTGAGGTGGGATTCAAACCAGGGATCAAAGGGGTGGAAGGCAGGGGTAGCCAACCTAGTCCTAACTCATGACTAATTGTGGACCTTTCATCAAAAGTGATGCTTCATTTTTGCAGAACGAAGTAATTTTGTTGATATATTTTATTCATAAAAAGAGTTTCTTAATAGTTCTATTGATCCTGTCTCCATGATAATAACCAAAAAAAGAAGGGAAAAAACACGACTTCCAATTAAAATACACAGAAGATTTCAAATTAGTTAATTAGTGTTCCGGTGGCAAGTTCTACGTGGATAGAACGTCTACTACAAGACAAAGTGTGACGCTGAGGATAGATCGTCTTCTTAGCCTCAGGAATTAATCAAGAACATTTATGCCTACTCTTACCCCCGCACTCTATATTTAGCTGATACTATCTCGTGGATTGATCCATTGTTTTATGTGCACTTACTCTCCTGACACGACAACAGCCACTCACTGATCATCACAAGAAAGTGCATTGTCTCGTTTAACAAAGCACTATTGTTGTATGCACCGCAAGAAGGAAGACAGAATGACAGAGTGACAGACGTAACGTTTTCTGAAAGCAAACCCTAGACACACTTCATCGATATTATTTTGGGGTTTGGTTGGTTCTCTTTTGTTTTCAATGTTTTTAATTCTTTGAATAATCCCTTAGAAATTAAAATGCCAGGAAGTTGTTGACCAGTGAAAACAGACAAGGTAATTTTCAAATGGGGCATTATAATTACCTCATTTGGGATTTCAACTGGGATACACGTATATCCCAACTGGGGAAGATTTTGTGAAATCTACACCGTGACTGTTAACTTTGATAGGATAAACTAATGTTAGGACCAAATTATATCCTCATTGGTGACGGATGCTCTTACTGTAAGGAAAGTTATATACCTCATTGGGGTAGGATTGCATGTCACCTGTTGCATTGTCTTATTCCAAATACAAAACTTATCAACTTATGCAGGATTGGTAACGACCTATATTTGGTACCTACATTAAGAGAAAATGGTCCTAATAAAACCCAACTCGAATAACTAAACTACCCCAATCAGTAATCCTTACTCCAGCAATCTCTAATAATCACATCACATCAACTTGA